>OW386285.2:19650100-20900100 GCA_936432065.2 Rutpela maculata
ATGATAAAAAAGAAAGAACAAAAATAACTTGAAAACATGTTTTTTAAAAAAACCTTCCAGTGTGAAGTTACTTAACTTGCTGTAGATTTTTAAAATAAGAGGAAAAATTTCTGTCTGTGTTCTATCAAATCAGACCTGTTGAAATTTTTTACTCGGTGATGTAGTATTGTTTATTGAAATAAAGTTATTTAATACATTAAGGTGTAATTCTGGTAGTTTGTATTTACTTTTAATGATTCATTATTATTGCAAAAGCCATGATTTTTATTATTTATTAAAAAAACTTGCATAAATATCATTCATAGTTTTTCAAAAACAGAACGAACAAACTTATTGTACATTTTATTTTTTAAAATAAGCTTTCCTGTATCGTATTATGATAGGGTAATTTTTGTTGTTTTGTATCACGACCAACCAAATATTAGAAAACCTTTAATTAAAAAGCCTAGTACTATTTCGGTTAGCTGTGTGTGTAAGACAAATAATGTTTACATAGTCTACAAATGTAAATATAAAATAAAAGAAAGAAAGAACAAAAATACTTATTGTATACTTTTATTTAAAGATAAGAAAATGTTTCAAAACCAGCTATGTCCTGGAGCGGTAGTGAAAGTTCTAGCTGATGTGGACTATTATTTAAAAACCACTCGTTTTAAACAAGTGCTTTAAATATATTAAACCTAGATACACCAAAACTTGTAAAATCTCCGCGAATAGTCAGTCACCTTAAGTTCTGTTCTGTACTATCTATTTCAAATGTTTTCTTTTGAAAGTTGCTCTTTTTCGTCAAGCTTACGTAGTCGTTCTCGTTCTATTAGGCGGAACTTCTTCTTGGTTTTTTTAGACTTTCCTATTACAGAAAACGCACTCCTCAAAACATTCTTTGTTTCTATATCCTGTAAAGGGTTGTAGCTTGGGAAATCGTCGTTATCCCAGGATTCACAACCCGTAGCGTTTGAACACATATTTTACCACGTTTCTTGAAAATTTATTGACATCAATTATAAATAATTATATAAACATTCTAGAACCCATTATTCTTTATTTAGGGTTAATGATCACAATTATCACATACTGGTTCTTCTTCTTCTTCTTCTGAGTCAATCTCTAGTTTAAATAGATATTTTTCAACAATATCAAGCGCTAAAAATCTTCTAATCTGGAACAAATATGTGTGTGTGTGTGCAATTATATCTCTGCAAAATTCATTTATAGTGATTTTACCATTCAGATATTCATGACATTTATTTAGGGCTATGTCATATTGTTCTTTGAGCCGCTTTAGATATGAATTATCAAACCAACCACCACCGTAAATGCTCTCATGGTCAGCATCCCACCTCGAATCTCGAAATTTGTCTTCTAGCACCCTATTGCACTTTTTTAAATGTCGGTTCTTCGTACGTTCTATACATTATATATATTATTAACTACCTTTTAACAAACGCAGTCAGTAACTACAGAAAATATAAAAATATGTTGTTTATATATGAGTTAGAGTGTGTAGAAATCAATCAAATTTCCTCCAAGTTGCTACGTCACTGTACTTTCACAACGCTCGGCACAGACCGTTGGGCTTTCCGCAGGTTCGCTGGGTATTTCCCAAATCAGCGGGGAATTCCAAAAATCCGCGGGGTTTTTCCAAGGGTAATTAATTACCTCATTAGCGTTAATAACCTGATTAACTTTCACTTTTCAAAACCAGTTTAATGACGTAATTGACTTTCACTTTTCAAGGCCAGTGTCCCCCATACTACTTGCCTGTTTTTAGTCTAGTTTTTTGAGATTATCTTGAATATATGAGCCAATTCTGACCTCGGATTCGGATTCAGCGCGCGAATATACATGGGAATATACAAGTGTAGTACCCAGGAAATTTTTTTTTGTGTGGCTGTGACAATTAATGTTAAAAATTAGGCCAGACTGTATATTTGATTGTTTCCCAATACAAAAGCTGTGAGTGGGAAACTTGATACAATGCTAAAATAATAACTATAAACAGATCTTTTGTAACGCTGCTTGCGAGTGTTTCATTCCCATCATTATTATCTTCAAATAAAGAATTTTGCACGTGGCTAAGGATGTAAAATAATCTTGCCCATTAACAGTCTTTAAAAATTGAAATGATGTAGGTTCTGGTATTTTGTGTAATAACATGCAAGAAAAAATACTCCGAATTGCTCGGATGTACTGTATGTACTTAATAGAGCTTTTATAAATTCAGGGATAACCAGGCACTGTTGCTCATTGTTTAGTCAAACTGAATGCTTGTCCAGACCAAGTACGATAGGAAGAAATATTACAATATTCATTTTTTAAATGTACTACCAGATGTACTACCGCCGGATACCTTTCATGTATTGAAAAAGAACAAGTTCACCATATTGCTTCCGAAGTTTTACTGCTGAATTTCATCATTGAATAGATAGAAATATTCAGTACACAACGTATATTGTCAATTGTTGTTTGGAAGTTAGTTATTTGAAATTCAATGAAGGAAGGCCAACATTCATCCTATAATAAATGATATGATCTTAAGTAACTTTCTGACGTCCTATTAACTTACACTGTCAACATTATACAGGGTGTAATCAGTTTCATGTCATTAAACAAAACTGGTGGTGGGGAACGACTAAACGAACAAAAAAACCTTATATAACATGGGGTCTAAAATCCATAGTTTTAGAAAAAAAAATAAACAAAAATTTCGAAAATTTTCAACAATATTGTTTGAGAACTGCTGGAATGTTGGGATAGGCTTTTATCTTCGCGTATGCCGGTGCCTCTAACCATCAATCAAATCAAATCAAATACGTTAATACGGCTCTTTCAAAGTTTCGCGCTCCTTTGTTAGAGGCCGCGCGTCGGCGACACTAGTTGATTATCACACTTTTTAATGGCTTTTTAAAAGTAGGTAAGGTAAGGTCTTTAGCGGTGCGGTAAAGGTGAAAGACGTCGGCGTTTTCTGTGTGCTTAGTAGATCTGAAGGAAACTATACTCTCCCTGGTGCAATATTTTTAGTTTCTGTGGGCACTTCGTTAAGTACACACGTCGAACCCGTTCGTTGTTTTTGTATGTTTCTTTTGTTTTTTTTTTGAATTTTGGGCCACGTATTTACAGTTAAGATATATTTTATTGACTTACCGTTCAAGTCGTTAAGTCCTTGATTATGTATAGACACTGCTTGTTCGTTCTTTTTGTGTTGCTTTTTGGATCTTGGACCAAGTTTTTATTTTTATTTTCTTTATTGACAACGTTAGTTGATAGTTTAGTGTGATATTTTAATGTGCATAGAAACCATAAAAAATGACCCTAATTTATCAAATGTGTTGAACGGAGTGCTTATGTCCTTAGCTCGACGTGCCGAAAAGTGTATTGATACAAACGGAAGCCGCCATTTCGAACAATTTATGTAAATCAATAATTTATTGGTAAGTTCTAGATTTACAGAATATTTTAGTTTTCGATACCTGATCGGCAATTCGTTAAATAAATCAGATTTTTTCCTAACTTAAAATACATATAATTGTTTTCTGTTATCGTATCTCAGACGTCTTTATTTCCCAATGCCATGCAATAATTATTCATTTTTTAAGCTTATCGTATCTCAGACGTCTTTATTTCCCAATGCCATGCAATAATTATTCATTTTTTAAGCTTTTAACCCAGAACACTCATTTAGGTTACAAATGTTAATAAACCACATTTAAATCTGATAAATTATAAACAACAATAAAAGCTCCAATATTTTGTTCTAAATTAAAAAAAGCACATGTAAAGAAATGCTGTGTTTAAACCTCTACGCCCATCATCAAAGGTGCCGCCCTTCTTTGCTTACTTCTATGCACTTTTTTATGACAATTTAAAAGTTGTATAATTGGGAAGTATATGTCCATTGACCCAGAAAGGCAGTGGTTCTCAAATGTTTCTTACCCTAATATTCAAATTGTTGACCTAGGTCAGTTTCTTTTCAAAGTGCCCTAGAGGAAAAAGTCATAAAGGTTTTTTGTTTGTCTAGTCGGTCCCCATTACCAGTTTTTTTTTAATGACATGAAACTGATTACACCCTGTTAAAGACTGAAAAAAAAAATATCCTCATATTCACGGCTTAGCAGCTGTTTCGCGAAAAGAACGTTTTCAATAATTTTCTAGTATTTGTAAACCCTGTAATTACCAATATTATGTAAGTAGACTCAAAACAATCAAAAGGCCCTGAGAAATACATCCTGAGACTATTAAAATCTGGAAAAAATGAACTTCATATGACCACAAATCCGGTAGTGATGATAGTTCTTAATTTTCTTTGTTCAAAATGATAAAAATATATAAAAATATGTAGAAATAAAGTTATTATATAAACTATGCTTTTTTCTTTTCTTTAACAATTTTATCCTGCTGGATCTGCTAAATGACCCACTGTGTACCGCGCTGGCGCATTGGCCTAGAATTAGCCAACATAGATGCTTGATATGTACTTTCCGTACAGCACTTGATCTCGAGTGCACTACTGAACGAGTTTACCAACCTGATGGAGCTACCTATCCAGTAATTTAATTTTGATCTTACTAAAGCTTCCATATTTCAATTGGATAATTAACAATATAAATATGTATTTTAACAAGTAAAAGCTCTTAACATGTACATCAGTATTTCTTCAACAATTTTAAAATAGAAGTAAAGCAACATTAGCTCCAGATAATGTTAAACAACCGATAATACCGAATTTTAATGGTCATTTGGTAATTTAGAAAATAGTATATTATATTACTAGGAGTAGAACACACTCTTTTTTTGTGTTGAGCCCAGGATTTGCGCAAACTGGGCGAAACACAAAAAAAGGCGTTCTACTCCGTGTAATATATACTATTTTTTCTTCAAGGGTATTAAAATGCAAAAACTCATTTATTTATCATAAATGTACAAATATTCAAACTACAGTCTTACATGTTGACACAATATGACAAGTGGCTAATGGATAGCGCGCCACCGGTGGCTTTCGGTATTAACATTATGTTACTAGTAAAACAATACCCACTGCGGTGGCGCTTTCGGAACTAACATTATGTTACTAGTAAAACAATGTCCACTACGGTGGCGTTCGGTACTAACATTTTGTTACTAGTAAAACAATGTCCTACTTCTACCTCTGTTTTTGGTGACATAATTTAAACATTTCAATACGCTTGAAGAAAAACATTATTATTTTTATAAAAGAGGATCCTTACTAGCATCATTTTGCCAAGGATTTAATTTGCGTAAAAAAGATAAAAATTTTAAAGTTTTAATAAGACATTAATAATGGAACAGAAATTGTATAATCCTTAACAAAGTTCCCCAAGAGCTTACTATCAATAAGAAATCTTATTAGAATGAATGAATGAAATCTTATTAGCTTCTGTTATATAATAATTTCACAAGGACTTTCTGAAAGCATATACCGTGCGTGTAATTGCGAAATGGGCATGTACATCCACATAGCGCGAGAGATGTGACAACCCAGCAATAGTAAAACCAGCCTGCCGGCCGGCACTCAACTACTGAAGTATCGAAGTATCCCAGCTCTGTTATTTCATTTTAGTCAACTGGCACACGCGATGTTGTAATTCTTACTTCCCATGTCTAACGTTCCGTTACACGCACGGTATTAAGGTATTACAAGATCTTTTAATTTAACGGCAGTCGGCCAAAGAGTATTGTGCTAGGTTCGATCCCGAGCCCTGGCACTGACAAAGTCGGTGGGTATGGATGTATGTCTGCGGTATTTCAATGTTAGACCCCATTCCGGACATTCTTGGTTTTTGATTTTGGGAGATGTCTACTATATGTGACGTGTTTACGTTTATGTTTAATATAGTTTATTTAATACATCGTATTTACCAAAAAAACATACAAATTTCGATAGACTTAAGACAGACTAAAGACTTAGACAAGGAATGTACAGGAACAATATACATTCTAAATATTTTAAATAGTCATCAAAATGTATAAAAACTTTGTGTTTTAATTAAAACTTACACTAATTGATTCATTGTATTTTACGGAGCATACAATATACAAATACTGAAGCTTCGTACGAAGAATTTACATTCAAAGTACCTTTCAAATGTTGTTCTTTTGATCAGAACCGTCTTACTCTATGTTTTTTCACATGATGAAACCGATTCTGATATTAAAAAAATCTACCACATCAATTATCGTCTACCACCCTTTTCATCCCCTATAAGGGACAAAAAAAGTATTGTCCTAAGGTTTTTATCTAACTTGCCTGTGCTGAATATTTTCATGTGCTGAAGCTAATTGATTGATTGATTGATTGATTTACCAGCGTGCGGTAGGCATTTCTGCCACTCCCAAGGATTATACAGCTGGGCTTGCTACGTCCACGCTGGGTTGGACTAAGGTCATGCTTGTTACCAGCAGCGAGTGCCACATGGCACATGGTAAAGGAATGTGGGATGGGAGGTGTAGGTATTTGTGAGATGCGTTACCGCATTGTGTCGTGAGGGAGTGTTTAAGCTCCCTTTTTTGTGTTTTTGGTTCGCCTTCTTCTTCTGAGTCTTCTGATTCCTCGATTTCCGATGCTGGGTTAGATTTGGGTCATGTTTGTTGTCAGCAGCGAGAGCCACATGACACACGGTACAGGAGTGTGGGGTGGGCAGTGTAGTTGTTTTTGAAATGCGTTGCTGCGTTGTGTTCGTGATATTTAATGTTTATGCTCCTCTTTTTTGTGTTTCTGCTTCTACAGATTTTCTTCTTCTTCTGAGTATTCTGATTCTTTCGTTTCTGCTTCTGGTAGAGTATATGTCTGTAGGTATATGTGAAATGCGTAGCTGCATTTTGTCATGATGTGACATGTTTGTGCTCCTCTTTTTGTATTTCTGCTTCTACAAGTCTCCTTCTTCTTCTAAGTCTTCTGATTCCTCGGATTCTGGTTCTAGTAGAGTACATATTACTGCGATTTTTTTTTCTGTGCATTTCCATTGAACCGCAAGAGGTGCAGCGCCCCGACGTATTTTACCAATAGTACGCCTCTGCTATGGTTGTCCGGTTGTTCATTTATTACCCAAGTCACGGCTTGTTTATCTAAGAAACCTTGTTTATCTTAAGGAATAATACACTTCAATAATGCCATAAATTTATAGTGACAGCGTAGATATTTTCAATCACTTCTCAGATTTTCTAAGAAAGTCGTTTGAATCAGCCCCACATCAGTTTATTACAGCATTTATAATGCAGAACATGCACCACCAAAACACACTCTTTTTAATACAAATACAAATTGTCACTCACTTAACACTTTAAAATTATGTCTTTTACACTTTGTATAGGTATAGCTAGATTTTGGACCTAAAAAACACTGCGATGGTTTTGTGGCAGATGTTAGTCATTAAGACATAAATAAACTTGGTGGCGGGTAGGTACTTTAAAAATGAAAATGGGTATACTTAGCTTATATTCCCGTTATTTACTGCCTGGTCCTTTAAGCTTGTTTCTTTATGCATAACACTGCACTGGTCGGTTCTGCCGCTAAATAACTCTGTATTAGTTATTTTCAAATATTAATTCTATTTCAACTTTGTTCTTTTGTTATCACATATCAATTTACGCGGAATGTTTTGGGCTATAAATTCACCTAAGTTTTATCAAATTTAGCGATCTTTTATCTGATGTACTCGCGTTTAAATGGGAGCGTGTTTCGGATGCGTCCGCTCGCTCGGGAAGCACAATTCGAACCCTTCATGTGCTGAAGCTAATTTTGAGCAAAAAAAATTGTCAGTTTTCCTCTGCCAACAATAGGAGATAAAAGGATATGTAGAGGTAAATTGACACGATAGAACAAAAATTTGGCTTCAGCGCGCCAAAATACGTCAGAGAAGTTAGATCAGAACCTTAGAACAAGAACTTTTTGTCCTTTTTAGGGAATAAAGGAGGTGGTAGATAAAAGCTGATGCGGTAGATTTATTTTTAATATCAGAATCGATTTCAGCACATTAAAAAACATAGGATAAGATGGTTCTGATCGAAAGAACATCCCCCTTTTTTGTCTTTTCCTTTTTTGTCTTAACCTCGTGTCGTTTACAAATAATTCAGAATAACTTTAAGCGGTATTTTTTTGGACTAAAAATATTATTTCAGTGTTTCAAAAAAACGTTACTAACTTGGATGGCTTCATGAAAATACCTGCAAATATCACTTGTTGGTGTTTGTTCATAGAGTTCTTGTTATTTCTGTACCAAATTATCTTAAGTAAGAACGTATAATTCGAAGAAATATTCATAATCTAATATATAAAAATCTCGTGTCACAGTGTTTGTTATCGAACTCCTCCGAAACGGCTTGACCGATTTTTATGAAATTTTTGGTATATATTTGGTAGGTTTGAGAATAGGTCGTAGGCTATTTTTCATACCTCTAGGCGATAAGGGTGGCTCTATCCAGAAATTTTCTTTTTATTTTTTGGACAAAAATTTATAATTTATATGGCAAAACAACGTTTGCTGGGTCAGCTAGTATTAATATAAGATCTAGTGAAATTTTGACCATTCCAGAACAAAGTATTGCTATTTTTTTTGCGCTCTTTCTTCTACAACAGTATATCAAATTATAATCTGCTTGATTATATTATTTAAAACATATTTCTATAAAATCTTTAAGGATAAAATGAAACAAAATGTTATTCAACCAACAACGAATGTGATTATGTGTAAAACTGTGTAAAATATACAACGTGATTTACCATGACTTGCGGAAAATTTAACAGTAGGTTGTCCCCACCGAGTTAAAAAAATTAAAAACTAAAAAAAAAATGACCAAAAAAATTACCTTATTTTTTTGTAGAAGTGCGCCGCCAATTTGACGTAACGCGATACAACCATATCATTTTATCAGACTTAGGATTGACACTATTGACAGCAAAGCTGGAGAGGGTAGAACTGACTTTTTGGTTTTAATCAAATCACACTAAAAACATAGCGAAATAATTCGAAATAAATCAAAAAGACATTGACCCTATGTTAGTGAACTCTGCAACGACAAGTAGATATAAGAGATATTTACTTAAACTCATCAGTGATATGCCGGTGTCCTGGTTATTCGACCGAAAAAAAAATGTGGCACTTTGAGAGCACCCGCCGCACAGTGGGAAAAATATAACCTTTTGGGGACAAAAATCTGCCGACAGCAGAGATATCAATCAAATTAAATTAAAAAAATGGCAAATACACTTAAGACATTGTACTTTAAAGTAGTGCTGCGGCAAAGTGCCTTTGGGTTAACCTAACCTAAAAATCGCAGATATTACTTCCACATCCAGTGGAAATATAGAAACGACAACATTTTTTTAAAATTTTTTATTGTTCAAATAGGCTTAGAATGTAATGAAACGTCGAGATTTTAACTTTCAGCAAAACAAAATGACTGTCTGTTGGTCTGTCTGTAACTTTTTTTGTGCGCACGATTACTCTGGAACCGTTTAAGATATTGACTTTAAATTTCGTACACGTATGTATTTTAACGAGATCTGGAACTATATTATATTTTCATGTTATTCAGTTGAAGGGTTGGGGGGTAAATTAGGGTAAATATGGATAAATACGTAAATCAAGCAGGTAAGAGTCCAAAAAATTGGTATTTTGTATATACAAGAGAACCTAGTGTCTCAAAAAAAATTTTGGCATTAACCACCCCCGTTACTACCCCCACCCTATTATAAAAGGGGATAAAAAAATGTGATTTAGTATGTGTACAAGAATCAAAGGTTTCAATTTTTTTTTACTTCATTCACCCAGGTAAAAATAAGGATAGTTTTTTATCCACATGATTTTATTCCTATGCATTCAGACTAACCTAATGAACAGCTTTAAACCTAATACAACCTATAAGTGAAAAATTGTATGTATTAAATAACAGTCATAAACCTAAAAGTTTTAACCACAACATCATCTGCGAATAAAGGGGTCATGAATGTTATTGGGCAACTGAGGGTCGTTTCCGAAGTAATTTTTCGCGCGGAATCTGAATCATGTCAACAATAAAATCGTTTTTTTTTAGTTTTTAAACTATTAATTTTATTTTGTAACTTTTTGGTCTTAAATAAACTTAAGGTTTTATCAATATAAAGAAAAAAGTAGCCCGCCATCTTGGCGACAGACGCCATTTTATCTTTTTGATGATATAATATATCCATGTTGCATTGTCAACCTGAGTTTCAGGCGTATGCAAAATTTCAAACCTCTAACTTACCAAGAAGTGAGTATGTGCGTTTTAGATGAAACACCCTCTATATATAGCAACGCTACATAGCTTACTGTATTTTACTCGCCAAGCCCTTTCATCTGATACCCATATTAAGGAGACTATAAAGAAAAAAGTTTTCCGTCATTTTGTCGACAGACGCCATTTTGAATTTTTGATGATGTAATAAAGCCTATGTTGCATTGTCACCTAACTTACAGCCGTATGCAAAATTTCAAACCTCTAACGTACCAAGAAGTGGGTATGTACCCAATATACATGAACACTATTTCATTTGTTTGTGACTCTCAACCAAGGAGGTTAGGTTAATTCAAAGCCACTTTGCCGCAGCACTTCTCTAAAGTACAATGTCTTAAGGGTATTTGTCATTTTTTAATTTAATTTGATTGAAATCTCTGCTATCGGCAGATTTTTGTTCAAAAAAGGGTATATTTTTCCCACTGTGCGCCGGCTTCAATTTTTATGCCAATTAAGGAAATGTAAACATCTCAAATATGTTCTTTCACAAGTAAGGTCGTCGCCCTATACTGACCTAGTCAATAACAGTAGTGTATCTTCGCAAATTTACTAATAATTTAATATACTAAATTACCTCAGAACACTCTAAAATTTTGCACATTGAAGACTAGTACATTTTATTTTCCTCATATCTTGGTAAATCACGTTGTATGTGCTTCATGGCGATGTGTATATTTATGCATACAATGTATTCCTTACGTTTTCTTATTTGCACATTTTATCAAGTGTAAATCTGTAACTTTGTCATTTTAATATTAGTCATTTTGTATTATTATATTTTAGTATTATTGTTATTACAAGTTAGATTAAAACACATTTGATGTATACAATCAAAACTAAAATTTTCATACCTACATAATATACTAGTTTCTAATAGATGGATCTGACACTCTAACTTCATGTCCTAATATGACAGTAACTTAAGAAACCTGACGTAGGTTCCTTAAATTAAACCTATCAAAACTTATAAAGACTCCCTGTATACATAATACTACAAAAATTTACTAATACTAATAAACTTCATACGGGTTTACACTAGAAACACGTATTTCAAATACACACTTCAAAACCTATAAAAACATCTTATTAACCAACCAACCAGCCAACTTTCTCGGTACACTTTGAAAATCGCCATGACAACCCTTAAAAGTGAATTGGTCTGCTGGAATTCCAGCGTCTTCAAAGCGTACCGACAATGTTGGCTACAGCACTTTTACGAATTTGCATGACACTCTTCAAAGTGTACCGAGAAGGATGGTTGGTTGGTTGGATCGTCTGTAGACCCCTTTAATACAGAAACCTACCAATACTAAACGATTTCACATGATAAAATGACAATAAAAATACATTTTAAATACACATAAAAAAATATAAAAACCTATAAAAATATTTTCATAAGGATTGTTTGGAGGGGATAACACTTTAAAAGTATATAGAGAAGCGAAAAAGAGGTAAAATTGTGTCGTTTTTTTTTATCAGCTTAGGACAAGATCAGACACAGTGGGTATTACCGACAACATCATTTTACACATCAAAACATGAAATACGACATTTTTTAGTGGTCACAGATATTCTTATTTAAAAAAGTGTAAAATTTAATTTTCTTTTAAATCATGTTTTTTGTACATCTATTGCCATATCTCAAAAATGAATTGAGCTATCGATGTGAACTTTTTTTGTCATAAAACACTCAGTTAAGCGCTTCTTTCTATACATAGGATTGCTAATAAAAAAAATGTGAACATGCCAAAAACGTAGATGACCCTAAAAGTTTAGAGAATACGCCATCAAATTTTCACTAAGCGAGGAACCTTTTTGTTTTTTAAAATTTTGTGTAACATGCTATGAAGAAAATGAAGTCAATAGACTAAAAAAGTTTTTAGAAAAAAAATATTTTCATTATTAGCAACAGTTTGCTAGTTACGAATTTTTTAGTATGGAGGAATTATCGAAGCGTACGCGCGCGGAACTTAAGAACAATAATGATTATGTATTGTGTGTAACGGAACTTTTCATTATTATTTTTTTATATTTAGGACTGTTTTATCACGTTTTAGGACTTGAAAGGATAACTTATTTTTTCCAGTGGCGCATTAAAATTGAAGGCAAAAAGGAATTAAAAATCTCAAATAGAGTATCTGGGATAAAAATGCATTGCATTGGGATCTCGAAAACGGTAAAAAATAATATTATGTAAATAGAAAAAAAGTTGCGCAACTAGGGGGCTAATAAAATTCCATAAACAGAAGTTCAGGAAAAGTAATAATTTTGGAGTGTTTTGATAAAAAGTAAACTATCGAGTTTTCCTTTTTTTTGCATTATTATTGGAGCTAAATAGAAAAGACAGTTCCTTAAAGCACTTTTTTTGGAACGTGGCAATCTTAATATTTGTATCCGACATTTCCTGTGTCAGAGTCCCTATCCGAAACTCCCATGCATTGCATTTTTACCCTAGATCAACAGAATAATTGAGTAAACGTGTTATTTTCGCTTAAATTAGGTAACAAAAAAGAAAAAAATATCCTAAATTAAGTCTCTTTTAATTTCTGCAGCCCTAATTATAGAAACTCTGTTTCCATGGCTTGTGCACAAGTTTATCGTTCTCTTCTATTACTATGCCACATAAAATCCACTCCATTTTACAATGAAACTTAGATTGCTTTTTTATCTTAAATATTTTTTTAGCAGATAATCCACGCACAATTCGCACAATGGCCATACGTTCTACAATATAATACAAGTGGTAATAAGGGAGAGAATATCGTTACACATTTTACTTCCACATCCAGTGTAAGTATAGTATCGACAAAAATATTTTTGAAAACTTTTATTGTCCAAATAGGCTTAGAATGTCATGAAACGTCGAGATTTTAAGTTTGAGCAAAAAAAAATTCTGTCTGTCGGTCTGTGCGCACAATTACTTCGGAACCGTTTAAGATATTGACTTGAAATTTGGTACACGTACCTATGTATTTTAACGAGATCTGGAACTAGATTATTCCGTTAAAGGGTTGGGGGTAAATGGGGGTAAATAGGCAAATCAAGCAAGTAAGAGTCCATACAATTGGTATTTAGTATATATAAGAGAAGCTAAGGCTCAAAATTTTTTTGGCATTAACGACCCCCTTTATCAACTCCCACCCCATTATTCAAAGGGGCGAAAAAATAAAATTGTCATTTAGTGTGTGTACAAAAACCAAAGGCCTCAATTTTTTTTTACTTTATCCACCACTACTACCACCTCCCTTCCACCACCCTCAGCCTCACTACCGATGTGGCATATCGTTTTATAGGTTTTTGGGGTATACGATTTCAAATATTTTATTATTAAAGTTCCATAAACAATTATTTCCACATTCAAATTTTTTTCGTTGTGAGAGACTTGAATAGAAGATCTGGATGTGGAAGTAGTGATTCCTTGGGCAACGGTTTTATAATTTGACCTTCGACGAAAACGAATAACGTTGATCGTACACCGCCCTGAGACTAGTTGGTTTTAGTGGACGCGGGCGTATTAATACTCAATTTCTGCAATTCGCGCGCTCCAAAAAAATCACTGTAACTAAACTTTCAAAGACAATAAGAATTATGCTATCAAAAACTTTTTTGGTCTTTTGGCTTTATTTTCTTCGCAGCATGTTATAAAAAATTTCCAAAAACAAAAAAGTTTGTAGCTTATTGAAAATTTGACTGCGTATTTTCTGAACTTTCAAGGTTATCTAAGTTTTTAACATGCTTAAAAATGTTTTAATTAACAATACTATACACAGATAGAAGCGCGTGTTTTATAACAAAAAAAAGTTCATGTGGATATCTCCATTCGTTTTTGAGATATGGCATTAGATGTTCAAAAAACATGATTAAAAAAAAATTTCACACCTTTTTAAAAATAACAATGTCCGTGACCACTAAAAAATGTCGTATTTCATGATTTCTAATGAACATTGACCTACTTAACGAATATATGTCTCAGTTTGTTCTAAGATTAAAAAAAAAAACTCGAGAAGGAAGCGACTTTTCCCCTGTTTTTTACTCCACTAATACTTACACCCTCTTCGCTCAGTCGGAGGTAATAAAAATAGGCAAAAACTAATAATTGGTACTAATAAAATGCTACTGATGACTGAATCATTAAAATTATTGAGGCTGCCGAAACTTTTCATTTCAGACGTGTTGTGACTCATCATCAATTTAATTAAACCTGCATTAGTTATTGATTCTATTTAGTGATTTCAGAGGACGTTAATAATGCATAAATATAATGTACCTACAATGTACATAGATAATGATGATGAAACATCAGGACATTATCTCCATTTCGATATCGAGGAGCATTATATTAAAATGACATGACTCATCACATTATAGACACCTATTTACTACATCGGTCTAATAGTCCCAGAGACGAACGCATTAAACATCCCATTAATTCATGATAAATTAAAAAATAATGTACACCAAAAACACTAAACCGTTGGTCTGCCTAAGCTTATCCTAGCGTGAGGCCTTTAGATAAGCTAATTACGGAGCATAAGAAGGTATTTTTCTTACATTATAAAACATCTGGTTAGATTTTATACGAATTATATAGAAAAATTAATTGTTCAAATTACCTTGGCCTGTCTTGCCACACCTGGGCGGAAGTGCCCGGTCTCGTGCCCGGCAGACCTCTCCATAAGAATACCATTTTAGTATTTCAGCTACATTTATTTTAAAGCTTCAACTGTATTCTAAATAAATATGTTGCTTGCCGCAGCAAAGACTTTATACTTATGTTGCCCATCAGAATAATCTGTTCAATTGAGAATTAAAAGTAATATATAGTTTAGTATGCAATGATAATATGACTGGGAGTTGTTAAAAGGAATGTTGAGTGTAATAAACAAAAAAGCGCTATTTATTATATACATAATGATTGGAAATAGAAAATATTAAAGAAGTATTATAATGCTTATATATTTTCATATGAATCATGATGATGTTCGTTCTCCTCTATGCCAAAATGGTAGAAATTTATTATCTTTCAAAAACCAACCAGCCTTCTGGAGGAAGAAGAATGCAATGCGAATTGGTTAACTTCTTCCTCATCGAGTTAACAAAAATAGTTCTTAAATTTGATAGTAGTGAAAGAAGATGTTGATATGCATTTCATTTATGGGGAATACAAAGGAAACTCTCTAGCAGCCCAAAGAAAATACGGGCAGAGATTTCCTACCCGTGTTAAACCTAATGTGGCGACTTTTACCAATATCCACATATGGCTAAGAGTCAACAAGATACTGGTCGTCAAGTAGAAGTGGCACCTGTCTTAGAACAACAGATATTGGAATAGAATATTTTGGAGAGATTCCTGAAATGAGTATTAGATGGGCTGTTTTTCATTTTAATGTAAGTAGATGGAAAATATGGACGATTTTGAAGCGGAAAGGACTGCACCCTTACCATGTGCAAAGGGTTCAAGAATTGCCCCCGAGTGATTTTCCAATAAGGGAGGCTTTTTGTACAACTATTTTAAGGAAACCACTAGGATTCACACAAAAAAGTACTGTTCACTGACAGGTTTGACTTGTCATGGGACTATAAATTTTCGCAGTCTATGGAGCGATGAAAATCCACACGCTGTGGTAGCTAGACGATTTCAGTACAACTTTTCTATTAATATTTGGGCTGGAATTATAGGCGATTATTTAATTGGACCAGTTATGTTACCTCAAAGATTGAATGGCGTGTCATACTTGGCATTTTTTACAGAATGACTTCTTTCTACTTTTCGATGACTTACCCGTTAAATTACGCCAAGACATGTAGTATATGCAAGACGGAGCGGATCCCCATTATTCCGTACAAGTTCGGGAATGGCTTTCGCAAACTCTTAGAAACCGTTGGATTGGGAGAGGACAACAAGCTACAATGGCTCCCCCAATTCCCGGATTTGAATCCATTTGATTTTTACTTTTGGGAGCATATGAAAAATGTCGTTTTCTCTATACCACCTCTAAATGAGGACGTTTTGAGGGAAAACATTTTTAATACTGCTGAAGAAATTTGTAACTCCCCACTAGCTTGACGGCAATTTGAGCAGTTTTCAGCAGTTAATTTAAGTTTGGAAAAAAATGCGCTGGTTTATCAAAAGTGTTTTACTTTTTTAATTCATTGTTTGTATTTAATAAATATAATACCAGTCAATTTGATTTAAAAAATATGTAGGTACGTTTATTATTGTATAGAAGTTGTTAATGAATATTTAGATTATTCGATTATAGCAGCCTACCAAAATTTTAAAATATTATCGTTCAGTAATGATTGAAATGAACTCAATTGCATGAACGTAAATTTTATTTTTTATCACGGTTGGTAACGTTGGAAAAATTTTCAGAATTAACAAGTGAATCAAAACATATTTTATTCTGAAATGTAAAATGAATGGGGATGAAAAAAATTCGCAAGATACCTTTCATTAAGTGTAGTAGATATGCCAAATGTTTTGGTTTTTTGGAATCTTATTTTTTGAGTAAAAAAAAAGAAAACGGTTTTTAACGTACTCCTGGTGCTGTAATTTGACAACGAAAGGGTATTTTGAAAAATGTTACATGAGAAACCCCAATTAATTTGGGCTAGGGAATCTACAGTTAATTTTTTTCTACTTTATTTCCGGACACCCTGTATATATATATATATATATATATATATATATATATATATATATATATTATTATGTCTCCCAATATTTTTGTGGGGAAAAACGATAATAAATTTTTATTTTATTTATTTTGCATGAGTGTCCGTTCTTGCAGACTCACTCCTCTCAGGGTTAAAGTAGGTTCAAAAAAACAAATAAGGAATTTTACGATCAATAAAACAATGTAGTTGAGAATAGATTTGATTTTATTAAATTTACTGGAATATGGTTGTTTTGCATGAAATTTTACAGTGATAAATTATACAAAAATGAATGTTGGGCGCCGTTAAAAACATATAATTATTTAAAAATCTGACATGAAATTAGTTTACACAACGAAAAAGAAAACTCTGATGTGGTTTTATTCTTACGTACTAGTGAGACTTTTTACCTTACATCCGATCGGTAGCTACCGCGCGACCGCAAACACCAAGACGTGGCGAGAAATCCGCTTCTAGTTGTCGTTGCTAACTTGGCTGCAGTGTTGACAATCGACAGTAGAGCTAATGTGATATGGACGATCCTTCTGTTTCGTTCTTGTTTTGTTGCAAATAAAACTTCTCTGGATACTGGATTATTGCTGAAACGATGCACTATTTCGTAGCACTTTAATTTGTGCCGAGGTGAGTACCAAGATATATTTTCGAAGACGACTTTTACATATAGGGAAACTGCCCTTGTTTACAAATTTACAAAATTACTAAATTTGAGACTTATTTTCTTAATTCTCGTTTTCATATAACCAAGGAAACTATTTTTTGAGTCATTACAATACTCTACTTTGATTTGAATACTTAATACATTTACTTTACTTCAAAATTTCAATTTTCTTCTTTAAAATATTTTTAGGTTATGTCTTCCGCTAAAATTTTACGTGCGGTTAGTTTCGTTGTTGAGTAATGACTGAATTGTAAATTCTGGCTTTCTATTGGGCCAAAATGAAGTATCTGACAGGATTTTACGCCTTGATTTTTTTGAAAGAAAAATTTAATTTATGAATTTACTTTTTCTAGCTTTGTGTTTTATTAAATGTTTATTTTACTACTTGAGTTTTATTTCTCATGCTTTTCTGAGTATTTTGATATGCAATACATATTGATTTGTGCCTCAATTGCAATTTTTCATGGTTATGTGAACTCGGACATATTTTAACAATTTCTACCCTTAATACCTAATTTTAGCAACCAAATCATATTCCTGCTTATAGTTTAAAGTACATTTAACATTTATTAACACAATTTCAACACCTTACTCTATTATTTTTACTAATACTGAACTATGCATCTTAGCATGTCGTTTGAGGAGAAACTTGTCACCCCCTACAAAATACTACATGATGTGTTGGACAAAACTACACTAAATCTATGGACCTAGCCAAACTCTATAACAACAAAGTGAAATACTCTAAGAAAAAACCTTTTTACAAACTATTTTACACAATTTTAAGAAAAGTTCATCTGACAGCCATGTGATTTTCTCACTGTGGGCCCCATTTGAAGTTTAATTTAAGGGAACTTACGTCGTAGAGTAAGTATAAACCATATTGTTTCTGTTTTGACACATTTTATCCTATTACGATAGGTATTTTTATGAAATACTTGTGAAGTTTGGTTTCAAGCGTAACCTCCCGTTTAAACTCTGTTATTTTCTACCCTGCTTATGTAGTCCTTTTATTTTAAGTTTGTGCTTGTTTAAGCTTATAAATTATCACCTTTTTAATTGTTTATTGTTAAATTTAAGATTACGCTTTTTGTTTATTGATGAATTTTTATTATTTTTAGGTTCAAACCACCCTCTCATGTGTGTCAAGAGTTCCTGTTGGTTTGCCACCATTTGGCTGTGTACAAAAGTTTATTTAAGCATCGTTGCACTTAATCGATATCTTGTTTTGGTGTTATTCACAAATAAAGTCTTCCAATGTACAGGTATGTACTATTTTCTTACTGCTAGATATATTAATAAATTTATTTAAAATTCAAACACAAACACTTATTACTAAATTCAACTGCAGTGCTTTATTTTAACGACATAAACCTGCCTTCAGCACGTGATTGGAGTGCCTCTGCATCTCACAAGCACTCGTGCATAAAGTAACCACCATCAGTGGCATTTCTGAGTTTTATTTGATATGGATTACTAATTTTTGTTTAAAGTGAATTGTTCCAATATATTATATTGTTTGGGGAGAATATTGCGACAATATATTGCGACAATATATATATATATATATATATATATATATATACTCATCCTTCTATCAATCCTGAACCTATTGTACCAAATCTGAACCATATTTATGCATCCGTACAGTAAGTCCTGAACCCATATATATAGAATTTAATTATATTTCTTAAGGGTAGGTAATCCTGGGCCACATATACGGCTCAGGATTACGTGACTGATTCAGGATCTTCCGTACGGAAACATATTTCGGGTTCAGGATGGCATGAAAGATAAGTATATAGTATTCATCCTGTATATGATATATACCCTGTAAGTATACACCCTGTATATAGTATATTAGTAATATAATTCTTCAAATATATCATGAATTACCTAATCAGAAATTCTATGACGGTGGGTTTCGCGCGTTATCTCTCGGCCTATAAGAATTCGTTGTCACTCGACCACTTGTTCCATCAGACTTGCCTTGTGCAACTGTGCTCTATCGATTCCACGTCATTATTGTCTCAATGCATGTATCTAATATTCCTATAGCACGTTGCACAAACTCCGCTAGCATTCGCTTCAATGAACCGAATCTGACTTGAGCGTGCAGCACCCCACAAATTTCCAAGGATTTGAAATGTATCAAACGTGAGGGTAAGAGGGTCTTACACAAGACAGTGGCGTAACATTTCCGAATTTTAACGATATCAAAGATTCAAATTAAACTGTCAGTTTCGTAACTGATACGTGGTTTAAAATGAAATCTAATGCTTCGCTCTGAAGTAGAAGTGATTAATGAAGATAGATTCAACTTGCTAATAAATTATGAAAAACATGCGAGTTGGTTTTCAGCATCAAAATTTGGCGATTGAAGTATGTAATAGATAGATAGAATTATTTAACTCAGTTATATATTGCCAAGCCTAGCAACCTTAAAAAACAATTAATAGAAACAGTCGGTAGTGTAATTTTAGCTTAAAAAAATGAAAAAATTAACACACGAAAACTTCAGAAGAACTGATAAATATTAAACTGTTAAATATATTAGTGATCTTGAATAACACGTATCATTTTCTCTTGTCCACTTATCGACCATTCTATTAAAAATAAACACAGTCCTACTATTCCTAATGTTCATGGGCAAATTATCATACAATCTTTGGCCTAAAAACAAAGTGCTTTGTACCTATTTGCATTTTTTGCTACACCTATTTTGATAAGCTCATTTTCTTTTTGCTGAGTACAGTAAAATGGTCTATATATTGAAAGTAAGTTATGTTTTTACAAAGATATATATTACTTTGGCATATTATAACGCCCTGTCTCTCTTGGGGTTATTTAAAATGAATTCTAAATAAATAAAAATACGAAATTAACAATAAACTAATTTATTAACAAAGTGGTAGAGCAAATGAGAATAACACTACAGGGTATGGGCGAATAAATTTGTGCTAACGAATAAAGAAGTACAAACAAATAATCAAACAAATGCACAGATATACGGAGAGACAGACATAATGGTATAAAATACAAAAGATAAATAGGTAAAACGTAATAAAGGGAGATTGGCCAATTCCGCAAGAAAAAACTATTAATAATAATAAATAAATGATTGTTCATTCACTTATCAGAATTATTTTCCGAGCAAATTATCCAAGAATGAGCAATTAAATATTTATTTAAGTTTAAATGCAAAAACAAGCTAGAAGACTTAACTAAAAGGTACAAATGGGAGTATTTATACACCCACAAAAATTTACATAATTCCTCGAACGAAATACATAAAGATAAATTTTAATATTAAACATATAGCACTCCAAAAGTAAATTTGAGTGTTTAGTCGAGATAAAAAATTAGCAAGTACAAATTAAGCTTGCTTGAAGTGTTCATGAAAACGTAAATGTAACGAACACGCACTACACTGTGATCAACTTGATAAACTACTGGCTCAAATCTTCCCAAATTGATGACTCGTGCATAAACAGGAAAATATAAAGTTCAGATAGGTACTTACATAAGTTCACTTTGGACATTACCCATAAAACTGTAATCCTATTTAAAGTTGAAAACGTAGATTGAACGCACTATTATTTAGCCACTTTTAGGTAGATATTACACAAAACAATACTTATTTCGAAATGTACAGCTTGCAAAAGCACACATAATCTGGCTCTCAAATTCCTTAACCAGCTTAAACGAAGGAAAGAGACTAAATAAATAATTAATTTATAATTTTTATGGTTTAACTAAACCATTTAAATTCTGGAACTTTTAATATCTTCACTCAAATTTGGTTAAAAGATTGACTGTGTCTCGCTCAAGGCGGCCGTAGAAGTACCTCTCTGTCATGTCTGTCGCTTGGTTCGGTATTTATCTCTTCCCCCACTAGTAGTCAAAATACCTCTAGTCCTTAAACCCGCGAATTTAAACTATGGTTTCTCATTGGAGGAAAGGCATTATTTTCAAATAGTTACCAGTAGTGGAAGTAGACGTCGTGCTATTGCATGACATCATCCTCCATAGCGGTTAAAATAAGATTAACAAATATCCGACAGTAGCGGAGGTAATTTATTTTTTAAGAGGTAACAAAATAGGTAATTTATGTACGGAAAATACGAAATAACGTAATTTAAGGGCTTTTATGACTATAAATAAAAATGACCGTTACACTCTCCCTCTCCTTACTAGCGGGATCCTTCCCAAAAGGATGGAAACCGGAATAACTGAGGTATAGGAAAATAATAGGGAGTATCTCTTTAGCATTTTCAAACATACTTCATTCGTGTCACATACATCAAAACATACTTAGCTAAAGAGAGGGATTAACTCAATTAATACCGAACGTTCGGATTTCACACATACTTCATACAAAAGGAATAAGGAAATAGTTAGGGAAGTATAGTAAAAGGTAAAGTAATAAGAAGGAGAATGCAATTAACGTCATTCAAAAATAAAGCTGAACAAAAGTGAACCAAACCAAAATGGAAACGAACCAATGGACAAAGTCGAACCCACGAGTTATTAACTAATACCTAAACTAATATCATACAGATATTCAAAGGAAAAGGGAAGATAGAAAAGGGAAGGGAAAAGAAACAAAATGAAGGGAAGGGATTTTTATATAAGGCCCCCAACGAACCCGATGTCCAGAATATACTGACCCTGTTACTAAGGAATGGAGGTACGCACACTACGCCGGGGTCGAGGGTGGTATGTAGGAAAGAGAAAAAACAGAGACTGCCCACCTTTCAAACTTCCCTCGGCACCGCCGTTAGAATGGACCGACCACCAGTGCATCACGTATACATTTTTTTTTTTATTCTGGACATTATGTCTCATGTAATAAAAATCAAAAATGTATGTGTTAGCTATTCACTAACACATACTAGTCTGGGCCTAGTTGAAACTAGTCCGGACTGAACATAAAAAAAAAAAACGGAACACCTAAATAATTGAAAACAAAATAATGCAAAGCAATGTTGGATTCCAAATGACAAGGGAAGTAGATCTATAGAAAAGAACCAAGTCATTTGAAGACCTCCAGAGACTAATACATAGGTAGAGTAACAACAAAAATATTTGGCCTTAAAATTTCTTAACTAAGACCATTAAAGCAAATATACAAAAACAAAGCGGTGCAAAGATAAACCAAGACAAATTCACTCAGTCTGCTAAGCAACGAAATTTTTCCATCAGGAAAATAACACTATATGCAGAAAGCAACTTGTTAGCTTTTAACTACCTAAAAATCATAACTATCCCAAACTAGGCAAGACTAGTCAAGATAAAACGCATTTAAAATATTAGCCTTTAGCCAATCACATCACTAAAAAAAAATCCCATACTAGACTTAGCTAGACAAGAAAGAACGGAAATATCCTCTGCTAATATATTTTAGCCTAGGAAGCGAAACGTAAACTAGTATAAAACTAGCCAGACCCAGCTTGCAACTAACCCTTTTGGTCAGCCAAGACTTACATGGACCTCTGCACTCAACTCTTTGAGCCAGGAAAAGGTAAAGGTAAACGTAAATATGACGCACGAAAACAAAACGTACGACAAAGATAATCGCACATATCGTATGCACGACAAGATAACCTGCACTAAGTAAAACTTAGCCAGTAAAAAGGTAAAGGTAACGTATTGCACGAAGAATTCGTACGAAAAAAGTAAATCTGAACTAATGCTTAGATTAGCCAGAAAAGGTAACGTAAGGTAACAAATATAAAACATCACTCTGTACTTACGCACAGAAAACCAGAAAGGTAACATAAGATACATAACAAAATGTACGATAAGCTAACGTACGTCAAAAGATAGAACAAAATAAAATCCACATTTGCACACAGCAAGCGGGAAAGGTACTCTATACAGATAAATGTACGACAACACGTACAAGGAAAAACACTAAACAAAAAGGTACAAAATGTAAGCTATATAGAAAAATACTAAAAGCAAACCTGCACTAATATAACCGCAGGCAAGGAAAAGGTATATACATAAAACATAACGAAGAAAACCATAATAATCATTTCAGGTTACCAAAACTGTAAAATGTACTTAAAAGGCAAAATAGAAAATATACAAAAGGGCAGAAAAATACAAACTAGAAAGGTAAACACATGTGAAGGTAAACAAATGAAAAGGTAAAATTCAAAAAGAAAATGAAGGGCGCCAGGTATTTTAAGGACAAATACCAACCAGAAGGGAACGGAACAGACTCAAAACTTAATTTCTTTAAAACGGGACTACTAAAAAGAGAAATTAATTATTTCAATTAGAAAATTAATAAAGAAAGGGACTAACTAATACAAGAGTTTAAGAGGATTCCTCTTCGAAATCACATTGATTTGGTTTTAAGTCTTTAATATGCCAACGACCAAGGGGTTTACCATACATATCTACCAATTCGTAGACTAAGGGGGAAATAACTTGAGTAACCATACAAGGGACATATTTAGGTGCCAATTTCTTAGTGAAGTTTTTAGAGGCATCAGATAAATAATGTGTACGCTTCCAAACTGTATCACCTAATTCAAAACGTAAGGGACGTTTGCGCAAATTGTAATATTTGGCATTTTTTTCATATGCCTTATGCAAACGTTCTTTAACCTCCGTATACAGTTCAGGCAACATAGACATTTCTTTTGCCCAAAATAAATTGTTTTGAACTTCAAAATCATTTGAAGTCGCGGAAGACGAGTAGAAATCACCGGAAACTGGGACATGTCTGCCAAAGACAAGATAGGCAGGGGAGATGTCGGTAGTGTCATGTTTGGCCAAACGCAATGCTTGTGCTATTTCAGGAAGTTTTTCGTCCCAAACATTTTGATTGTCGGTAATGTAAGAAGAAATTGCCGTTTTTAAGACTCTATTGACTCGTTCTGTTGGGTTTACTTGGGGATGGTACCTAGCATTAAACCAAATTTTAGGGATAGAAAAAGACTTCAAAAATTTCTCAAATTCTTTAGAGGTAAATTGTGATCCATTATCAAAAATAACAATTTCTGGAACACCAAATATAAGAAAAACTTGTTCTCGAAGGAATTTGATTATGGGGGCCGTAGTGGCTTTACGCAGAGGTTGAACTAGGACAAATTTGGTAAAATAGTCGGTAACGACAAAGACATACTGGTTTCCTTTTTTACTTTTTGGAAACGGGCCCATTAAATCCATAGAGATAGCCTGGAAAGGAAAACTAATATTCTTTTCAGAACCCATTAAACCAGGACGAGCAACATTTTCACTTTTTTGTGACGCACAAATTTGACAGTTTTTAACATATCTACTTACTGATTGTCTTAGCCTCGGCCAGTAGTAAAATTCTACTATTCTGGACATAGTTTTGGATATACCTAAATGGGCAGCAGTAGGAGAATCGTGCATTTGCTGTAAAATTTGTAGGCGATTATCGGTAGGGACAACTAATTTCCAATCAGGCACATTAGAATTGTTAGGTAAAATCGAAGGTAAGTGTTTATACAGGCAGTTATTAACTACCTTAAAATCGGGATATTTATCAGGAAAATTATTAACCTTAGCGATCATAGTTAAATACCAAGCATCAGGTTTTAAAGAAGTCATATCAAGGGAACTCACATTGCGGGACAAAGCATCAGGAATTACATTTTGAGTACCTGGCCTATGTTGGACATCAAAATCGAATTGAGATAGACGTAA
This sequence comes from Rutpela maculata, assembly GCA_936432065.2. Lineage (NCBI taxonomy): Eukaryota > Metazoa > Arthropoda > Insecta > Coleoptera > Cerambycidae > Rutpela > Rutpela maculata. Next base: position 19,675,401 of record OW386285.2, read on the forward strand.
ACACCAACGAGATAATCGTCCAGTTGGCTCTCTGAGGCGATGTAGCCAAGTCAAGGCAGAACAATCTGTAATTACAGTAAACTTAGTACCTTCGACAAATCCACGAAATTTCTCAATAGCATGTATGATTCCAATTAATTCACGCTAGGTGGCTGAATATTTACGTTCGGCAGATGTTAAGGCTCGACTAGCAAAAGCTATAGGATGCTCTGCACCATTAATTTTCTGAAAAATTACCGAGCCTACACCCACATCGGATGCATCTGTCTGAATGAAGAAAGGTTGAGTGAAATCTGGAGACGCAAGAACGGGAGCCGTAGTCATCCTATGTTTAATTTCAGTGAAGGCGACTTCTGCCTCATCAGTCCAAACAATAGCCTGACCTTTCTTTCGTCCTTTCAAAAGAGAAGTAATTGGCGCAGCCACTGTCGAAAAATCTTTAATAAATCTTCGGTAATATGAAACTAAACCAATCAAACGTTTTATTTCCGTTGTATTAGTGGGAGTCTTAAAATTCAGGATGGCGGAAACCTTATCCGGATCAGTTCGAAGTCCATTTTCATCAATTATGAAACCAAGGAAAGAGAGAGACGATCTACAAAACTCACATTTATCTAGATTGATGCGGAAGCCAGCCGCAGCAAGGCGTTCACTAAGAAGTTTTAACGAAGCGATATGACTCTCAAAAGTCGAAGAAGCAATTATTACATCGTCTAGATAAACGAAGGCAGAACCATTTAATAAATCAGGACCTAAAACCCGTTCCATAGTTCGTTGCAACATTTGTGGACTATTAGAAAGGCCAAAAGGCATGACCACAAATTCAAACAGACCCATACCAGGTACGCAAAACGCTGTCTTTTCACGAGACGATTTCTCTAAGGGAATTTGCCAAAATGCTTTACGCAGATCTATGGAAGTTAAGTAACGAGAATCACGCAAACGATTTAAAATAGAATCTATTTGCGGAAGCGGATACGCATCCTTAACGGTAACAGAATTTAATTTACGACCATCAAAACAGGCACGTAATTCGCCATTTTTCTTTTTAACCAATAAAATGGGAGACGACCAAGGAGAATTTGAAGGTTGTATTACACCTAAACGTAACATATCATTTACTTCTTTATGTAAATGCTTTTGCATTGCCGGAGATAACATATACTGTCTTTGCTTAAATGGTCGAGCATCACTAGTATCAATAAAATGCTCCACTAATGTAGTCCTACCTAGAGTATCAGAAGACAAATTTTTAAATTGTTGAATGGTTTCATTCAGCATACTCTGTTGCTCAGGAGACAAAGATTCACGAGGTTGAATAGCATTTATTGAATGAATATTACCTTCTGGAACAAAAGACCATGTATTTTGTGAAAAATTTAAACAAATATTGAAAGCAGCTCCGAAATCAACTCCCAAAGTAAATGCATTCTTAATGGCAGGAACAACCAAACATTTAATAGCTTTAGTCACATGTCCCAAACTAAACGACAAAGTGGTTTCACCCAATACATCTTGGATGACTCCATCGGCAGTAGTAACAGCAAAGGGTAAATTATCGATTTTATAAGGAATTTTATTTTCATCTAAAAATTCAAGCCCATCCCAACCAATGACTGTGTCAGAAGCACCACTATCCAATAAGCAAGTAGCCGGAACTGAATTTATATAGACCTCGAGATAAGGACGGGAATCACCAGGCATAGTATTACAAATCGGAGATAATACAGACTTTAAATAAAAATTGCGTACTGTAGTCAACCAATCATTCCATTCCTCAGCAGTAGGCATATATGAATCATTTAATTTTGGGCGATCTTTTATCGAGGAAGAAGAAGTAGATATATTTCTTAAAACTTGCTTTTTAAAATGACACACTACTAAGGTAATATCCAAATCAGAAAAACATAAAAATAATAAAGATTTAACGTAAGACCAAGACAAACCATCCAACCCACAGCCTAAAGCTGGAATGGCTAAAAATTTTACATCATTATTTATAATGTGCTCCTTAAGCTGACAAAACGATAAATATAAAGTCTCATAAGTGGGCTTATCAAAAAATTTATCTTTGGTAACCAGATAATAAATAAAACGATTAGCGTCAACTAAGTATGCCAAACCACCAGGGCCTTGTTGTTGTGCTAAAAGTAAATCTCTAGACTGAAACGTATCACGAAATCGTACTGCTATACCTTGACCCATATGAAAATCAGCGGAAACGCAATGAGCCAATGAAAAGAAATCAGGTAATGAGAATAAATCAGCATCAATTTCAGCAAACTGCAAAGGAGAACCTTCTGGTAATGAGGGATAGAAAATAAAGGGAAAAAGAGAACCTTCTTGATCAGGAATAATAATTTTACACTCATTAAATTTTACTTTTTGTTGCCTGATGGGCTTGTCACTCTGGGAATACCTTCTTTTGGCTTGTAAGGTACTAATGTAACTATTTTTAGGGACGAAATCTGTAGAAATACAGCACTCTTTGCTGCCCGATTCTGTTTCACATTTAGTTTCGGAAGACTGCTCGAAATTACAAGTATCATACTCATTAAACATAACGGGATCGGATGTTAGTTCGAAACTGAAAGGTTCGGCACGACGCTTCTTTGCACGTTTTGAAGTAAAATTTACTAATTTAGACGAATCAACAGACTTAGAAATAGAAGAGAGATTTTCTTTTGAAAAACACGCTAAATCGGGTTCTAAAAGATTTTGCTTTTTAGATGGAGGCGGGCGATATCGCTCATTTCTAATTTTAAGCTCTTGTATTTTCCGACATTTTTCTTTTAAATCACTTAACGAATGTGTTTCCCAAAGTACTAGTTTTTCCGAAAAATAGGGATGTAAATTACGACGTATTTGTTTAATGATCTCTTGTTCTGTACGAGGTATAGTAAGCCGATTAAATAAAGCTTCCATGGCAATTATAAAAAAGATAACATTTTCAGAAGGACCCTGAGTTCTAGCCCTGATTTCAGATAATAAATCTTCCTCATAATCTACCGGTAAAAAATCACGTTTTAGACAGGTTACTAACTCAGCCCACGTATGAATATATTTTTTAATATTCCTATACCAAATTAAAGCCGAACCTGTAAATAAGTCAATCGCCGAAGTAAATAAAGCGTCTTCACTAACATGTCTAGCTTCACAAAGCCCTTGTACTTTCTCTAAAAATGACATAACACTTTCTTTGGATGAAAGTCCAGAAAATTTAACTCCCCATTTGTTAATAGCTATAGGTTTAGCAACTACAGTATAGGTAGATGTGTCTAAGACATTTGACGCTCCCATTGTGGACGACGCCACTGGAGTAGGTAAACTATTTTCTTTTAATTCTAGAAAAAGGCCTATTATTATTAATAACGAATCCTCAATTTTATTTAATTCACTTTTCTCAGCCTCACTAATTGGATGTAAAAATGTGCAACGCCTCTGCACCTGAGCTAATCGTGAATCAATCCGGCGAATTTCTAAGTCGGACAATATTTGATCTTTACGCGTTACCAAAGTGGTTAATTTTGTCAACGTATCATTTATTTCCAAAATTTCATTATCAAATTCGAAATTATTTATTACAGGATACTTAAAACCCTCTTTTTCTTTTGCTAGCGCACCCCTTAATTGTGCCCTACGTAAAATCTGTGTTTCCTCAGGTTTAATACCACGAGAAAGTAACTCAAAATTTATTTCTGGAGTTAACAAATCATTAGGCTCCATTTTTGTATTTTCTATATTTTACTATAAACAATATTTATCTATACCGAAATTTAAAACCGAATACTCCAGCCCAAAAGACAAAATTTTTCACGACACGATTATGCCTGCTTTTTTAACTTTGAGCAGTACAATTTCTTTACACAAAAACGGAACATACAATTTACATAGGTACATACAGAAAATCACAAATAGGTAACCTGAAAAAAAAATTTTTCGAAAGCACAAATTTCATTCTCTAATTAAAATTTTTAATTAGACCTAGCCCCATCGTTGGCACCGCCAGTTATAACGCCCTGTCTCTCTTGGGGTTATTTAAAATGAATTCTAAATAAATAAAAATACGAAATTAACAATAAACTAATTTATTAACAAAGTGGTAGAGCAAATGAGAATAACACTACAGGGTATGGGCGAATAAATTTGTGCTAACGAATAAAGAAGTACAAACAAATAATCAAACAAATGCACAGATATACGGAGAGACAGACATAATGGTATAAAATACAAAAGATAAATAGGTAAAACGTAATAAAGGGAGATTGGCCAATTCCGCAAGAAAAAACTATTAATAATAATAAATAAATGATTGTTCATTCACTTATCAGAATTATTTTCCGAGCAAATTATCCAAGAATGAGCAATTAAATATTTATTTAAGTTTAAATGCAAAAACAAGCTAGAAGACTTAACTAAAAGGTACAAATGGGAGTATTTATACACCCACAAAAATTTACATAATTCCTCGAACGAAATACATAAAGATAAATTTTAATATTAAACATATAGCACTCCAAAAGTAAATTTGAGTGTTTAGTCGAGATAAAAAATTAGCAAGTACAAATTAAGCTTGCTTGAAGTGTTCATGAAAACGTAAATGTAACGAACACGCACTACACTGTGATCAACTTGATAAACTACTGGCTCAAATCTTCCCAAATTGATGACTCGTGCATAAACAGGAAAATATAAAGTTCAGATAGGTACTTACATAAGTTCACTTTGGACATTACCCATAAAACTGTAATCCTATTTAAAGTTGAAAACGTAGATTGAACGCACTATTATTTAGCCACTTTTAGGTAGATATTACACAAAACAATACTTATTTCGAAATGTACAGCTTGCAAAAGCACACATAATCTGGCTCTCAAATTCCTTAACCAGCTTAAACGAAGGAAAGAGACTAAATAAATAATTAATTTATAATTTTTATGGTTTAACTAAACCATTTAAATTCTGGAACTTTTAATATCTTCACTCAAATTTGGTTAAAAGATTGACTGTGTCTCGCTCAAGGCGGCCGTAGAAGTACCTCTCTGTCATGTCTGTCGCTTGGTTCGGTATTTATCTCTTCCCCCACTAGTAGTCAAAATACCTCTAGTCCTTAAACCCGCGAATTTAAACTATGGTTTCTCATTGGAGGAAAGGCATTATTTTCAAATAGTTACCAGTAGTGGAAGTAGACGTCGTGCTATTGCATGACATCATCCTCCATAGCGGTTAAAATAAGATTAACAAATATCCGACAGTAGCGGAGGTAATTTATTTTTTAAGAGGTAACAAAATAGGTAATTTATGTACGGAAAATACGAAATAACGTAATTTAAGGGCTTTTATGACTATAAATAAAAATGACCGTTACAATATAAGTACTTGTCTTTGATCGAATATTTCTGACTCATGGCATAATTGATCGTACAATATGTGATATTTTTATCGAGCATTACTTTAATTTTCTTTTGCAATATATTTAATGGAATCAGATAAGTCTTTTTATGACACCCCATGCTATTATACCATATTGTATAAGTATCTACAAGAGCATAATAAATTATTTTATTTTCAACTCCTAAGAGTCAAAAAGTTCTTGAAAGCTTAGAATTATGTTGAATAGCTAAGCGTTTCTGTAATACTACCGATTTGGGCATCCCACCTTAGATGACTGTTAATAGTTATCCTTAAGTATCTAATATTTTTGTTAGAAGATATTTCCCAATCATCTATGGTTATTGATCTAAAATCAAGTAAGTATTTCTATTATGATACAACATTCAAGTATGTAGTTTCATCCCAATTCAAAAATAACAAATTTTGATCACACCACATTTTAATTTGTTCAGGTCCGTCCAATATTGCAGTACCATCTGCTTATGAGATGATATTTCCTTTTATAGATGAGGTAAGTGAATCATTAATATATATTGCAAACAGGACAGGGTTTAGAACCGTACCCTGTGGTACTTCATAAGTAACAGTTCTTTCCTCATTAGTCACATCGTCAACCAACTTTTGGTTTCCTATTTGTTAAATAACTACGGAACAGCTCTAATGTAATTCAGTGAATTATAAGACATACGGCTTATTTACTTCGGTCATGTGCATTATATAAGTCGGAGGTCAATGTAGTTATTGCATCTTGTGTAGGTTTATTTTCACGAAATTCGAATTGCATCTGAAGAAGCAATTTAGTTGTATCCATATGATATAATTGCATAACCGCACCTTTGTTAGATTTTCAAATATTCAGCCAATGCAGAAACCAGCGATATGGGTCTATAAGGTCTATGGTTCAACATTTTGTTTTTGTCGCCATTTTTAAAAATCAGTTTAATGATCGCAATTTTGAAGTGAGATGTTAATTACCCTGTTCGAATACACTGACTTATTATGTATGTAAATAAGAGGTTTTGTAATGTAATTGATGACATCGTTATTAATTTGAGCCAAGCCCGGTGTTTTCCCATTTTTCAAATTAATAGATTGGAATTAAAAATACGGATTTCTGTAAAACGCATTTTTCATTAAATTCCTAACCAGAGACATTGTTTATAGGATTCACTTTTCTTACTGGAGTTCCTCCCAGCTCTGTAAAATAGTCATTAATTTTATTGATAATTTCTAGTTTATTAGAAATTAAGAGTTGTCAAAATTATATTATTATACTCTTTGCAAAAACGAAGAGTATATTGAAAAGTTATTAATCATTTAAATAATAAAAAGAAAATTCTTAATTTTTGTCACTTTGTCGTGTGTTAAAATCCCTCACAGGGTGGTTGTTTTTTCTCTTATTTTTTTTCCCAACAAAGTTGGTATCCCAAAATTTAGAATGTCCAAAAACTAACATTATTATTTACAACAAAACTGCGAAGAGTATTCTATAAAAAGCTCAGTAAATTGGCGAAGAGTATAATGCTTCCATTATAGTTTTTTCTCATTTTCTTTTATGATTTATATGCATTATATGTTCTAGTTATATCTCTTGCTAGTTGTGTATTTTACTTTCTCATTTTAATTTAGGTACTGAAAGATGTTGCCGTTTGAGCAGATTACAAGAAACAAAACATTATATAATTAAAGGTGCTCAAATATTTATTTCTCATGCTCAATAATACGTATAGTGTAGTAACTGTGTGTATCAATTAGATTGACATGTTAGTGTGTCTGAGGGAGACGTATAATTTGAAATCGGTTGTTGAAATGAAATTAGGAATAATTGATAATTTGAATAAATTTGTGTTTCAATATTATTCCGCAGTAATGTTAGCTTTGATATTATATCGTTTGCCGTTCATCAAATGGAATATATTCGGTATATTATTAGGTATTTCATTGAGTTAATAAGACAATCAAATATCTTTTGATTTATCTGTAAAATCTGATAAATACCTATTTTTTATCTATCTACTTAACTCGGGCCTATTTCCGCTACCAGGACCTACCACCGACGCCAGGAAACGAGCTACCCCAACCTGAAAATTTTGCCGAACCTCTTCTCTGTCAAAGTGTAGGTATCTTTTGCTTACCTAACATTTAATAGACAACGGACCGACTGCTTTACATCCCCTCCGAAGGATGGTATATCAACTACGTAATACCTATTATAGATGTCTTTCAAACATTTAACAGTTTATTATTGACGTTTCTATTTGTTTATTAATTACTTTTACGCTATAAAATGTGGAAACAGTATACCGGGTGGCCACGAGTCAATGCACGCCCCAAGTTTTTTTTATTGTTTTTGAATTTAAAAATTTCGTTTTCGGTATACACAAATTAGACAACAGTGAGCTACTTTCAGACTAACAGGAATGAAAATATCACTTCCAGTTGAACCATGCATCTGACTGGAGCATTGGTACCAATCCAACAATCTGGAAACAATTCATTTAGGTAATCCTTAACGATAATAATATTGTGTGATCCAGCCCCTTAACCTCGTCAATATTTGTATTGGGCATTTGAATAATCTGGGGAATTGTTATATTTTGGAGAAATTCTAGATATCTTAGTCGAGTTAGATCTTCGTCAAATATTATTGGACCTATGATATGGCCGCCCAGTACGCCTAACCAAACATTGATGCCAAATCGCTCCTGAAACAGCTCCTGAAACCGCCCTTGTCTCATAATATGACGATTTTCAATTGCCCAATATCGAACGTTGTTCCGATTAAATAACCCAAGGTTTATAAATCTCGATTCGTCATTAGAGAACTAAATGCTTTTGATGAAATTCTCATGCAGATCAAATGCTACTTTCATATTTCAGAAGATTATAATAACAAATATGAAAAAATGATTATAAGATAGAGAATTTTACAAGCTACATTTTTTATATAAACATAATTTCGATATGCTAATGCTTAGTGAGATATAAGCAGAAAACTTGACCATTTTTCTAAGCTGGCGGCTCGAGCGCGACAGACTGAGTTCAGGACTTTTCTTATGTTTAGCAATAGACCCGAATGAACATCTTTATTTAAAAAATGTATCAGTTATTTTTGTCAAACATTGAAATTTGTTTCTATTTGACTAGGATGAGAGATTCACCAATTTGGGTATTGTTGGTAATCGTGTAGTGATTGAAAAAAAAAATGAGTGAAATGAGGTCTGTTCGAGTGGTCATTTTGGAAAATGGACGCCATCTTTGATGCTTATTGAAAATGCACTGCATAAGCATGTGAGGTGTCATTTTTTAAAGGTGCTGAACACGGAGATATTAAAAAAACATGTTAACAAAAATTGAAATATATAAAACTGAAACCATACCTATTATGTCAAATAATTATTAGTGAAAAATAAGTTACTTCAGGGAATGAAGCGTATGAAACATTTAGGAAAGACAGATTCATTGATAAGAAAGGTAATATTTCAGATACCATCAATAGGACGAATTTACCACCTATTAATAACATCCTCACAGAGAAACAGACTGTAAAAACCAAGACACCTAAAAAAACAAGCTATGGCTCAAAGCACTATTAAACTAGTTAGAGAGAGAGGTTACCATATTAATGAACTGTTAAAATATGAGATTGTTGACAATTTTTCCTTTTCGATGAAAACGGGTTATTTGCAAAGACAAACAAACTATCCTAACTTAAAAAGCACTGCAGATGCAGTTCACCAAATCTTGCAAATTGTTATATTGTGGATTTCATGGCTTGTGCTAGAAAGATTTCTCTGAAAGATTTGAAAATATTTGGAGATTTCTAGGAGGCTGTCTGTTCATATGTAAAAAATATTATAGCAAATACAGCAGCAATAAGTCGATAAGTCGCCGAAGAGTTTCGAACGAATTCGTCGTGGGACACGTGAATCAATCAACCTTCACTTCATTAAAAATACAACACCTATTCTTGTACAAAAAGACAAATTTTGGTCTTTTAATTCCAACAAAGTCAAACTTCCAGACTATTTCAAATCGTATCTACTAGAAAAATACACCAATATATGACCAAATATGCAGGTCTTCTGTAGTGCAACATCTTTTCCTAACCCAACCACATGCATGTTCATACAGCAAATCAATTTAAGACAATTCCACGAAGAACTACAATTTGTCATGTTAGAGGAGGCAGATCTCCGTATTATGTCCCATATTAAACATGCAACAAACAGAGGTGATGGTATGATCAAATGATACAGAAGCTCTGGTTCTTCTGTTATATCACTGGACTACCTTCAAGAATCTTGGATTGAAGGAATTGTGGAGCTACAACACGCCAAGTTCCCGTTCATATAATGGCTGAACGAATTGCAATATGCCATGTACTTCCTGCTTTACACTTCCTAACTGGGTCAGACTGCACTAGCAAAGTAGAATGAATGGCAAGTACACCTGAAGCATTTCTTACAAACTTCGGAATTCCTGTGAGTGAAGTAATGGAGCAGTCGATACAATTAGCGGAAAAATATCTCGTACAAGTTTTGAAAAAAGGATCAGTTTGTAAAACAATGGACGAACTACGAATATTTCTTTACACACATGGGAAAAACACTTTCATGGAAGACCTCCCACCAACCAATGTATTAATTGGATCATACATTTTAAGGGCCTACTGCAACACACATTTATATATAACATGTTTAAATGATGACATCACGCAACTTGATTCTATACAGTTTGATTACGAAGATGGATGTGATTGTCTACAGCCCTCATAGTCCGGTTGCCAAACTGTATATTTTATGTAAACCCAAAATTATTGTATTAATTTTTTTTTATTTCTGAATTAGTACAAGGACATACTCAGCTGCAAGAAAATTTATGATGACATTCTGTCACCCTTGAGCAACTCGATATATTCAATATGGCGGTTATAAATTACCGTAATTTGAAAATGATCTTTTCATGCAAGTTTGGTATGTCAAACTATGTTTTTTAGGATGCGGAGTTCAAAAACATAATGTCAGTAAAGTTCTCTCCCATGAACTTTCACCTATACCAACGTCAATGTTTACAGACTCTGGAGAAATGAGGATCTGCAAATCTAAATCCAGCTTAAAAAAACTTCTCCAGGTTTCTTGCTCAACAAGGAATAAAGGCGTTGAGAACACATCTATCATTTTTGATGGGTCTGCACTGTTACGGTGTGTACAGTGGCTGGAAAAGGGGATTGTAGAGAACTCCATAAAGGCACTCAAAACATCTATAAGCATACATTTGCAGCATGGAAATGTGCACCTTGTTTTTGATCGGTGCAAGGAGTGCAGTAATAAAGACTGTACAAGATTAGGTAGATCTACAGGAGTAACGCGTACTCGCATATACAACACCTCTGCCTTCACGGAGAGATATTTGCAGTAGGATGGTTGGTTACGAATCGTTTAAAAAAAAAACCAAGACTAGTAAATACAGGCTAATTTTGACAGGTCCACAAGACATTTATCTTGCAGAAGTAAAACGAAGGCACGACCTAAGAAATACTCACGAAGAAGCAGATATGATTCTTCTACAGCAAACTATCCTGGCTGCTGATGATGCAGACAAGCAGGTTGTCGTCATATCAGATGACACAGATGTTTATCTGCTTCTTTTGTACTTCTACAACCTTAAGAAGATATCTGGAACAATTCTGATGGAATTACCTGGCTAGGGTCGTACACTAATTGACATCAGAGCATCTGCTATTAAACACGAGAAAATAATACCTGACGTGCTAGCACTTCATGCTATCACTGGATGTGATACCACTGCCATGTATTATGGCATTATAATAATAATAATGTTTATTAGCAATTGAGAAGAATAAAGCCATTAATGTTTTGAAAAGAGGACACTCCTTGTCATTGGTTGGAGATCTACATGCTGATCTATCTGACATGAAGTGGCAAGCATCGAAGTTTATGGCTGCATGTTACGGAGCAAGTAAGTGTAACACAACTTCAAAGGCTCGTGTCAAACTGTGGGCTGACAAAGTTGGAAGTGCGAAATTTCAACTACCGAAACTGTGCTCACTGCCACCAACAAATTCAACGTTTGAAGAAAACCTTAAACGAGCTCATTTACAAACCTGCATTTGAAAAAACTCAAGGGAATATTGAAGTTGCACCGCCGGAAATTCTGAAATTGGTTAAGTGCTCTTGTGAAAGTGTATTGCCATGCAAAAGCAATCGATGTAGCTGCAGGAGTGCCAGCCTACCATGCATCATGTTTTGTTCATGCACAAATACTTTCTGTTCCAATGATTTCACACGGTTTGCTGAAGTAGAAGTGGAACGGGATGAAGACTTAATTGATGGTGATCTTGAAGAGACTACACCTGGGCTGATCTCTATCTAGACAACATTTTGTTAGTCTTGATTCATGAATGTTTTCTTTTTATACCAAGAGAAATTCATCAATATTACACAAATTACATTGCTTATGCTTGAAAAATGATTTTTTTTTTGTTCTAATCTCCTAATACAATTTCAATGGTGTTTTTGAACTCTGCATCCTAAAAACATATAGTTTGACATACGAAACTTGCATGAAAAGAGCATTTTCGAATTAAGGTGATTTATAGCCGCCATATTGGCCGCCTTATTGAATATATCAAGTTGCTCAAAGGTGACATAATGTCATCATCCATTTTATTGAAGCTTATTATGGCCTTGTACTTATTCAGCAGTAAAAAAAACTTAATACAAAATTTTATGGTATTGGTTTTGGCAACCGGACTACTACGTACAACTTCACTGTTTCCCCCCAGCAACGAGCTTGTGCCTAGTTGCTCATTTCTAAAGTGTGCAAGAGATTCATGTTTATGTTTTTCAAATGGAATATCTTGTTGCATTTGTCGTAATAAGTATTCTAATATTGCAACGTAAATTATTATTTCTGCTGTTTAAAATTATATATATATAAGTCATATATTGTTTTTTGTTATATAATAGTCATATACATAAACTAGTGATGCCATTGACTTATTCATTTTAGGTTACTTCGTGTTTTATAAAACAATGTAAATCTGTTTAGTATAGAAATAAAAGATGTCTTACTAAATAATGATTAATAACCACTTTTCAGTATTTATACTATCGGGAACGTGTTGAGCACTCTAAAAAACATATAAAATGATACCTCACATGGCTATGCAGTGCATTTCCAATAAGAATAAAAGATGGCGTCGATTCTCCAAAATAGCCACTCGCACAGACCATTTTTTTTCTTAATCACTAAACAATTACCAACAATATACAAATGGGCGAATCTCTGGTAAATTAATTATACAGAAGTATGCTGGTTGTATTATAAATGCTATGTATATTGTCTTATAAATGGAATTTGCACTGTTAGTCAAATGGTATAGATAAATAAGTTAAAACTTAAAACAAATCAAATATTTACGACGCTCATGGTCTGGACTGAGGGCACTCTCGTTATTGCTCTGGCAACCTGTATAGGGAAGACGAGCTTCGCACCGCTGCATTTCATTTAACACAGACGCTTGCAGCTTTCAAATAAAAAAGGCACGTAAGTTGTGGTTGTTTCTTGGACCTATCACAATAGCTTATATATTTTAAAACAAATCGAGAACGTATAACTGCACAATTGTTTTATACCACGAGAATTTACTGTAGCTCGTTCAACAAAGGGTTGTGTAAATAGTAAAACAGTAAATGTTAATACACTGATATTACAAAAGAGAAATTATCATTCAGTGACAATGGTTGGAATAATTAAACATTAAAATGGCTGGAATATATAACCACTACACAATGAGTGCAAAGACAATAGTGCATGCCTACTTTCATAGAGCTCTAAAATAAAAAAAATGTTCGAGCTATTTTAAAGAAAAAGTACGCTCCCAGTGAGATATTGCAAGGTTGTATCTATTATAACTCTAGTACTAGTTATTTTTAATCTAATTTTAAGACCTCCGTTTTTCCTTATATGTGGAAAACAATAGCATGCCAAATAGTTAAATCCGACGATCAGATGACTAATTACAGGCCCAGTTCTATTCTTTGCAATTTTTGGAGATCGCTCAATAGCTATATTTATCATGTGAAAACAAAAAAAATCTCACTACACCAAAGCTGCCCCACCATAACAAATATAGCGATATTCTCTCAATGATTGCTTCCGTACTTAATAAGTTATTAATTGTGAAAAAGTGCTGATGATCTCAAAATTTCGCATCCTGTAGAAAATGTTGAAGATTGTTTGTTTATTCAAAATCAGTTGAATAAAATGGAGTTTGGTGTGACGAAAATAATCCGCAAAGTTTAACTTTTAGATTAAAGAAACATATGCTTACCTTTCAATTAAAGTCTCAAAACTAAAGCCGGTGCGAATTTATAAAAATGTCTTGGTATATTTTACTTCCACGTCCAGTGGAAGCATAGTAACGACAAAAAAATTTTTAAAAATTTTTATTGTCCAAATAGGCTTAAAATGTCGTGAAACGTCGAGATTTTAAGTTTGAGCGAAAAAAAAAATTTCTGTCTGTCTGTCCGTCTGTCTGTCGGTCTGTCTGTCTGTAACTTTTTTTTGTGCGCACGTTTACTCTGGAACCGTTTAAGATATTGACTTGAAATTTGGTACGCATATGTACTTTAACGAGATCTAGAACTAGATTATATTTTCATCTTGTTCCGTCGAAGGGTTGGGGTGTAAATTGGGGTAAATTTGGGGTAAATGGATAAATCAAGCAGGTAAGAGTCCACGAAATTGGTATTTAGTATATACAAGGTCTCAAAAAAAAATTTGGCATTAGCCACCCCCATACCACCCCCACCCCATATTAAAGGGGATGAAAAAAAAATGTGATTTAGTGTATGTACAGGAACCAGAAACCTCAAAATATTTTTTTACTTCATCCACCCCCCACTACCACCCCCCTATCACCACCCCCACGCCACTACCGATGTGGGGTATCGTTTTATGGGTTTTTGGGGTAGAGGATTTTAAATATTTATATTATTAATGTTCCATAAACAATTATTTTAACATACAAAGTTTTTTTGTTGTGAGTGACTTGGATAGAGAATCTGGATGTGGAAGTCGTGATTCCTTAGGCAGCGGTTTTTTGATTCAAAACTGTTTTTCAATGCATATATTAATCAATCTACAACTTACGTATTAAAAATGTTAGATTTATAATTCGAAACTCTCGTAATTTTATCACCCCCATTGCATTAAAAGTACTTTGATTTTCACGTTGGCTGTTGAAAATGTTCAGAGGAAATTTGTAAAGTTTCTACAGTAGAATATATTGGAGTATAGTCTGAAAGTGGCTAGGTTCAACAGCTGCTTGCAACTTGCTTTAATTTTCAATCGTTACATCTAAGAAGAATGATATTTGCAATAGGCCTTATTTACAAATCATTACATGATAGAAAATTGCTGGCCAAGGAATCACTACTTCCACATCCAAACTTTCTATCCGAGTTAAGTCCTAACCAATTTTTAGGGCCCAATCGGTACTTATACACACACTAAATCATAATTTCATTTTCTTACCTCTTTTAATAATTGAGTGGGACTGTAATGTAGGTGAAAAAAAAAAAAATCTTGAGACATTAGCCTGTCCTACATATAGTAAATCCCCAGAATAAGATCAAAATATGATCTAGTTCCAGATCTCGTTATCATATAAGTGTACCAAATATCAAATCAATATCATAAATCAAGTAATCGTTCGCACAAAAAAGTTGAACAGATAGTCAGAAATTGTTTTTGCTGAAAATTAAAATTTCCACATTTCACGAAATATTTAGCCTATTTCAACAAAAAGAGAATTCAAAGTTTTTTTCATCATTACTATCTATGTTACTACTCTTGCTCTCCATTTCACTACGTGGATGCAGAAGTATTCATTGCATGAGTATTATCAATGAAATTTGATTACGAGAGTTTTAACTATTTTTCACTTACCTATGATTGGGACTAATATATTATTACGGTCCAGTCCTGTTGAGAGGGGGGTGGTGTGAGAGTATTTTCCCCCCGGGCCCGAGCTTATTCTGGGGGCCCGGTTTTCACTGTTTAAAAAATTAAAAAAAAATTTTTTCTTCAGATTTCTCCCCCTGCTTTTTTTTTCGGATTTCTCCGCCCCGCTCTTCAAAAAATAATTTTTCGGATTTCTTCCCCCCCCGCTCTTCAAATTTTTTTTTGAATTTCTCCCCCTCGCTTATCAATTTTCAAAAAAAATTTCCCCCCCGGGCCCGTATTTTCTCTCCACTGCCCTGACACAATCACCTATATAGTGCAATAATGCGAACGACGTTGATGTACATTATAGTAGCTTAAATGAGCTGACCAAAACTATCATAGATCTCTGAGGGTCGTCCACTGAAAGTATTAATAAATGCAGATGTATTTTTTTTGTCTCATTGAGCCTAAGAGTTGGTTCAAAGGCTGAAGAAAAATGTGAAAGTTACCTTAGGTACCGAGCCATACTATTCCAGTGAATGAAAGTGGTCCCTATAATAAAACATGCTAATATATATCTGTCATACCGCACATATGGATGGAAGATTTAGAAACACCAGCACAATAGAAGTGGTAGAAGGATTATAAATTGTATGCATAAGAGGGGATCCATATAGAATTGTATTCAGTAAAAAATTGAAGAAATAAATCTTGTAGTCACTACTCAACACGCAGAAAACTTGAACATATAATTATAAAAATTGACAGGTAATAACCGAATTAATAATTAAAAAAAACCTGGCAATCCCAACATATGAAACTTCAAATAGACTGCAACATTATTATCCTGGAGATGACGCGACCATCTGTCCAATTTCAATCTCCGCGTTTCTTCGGCCTCAGATTAGTTTAGCGAAAACTCTTGTAGAGATGATTAATCGATAACATTCCTAGTGTGATAATATTATCTTAAAACGGTTATTTTCTATATTTGAAAAAAAAATTATAATATATTTCAATTTTCATGTCGCAGGTGTGATTTCGATATGGCATGAGTAATTTTTCGTTAAATATAATGTATAGGTAGTATAATAGTTTCAAACCAAATGTAAACGATTTTTATTCAGTTGCATTGATAGCTATGCGTCAGGTCACGATTTTACTAAATGGTGCTAAACAGTATTTCTACTCGGCATTCCATACAATGTGATAAGATTCTTCATTCATAATCTTGATATTGCATCTGTATATTATCATTAAACATGGTAATTTATAGTTTAGAACTTCCGACAAACAGAATGATACAAAATTACCCAAGCATTTATATTGCATTGTGTGATGTCATCCTTACGAACGTATTATGTTCATTATTCGACCTTAGCAAAAGCTTTCATCCAGTTAGTTAGTTAGTATGGCAGTTGGATTTTCTTGGTCTTCTACATTTAAATAGCAAGCTTTTGTGATTTTCACATTTTTTTGTGTTATGGGATTCTATTACCTACATATTATATACTGCATACATATACATATTTCTATAGAGAACTCGATAATTTTGTCCTGCAATTGAATTCATTTTGTAATATATTTTGGACAGTAAAGATGTTTAACATTATTATTATAAAATTGTTCATTATTACAAAGTGGTGCTACCATTGGCCCTTGGCGAAACCGGGTTTAAAATATATCTAGAGAGCTTTGAAAAGATGGACACAACGGACTATAATTAATGAAATGCTTAATTTTCTTGTGATTCAATAATAAAAGTCATTATCTGTATATTTTATTAATTTACGTACCAAAATACGAATTGATTCTTATTGAAATTAAGCAAAAGACATTTAGCGTTATTTTAAGCAAACAAACTATAAAGCATATTTTTTCGACATTTTAAGGATTGGGGGATCCTTAAAAAACGGAAAAGAAAACATTTACCTCGATTTCAGAGTACGAATAAATCCTATCTACATCTCATCCGGCATTTTTCAAAAGGTTAAGCCGCTCGAAAGGACAACATATCTCCACTTAAATTTCAAATTACGTTAACTAGATTTTAAAAGGTAAACAATATAACTAAGGGAAACCTTCCGATCCTCGTGAGTAATAAAACTGGCATAAGTAATTTAAGCTGTCCAATTTCTGAAAGTAAATTGCCGTTGCTAGGCAATGGACCAGAGAGGATCGTAATTTAATTTCTATGAAAATAAAGTAGTCAGGTGTATCGATCCAAACGAGGAGAATCGTTTTTTGTGGCGCCTTTTATTTCGGTTTCATTACTATTAACAGAAAGCGTCTTTGTGAACATTAAGGAAAATCATTGCAAATGAGGAAGTTTTTATAAAAGGCATGTTGGAATTTTTAAACTAGATTTGATAATAATAAGATTGCATTAATAATAGTAACAGTCCCTTTTCTATGCATTTTACCTTAAAAATAATTCGCTAAGTAAAATTTGTGTAGACAAGTAATATTTTATAAGAATAGGATAAAAAAAGTTTGCAATAAAATCCCGTACAGCTATTTTTCGCTATATTAAATCATTCTTTATTTATTTGTCAGTGTCATATTTTCGAAATTCCGAAATTAACTGAACATGAAAAAATTCTAATTCTCTCTAAAATTGAAGAAGGATGATCTATCAGAGTAGTTACTAACCATTATCACTTAAATAAAAGTACCGTTATGAGTGTGAAGAAAAGGTGGTAGGAGGAAGGTTATCATAAAGAGGAAAGACGATTTAGGCCGACCGAGAACTTCAAATCTCGCTCGAGATGAAGCGCTCCTTGGCTATTTGAGGGAAAATCCGTTTCAAACAGCAGTAGGCGCTGTGTCCATGACAAATTTTCCAGCATCGAGGTCAACAGCTAGCCGAAGGATAGGAAAATCGGAATTAAAAAACTGTGTAAGTGTCAAGAAGACCTTATTAATAGAAGAATATATGCAAGCCTGCATTCTGTTTTGTTTAAATTATATCTATCGCCCGTTGGAGTTTTGGAACAATGTTGTGTTTACCGATGAAAAAGTTTTTCAGTCTTGTAATGACGGACATATTCGGGTGTACCGTCCTGCAAATACCAGGTTTCACGAACGCTACTTGTCTCCGCGGAACAGATCCGGGCGATTTTCTGTTAATGTTTGGGCATGGATAAGCGTGTATGGCCCTGGTGTAGCGTGGCGTATCATGGGTAATGGTAGATTTAATGGACAGGTTTATAGGGATATTTTGGAAAACGTTATGCTTCCTTCGGTGCAGACACGTGCAGAACAGCCATGCAGGAAACCGCTTTTTAATGCTTTCAGCTTTCAGAATTTGGCCTTATCTCGGACACAATTTTTCAACGTCAATTTTGATATTTGTTATAAATCGAAATCATTAAATCATTAACATTTTTCCAAACACCTAACTTATGACATTTCACAGTCAATGTCACTTTTTATAACCTATATGATAATAAAAAATCTAAATTCCAAAAAGACTGATTTACATCACTTAATATTAGTAAAAACTGGATTACTTGATTTTTCAAGCGTATGGGATTTTATTGCACAGGAGTGTACGGGACAGAATGAAAGATGAGAAAATTTTACGAGAAAAGGTTCTTAGCGTATTTTTTCTAGGCGCCAGTTTTCTGAAGTCAAAATTGTCAGATTGGCTCGTCTTTTAAAAACAGTTTTTTATTAAATAACTTTGTAGTTCTGTCTGAAATAACCTGTATGTGTTTATTAATTTTAATCTATCAAGAAGTAAATTGAATAGATGGGCACCAGCACAGTAGGGGGACTTTTTATATTTACTAAGCCTATAGTTGTGGATGCGTATATCGTTAGCACTCCTTGTTCTATGATCATGTACTGATTTATTGAGCCTAAATTTGCCGATGTTATTAAAAACAAAACAAAGTAATTTATACAATTATATGCAAGGTAGTGTCATAATTTTCTTGTTTCTAAAAGTGTCACGACACGAATGTTTATAGGGTAAATTAAAGATAATCCTAATTATTCTTATTTGCATAACAAAGACCCTACTAATTTCTATTGCCTGCCCCCAGATGGTAATGTTATAGCTAAGTACTGAATATATAATAGAATAATAACATGTTATTAGGGCCGTCTCGTTAACTTCTTTTTTAAGGTTTAAAATTCCAAATGTACATTTAGCTAATTTGGGCACACACTTTCTATATGACCGATAAAGTCAAGTGTTGAGTCTATGACGATGTCCAAAAACTTTGTGTTGTTGCTTGTTTCTGCATGGCTAATGCTAGGTAACAAAGATGGTGTTGAAGGGGAAAAGTAAAGTAACACTGTCTTATTTTTGTTCACTATGAGTGAGTTTTTATCACACCAATTTTTAAATTCATCAGAAATTGGGTGTGCCTTCGATTCAAGTTCTTGTACGCTATTCGCATTAATGACCACAGATGTGTCATCAGCATACATGAAGACATCACACTGAGTTAGGAAGGAAGGAAAGTCATTTATGAACAAGAGAAATAGTAATGGGACTATTATTGAGCCTTGTCCAACTCCAATATCCATATTGTATAAATCAGAAGTTACGCAGTCGAGAGAAACCAATATTTTTCTGTTTTCGAGATAAGACATGATCCAATTTAATATGTTGCCTCTTCTTCCTAAGGAAGATAATTTCAGTTGCACAAAGTTTGAATTCACACAATCAAAAGCCGATGTTAAATCAAAGAACAGTCTAGCAACTTTTTTACTTTTATCATGGTAGCCATATACTTTTTGGATAAACTCCAGACAGGCTAGTTCCGTAGATTTATTGGATCTATATCCGTACTGACTATATGTAAATTTGATATTTTCTTCTAAATAATTATACAGGCGGGTGGCTACCCGCTTTTTCAGAAATTTCGGATATGTAACTTAGGATAATGATTGGTCGGTATATACGTATACATTCTCTATGTCTATATGAGAGCCGTCTTTGGTGCCGAGATAAAAATTACCAAGCCCTGTATATGACATATCAAACGTCGTATGTACTGTGGACAGATAGTATGATAGTGGAGTCTTTTTATTTACAGATACTTCTTGTATTTGCAGATGCTTCTTGCAAATAAAAAGAAAATTAATGGAGTCCTACAAGCTAAGATTCCAAATTACAAAGCAGCAACAAAAAGAACAATGTTACCGTAAATGCCTAAAAATATTCTAAATTAATTTCTCGAAAATATAACGAAGAACAAAGATAATTACCTGTACTAAGTAGTAGCCATTAAAAGAAAATATTTTATCGCTGTACACGCTTTGTTGCATACGGAAACAGTAATTAATCAGACATACCACAGGTTATAAATTCGGCGCGTGAAAATCAGGGCGAAAACTGAAGTGCGCTATAATAGGGATTTTCTACAATGCAGATACGTCACATAAATTTTGTTCAGCGGGCCCAAAATAATTAATCTGAATAACGATAACATGTTTCAATGAGACTTTGTTCCGGGTAATATAACCGAATCACCTCGCCTCTAATCATATTATTAATGGGCGCTAAAAGCGTGGAGTGGAATATTTTCGCAAACAGCTTACCTCGAGTGCAATGCTTTTAATTAAATGACAATGTTACAGATCCTGTCTTTTTTGAATTTCCAGACAGATATATTACTATCTGACGTTATAAATTGCTGTCTAAATTGAAGATTGCTAGTGGCTGTTTAGACCATTTTTCTATGGCCTTTACAAAAATAGAATATTTTAACACAGCTTAGAGTGTAGAAAAAAACATTTTGGATACTGTATAAGAAAGAAATATTTTTATTATACCGGATGTAACAGGATCATGGTACCCCCCTTTTCTCCTTTAGTTTTGAAAATAATTGATTGAAATTTGGGACATTCTATATACATAATAATCGGCACTTTTTGATATACAAGTGATTTTTTTTTCACTTCCGGTTTCGCCGGAAGTGACAATAACTTTCGATTCTTAAATGGAACACCCTGTATATTATTGCAGCATAATTTTTTGAATCCAACG
The DNA here is from genome assembly GCA_936432065.2 of Rutpela maculata. Classification (NCBI taxonomy): domain Eukaryota; kingdom Metazoa; phylum Arthropoda; class Insecta; order Coleoptera; family Cerambycidae; genus Rutpela; species Rutpela maculata. The sequence continues at coordinate 19,696,774 of OW386285.2, forward strand.
ATACCAGATAGGTGACATTACAAACGTCAATATTTTTTATAATATAATTTTTATTTTTTCATTTAAGTGTGCCATGACGATTCCGATTTATTCTAAATGACCCGTGTAATGCTAGAGAAATCGAAATCCTGTCAAAAATACTGAATTACGTGATTTATGAGCAAATAAAGTTCATCAAAATGGTTTTTGGAGCAAAAGTCAATTTTTTCAAATGGAACATAGTGGTACCGTGTGGTACAGTTTATTAGTACTATTAATGCGTATTTGTAAAATATACCTTCTCACAACTCTAACTACGCCCACAACCGTGTTAAAGTAAATTATACGCGGCCAAAACGCCGTCGTGTAATCTATACCCGACCGCAACACTAAATAATATCATTTTATACTTGTTGCAGTGTTGTTAACTTTTCAACCAGATACATACCCTAAATCTGTCAAAAGTTATATGTAGTCAAATCATCAGTTTTTATTTTTTATACTCGTACGATGAATAAAGAATTTCTGTTAAAAATTTTAAATTTAATAAACTGGTGTTAATTTTCAGATTTTCAGATTTAAAAGAAAAGAACTTCATTAAGATGCTGTGAAGGATCTCACTTTACAGTGCATGAGGCTGGTGGAAATTGCTGAGACTATCTCAGACACCACAAAAATAGAAAAATTTACAATGGTTCTTCAGTGTATTAATACGCCTATGGAATTGGCGCAGTTTTTTGCTGAAAAAAGTAGGGGGATCAAAAAAAGTAAAATCATTTCTGTCCAACCAACGTCCCGCATCCGCAGAAAGCGAAGGATGGATTTTTCTTGCGGTAGAAAAAGAATACAAAGCTGAAGATGGAGCAAGAGAAATCTAAAGCTAAGAATAAACCGTCTGTAAAAAAAAAGATAACATCACCTTTCAAAGAATATTATTGCAAAAATGCCAAATGCTAAAACGCATTAATTACACAGGTCTACAAAAAAAAAGTCTTGCCCTATTACTCCAGTCAATAAAGGAGGGCGTAGAGTGCGTGAGCAGGACCTAAGCGATTCCTTCAGAAAGTTGTTCAGGGTGCTTAGGGAGTGAACATACTGAAGGTCCTGACGTCTAGGAGGTAAGCCGGAGGGGGGGGGGGGGGGGGCACAAAGAAAGTGCCACTTTTATTTTTATGCCTATATCTCGAAAACGGTGCGTCGCCGGGAAAAATTTTCGTATACCAAATGAAAGCTCATGAAATTCTCTACAACTGCCATTTTATATATTTTTTTCGAATTCGCAACCGTTTTCGAGCTACACGCTCCGGAAAAGTGAAAATTTTCTAAAAACAGATTTTTACCTGAAAACACGGTAAAAACAAATTGAAATTTTTGATGATCTGCCTGTAACTTTTCTTTTGTGCGCACGGTTTATGATATTGACTCGACATTTGGTACACCTATAATATTAGTTTTATCGAAAAAATGATGGAGATCAGAAATAAAACTGAGAAACTGAAGATAACATTTGATAATACTAAGATCTCATAAATGTATATTCGTAAGAGTTAATAATATCAAAAATTTATTCAAGTCAATCTAAACTCTATGTAAACATACGTAATGTCTACACTTGCGGTTCCGTCTTGACCTTATAGAAACTCAAAGTTCAGGATATTTTCCAGTTAAATATCCGTTATGCAGACGACAGAAAATTATAGTGGAAATTTTGTAGAGCACAAAATTTCAAGCAGAACTTTGCCCTGCAATCGCTACAATAAAATCCATAGTTTTAATGCTGCACTTCATTAAGTTCCAGTTCAATTTAGACGTTTATTTGCACTTTTCGCATGTTAGAGCTAATAGTGCAGGAAAAATAAATTTTGACCTTGAAAAAATTAGTACAAGCAAGGAATTTGGTGGAGATCTTCCACTGCCATCCTAATGAATATACCAAAAGTCCCCTAAAATCGAAGTTGTGCTTCGCCCTCCATATTGAAAAATGGCGGCTCATTTTCAGATTTTTGTACATAAATCCCTTACCGTTGCAGATAGGAAAAAAGTTTCAAATAAAAAATGTAGGCAATAATAAAACAAACAATGTTTGATATTAACATTTTTTCTCTAAATCGAACGGTTTTTGAATTATGAGGTGCAGAATGTTACAGAATTTTCAAAAATCCCAACTATGTACAAAGTACACTGTAAAATGTGTGTTTATAGGTTGTAAGTAAAACAAAAAACATCGAAAAATGTATGCTATAATAATGCTTTTTTCACCTTCGTGTATTAATAACTAAATAAAATTTGCGATAAAGATATTTTTGCAATTTTGTCTATCCGATTGTTGACAAAGTTTTGGAGAAGGTGTACCATAGACTGATTTTTGCCAACCCACATGGAATTCTGACTTGGGACGTCTTTGGTCATGCTGAAGAGCGAATTTCATCCATGTATTTTGAGAAAATGCACCGACAACGTCACAAAAAGTCTAAAAAATATGGATGCGGAAAGCGAGTCGAAGTTATCAGATTATATGCCGTTAACCCGCTCTAAAGAGTTGAAATACCCACTAACTTATATTTTGTGTATGAAAGGATTAATCCTGACGAATCATACAATCGTCCATATAGACTCAAAGCTAGCTGAATCAACATTTTTTTTATTATTAATACAATTCGTCCAACCCCAAACCAAACTTCCCAAACATATCCTTTAGGACCCTGAATGTGTCAGTTGACAGCCGATAATCCTTTATGTAGTTGAGATTAGACATTGCCGGGATGTGTTCCAAACTTACTAAGGGTGTTAGGCAAATCTGAATTGTTTTAAATACTTATTTAGTTAGTCATTGATTTAGTTTTCCCTTCATACTAATTGAACTTTATAATAAATATATACATGCGTGAATTTAATACAAGCCTTTTATAGAGCTCCTTCTCATTCAGGTTAACACCTCGTACAATGTGTGGGTTGGATCGGTTACTGATTTTTAGTATACTTCATAAAGTTCCTTGCATCTGTGTAGGGCCCCGATCACAACACAGAAACTAACGGTAAACTCTACCAGACTTTAATATTACGACAAGTAAGAAAAATGTATTAATGGTGACAAATACACAGGGGAATAGCAGAGTAGCAGTTTTAGGTTAGTAGAAATTGATTTTACTCGTCGATCTCAGGAGTAAGGTCTAATTCGTATTTTATGAGTTGTAATGAATCACCCTGAGAGTGGACAAAACGACCAACATTATAAAAGATGCAATTGGCGCTTCAACATACAAACAGAAAGCGGTGTTAATGAATTTTGATGAATACTACTGACAAAATAATTACGAACAATTATACTGTTATATAATTTTCTTCTTGCTTTATGTATGTTTAATTAAATCAAATAAAATTAGTCACGTACATCAAAATAATAATTAATTATATTTCAACGCCTTATTTATATTTCCGAAAATTAACTAGATTAATGTTTAACTTGCTTCATCAAGAGCTCGAATTCGCATGAGTGAATTTAATATCAACATACCTGTGATCATATTTAGATTATTAATTGGCCAATCGAGGTTGAGACTGACACACTACATAATATATTACCTATCATCTCTTCTTATCGAGCTTTCACATTCGGGAAACTCTAAAAATACTTGTGTGTCCCAGATGAATATGAATAACGATTAAATTTCCGCTTAAAGAGATACCACCCGGGTTGAAAGTCAAATAAGGTATATTGTATAACGACCTACTTTTCAATTTATTTTTCAGTGGAAATATTTCTATAGAAGTTCGTTTTTCGCTAGCAGGAGAAAATTTTACATCAGTATTTGAGCTTAGAAGATTGCATTTTTGTTATAGGTTTACAAATTATTAAACTTGACAGAATTCAAGCAAACCTTATATACAATGTAACATTATATGCTACAATGTTAGACTATTCCATAACACGCTACGTATAGCTGGTTTGCTAAACCAACATTCAAGCAGTAGAGCAAATTATTAACCTTTTTGTGATTCTCGAGAAACTTTATATATAATTAAAAACTAAATTAAATAAAAATGTAAATCGATAAGGCACCGATAAATTAATTGAAAATAATTAAACACTTTAGACACCTCGTTTAATATGACACAAATGATGTGCTGGTACTTTTGAAACTTCATCTTTAATTTCACACAATGTATGTTCGGTACGATTTCATTATACATGCGTTTGTCCTGGATGGACCAACAACGATTTCTTGATCATTTTTAGGCTTGATTTTTTTAAAGGAAGTATATCATTTTAAACTTGGTCTATAACGTTAGTACAGTATTCTTTTCCATAGATTTTATAGTACTTGAATATCATCCCGAAATACATCTTTTATAATCTACGGTAGCATCCTGAATATTGCAAGTTGTATTCAAAATTTTTGAAATGGACTTAATTAAAAGAAAGAAAAGACATACTCATTAATTAAAGAATCGTTATAATTTAATTAGAATTGAACCATGGACCTTCGCTCCCCATAACTCAGAGCTGCCATTCGCAAAATTTTGTTAGAATTAATATTTTTTATCAAATAGATGCCACAACAAATTAATATCTTCAAATATTTTTAACAACACAAAACAATCAAAATCAACAAAAGAAAGAAAAACCGCTGCCCAAGGAATCACTACTTCCACATCCAGATTCTCTATCCAAGTCACTCACAACGAAAAAACTTTGTATGTGAAAATAATTGTTTATGGAACTTTAATAATATAATATTTGAAATCCTCTACCCCAAAAACCCATAAAACGATACCCCACATCGGTAGTGGGGTGGGGGTGGTGATAGGGGGTGGTAGTGGGGGGTGGATGAAGTAAAAAGATATTTTGAGGTTTCTGGTTCCTATACATAAACTAAATCACATTTTTTTTTCATCCCCTTTAATAAGGAGGTGGGGGTGGTAATGGGGGTGGCTAATGCCAAAAATTTTTTTGAGACCTTAGCTTCTCTTGTATATACTAAATACCAATTTCATGGACTCTTACCTGCTTGATTTACCCATTTACCCCAAATTTACCCCAAATTTACCCCGATTTACCCCCCAACCCTTCGACGGAACAAGATGACAATATAATCTAGTTCTAGATCTCGTTAAAGTACATATGTGTACCAAATTTCAAGTCAATATCTTAAACGGTTCCAGAGTAAACGTGCGCACAAAAAAAGTTACAGACAGACAGACCGACAGACAGAACATTTTTTTTCGCTCAAACTTAAAATCTCGACGTTTCGTGACATTTTAAGCCTATTTGGACAATAAAAATTTTTAAAAATTTTTTTGTCGTTACTATACTTCCACTGGACGTGGAAGTAAAACTATCGAAGATTACGTGATGGAGATTAGTTTTACTTGAAAGCCGATAAAAGTAATCGGGAGTCACCCCGGAAGAGTGAAAGAATTTTATTCGAATATATTGCATCAATCCGATTCACATTTGATCCCACAAATTATCCGTTAGAAGTAATTTTGGCAACTTTTTAAGGTTAGGTTGATCTGCAGCAGTGAAGTTGCAGCATTTTTAGGATCACTAGATCTCAGGTACATCAATGCATCAATATTAGATGAAAATTACCTGACCAGATTCGAAATCATGCTACAAAAGACCTAAAAAACCACAGACCTAAAGTGAGCCGCCTTTTATACAAGCTAATTTTGCCCGCGTCATGGAAGTTTTTACCTCACTTCCAGTTACGCAAGACATGTACTCCCATTTTCGAGGGCGGGGCACACGATGGTGACAATATTTTCCGACCTAGCGTCCAACCGCCAAATCGAGAAAAACCACCATTTCCGATTTTCCGGTGCTACGCTTGCAAGGGCTTGCCGGATCGGCTTTTTTTGGTCAGTATGAATAAAATAAGTAAGTATTGACCATAGGTGACCTAACCCACCCCCTGGGGTTGAAACTACCCCCACCCCCAATAACTAAATGTCACGAAAACAGCGAAAATCAACTGGAAAACGGTATATCCCCGTTTTTGAGGGCGAGGAATACAATGGTGATAATATTTCCCGACCTACCCTTCACCCACTACCCCTAAACCTGAATACCACCCCCTTTTCCGATTTTCCGGTGCTAGGCTTGCGAGGGCCCGTTGCATAATTTTTTTTTGGGTCAGTTAAAATAAAATAGTTAAATATTTACCACAGGTGACCTAACACACCCCCAGGATTTGAATCTAACCTCACTATACCTAATTGCCACGAGAACAACGAAAATCAGCTGAAAAGCAGTACACCCCCGTTTTCGAAGGCGGGGAATGCGATGGTGACAATATTTTTCGACCTAGAGTCCAACTGCGAAAAAAACACCCTTTTTCCGATTTTTCGGTGCTACGCTTGCGGATCGATTTTTTTTTTGGTCAATTTGAATAAAATGAGTAAATATTGGCCACTGGTGATCTAACCCACCCCTGGGGTTTAAACTACCCCCAAAGTAACTGTTTATGGTCCCTTGTGGTCAATATTTACTTATTTTATTTACATTGTCCAAAAAAACCCGTTCCAACGGATATTGTACTATTGGTCCTTCTATTTTTGCAATGTAGTTAAGAGTAATTGCATCCTTGTTATAGTATTTAATGCCTACCTGTATATTCTAATAACAATTTTCCAAGTTTCTAGTTTTTATGTGAGAGTATATTTATTTAGCTTTAATAATACGTTTGTTTAATTAATTTGATATCTTTTTGTGTATTCTTTTCCCTTTATCATATCTTATTTTCTGGGCGGGGCAGTTTAAATTTACTGTAATCCAAACTATTTTGTAAATAATATTTTCCATACAAATAATGTGTTATTTTCAAAAGGTAGGTAGTAGTGTAGTGCAGGCGCGCAGCCAGGGGGGGGGGGGCATCGGGCCCGGCCCCCCCCCAAGCCGTCTTCCATGAACCAAAAAATAAAGAAGCATAATCACTATTAGTACAAATAGTCCCTTCAAATTAGGAAATATTTAAGAAAATTTTCCCACAATTATGAGGCCTATAAAAAGTGAAGTATTTGGGTTGTCTAAACATGATTTTCACCCTCCGCAGTTCTAGAAAAGGGTGGTTTTTGAGAAATATATACATATATATCAATTTTAGCGTTTTTTCGTCTTTTTCTCTATATTGAGGAAAACCTATGCATTTTGGTGAAAAGTATCAAGAGAGCAAGGTAGTAGTGCATAAAATTTCCTATAAATTTTGTCTCTACATTTTTTTTCGAATTCCGCTTAGTTTCGCCGCTAGAGGGCGCGAAAGAAATAAATATACATATAGACTTTTGCGCCTTTTTTTATATTTTGAACCAAAATTATGCATTTTTATGAAAAATTACAAATTATTTACTTTAATTAATTATAATTTACAAAATTACATGGTGTTTTCTAGTTTTTTTTTCCATAAAAATATATATATTTTATGTTCTACAACTTTGATCTCACGTAATTTTTCATAAAAATGCATAATTTTGGCTCAGAATCTAAAAAAAGGCGCAAAAGTCCATATGTATATTTTTTCGTGCCCTCTAGCAGCGAAACTAAGCGGAATTCGAAAAAAAAAAAATGGTAGAGACAACGTTTATAGGAAATTTTATGCTCTACAACTTTGCTCTCTAGATATTTTTCACCAAAATGCATGGTTTTTCCTCAGAAGAGGACGAAAAAACGCTAAAATTCATATATATGTATATATTTCTCAAAAACCACCCTTTTTTAGAAATGCGGGGGGTGAAAATCATGATTAGACAACCCAAATACTTAACTTCTTACAGGTCTCATACTGTGGGAAGATTTTCCATAAAACAGCGAAAAGTTTTTCTCAACCTCTGGGGAGGCCGGTTCTATTGGCCCCCCCCAGATGAATTTTCTGGCTGCGCCACTGGTGTAGTGTAGTTCATAAAAGGCAATAAACATTTTATATTTGATAAATGACACCTAATATAAGTTATTCAAATTGATTTATGTTCATAAATCGATCATTATGGCAACTGGTAGCTTAATTTCTATATTTAAAAGGGCTGTTTACTATTATTGATGATAAAAGTTATCGTTAGAGTGCAGTGGCCGGAGCAAGTTGGAGGTAGGTGTGAGTCACCCTTGTAATATTGCAGCTATAGTCGGTTAAATGCTTTAGCAATCGAATTTAAGCAAGAAGGGAGGCATCCAAGTTAACTTTACGGGCCGAAAATACACCTTTGGTCAAGATCATATATCTGCTGGACAGGCTTCAGATAAGCCCCGATTACGGTTTAAACGTAGAATGCACGCGGGTCACAAGAAGTCTGTTAATGTGCAGTGAATAAGAAGAAAAAATAAATCTGTTTAAGTACCTTTTTTGTTAAATTGCCAAACGCCTATTATTAGTCCGGGGTCCAAGCACTCCAAAATCAAGACGTACAAATGTTGATATAAGTAATGAAGAGAGCATTACTGGGGCACTAGAAAACACTTGTCGGATTAATTTTTGCTATTGCGCAACTTCAGAAATCGCAAAAAAGATGGCGGATTAATAATTACAAAATTATGTTTTATAATGGTTATTCTCCGTTAAAACAAAAACTATGTAACCTACCGATCTGATTTTTGGTATGTATACTCAAAAGATATACGTGATTCTACCTAAGCTATTGGCATTTTTGAAAAGAGTATTTTTTTTGGAAAAAAATAATTCAAATCAAATAGTTGATATTTACGTTCTAATTTCGATATGCGGACAACTATGTTAAATTTATGAAATTCTTATATACAATTGCTTACCAAATATGGTCCATATATGAATAAGTTTTTTTTAAAAAAGATCCTGTCGATAACGTATACAGTTTTTTGTTTATGATTTTTTTATGAGGCGGGTAATTATGCAGCATTAAAATAAAAATAGTCTACACGATAATTGGTACAGTGTAACAGTAAAAAGCACTATATTGTTCAATATAATTGCAAATTTGAATTACTTTATGTTAATAATACAACAAAACGAATGAAAGTAGTAGTCGGGCGTTGCCGATTGCGGCCACTCATTTAAAAAAATAATAATCGATACAAAGTGAATTGTGTGTTCGAGCAAAATGTTAATCAAATAGGTATTCGCAATTGGCCATGCCCGAGTACAACTTCTACTCGTTTTTATATTGTTTAAGAAATAAAACATTAGTGAGAAATATTATTTTAGGTATTTAGCATATTTAATAATATAATAATATAATAATAATATCTTTATTGATCTCTTTAGCTATTTTATACAATAGATGAGACATGTCAAAAATTGAGAGCTGTGTTAACAGCGTATAATAACATTAATATCTACAATATTATGCGTAATAATAGTGTATATAGGTATAAATAAAAATTTGTAAAAACAATAAATATGTCTGAGTGTAAAAACATTCGAAGCATGGGACCTACACAAGATTAAAAAATAAATAAAAGAAAGAACAACTTACAAACAAACTGTAGCCCCTTCAGGCGACTTTGGTGCTTAAAAAAATAATAAATTCATTTAAAGTATAAAACGAATTACTTATTAAGAGTTTTTTAAGGCGGTTCTTAAAGCTGTCTACTGAAACAGAATTTCTAATTTGATCTGGCAAAGAATTAAAAATTCGACAACCCGAGTTAATGGGTGACTTTTTGTAGAACTCGTGGTTATGTTTTTTTAAAGAAATTAAATTTCTTCCCCTTGTAGGGTATGTGTGGAAATCTCCATTTTGAATAAATTTGTTCCTATTTACATAAATATACGTCAAGAGTTTCATCAAATATATAGATGTCACCGTCAAAATTGTATGTTTTCTAAATATTTCACGACACGATTGATTAAAATCAAGATTAAAGATTAGCCTAAGTATCCTTTTTTGAATAATAAATATTCTACATGTTTGACTAGATTGACCCCACACTATAATATTGTAAGAAATTGCGGAATAAACAAATGAGTAATATACATTCAAAAGTGTATTAGTATTTAAATTATTTTTTAATGAATTTATGACATAAAAGCTCTTGTTAATTTTAGCACATACATTTTCAATTTGTTTACCCCACTCCAAGTGACTATCAAGGGTTATTCCTAGAAAAGAAGCTGAATTTTCAGTATTTATAATTTGATTGTTAAATGAAAATATATAGTTAGTATCTGTAGAACTTCGTCGATGTTTGAATTCAATGGAAACAGTTTTCGCATAATTCATTATTAGACGATTTCTGTTACACCAGTGGCTGAATTCTTCTAATATTATGTGAACCTTTCTTTTAACGAGCTCAGGATTTGTATCAGATACTACAATGGTCGTATCATCAGCATACATAAATACCTTCCCCTGAGTTATGTAGTTGGGCAAATCGTTAATAAATAATAAGAAGATTAACGGACCTAATACGCTCCCCTGGGGAGTTCCAATATTAATGTCAAATATGTCTGATTTAATATCATTTATTTTTACGATTATTTTTCTTTCCGATAAAAATGATTTTACCCATTTATTTATAGGTCCTCGGAAGCCCATATTGGATATTTTATCACATACAAAATTTTTATCAATAGTGTCAAATGCTCGCGTTAGATCAAATAATACAGCAACAACATGTTGATTGTCATCTAATTTATTATTTATGTGCTGAATTAGCTCTACCGTTCCCGATTCAGTCGAGAGTCCCGGTCTAAATCCATGCTGCGAGTTTGTTAAAATATTATTTTGGTTTAAAAAATGTAATATTCTATTATATACTACTTTTTCAAAAATTTTCGAAAAAATACTCAGTAGTGATATAGGGCGGTAATTCTCGACATTAAATTGATCACCTTTTTTAAATATGGGGATAATTGCCGCATTTTTTAAAGCTTGAGGAAACTGTCCTAGTGAAACAGATAAATTAATTATATCAACGAGGATTTTTGATAATTCATTACAACATTCCTTAATTAATTTAACGGGTACTTCATCCAAGCCGGTGGATTTTTTGTTAAGTAAGTTTTTGATAATTTGTACAATTTCTTGTTCAGTAACTGGGGCAAAAAACATGGTTTTAGCAATAAATAAAGGTGATGTGCACACCGATGAAATATTACTACCAAAGTGACTGGTGATTTTATTGTTAACAATATTAGACAAATAGTCTCCAAATGTATCTGCAATTTGCTTTGGGTCATTGATCTCCAAATTATCGCATTTAATACATGTAATATTATTGTTTTTATTAGAAGAATTATGTTTCAAGTTATTAATTATAGTCCAAACAGTTTTTGTTCTATTGGTTGAGTTATTAATTATATTTTCATAATGTGTTACCTTTTCATCACGAATATCTTTTTGTAATTGTTTCTTCGATGTTTTGTATTTTTCTGTTATTTGTTCATCTCCAAGATGTTTTTTAAGCCAGTTTAATTTTTCTAGTTCTTTTAAATCGTTGTTTAATTTAGAGGAGAATTTAATTTTGCCAGAGATCTGTTTTTTATTATTTGTACTATTTTTTGTGCAAGCTACATTAAAACACCAGATAAAATGGTGAAAAAAATCGTCAAAAATAACGTCAATGTCATTACTAGCTGATAATAAAGAATAACCCTTAAACAAATATTTAAATTCGTTTAATAGAAAGCAGAAAAGGGAGATATTTTAAATAAAACAATAATGTTGTATATTATGTAATTTTTGTGTATAACTATTCTAACATTTTAGTCAGAATCACTACCATTATAAAATGATGCATATTGCTTTTTCCCTTAAAACAATTTTCAGGAAAAGCAGCACATGAGCACGCAACTGAATACCACTCACAAGAACATTTTGTGTCGCATTTTATTTTACAGTTGCACTTTTTAATTTAAGTTCAGATAAACATTTTTTTGCCGACATTATCGCTACCAGCTCCTGAAATATTTGCAACATGTTGTTGAAAAGCGTCTTCCGTCGGTGGGAGGGAGCGTAAATCACTTTTATTAAATCATTTTACCTTTTAATAATTTTCAAACGTATATAATACATTTGTAAAGTTGACGTGTATGTACATTGAAAATATTTGCAAAAAACTGATGTGGGGGATGTAAGATGAGTAATGGAATACATTAAGACAGATTTTGGAATTTTTCTCTGTTTGTCTGCTTGTCTGTTTGAACGCGCATCACCCAGAAACTACTGAACCAATGAGGTTCATCTAAGCTTGGAGTAACATTTAGTTCTTATTTCATCGAAATCGGCCTAGACTAAGCCAAGTTTTATGAAAATCGGTCTAGTAGAACAGGAGATACAGCTTGATCTCTACAATAAGCGTATTTGCACGGCATAAATTTTTAAGATTAAACTTCTGTAATATTCCAGAAAATTCGAGAGTACTCTGGAATATTCCAGAAAATTTGTGAGTTTTCTGAAATATTCCAGAATGGTGATTCTACCTCAAACGTCGTTTATAAAGAAGCTTTTTAGTCAATTTCAAAATTCCACGCGAACGTAACCGCGGGCATAGCTAGTAAATAATAAATATAAACCGCAAACAATAATCAATCGATTTAAACAATCAAACACAAATAGTTTTTATAATGTTAAAATGTTAAGACAAATAACTTCACACTATATAAACATACCAGCTAATTCCACTGTAAACTGTTTTCATGCGCTTTATGAATTTTAGGAGAGCTGTCGCCTTTATTACATGCGCCGCATCATGCACCCAATTTAAAAATTCACAACTCGAATACTATATGCAATATCAACTTAGTTCTTGTCTTAAAAACATTTTCAATATATTGGGTATGTTTGTTAGCATAGTTTATACACAAAAAAATTTAAATTGAAGTACTTGCTCGTATGTTGAAATTCTTACTACAATATTTTATAGTTACAGATTTCATATTTTTTTCCCAAAAAACTAAACATATTTAAACAGTGCCATCGAGCCTCATCCAAGCGCTTATGTCTTTAGTGTATACTATAGAAAAAATTTGATGGATAGCACTCATAGTTTCTTTTACAGGACGTGTTATGTATTAAAAAACATTTTTTTAGGAATTATCATTTCGTCTCTTTTCTTATCATTTAAGAAGTTATGCAAGAGCTGATAAGAATCCGACAAGTCATTTCTAGTGTCCTATATAACCCCTTTTGCAAATCTGAAGTTGAAAAATGTACGTCATGTCGGAACAGGTTACTTGGAATTTAGAGCGATTTCGTACTGTTGGACCCCAGACTATATGATTTTTACTAAATGTTTGCAATAATTGGAAAAAAGTTAATTTTTTGTCACTTATATAGAAGTGACAAAAAATTAACTTTTTCCCAATTATTGCAAAGATTTAGTAAAAATCATATATTAGACTTGGAACACAAGCTTTATCTTTAAAGTTTGAACTGTGAGTCTGTGATTTAATAGTATAGTAACTAGAGGTTTTAACTTCGGAATGATGTCATATGAATTAGATTTCGTTCATTTTTGACAGCTTAGCAAAGAAAAGTTCCGATATTATGCGGGGGCTTTCTAATTTATAGGGGGTAGAACTAAAGAAAAAACAAGAACACTGGAGCTGCAAAACAATCAAATTTTGAGAAGAAAGGGTTCTATGCAACTTTTCATAGAAATTGATAATCTCCGAGTTATAACGACTTGAAAAATGGGATTTTAGCTGGAAAAAGAGATATCTTAAATAGGTTTTCATCAAATAACACATTGAGCAAAACAAGAGACAAATAAGAAAGCTATTAAATTGAGGATGAACTTCGTTTTTTTTTCTAATTTCTGTAAAGTAAATGGTTTCGGAAATCTGGAAGTATAAACGTGGCGTCTGAACGCCTATAAGACGAAGTATTTAGTTTAAATGTTAAGTAGCTTATAAACTATGACACTTACGTTAAAAATGCTAGTAGTCAAAATGAAAGTATTAAGTTTTCAAATGATTGTTTGATTTTTTCTATAGCATAAAAAAAAAGTTATGATAGACAATGTACTTTTTCACATTTTTTTAATAAATAAATTCGCATTTTGTTAATATAAGTAGTCAGTAATTAAAAAAATATATTCCCATATATTGTTTTTTGTACGCTCAAATTTTTTCATCCGTCTACAACGTACGCTTGCTTAAAAAAAATGCATTTTAAAGTGTAAAGGGATTTTAGAAAAAACGTAACATTTTTGTTTCTTTGCAAATATCTCAATAAATATTAGTTTTAGGGAAAAAATATTGGACATCAAAAATGAAGCTATCAACTGAGAATGATATTTTTATTGTATACTTATGGATGGATAGGTTCGGAAATATTTAATATAGATGACATCCGACCGTTTTTAGGACGAAGTATTTAGTTTAAATGTTGAGTATCTTAGAAACTGTGACTCTTTCATAAAAAGTTCTAAGGGGCAAAATTAAAGATAATTAATTAATCTTTAAAATGATTTTTTTTTCTTTCTACATCACAAAAAATAAAGAAGTTATGGCCGATATAATGTGCGTTTTCACATTTTTTCAACCAAATGTCAGCATTTTATTATTGCAAATGAGTGACCCCAAAAATAGGCCAAATATCGCCCCTTTTCTCGCCCTCAAATTTTGTTTTAAACCAAGTGCTAAATTGTTGTTAGTAATGAAAACATCCTGAATACAAAATTTTAAGATGAGCCTGTGTTTGGTTTTTGAGATATGAGGGATTGAAGTTGTGATATGCGTGATGCAATATAAGCCTATCAAAAAATACACAGCCCCACAAAAAATGAATATTCATCAGATATGGCAGAGCAATCAAGAATTTTTTGACGCAGAATTCAAATCTAAAATCGCAAAATCCGTATATCCATTGATTAATTCAGAAAAGCCAAAAACATCCCCTATATAAGGATGAAAATAGGAATAAATGATGCTATTGAGTTATAGAGCTGCCATGAACAGAAATATAATATAAGTATATTGGCTGAATACATGAACGAAGGTGTTGACTAGGGCTCACACAAAGAAATCGAGACACGCCCTTAAGGGGGTGAAAACTACCCCAATACAATAGCAGACTGCACAAAAGCTCCTATAACTGGTGAAAAAGCTTGAACCCTCTAAGCTTTATTAATAGGAATGAACCATAAATTTGTTATGACCCAGTACACGAAAACAATCCATTACAGAATAAAAAACTACCCTTTATCTTAAATTATGAATTTAAGGCAGGGAAAAAATAGTGAATGTACCAGATATCGTATTTTGATTGCAGTAGGTATGAATGTGGGACGATAACTAGAATTTTTGTAACTATTTTATGCCACATCTACGAAGGGGTAAGAGAACGGGACGAAAATTGAGGCCCTGACATAAGAGAAAAGCACTCTTGGAAACCGCCATATCAGTATGTTTTTATGTAATGCAGCGATTACGAGATTGCTCCGATATTCATCCCTTCGTACCTCTCTCAATGGTTAAAAATATATCCCTGCGGGATATCATACAATACCGCAAGAGAGAGAAATGGTAAAGGAACTATTGAGTCAGAAACATATCTTGTATTGGACAGGCGCGCCGGGGATGAGACAGTCACGCATGTTCATCACCGGCGGGCCATCCAAGACAAAGACTAAAGAATTGCTAAAGCGGAGCAGAAAACAGCTGAGATGTGCAGTGGGGGAACTCTAACAGGACACTGCACACTGAACAGACACCTAACTAACAAAGGTGTGAAGGATAATCCAGAATGCAGGATGTGTGGTGAGGATGAAGAAACTCGTCACCACATACTATGTGAATGCCCAGCCTTGGTGGCTGGGAGGTTTTCATACTTCGGGGGACTAACCGTAACCCCGGAAGAAATAGCCAGAGCTCCCATTGAGCTCTTATTGGCGAAGAACGGGATCAATGGGATAACGAGACTATAGGGTACAATAAGCTTAAGCTTCAGTACAGCGGGGCTTCGGCACCGCAACCATAAGGAAAAAAAAATTTAAAAACAGACCTCTAGACTATGACGTTCAGGAAAGGGATACTTACCTTTATGTCAGAATTTTTTTCGACACAATATAATGATGGTAATATTGCTCAGATTTTCACCCTCTGACCTCTGTGAATTTCCCTAGAGCGACGAGAAAGGATCACGAGGCCATGACATTCCTAAGGAGCACTCTTGAAAATCCTTGCTACAGGATTTTCGCTAATCTGATACAGCGATTGCGATGTCTCTGATATTCACCCCCTCGCACACCCTTCTTCTTATAAAATTCACTTGAAGTTTGATAACAGACCATCAGGACATTAATTTTATGGAGAGCGCCCTTTATTATCTTCGTGACAGAATTTACTTTAATGTAATATTCTCACAGCGAGATGGCTTATATAAGTGTGCGTTGTTTTCATATCACAACTTTAATCGCTCATATCTGAAAAACCAAAGATATGCTCATCTTGAAATTTTTTTATTTAGGATGTTCTCATCATTAACAATAATTTAGCACTCAGTTTGAAACAAAATTCGAGGGCGAGAAAATGGGCAATTTTTGGGATCACTCTTTTCTTTTTCGTTAATACAGTGTGTTTCACTTCTCGTGAAGACACCCTTGTATCTTTTTTATTTGTGGCCGAATTAATATCAAATTTTTATCAGCCATACAAGTCCATAAGACGACTTTATTCAACACATAAATGCCGTCTAAATCTAAAACGCCGGCCTACTGCGATAAAAAGAAAATGTCAATTTTCGAGAAATCATAGTAGGCTTAGAGATAGACAAAAATTTTGTTAATGAAAGTTGTTCAGGATCACTTCATATGCCCCTTTGTAAAATTTTGTGAAAATCGGAATATTTTCAATAAAAAATTTTTTGTTTCACTTCTCGAGAAGACACCCCTGTGTCTTTTTTATTTGTGGCCGAATTAATTTCAAATTTTTATCAGCCATACAACTCCATAAGGTGACTTTATTCAACACATAAATGCCGTCTAAATCTAAAACGCCGGCCTACTGCGATAAAAAGAAAATGTCAATTTTCGAGAAATCATAGTAGGCTTAGAGATAGATAAAAATTTTGTTAATGAAAGTTGTTCAGGATCACTTCATATGCCCCTCTGTAAAATTTTGTGAAAATCGGAATATTTTCAAAAAAAGAGAACACATAAAGAGAACTTTTTCCAACAAATGAAAGTTGTGAACAAAAATCAGCATTCAATAAAACACTAAAACGGCTTTTTATTTTTACATATCAAGTTGAATGTAATATCTTTTCTTTTTGTTATCTCTGTTCTGGAGGAGTAACTCTCCATCATATCCTTCCTCCTTATCGGCTCAGAAATTTAGGAACATGGACGGTTTTATTGTTTTAAATAAGAGTGCCGTGAAATTAACTGTCAATGTATTGTTTTATTTATTTCGTCATTGCTTTCATGACAGAAGTGATTGTTGTTATTTTCTGTGGAGTTTCTTAGTTTTTCTTGTTTTAATAATTTAATTCATACTAAAGTTTCCTTATTTTATATCTTTGCTCATAATGGTTAGAATACTTTTAACTACTGATGAAAAAATTGAAATAATAAAGATAGTCGGTGAAAATGTACGGTCTTCAAGAGAAGCAGCAGAAGAATTTAATTTAAGACATCCTCTAAGACAACCAATACACCATGGTACCGTAGCAAGAATATGTCACTTGTTCAATACAACTGGCAATGTGCTTAAACCGAAATCGAAATCACGGAGATGATAATGTTATATTAGCGGCGTTTAACGCCAATCCCACTACCAGTCTTCGAAATATGGCTCGTGACCTTAATTTGTCGGCATCAAAAATTTGGAGATGTTTAAAACGCCATAAGCTACAACCGTTTAAACCAAAATTTGTACATACCTTGGAGGAAGGTGATAAAGAGAGAAGACTAGAATATTGTTTATGGATCCAAGGTAATTATTTAAACAATAGACTTCTTGAAGAAAGTAATTTTCACGGATGAGGCAACTTTCTCCACCAACGGGGTAGTGTCATCACAAAACTCTAGGTTCTGGGCAGTAGAAAATCCTGATTGGATAATAAATTGTAAAAGGCAATATTCCCAGAAGGTAAATATGTGGTGCGGAATTTTTAACGAAACAATAATAGGGCCGTTTTTCTTTTTTCAAAATATAAATGCGTTAAATTTGCTAGAATTTTTAATAATGATCTTTGGAATGCAATAGTTGATTTTCCTTTGGAACAATTGTATTTTCAACTCGACGGAGCATCTATCCACAATTCCGTAGTAGCGAGAGCATGGATGAATGAACATTTTCCCCAAAGAGGGATAGGACGAAATAGCCCTCTAATACATTGGCCACCCAGATCACCTGATCTCACTCCAATGGATTTTTATTTTTGGGGTCACATTAAAAACAAAGTTTATATGACCAGACCTCAAAATGTAGAGCAGCTTTGTGAGAGGATAAGGCAAGCGTTTAGAAATTACAGCTCAATAACTGCGAAGAGTTGTAATAAATAACAGAAAACGGATTGAGAAGTGTATTACACTTGAGGGTTCGTGGAAAGGGGCCCAATATAATAAATAAGTAAAAAAAAAACCATTAACTTCTTTTATTTTTGAACTTTTCTAACACTGCGGCTTTTGCTTTATCTGTATTTTTTTTTCCGACAATATTATCATTCATTATTAGTAGTCTTCTCTGTAAAAACAACGGCCCTTTTCAGGGCCACCAATTTAATTCAAAAAGAATTCATTATATGAGCATCAGAGCATCCTGCCAACCTACATATTCTTGACAGATGTTAAAACTCATTAAAGTAATTAGATTTTAATTTTAATTATTCTAAGGCCAGCGTTTAGATTTAGACGGCATTTATGTGTTCAATAAAGTCACTTTATGGAGTTGTATGGCTGATAAAAATTTGAAATTAATTCGGCCACAAATAAAAAAGATACAGGGGTGTCTTCACGAGAAGTGAAACAAAAATTTTTTTTTTGAAAATATTCCGATTTTCACAAAATTTTACAGAGGGGCATATGAAGTGATCCTGAACAACTTTCATTAACAAAATTTTTGTCTATCTCTAAGCCTACTATGATTTCTCGAAAATTGACATTTTCTTTTTATCGCAGTAGGCCGGCGTTTTAGATTTAGACGGCATTTGTGTGTTGAATAAAGTCGTCTTATGGACTTGTATGGCTGATAAAATTTGAAATTAATTCGGCCACAAATAAAAAAGATGGGTGTCTTCACGAGAAGTGAAACACACTGTACATAGCCTTTCGTTAATATCCTTTTTGCGTTTAAAACACGTGTTTTAGAAAAATATTTCCATTCGTCATATTAGAGCCTCCATTTTGAATTTTTTTTACTTTGACTTCAGATTCGTAATCAGCGATCCCAGAAACATAATTATACTATGTTTCAAGAATAAATTAGTAACATTTTCTCAAATATTAAATATCTAAATTTAGGGGTAATAGCAAGTATGCAGACCATATAGAGACTGAAGATGATACCTTTTACTATAAAAACAATCCATAAAGAACAATTATCATTACATATAAAATTATTCCAAAATTTCACATATTTTTATCTCTAGATACTGTATTATAATAGTACACATATGCAGATTTAATTTTGTACTTGATGTGACGTTGGGATTCCCTTCTTGTACCTAACAAAGCTTATGTTTGGGACCCTATAAATTCTTCGCTGCCTCTAGGCATCAGAATCCTGCTAAGCAAAACACCTTTAAATTATCTGAAATGGGCCCCTAGTGTTTCTCGAACGCCGCGAGTAAGCATCGAAAGGGAGTCCTCATATGGGGCTTGGGGTCTTTCATGCAGGTGGTTGCTCTCCCAGAAGGGATTGTTCGCTGCAATTGCCGCACACACATGGGTGTAAAATGTGTTATAATAAGTAACAAGTGAGTTGTTCCTCGGCATGTCACATATTTATCGATTTCTATAAAAGCCTAAAGCGTATAAGAAAAGAGAAATAATCGTAAAGCGCCTGGATACGAGAGCAGGGTTAACGGAAATGACATAGATTTATGATATTAGTCGATATATCTTAAAACATTGTGACGTCGCGTCGGATGGAGTTTTTACAAGGCACAAATGTTGCAGGGTAAACGTCGAGGATATGGGGTTCCGGGAAACATCATGAAGTGAATTTAATAAATACGAAAAAAAAATGAGTGAAAAACACCAATCACAAAATTAGTTCTTTGGAGTATTAATGGAACCAAACTGGCCTGAAAAAGTCCATTTAGGAATTTTCTTTCTACAGAGATTTTGTTTTAATTTGTGTTGAGTGTAACAAATTCAGTAAGAAGTTTTGGATTACATCTGACCATTGATTAATATAAAATTTAAACAATTTATGTTGTAAATGAAATTAAATTGAAATTTGAACTAGACCGGTTGAACATTTTGTCGGTAGCCTTATCATTATTTACACAGTTAATATTTGTCGGATCCTATCATTATTTATATCATACACTGTCCAACAGGTAGGTACTAGATCCAACTACAGGGCAGGAGGTTTCTGATAGACTTGTTAAATGCAAACAAAAATTGGAAATATAAAATGAATTAAATCAGGGTGGACAGAGATTGGTACTAAACTTAGAAATTAAGACCACTACATGTGTTAAATAAAATTCACAATACATACAAACATCTAGTGAACACAGAGAAAAGCAAAGATGGAGAAAAGATTAGCCAGTTTCATAATAAGTTTTCAGAGCACCAAGGCTCCAATTAAATATGTCAATATTACTACAGATAGAGTTTGGTTTTCACAAGTTTTATGAATGGAAGAGAATTTTAACACATTTTTGCGTGGTGTGGGAAGGTAAATACATTACTGCGGGGAGCAGTTGTTCTGAGAATGTAAAAATGTTATTTAGAGATCAATTCTTGTGCGTCAATATTGTTACTAATGAGTTTGTAAAAAAAAAATGAGATATGCACTCACATCTATGATTTAGACTATTAAAAAAGTACTTGAAAAAGTAAGACTTGTTCTGGAAACTCGACCTTTGGATAACTACCCTTGGTTCTAAAATATAGAAATTTTAAGGATTCGCATTGAACTAGATTCTAGACTGTTAATATGTACATAGTAGTGAGGGGATCAAACAACTGAGGCCTATTCTAGCCTTCATCTGATAATAATAATATAATAATAATAATATTTATTAAATAACAATAACAGCAACAACAAATTATGACAATAATCTAAATCTTAATTAATTTTGCAAGATATAATATATGAATTCATATTGCATAATTTCGTTATTGAAACAAGTAAATCTGCCACTTAAATCACAAAGTGACTTGTCTGTGGCAAATATTGTGCTATAATAAATAGTAAAAATATGTGAGAATTGCGTATTCTATAAACACAAGGTTTTTATCAGATATTGGATAATGATGAAGCCGTTATATTGCATCAAGTAATTCATTAATAAAGACATGTTCTTGTTTAATCCAAGCTTTGGCCAATTTTATATAATATCTATATGATTTATTATGAAAATTTTTTAGTTCTAGTGATAATCTGTTATATATTTTTGCTGAAATGTATATGAAATTTCTTTGTCCCAGCCTTTTTTTCATAAATGGTGGAGCATAATTAAGTTTTGTTACATACCTAGTGGGATAATTATGTTCTATGATTATTGTTTGTTTATTTTTAAATATATATTTTATTATTTGAAGAGCATATAGTTCTCGTAGATTATTTACCTGCATTTCTAAATAAATTTGTTCGGTTGGATATCGAATAGGCCTTTTTAAAATTATTTTTATAATTAATTTTTGCGCAGTATATAGATGTTTCGTAACATTATTATAGGCGGCCCCCCAAGCTATAATACCGTATGTAATCACCGACTGCACCAAAGCGTAATATGCAGTCCGCAGTAATCCGAGGTTTAGAGTGTTTCTTAATAGTTTAAATGTATATATAAGTTTCCTTAGCTTGCCGCAAACTGCATAAACTTGCTCTTCCCATCGAAGGTTGCAGTCAATAATAACACCTAAATACTTTATCTTGGGTGCCTTTTCTATGTCTATTTTACAACCACAGATATTATTTGGCATGCACTCTTCTTCATGTATTATTATTTTATCCATCTGGGGTTGTGTGGCTGAATTCGACGAGAATGTTAGGAATTTCGTTTTATCATAGTTCAACTTAAGATGATTATCGTCCAACTATATTTTAATTTTTTGTAAGCATTTTTCAGACTTTCTTTTTACTTCGTCCCAGCTGTTTCCCTCAATGTATATAGCTGTATCATCAGCGTATGATACAATATCGCATGTTTTTTCTACGTCAAAGATATCATTGATATATAAAATGAAAAGAATGGGACCCAAAACGGTTCCCTGTGGCACACCACTTTGGATTACCAACGGGTCACCGATCGTGGTCCCAACCTTCACACGTTGTACCCTTTCACTAATATAACTTTCAATAAGTTTTAAGATGTTTCCTCGAAATCCGTAAAAAGATAATTTGGAAATTAATTTTTTATGCGATATTGTATCAAACGCTTTAGCTAGATCTAGAAAAACAGTCATGGATGGTTTTGTTTTATCAATGCTATTGTACAATTTCTCTGTTAAGTTTATTATGGCATCTTCAGTACTTAAATTTTCACGAAAGCCGAACTGCTGCTTCGCAAGTAAATTATGTTTTTGTAAAAATTTTACTATAATTTCTTTTATTGCATATTCGTATATCTTTGCTATGTTAGATATTAGCGAGATTGGGCGATAATTGTTAGGTTGATCACGGTCACCATTCTTGTAGACAGGTATCACAAGAGCTTCTTTAAAAGTATTAGGAAATATACCTTCCTTTAATGAAATATTCAAGATTCGTGTTAAAGGTGAAACTATACTGTGCTTTATAAGTTTTAATGTTTTACTAGTTATTTCATCTATACCAGGCGATGTGTCATTTTACTTCCACGTCCAGTGGAAGTATAGTAACGACAAAAAAATTTTTAAAAATTTTTATTGTCCAAATAGGCTTAAAATGTCATGAAACGTCGAGATTTTAAGTTTGAGCAAAAAAAAAATTTCTGTCTGTCGGTCTGTCTGTCGGTCTGTCTGTAACTTTTTTTTGTGCGCACGTTTACTCTGGAACCGTTTAAGATATTGACTTGAAATTTGGTACACGTATGTACTTTAACGAGATCTAGAACTAGATTATATTTTCATCTTGTTCCGTCGAAGGGTTGGGGGGTAAATTGGGGTAAATTTGGGGTAAATAGGTGAATCAAGCAGGTAACAGTCCATAAAATTGGTATTTAGTATATACAAGAGAAGCTAAGGTCTCAAAAAAATTTTTGGCATTAGCCACCCCCATTACCACCCCCACCCCCTTATTAAAGGGGATGAAAAAAAATTGTGATTTAGTGTATGTACAGGAACCAGAAACCTCAAAATATTTTTCTACTTCATCCACCCCCCACTATCACCCCCCACCCCACTACCGATGTGGGGTATCGTTTTATGGGTTTTTGTGGTAGAGGATTTCAAATATTATATTATTAAAGTTCCATAAACAATTATTTTCACATATAAAGTTTTTTCGTTGTGAGTGACTTGGATAGAGAATCTGGATGTGGAAGTAGTGATTCCTTGGGCAGCGGTTTTTTAAGTTATCTATAAATCTTATAACGTCATTTTCTAATACTGGCTTAACAAATATCGTTTCTTTTACTTTATTTTCTTTTATTGAATTACTTTCTTTAGGTGTTTTAATCTTTGCTGCTATATTTGTGCCAACGTTTATAAAAAAGTTATTGACGGAATTGGCTACTTCTTTTTCATTTTTTATTAGTTCATTATTTTCATTTTTTATACAATTTATGTTATTTTGTTTTGTTTTTTGTTTATTTATTAGTTCATTTGTAATAGTCCATATTTTAGAATTATTGTTTATATTTTCATTTATTTTTTGTTTATAGTAGTCTTGTTTGCATTTTTTTTATAAGTTTATTTAGATGATTTCTATAACAATTATATTGATTTTTTAGTTGTATATTTCGAGGATATTTTGAAACTTCTTTATACAGTTTATCACGATAATTTATTGATGTTAATAGACCATTTGTTATCCAGGGTTTTCTTTTCCAAAAATTATGTGTCAATATTTTTACTTCACTTGAGAACGCGATCGCCCTTTTTACAGCATCAACGAATATTTCTGCTGCATTATTGGCGTTATTATCTGGCAAAATTTGGTCCCATTTTATATTATTCTTTAGATAATTATTTAACACATTATAGTTAATTATATTTATTTTTCGCTTTACGTTTTGTGTTGACATGTTATCTATTTTAATTTTTAATGATATTTTAAGTAATTGTGGAAAGTGGTCGCTGATTTTGATATGGAGTATTACTGGAAATATGCTGCTTACGTCTAGTTCTGTCTTTATTATAAAAATATGATCGATACTTGATTTGCTGTCATTAAAAATTCTAGTATTGTCATTTATACACGACAAAAAGTTATTCTCTGCCATAACATTAAGATATTTTTCAGTGATTTCATTATTTATTGATATATTTATATTAATATCCCCACATATTATTTCTGTTGCTTCCTTACAGTAGTTTTTTTATATATTCTGAGAGATGTTCAATAAATTCAAGTACATTATAAGAAGGAGGTCTGTAAACACCGGTTATGCCAATTTTTTGACCATCAATAAACACAGATAACCTTAATATTTTAAAATTTTGGTACGATAGAATTTCAACATGGTGATTCAGATTATTTTTTACAAATATAACAACTCCATCATTTTTGTTAATTGACCCATCATTATAATATATAGAGTATCCTTCGAGTTTAAAATTTTCAATATTTAAAATCTTGTATGTTTCCGTCAGAACAATGACTTGATAAATATTATTAAAAGCATGTAAAAATAATTCTAGCGATTCATAATTTTTTGCTAAGCTTCTAATATTTGTATGCATTAAGTAAAAGTAGTTTTTATTAAGAGCGTTATTGTGAGTTGTGTTTTTTACTTGTTTCAATATCGTGGATGGTAGTAGTAATGATTTTATTATTTTTATCAATGTTAGTTAAATAATTATTCATTTTTCTATAATATAATAATACACAGTATATGAGAAATAATAAGAAAAAAAACTTAAAGAAATACTAATCTAAAGAGTAATAAAAAAACTATCGGATACAAAGCAAAATATTATCACTTAAGTAGAGTTAATTATTAGCCAGAGTCGTATTTAGGTTCGTGGTGTGTTTCAATTTCTGCAGGTCCTTTTCATTTTCTATATAAATGATAGGGGAGTTTTCGGTTTTTCTTACTAAGGCCTTGTCCTTACGGAACCAGACGTATTTATAGTTTAGATCTTTCGCGAAGTGTTTGGTTACCATCAACAAATGTTTATAAGTAGGTGATATATGTTCATTAATATATACTTTTTTCTCATTTGGTGATCCTTTAAACATGGTAATATATTTTTTTGACAAAAATTCATCTCTTTTTCTTTTTGACAAAAATTTAACAATTATTGGTGGAGGTTTATTTTTAGATGTTGATGCTTTTGTTGGTATTCTGTGTGCAAAGTCTATTTCACAAAGATCGAGGTCAATCTTTAATTCCCTTGCTACGTTTAGTACAATATTTGGGCAATTTTCATTATCTATCTCGGGCATTTCATTGATTTCAACATTATTTGAACGGCTATATTGTTCTAGTTTATTGACTTTATAGTTTAAGTCCTCAATGATTTTGTCCTTAGCTGAATTTTCTTTTTCTAGATCTTGAACTGTTTTTCCTATGCTTGTTATTAGATTGTTATTTTCTTGTATGTTTGTTGTTATTGTTTCATATTGTTCACTAATAAAATTAGAATTTTGTTTAATTTCCTCTATTTCTTTTTTTATGGAATCGAAATCCTCAAGTTTATTCATAATAGTGCTAAACATTTTTTTTATGTCTGCAATTTCTGATCTAACCGATTTTTCTTCTTTATCTTTCTGCTCTGATGTTGAAACTGCTCTTGTAATTCTAGGTAATGATTGAGTGCAGCTGTTAGATATAACAACAATATAAATGGCAACGCGTCAATTTTAGAAAAATCAAGAGAATTTCTAACACTGAATCCATATGGTCTGCTAACTTCACACAGAATGGTGTTAATATGAAAATTACATAAAAGTAACTGATCATGGGTAACACCCAAGACCCGGAGCATGTCAGGCCTATGCACTACAACATTATTAATTTCATAATCATAAGTCATAATATACCATTTTTAAAATTTAGTGGAAGTTTCTCTACGGTATCGATCCTGCAAAAAGCTTCAGGTCATCAACGTACATTAAATAGTTGACTTTATTCAAATAATCTGCAATATCATTAACAGATATAATAAGAAATTATGGACCAAGGATTGGTCCTCGCGGAACTCCAGAGGTGGCAAGGATTATGTTATACCTATTTGATTTAATCAAATAGATATATTATAACAAGACAAAAATGTTTAATCATCATCGTAGAAACTTTTTTTTACAGAAATCCGTTTCTTAACCGACTGAATTCAAATATCGAATACAAAATTTCTGCCTGTCTGTATGTGTGTGTAGACTGTTTCTTGTAAACACGATAACATTTGTTAGACTTAAAATAATACAAATTTGGAACATATATAAAGGCAGCGCAGTAGAATACTCGCTATTGAAATTGGGCCATACATGGTGATCACCAGAGAACTACAATCTTTCATTTTTGTGAAACAGCTTTTATTTTTAGAACAATATGTTACTAAGGTTTTTGATTAAGCACACAAAAATATGAAAACGCACAAAATTTCTAAACCGCAAAAAGTGGTAAATTTTGGGCATGAGGTGGCAGGGCAAGGTCCTCAATGTACTCATATTCTGTTAAGTGCAGCCGCATGCTGGCCCATCGGGAAATGGGAGTTTCTTGGTGGGTCCAAAGTTTTTTCCGGTTTTCTTCTCCCACTTATCAATTTATATTTTGGAGGAAGAATAATTTGTTTTCTGGTTTTCTTTTCATTACAATACTGTATTTTAAATATTGTAATAGGTATGGAAGTATTCACTTCATCACATTTACATTTAATAATTATATGTTGTTTTCATTGGATTTTTTAACTCACTTCTTATTTATTATTATGACACTTTCTTACTTAAGAATTATGTTTGTGGGTTTGTTTCACTAAAGTCTTGAGGAAAAATTTGCGTCCACTGCTGGACATATGCCTCCCGTAAATATTTCCATCGATTCCTGTCTTGTGCCGTCTGTATCCAATTTCCCTGCAACCGCTTTATATCGCCCGTCCACCGCGAGGGGGGAGGGGGGGGGTCGGCCTCTACATCGATAAGCCCCTTGTCTAGGTCTCCACTCCACGATCCTCTTAGACCGTCAGTAGATACGGATACTATTACTGAATTTATTAAAAAAAAAATCGATTTTCTATCAATTTCCAGTTTGGAGGGAAAATTTTTTTGTTTTCCTCCTAAAATCTGAAACTTGCCAACTGAGCAAAATTTGGCCTGAAAGAAATATCGCAAGACGCACAAAGATTAAACTTACTAACGCCTTAGTTGTCTTCCTCTTTCTTTACGTGTCTTAGAAATAAGCCGTCGTGCTCGCATTAGAGTATAAAAGTTCTTTGACAAAGATCTTTTATAAAAGATATTTTATGAGAAATGTAATAGTGTAATATACCAAATTTTATAAAATATTGATCATATTTTATAAAATGTTATACACATTTCTCATAAAAAATATCTTTTTTCTTTAAACGTCAGAAAAACATGACATTTCTTAACTCATTTCATGATGTCAAAGTTTGACATTTTAGACGGCTGTATGTTGCCATTAACAACTAAGGTAATAGTATATTGTGTATTAAGGTGTGAAAGCAATACATTCCCGGACGACGATGCAAATTGTTGGCCGAGGCCAACAAGCATCGAAGTCTGGGAATGTGCTTTCACACCGAAGTAGTACACATACTATTTTTTCTGAAATCACAATCAATATTATTATAAATTAAGGAATTTGTATTAATGCATAACATTTCTTCATTACAATCTAACTGCTTACTAATAAATGCAATTTTAATGTGAGTTGATTTGTCTGCGTGTATTTATTTACTGTCTAAAATATACATAAAAAACCGTACGGGAATGTTACTTTCTGGCCTAGACCGGGAAAGTAACATTCCCTTACAGTTTTGTTGATCGTTGCTTGGCAACGGATCTTTTCCGGTCTGTTTTGTGATAGTTTCTTAGCAACGTCGCAGAACTTGCGGTATAAGTTCTTTTATAGTCTAATGCGGGCGTTAGAAAGGCAGAGAGAGATACGGCATATTAATGCTTCCGAGATAAGAGTCTGGAAACGCTTGTTATGAATATCCTGGGCAACCCACAGCGCCAACAGATTTTCAAGAAACATGTCCTTCAGAGTGACTTTCCAGCATCGTATTCTGTCGAATTATTTTATTTTTTAGCTACATGAACTGGATAGAGGACAATATAGAACGGTTGATCGCTCAAGGAAAAACTGATGCCCTTCAAAATCTCAGCCTGATGTCACCTAAGAGTTGACGGAAGAGCTTCTTGCCTCTAATAGGGGACCGCAATAGATGGCAAGAAGCTATTAAATGTACCATACAGCAAGGAGAGGTCAACTGGAGTACATCTTCTTATGCAAATAAGAAGAATACGGACGCAGCTTCTAAGACTATCTCTTTTATTAGTAACTATTCCAATTCAAAATTAGTCATTACTTTTTCATTACAAAGTATTTTAAATATTTCTGGGTGCATTATTTAACTCTTTGTGAATGTTGTATATTTCGATGACGTTAAATATGACCCGCTAACGAGTAGAATTCACTAACATATTTAATTAAACGAAGTTGTAATTTCAATGAAACGCTCGAAATGAAAGAATCTCAATTATTCTATTTTTAGTCAGGCTTTTGTTCATCAGCGGAGTTATTACATTGGACTTTCTCGACGTATAATTTCACAAAAGCCATTTTTCGTGACAAGTAGATTGTGTACCGTGTGTAAATGCTTCAACAATGACAAGTTACACAGATACTACCAGTAACTTTAAATGTGTAACGGAGCTTTTGTGTGGAGAGTTTAAAATGATTATATTGTGTAGCTTTCCACAAGTCGCAAATCCTTTGTTTATTTAGGTCAAGCCGTTGGACGTGGTGACGGAAAATTTGTTTTCCGAGAGAGTCATTAAAAACGTAACTAATTTCCTGCTGGGATGTACCAAGGGGGGATCATTTAAGCTGTTTATTTTTCTGTTGTTTAGCCATTATTCTAATATAAAATTAGGCAAATGAATTGGTTTATCTAAGAATATATGTTTATTTATTTAGTATAGACAGCAGCATCTACTACGTATAGAAAATATATAATAGCTCTAATAAGAAACCAAGTAATTTTTTCCAATTACTGGTGTAAAATTATATACAGCGTGTACCGTCTCAAGTGGAAACGCCTTAATATTTCGGTTATTATTCGACAAATCAATTTTAAATTTCTCTCAACTATGAAGCTTTTCAAGGTGCAACTTTCATGATTTTTAATATATTTTCAATGGGCTAGTAGACAATAACGAAAACGACAAAATTAATAACATAGCATTATAAGATTAAAGCATAATATGTTATAAATATAATTTCAAGGTAATTTTACCGACTATTATTGGTTTTATTGTAAAATAAATATGCGTAAAATCACAGTGGATTTAAAATAAGGCAGTTTGCGCAGATACCTTGGGACGTTATAGCGTAATAACCTCTAAAACAGTACTTTACATTTGACAGTAAAAAGCTACGTTGCCACATTTCTAAAAAGGAATGTGTACTACTGCACTGTCTGAAATAAATTTGAATATTAATTTTTAACACTGTTTCAAATATCCAGGAAGTAAATATTTTATATTTCTAAGGCTAATTGATAACTTGCTAATACAGAATTTTAATATTACAGAGGATTTCGTATAGCAGTACAGAATATCTTACATTATTTATCGAAACATGGCAACGTGGCACTTGTTTCTCTCTTCAAGCACAAATTAGAATCTGAGGATTACGCTATTACGTCATAGCCAATAGAATAGCCCGAAAATTGGCTGCAATCTCTAACCGTTTAAACGCAGTTTAAACTTCACGATTTTTTCTTTAATATAAGGCATTGTTCAAAAAATAAAAAATAAAATAAAAAATAGGGGTTTATGTGTAGATGTTATTAAAATTATGTAAACAAAATTGTATATTTGCCCATTGTCACATCAACACACTGTGTCCATTTAAAGATTAGATTGTTCTATATTTTACTTAGCTTTAGAGATACAGCAAAAATTTATTAAGAAAGGTTGTTCAGAAGCAAAAAATACCCCTAAATATCGAATTTCATCAAAATATGATTATTTTCAAGACTTTTTTAATAAATATACTACGGGAGCCCACCCTAACTGTACGTGCACACCCCCCCCCCCCCCCCCCCTCGATCCTTGGCTTTAATCTTTCATAAAGATTAAAGCCTAAGGAACAATTTTAGACATGTCCCCAAAAAAAATAACTGGCTGAGTTTTCAAAATGTCGTCCGTTTAAAAAAAAATTTGCAAATATTGTTTTTGTCATTTAACACAAAAACTAAAAAAGATGGGGAAAAACTTTCTGCACAAAAAACAAAGTGCATACAATTTTAAAACATAAAATTCAATATAAAACATAAGTAACACCTCATTCGCTTTCAGATTCGCTATGGCTGTCTCCCAATACATCGAATATTTCTTTCAAGTCTTCTTCCTCTATTGCTTCATTTATGGTATCGTTATCATCCTCACTTTCGTCTATTATGATTTGATTTGGAATCATCTCTTGAAGAATTTCGATTGAACACCAAAGTGGTTCTCCATTTTCTTGCCATCCATAATCTTTCCAAGGCTTTAGATTATTGTGAATACCTTCGTCGGCTAATCGCCAAATACGCGTTTTGTAAACACTCCTTTGAATATACTCGATAAGGCAAGCTTGATAGTGGAATCGAAGAAAAATCAACTTTAGTGTCAATTGATAAAGACAAATTGGTATTTGGTACCTTTGGGAGAAAATAACATTTTTAGGAGTTTTATCTTCCCTTTTCCCTTAAAGGCGCTGATTGAGTCGCATCCAGTAAGTGAATGGAGGCCCAGTAATGCCGAACATTTTTGAGGTCCGTACTCTTCTGCTTATGCGGATATGTTAATAAGCCTTTTATTGCCAAATCCGGTATAGGTCCGGTAGAGTAATTTACACTTAGTTTTATTAGACTGAGCCAGCAGAATCCAAAAGATGTCACTATCAACACTCTTAACCGTAATCTGTTCATAACAAATTGTTACCGTTTTTGAGATAAATGTCTGCAAATTATATTATTATTATTTTTTTTTTATTCAGTTTATTTTATTTTTTGTTATATTAATAATATAAAGTTATATTATACACCTTACATTAATTGTCAAAGTTATTTCCTCTAAATGATTTTCCGATATATGAATTTCCATGGTTTCTTAATTTTGGACTCATTTATCTGGAAAATGGTAACTCCTATCAAAATATTGTATATGTACAAAATTGTAGAAAATTTTATGCACGTGTCCATCTTTTTTAGTTTTTGTGTTAAATGACAAAAACAACATTGGCAACAGTTTTTTTTAACATATGGTACAGCCAGTTTTTTTTTGGTACATGTCTAAAATTGTTCCTTATGCTTTAATCTTTATGAAAAACATTGTCCCCAAGGATCGGCGGGGTGCACGTACAGGGTGGGCTTCCCAACTAATAGTCCAGAAAGGACACCGCACGTTTTATAGGTAAATTGGTGGCCTCTCAAATTTGACGAATTTAATATATTGTATGTTGTAGTTCAATTGATTCTGAACAATAAGTTCCTCTGGCAAAACTTCAAGTTATGGAGAGTTTCTCCGATAGATGGCTCCAAAAACATCAATACTGTATCAACGATTTCTCACAACGTACTGCAGGTTTTGAAATGATAACTGCTTGAAATGAATAACCAGACTATTTACCATTTGGTCTTAGATTGATGTGCCTGAACTTCCGGTTTTGCCGGAAGTGATGTCAAATCACGTTTTTCGAATGCATAACACCCGTTTACTTCAGTTTGACTGACTGGACTAGTAGGAGAAAATTAAAACATATGAAACCATAGTAGACGTGCAATAAAGTCAGTATTCAATGATATTTCAGTTATTATAGAACATTTAAAGGTAATCAATAAATGACTTCCAATAAATGATTTCAAAACTCATTCTTTAAATTATGATAATTGAACGTTTTTCCATGTATACTTTATTGATAAATGTCAATTTTGACCACTGCAGCAGATATCGCTGGAGGTATCCACTCGCACTATTTGCAAGTCACTGACTTTGAATTGCTTGATTTTATCAATAGCAAAGAGCGCGTAGTATCAAAAGTGTTCAAGTCTGCTTCGTACCGAGAGAGCTAGGGCTCCCTTAATTTAAACAGAGTTCCCTTCACCAGTACTTTGTTACAAGCACTGCGACTCTAGTAATGATGACAGTTTCATTGAGAATGCACATCCTAATAATAAAATTAGAAAATCAAGAGAAATATGACAAAACCCCGTAGTGTGAATAATTTATCTTTTGACATACGTTACAATGTACTTTTTTTAAGATATCGGTTAAACAAACAAGAGAAAAAGAATACTTATGTCGACTATTTCCCTCACAATTCCAATGAAATAGCAAGATTTTGATTAACGCGATAGCCAATGAGAGCCCATTTGTTCACAACATTGCACCAATCAAACGTCATTATTAGTGGTAATCCAACCTAGATCGGTTTTTGACAGTACCAACACGAAAAAATTATCGCTTTAATTTTCTGTGTCGTCGCGTCAACAAATATTGCGAATTTTTTTTGTCATGTTTTGTTTCGTGAAATGTTTTCCGCAAATAGGTTCACTCTTGCTTTCAAATTTTATTTATACATTTTTTCTCTAGCTTATTGCTAATTGTTAACGTAAATTGTATTATTGTATTAGATACGTGGTAATATAATAATATAAACATAAGGCAAGTCAATTATTTCATGTTAAACACAAATGTACTTATGTATGGTATCACTAATTCAGCTCTCTCATTATAGATACCCTCTGCTTAACTAAACAACCGTAACTTAATCTTTACCCTTCTTAAATTGAAAATAAGAACTAAATAAGTAAATATATATCAATAAACACTTTATATAATAATTCTTGTATATTAATTACACTGTCTGCCGAGGGTATGTAGCGATTAGCGTTACTGTTACTAGATGGCGGTACCAGAACCATATTTCATTTCTCTTTGATCAACTAAAAATAGAACATAAGGCGAAACATTGGTAGTGCTCTCTCTTCTTTATGCATAATGTGGTTGGTCGAAACATGCCTAAGAACTGTTTACAATAAAGACTCTCAGAGTTTCAGCAGTTTTGGACCAATCATCAATCCATGCATTATAATACCTATGGTTCAAGGTATATTGGTTTACTGATTGTCATTACATTTAAAATATGGCAAATTCCGTGGACTGTTAAGTTTCTAAAGCTGCGATTGTTAAATAATTATACCTACTTTGTTCTTTATTAGATGAGTCGGTTTGGAAATACATTTTTATGTGATGTAAATAATGAAATTGGAAATAAAGGTCAGTAAACACTAAAAAATTTTAAGAAAACTTCTGGAGTTGTAAGGCTTAATATTAAAGATGTTTTATGTACTTTATTTATGAGATATTCTCCCCAAATACCACTCGTGCTTTTAAATTTTATCTAAAAATTTTTCTCAAGCTAAGCTGTCAAAAGGTAATATAACTCGTGTAAATTGGCAGTTTATTA
Source organism: Rutpela maculata (assembly GCA_936432065.2). Classification (NCBI taxonomy): domain Eukaryota; kingdom Metazoa; phylum Arthropoda; class Insecta; order Coleoptera; family Cerambycidae; genus Rutpela; species Rutpela maculata. Next base: position 19,730,632 of record OW386285.2, read on the forward strand.
TCATAGATTAAATCCCTCCTGCTCGGGATTTAATAATATAATAAACTGTCAATTTACACTCTTAATTTTACCAGGCAATAACGTTTTCGAAAAAATTTTTTGATAAAATTTTAAGCATTAGTGATTAGTCAGCACAGCAAACTACACCCTGCTACACCATGTGCGTCCTCTATTTTTAGGGGCTGAAACTTTGAAATTTTACTTATGTGTCCATATCTGTTTCCCTATTGCCCGTAGGGCTTTTTATCAAGTTACACTTTTTGAAGATTCATCTCTCCTCTACATAATATATATATTACACATTTGCCGCAGGACAAACGGTTTTGGCTGTACGAAGCCGGAAAGGTCGCGCTGTCCGAATTTGGGGGTCTTCTATACAGGACAAACGGCTATTATTTCCAATCTGCAATACTACACATACTAGTGCCCTTAAGGAGGGATGATGATTTGTGAAAAAACTTTCATCGAATACCGCGCGGTTTCCATGATACGGGATGTTGAAATTTTGAAAACCCATTTTTTTTTTAAAAAGTGAACCTACTTTTTTTCGCTCATTTTTCTTTCATGCATGTACGACCCTAATGTAAGAAAATTTACGTTGGTTTCATTTTAATACAATCGTTGGTTTAGGAGCTAGACAACAAAATATGTTAAAAATGGCTATTTTGGTATTGTTGCATTAAAAAAACCAAAACCAGTATAATTCTGGTAAATGTTTTTGTTTATCCTAAAAGTCCAATTCATTGCGCATAGAAAATGTGTTTTTGTATTTAAGTAGGATCAACACTTATTGTCATGTTTATGTCATGTGTTCTCCAATCTCCTTTATCACATTTTTTTTGCGGCCTTATGGTTCATAGTAGGGCAGCACACGTGGATAGGGCATATAATAGGGTGTTAAAATGGGTTTCTTGTTAAAATGCGATAGGACGTACCGTTTTTGAGTAAAACGCACTTGTTTGGTTATGTTTGCTTTGAGTTTTCATTGTGTTCTGAATTGTGATCTGATAAATAAATTCTACATTATGGTGTTTTCTTTCTTAGGAGTTTGTTTTTTTAAATCATTTTCCGATGAAATGGACTTATAATGGCTGTTTCTCGAGGAAGATAAAATTACTGTGGATTTTGTTATAGACACAAAATAAGTTACAATGATGATGTGAGACAAGCGTGAACCTTCAAATAGGGGAGTGAGAACCCCCTATTCCGCCCGAATTCCTTCATTTTTTCATTAGCAATGTCCCTCATAAACAGAAAAAGCAAGAAGCGACACACAGATTTATTTTTTCGTAGTCAGCGGTGAGTATTTACTAGTCAGTCGATGAAAAGTGTGATCTGAAATAATTTTTTGCAAACAAGTGCGTTTTACTTGAAAACGGTACGTCCTATCGCATTTTAACAAGAGATCCATTTTAACACCCTAATATGTGACCCGTTCAGGTATACATTGCTTTCTGCCCTACTATGAACCACAAGGCCGCAAAAAAAAAATATGAAAAAGGAGACTGGAGAACACATGACATAAATCGTTATTACACAATAAGTGTTGATCCTATTTAAATACAAAAACACATTTTCTATGCGCAATGAATTGGACTTTTAGGATAAACAAAAACACTTACCAGAATTATACTGGTTTTGGTTTTTTTTTAATGCAACAATACCAAAATAGCCATTTTTGGCATATTTTGCTGTCTAGCTCCTAAACCAACAAATGTATTAAAATGAAACCAACGTAAATTTTCTTATATTAGGGTTGTACATACATGAAAAAAAAAAATTAGCGAAAAAAAGTAGGTTCACTTTTTTTTTAAAAAAAGGGGCTTTCAAAATTTCAACATCCCGTATCATGGAAACCGCGCGGTATTCGATGAAAGTTTTTTCACAAATCATCATACCTCCTTAAGGGCATTAGTATGCGTAGTATTGCAGATTGGAAATAATAGCCGTTTGTCCTGTACAGAAGACCCCCAAATTCGGACAGCGCGACCTTTCCGACTTCGTTCAGCCAAAACCGTTTGTCCTACGGCAAATGTGTAATATACATTATGTAGAGAAGGGATGAATCTTCAAAAAGTGTAACTTGGTAAAGAGCCGAACGGGCAATAGGGAAACAGATATGGACACATACGTAAAATTTCAAAGTTTCAACACCTAAAAATAGGGGACGCACATGGTGTAGCAGGGTGTAGTTTTCTCTGCTTGCTTATTATGCCCTCCTAAACAACTTCCACAAAAAAAAGTCCGCAGTACGCAAAATTTTTTATTATGTCTAATTCAGTACTGGAGTAATATTACATTCAAAAATTGCATTACAAGCGAAAATTTTACATACAATAACAGCCAGCGAAAATAGCACTAGGCTTGACAGCTAAAACGTCAGTTGAATCAATATCAATAAAAAATATTTCTTGTTCTATGCTTTGTTCTGGAAATATATTTGGTGCATTAAAAATATTCTGAAAATTCAGCATTCAAAGCGTGTTACCTTTAAGAAACCGCATTCGTTCATTTTGATGAGCCTTGACTGAAAAAGTACATTTAGTCAAATCTCAACAAAATGAACTCAAGCAGTTTCTAGGCAACACGTTTTCATGCGGAATTTTCGATAATTTTTAATTTATTTAATGTCCTACAAGTCTGTTATTTTACAATAACCGCCCTATTTTGAGATACATTAAATGAAAAATAACGCCCTAGGGCGTTATGAATATCTACAACGCCCTAGGGCATTATAAAATTATAATACAACCCAAAACAAGCAAATTATGATAGCGTTATTGACAAACAAAATGCGTTGCTATGCAACGGCGGCGTTTACAAAAATTTTGATTTTTACTCTCTTTTAAATCAAATCGTTCTGAACATAATAAATGTCAAATTAATAAATCGTAAATGTCAAAAAAAAAATCGAATTAAATAACAGACTTGCAGGACATTAAACGTTGAAGGCACCACGGGTGTTACAGGATAATGACGCCCTCGGTCGACGTACACTCCCTCGGGCCAGAGGCCCTCGGGATTGTACACTGCCGACCTCGGTGCGTTATTATCCTTATAACACCCTTGGTACCTTAATAACTATAATATATTACTACAGAAAATTTTTCGCCCTCGATTTACTCTTTTTTCCCTCCACTTTCAGAACTGAAACTTGGGATAATTTAATGTCACATTATAAGCAATTAATTCTATCAGTATCGACCATCGACCAAAGGTTAACGGAGGTAGTTTACCCTATACTTACTGTGCTATGAACTTTGCAAAATATTAATTCATTTCTAAATTAACTTGATGTATTAGGTATGTTACACTAAATCGACGATTACTGATCTGGTCTGCATGTAATTGCTCTGTGTTCACTCAATCACAGACATATTTTACATTATAAGAAAGTTTTGCATTTCTGCATCCCTTTAAACCTTTTGTTTCTTAAAACGTCTGCATGGTTTGAATTAAAATTTTCTAGAGTAATTTGTCTGTGATATAAGATACTAGCATTTAGTGCACCTGGATTTGATTTCATATATATTTCCGCATAATATCTAAGGAAATACCCAGAAAAGGAATTTCTTGAAAAATTACGACATCCACTGAGGTGGAAGGTGCAGTCATGGATATTACAAAGCTTGGAATGTAAGTACGGTAACGGAAATTTCTTATTCCACAAAAAACTACTTATGCTAAGGGGAAGTTTTGAAACATCGAAGCTGGATTATTAATTCTACGGTTTATTCAATATGAAAATCTGTGGTAGTGAAATGTAAAGGCACTTTAAAAGTGTAATTTTCTAATTAGCATATCGTGGTACTGTATATGAAATTTTCTGTTGTAATACATTAAGTGCATTAAAAATTATCGAAAATTCAGTGCATGAAAACATGTTGCCTAGAAACTGCTTGAGTTTATTTTGATGAGACGCAGTCGAGGGTACGTTTTCAGTCAAATCACATCAAAATGAACGAATGCAGTTTCTTAAAGGCAACACGCTCAGGCGTGTGCTGGACGATTTTGGATCCCGGGAAAATAACTTAGAAAGAAAATCTCAAAAAAGTGATGAGAGGGCGGGGAGAAAATCTCAATAAAAATCCATCCGGACTAAAAAATTAAGGAAGGGGAATCCTGAAAATTTTTTTCCTCAAAATTGATGAGTGAGGGGAGAGAATCAAAAAAATCCTACAAAATAGAAATAGGGGGGGCTCTTTATCGGGAAAATCCCGGTATCCCGGTGGGCCAACACGCTGTGAATGCTGAATTTTCAGATTATTTTTAATGTACGAAATATATTTATTAGACTATTTCCAGAACAATAGTATATTGTGTATTTAGGTGTGAAAGCAATATATTCCCAGACGACGATGCAAATTGTTGGCCGAGGCGCCAGCCGCTGTGCTTTTTTTTCCGAAAAATCGAATCTATCGAAAAATAATGCAGATTCAATCTGAAATTTTTACCAGTACTCCAGCTGGCGTTTTAGACTTTTGCTGCCAAATTCGCACCATACGAATTTTTTTATTGTGTTTATTTGGACGTCTTGAATACGTGGTAGTTACTCCAAGATACACCTCGAGGATTTCTTGAAAATCGCGTCGGAAGGTCGCGGAAACCGCGGATTCGCGATTAACTCAGTTTTTATGGCTCAAAGGGGAACAACACCTATTAAAAAAGTTATACATCTGTAAATTCTCCATCTGTAAATTCTACATCTGTAAATTCTCCACCTTGGAGGTGCTATACATTTTTTTCGTACGCCTAACCGTTATGGAGATATGACGCGGACTATGTGAAAAATGCATCACTTCCTCCAACATCTTCAGCAGCTCAGCAGCATTTGTGTAGAGTGTATTACCAAGTTCAAACTGGTTAGGGGAAAACATTGATCCTGAGTAGTGGGGCTGGATTAGGAAGAATGATAAACACAATAAAAAATTTTTTTTTCGTATGGCACGAATTTAGCACAGAGGTCAATTACTTCCACATCCGGTGGAAGTATAGTAACGACAAAGAAATTAAAAAAAAATTTTATTGTTCAAATAGGCTTAGAATGTCATGAAACGTCGAGATTTTAAGTTTGAGCGAAAAAAATTTCTGTCTGTCTGTCTGTCTGTCTGTCGGTCTGTCTGTCGGTCAGTCTGTCGGTCTGTAACTTTTTTTTGTGCGCACGTTTACTCTGGAACTGCTTGAGATATTGACTTGAAATTTGGTACACATATGTACTTTAACGAGATCTCGAACTAGATTATTTTCATCTTGTTCCGTCAAAGGGTTGAGGGGTAAATGGGGGTAAATTTGGGGTAAATAGGTAAATCAAGCAGGTAAGAGTCCATAAAATTGGTATTTAGTATATACAAGAGAAGCTAAGGTTTCAAAAAAAATTTTGGCATTAGTCACCCCCTCCCCATTATTAAAGGAGATGGAAAAAAATTGTGATTTAGTGTGTGTACAAGAATCAGAAACCTCAAAATATTTTTTTTACTTCATCCACCCTCACTACCACCCCCTATCACCACCCCCACCCCACTACCGATGTGGGGTATCGTTTTATGGGTTTTTGGGGTAGAGGATTTCAAATATTATGTTATTAAAATTCCATAAACAATTATTTCCACATACAAAATTTTTTCGTTGTGAGTGACTTTGATAGAAAATCTGGATGTGTAAGTAGTGATTCCTTGGGCAGCGGTTTTTTACAACTAAAACGCCTGGATTACAGTTATTTCCTACTATATAACACGTACTTTAGTAAAATTTCAAAAATTTTTCTAAAATTTTGCTGAAATTTAATTTTTTTTTTAGAATTTCCCTTTTTCTTTAATTTACTCCTGACCTAATAAAGTTAGCTTATCGTTCGGGGGTTCATTTTATAAGATTTTTCAATATCTATAACTTCCTCATTTGAACTTTCCTCTCAGATTATTAGCTTCCTATTTAAACGCGAAAAACAGACTTTTTAACTTGTATAGGAACAAAATTGTAGAAATGTACAGCCAGTTTATTTTTAAATTGTTCCTTAGGCTTTAATCTTTATGAAAAATATTGTTCCCAAGTATCGGGGAGGGGGTGCACGTACACCTAGGGAGGGCTCCCCGACTAAAAGTATTTGCTGTGAAATATGAAATCTTCCTGATTGACAAGTGACGCAATGTATTTTTGTATTAAATTTTTTTCTGTTTAAGATGAGGTATTAAAAAAAACGTTATTGTTCTTGTAATCTCTTCGTAAAATGTTAATTAGAAAGCTTATATTTTTCCTGTACAATTTTTCTTTCTATTTCAATACAACAATTATTCATCATAAATATATCCTTAACGTCTGCGTGACATCATAATTTTAAAATCAATATTTAGCTTGGGCCAGATAAAAATGAGATATAGTGTAATAAACATTTAATGGCGATTAAGGGAAAGATTATGATATACTAACAATACTTTTTCTTCGCACTTCGTAGTTACTAGTTAGAGCATCTTGGTGGGATTAACATTGACAGTTAGTAGTTCAGTGACATGCAAGTTTAGAAGATATTTAACGCAATTAGTAATGTGGTGGAGGATATGCGTTTGCTGTGTTGTATTCCTGAGTTTACACCAGTAAGTACGCTTATTTTTTGGATAGTCACGATCAAGTATACTAGTTGAAAAATTTACTGTAAAAGATCGCAAATTTTGTAGCTTTGAACTTGGCTACAAAACCAAGGTTGCAATTATGACAATATTCGTAGCCAGGGAACATGCAACTGACCAATTTTCAATTATACCATGCCCGCTTGACGTTATTTTGTGCATATTGTAATAACCACATATTCACCACTATTCCTGTGTACCGTGATATCTTTTCAATATTGAAAAGTTTACAATACTTGGATATTTATCAACCATTTTGATGCAATCAATATTGATTTTTGTCGCAATGTTCATTTAGATATAAACTTGGGCTCCATTTAGTCGGGGAGCCCTCCCTAGCTGTACGTGCACCCCCCGATCCTTGGGGACAATGTTTTTCATAAAGACCTAAGCCTAAGGAACAATTTAAGACATATCCTAAAAATAAAACTGGCTGTACTTTCAAAATGGTGGCCATATGTTAAAAAAAACTATTGCCAATGTTGCGTTGTTTATTGTCATTTAACACAAAAACTAAAAGAGATGGACAAAAACTTTTCTCATAAAAAACAACGTGCATAAAATGTTCTACAATTTTGTCCGTATACAATATTTTGATAGGAGTTACCATTTTCCAGATAAATGAAGAAAACATGGAAATTCATATATCGGTAAATAACTATGACAATAATTGTAATAGCCCACAGAAATTAGCATTTCACCTAGACAAAATTAGTAAAAATCTGAATTTTTTTCAAAGACGTTCTTTGAGGTGTCCCAAACCCAAATCCACAAAAATCACAAAAATCCCAACATGGCTACCCAAGTTATTGAAGGTCAAAGTTTTTTGCAAATATCTCGCGTCCTATGCATCGGATGCTCATGAGGTCAATATGAAAGTTGTAGAGAATTAAATTATCTACAGGTTATCTTTTTTATTTTTCCCAACCCCCCCCCCCCCCTCTCTCTTTTCGAGATATTCAAGGTCAAAGTTTCAAAAACGTGGTTTTTCGCGAATATTTCGCGTCAAAAAAATCAGACAGCAAAAAAGTTAACATGAGAGTTGTAGAGAATTCAATTATCTACAAGATTGGTATTTGGCATCTCTTCCCAAAACATCGCCATTTTCGAGATACTCAAGGTCGAAGTTGAGAGAAAAACGGTTTTTTGCATGTAGACTTCGCCGCGGTCTAATGCATAGGGATCGAGATATTCGTGGAGTCTACAATAAAGAAACAGTTTTTTTACAATTCGCCCTTGAATATCTCGAAAAGGGCGAGATTTTGGGAAAAAATGCAAAATACCAATCTTGTAGATAATTGAATTCTCTACAACTTTCATGTTAACTTTATTGCTGTCCGATTTTTTTGACGTGAGATATTCGCGAAAAAACACGTTTTTAAAACTTTGACCTTGAATATCTCGAAAAAAGAGGAGTTGGGAAAAAATAAAAAAGACAACTTTCACATTGACCTCATGGGCATCCGATGCATAGGACGCGAGATATTTGCAAAATAATTTGACCTTCAATATCTTGGGTAGCCATGTTGTGATTTTTGTCACAATATTCCAAAGCCTTGGAATGGTTATGGATGGCAAGAAAATGGAGAGTCTCTTTGGTGTTCAGCAGATAAAATACTGCCTCAATCGCTTCCTGAAATTCTTCAGGAAATGATTTCAAATCAAATCATAATAGACGAAAGTAAGGATGATAACAATACCATACATAAATGAAGCAATAGAGGAAGAAGACTTGAAAGAAATATTCGATGTATCGGGAGATAGCGATAGTGAATCTGAAAGCGAATGAGGTGTTACTTATGTTTTATATTGAATTTTATGTTTTAAAATTGTATGCACTTTGTTTTTTGTGCAGAAACTTTTTCTCCATCTTTTTTAGTTTTTGTGTTAAATGACAAAAAGAATATTAGCAAATTTTATTTTTAAACGGACGCCATTTTGAAAGTAGAGCCATTTTTTAGGGCATGTCTTAAATTGTTCCTTAGGCTTTAATCTTTGTGAAAAACATTGTCCTAAAGAATCCGGGGAAGGGGGTGCACAGACAGGGTTGGCTCCCGTAGTAGTTGACATATACTTTTCAAGAAATAATTTCGTTAAATAAGAAATAATTTAGTACCGGTAGGAATTATAACGGACCACATTGTTCTCGTTAGATCAGTATATTCACTAGGTAAAAATACGAAACCGTATCAGTTGTAAAGATTCGTACCATACGAATCATCGGAAAGAGTCGTATTATTATACGATTCATAAAGTGTGTATACATCTGAGCACGAATGCGTACGAGGCAAGGCGAGGCAGAACGAATGCTTTCTATATGGACGTATAACCGAGGCGCGGCAAACAGCCTCGGTCTGTTCGTCGGACGGCCGAAGCGAATCACGAATTGAATCCAACAAAAATATGAAGTCGTTGGTAGACATTCTCGTAAAGTTTTGAAAATGATTTTTCGCGAGTGATCAATCTATTTTGGTATATTCAACTTGCCCAATAGCGCCTTTTCTTTTCATTTTTTTTTAATAAAGTAGCTATAACTATAACTGTAGCACTAGCCACTATCAAATCGTCGTCGCTCGCCATATAGTTTGTTAACTACGGTTTCTACTTCGAAATCGACGCATGGACGGATCGCTGCTTCGTTCGTTGCTTCGTCTGACTTCGTTTGCAGCTTTGCAGGATACAAACGAGGCACCCGTTCTGCCTCGCCTTGCCTCGTACGCGTTCGTGCTCAGATGTATACGCACCTATACAATAGGAGGAATGCATAGGTTTAGTACAATATTTCGCCGCCTGGCGGTTACCTATCGGCTTTGGGTACACTATTCATTGTGTTCTGTGCTTTGTAGTTTTGATGTGTTGAAATAAGTTTGTTTATTTGAAACCTACGGAAAATGGATAGTTTAGGTGAACTAAAAGAAAAGCTTGGCATTTTTAAAGAAGTAGTAAACAAAGATGCACAGAAAATGAGGTTATGTTGCAGTACCCAAACGCGACTCTGACGCCGCCTACATGCATTCGGTCTATTACGACACACCACTACTCACCAGCATTCTTGCAAGCACATTGCATTTCTAGTAATGATGGTAATATCATTCAGAACATACAGTTGATTGCATATATCTATAGGACAACATTTTTAATATCATGTAAATTGGCTTTTAAAATAGATGTCAACTGAATATCAAAATAGTTTTGATTTGTGTCACTGTCATTATTGAAATAAATGAAATGCCTGTTGCGTTAAGTTTGTTATTAAGAGCTCGTATTATTGGGTTACTGAAGGATGGATGGACAATACGAGCTACAGCTATTCATTTAAATGTAAATAAAAATACAATTTTAAAAATAAAAAAAAGGTGGGAAGATGGAACTATTGAAAAAAAATTAGGAGCTGGAAGCCGTAAGATATCAAATGAGCAAGAAGATGCTGCTTTAATAATGTTTACCTACGATCATTACTGTACCATAGTAAAAAACACACTACCTGCCATCTATGTAAGTTGAATTTTACATATTGTAAACAAAACGCATTGTAAACAAATCGCATGGTAAACAAAACGCACGGGACACGGAATTATAAGTGGCTTATATCGCTAACGCGGGGTTTAAGAAAACAAACGCGCCTACGTAATTTTCAAACGCTGTCAAAACTGACATAATATTTGTTGAATAATATTGTTGACTAGTAAACTAAATCCAGATTTTACTAAATAAATAAATATGATCGTAGGTAAAGTATAGTACATAATTCGAGTTGTAAAGCAATTACGCACTCATGGAAATACGCGTAATATGCTTCTTACAACACTTATTACGTAATATACTCTTTTAAGGGAAAACCCTTTTGAAATAGCAAGAACTGCAATGATAGAGTCAAACTTTCCAGGATCGCGTTCCATAGTGTCTCGACGAATAAAAGAGACGGATTTGAGAAATAGCATAGCTGCGAAAAAAGTATTATTTAGCGTTGAAAACAAAAACATGCGAGAGTAATATTTGCGCTAAATAATATATACAGTGATATGGGTTATTGGAACAAAGTCATTTTCACAGACGAGAAGATGTTTTAATCTAATCATAATGGCCATATTAGAGTTTATAGATCGAACAACACCAGATTTGATGAGAGCTAGAGAGCCTGACAAACCCCGTCGAAAATATTTGGGGAATAATGGGAAAAAAATGTATGACAGGAATTTTAGACCACAAAATAGAAATGAACTATTGGGCGCAATTCTTGAAACGTGGGAGAATCTTAATAATGATGCTAACTTCCTAGTAGATTTATACAATTCTATGCCCCGTCGGCTTAATGAAGTCATCCAAAGTGATGGCTCTATGATAAAATATTAAGGTGGCAATATTTCAGTTTAAATGTTAATTAAAATGTTAATTATATTTGGAAATAAAAATATTTAAACACTGCTACTTATTCAATAGGATATTTCAACTAATTTTAACCTTCCATAACTTTGATCCTTTCGGACAAAAGTACATTGAGCTTTATATATAGTTCTAGTATTGAGTTTATATATTTTAGTTATTACTTTGATAGAATTTTGTCTCATACCATATGAAATATATGAAATAAATGGCAGGCAGGCTTACACAACTAAAAATGTGTCCTCTACAATTTTGCAACTAACTAACATCCTAATCGTAGAATTAGGAAACCAAGAGAAATACGACAAAATTGCATATTTTACTTACCATTCCTCTATATTATTACTTCTTTAGTGATTTTAAAATTATTTGACTGTTTTTTGAAAATATAATATTTGTTTATTTATATATGAATTTATCAGCGATCATCATATGGACATATTATTTCTCCCGGTCTAATAAGCTAAGTTCTAAATGGGTATTTTATTTTTCCTGACGCCTCTGTATTGTATAGGAAATTCAAGTTTAAGCGAATTGCAAATTTTGTTCTATACCGCTCGTGTATATGGTTCTTTATCGGATTAATAAAAATTTTTTGTGTTTATCGAATACAATCCTAATACAATAGAAGATAGGTTTATCTACAATCGATAAGTAGTAAACAACTCGAAGTCCGCAAAGCATCATATTATATCCACGTAGTGGAGAGGGAGTATAGGGGGTCTACAGACGATCCAACCAACCTTCTCGGTACACTTTGAAAATTGCCATGACAACTCGTAAAAGTGCAGATCCAGCAGATCAGCTGGAATTCCAAATTTCACAGACCCGGAATTCCAGCGTCTTCAAAGCGTACCGACAATGTTGGCTCCAGCAGACCAGCTCACTTTTTCGAGTTTGTATGGCAATCTTCAAAGTGTGCCAAGAAGGTCGGTTGGTTGGTTGGATCGTCTGTAGACTTCTTATACTGACGATAAAAAATAATTGATTTTTTTTGTGCGCACGATTATTCTGGAATCGTTTATGGTACTGACTTAAAATTTGGTATTATAACGACTTCTGAAATTAGATATTATTTTTGTTTCATTTTGTTGAAGAGTTGGGGGTAAATAGTTAAAGTAAGCAAGTAAGACATAAATTTGGGATTTAGTGTAGGGACGAAAAGTCAAGGTCTCAAAATTGTATTGGCATTGACCACCCCCACTATCTCCCCATTACCACCCTCACCTCATTATCAAAGGAGGTAAAAATGAAATTGTGATTTAGTATGTGTACAAGAACTAAAGATGTTAAAGAGATTTTTTTGTAAACAAAATCATTTTTCTATAATTAAATTTCACGCGAGATTTATTCGAAAATTAATAGTACGGGAGCCCGCCCTAAGTAATACTCGTTTACGTTTACGTATACGTTTTTTAATAAACTTTTGAATAATGAACTACAGTGAGACTGTACGTGGTTTTTGTTTATAAGTTGAAAATAAAAATTGAATTTAAAAAATGCAAAATCATTGTTTTATTTCTTAACAAATGTACCAACTACGCTTTGCTCATATTATTCCCTGCATCCGCTTTCTTAGACAAAATAAAGCCATGTCCGTGCGCTATATTTGTTTCCTTAAAAAAATTTAAAAACGGGACTGCCCCAATATCTCTTCATGGCAGTATTGCTAATTCTGTGTATCTTTACATAGTAATGCATTTTTTTTTAAGAAGCCTTTCTTATAGTACAGTAACTAGAGGTTTTAACTTTGGAATAATGTGTCATACGAATTAGATTTTGTTCATATTTGGCAACTAATGGTAAATATATCGATGAAAAGTTTCTATATTATGCGGGAGCTTGCTAATTTTTATGGGCTGCCCCCCCCCCCCCCCCCTTTTCAGGAGGTGGCACCTAAAAAAAAACATTGGAGCTGAAAAACAATAAATTTTAAGGAGAAAAGGTTCTATGCAACTTTTCATATAAATTGATAGCCTTTCAGTTATAGCGTCTTGAAAATTAGGATTATAACTCAGAAGATATTACATTGAGCGAAAACATGTTAGAGAAAAATAAGAAAGTTACTAAATTGAGGACAAATTTCGTTTCTTTCTAATTTTTATAAAATTAATGGTTTCGGAGATCTGGAAGTATAAAGGTGACGTCCGAACGTTTATAAGACGTAGCATTTAGTTTAAAAGTTAAATACCTATCTTATGTTAAAAATACTAACAACTTAACTGAAAGACTATTAAATAGGCTTCGAAATTATTTTTTAACCACTTCTATAGCATAGAAAACAAAAAAGTTTTGACAGATACAATATGCTTCTCCACATTTTTTAAATAACTTCGCTATTTTGTTATATAGTCAGTAATTTAAAAAACATATCCTCAGATACTCAGATATTTTTCGTTAACATATAATATGACCCAGATGCTCTCTTTTTCTAGTCCATTTACAGCGCTTGCCTTAAAAGAAATTGCAGTTTAAACCATAAAGGGATTTTAGAAAAAAAAAAAAAAAAACTTAACATTTCTGTTTACTTGCAAATATCTCAATAAATATTAGTTTTAGCGAGAAAATGGTGGATATCAAAAATAAAGATTATAAACTGAGAATGAATTTGTTCTCTTTTTTATATTTATATTTTTGTAGATGGCATCCGAACGTTTATAGGATGAAGTTTTTAGTACTTAACCAAAAATTTCGAAAGTATGTAATAATATGCTTTCAAAGAAACAAAATTGACCTGTCTAAACATTATTTCTTTATGATTTTATAGATCATTTATTTGTCGTAAAAAATAAATGCACATCCGGTTATATACTTATATGTAAATAGAGATAAAAGTCAACCGGAATATGAGTATTAATAGAAAAAAAATTAAATGATATGGACTTACCAAAAATATATTTAGATTACAGATAAATATTTATCACAGTAAATATCACAATATCAATATTTATTTACAATTATTGTAGAAGCACCTCTTGAAATAATTAACGTATCGCGATTTACATAGTTTAAGACAAACAGTAAACATTTACGGATGTAATTTGTAAATTAGTTTTATTCATGTTGTGCGAATATCAATATCAATCTTAATCAAATTTCTGATTCTCTCAAGGGTGTCAACATTATTTTTTTGTAAAATATAAGTTATTACTTATATGACTTCAAAGGTTTAGCCAGCTTGTATTAAAACGCTATTCTACCTAGATTTCAACTTTATATCCAGTATTATTGAAGGTAAAAGTAAACGTAGGTAAAAATATGATAAATTTTATTTTTTGTCTAAGTTATAGTCCATGATTCGTTATCATCAATATTTATTTTTTAGTTTATTCAATATACTTCTTAGCCTTTTATTTGTTACATCTCTTTAAATTAACACGTTGGCTACCGCAATGTTAAAAAAAAAGAAAGTCCCACTGGCCACCACAATGTTTTATTTTATTTTTTGAGTTAGGTTAGGAGGGTGCAAAATGGGAACAACTTTGGCTACAAGTATTTTTAGTAAATTTTCCCAGACTTTTTCTATACATTTATAAATTCCCCGACTTTTTTCTGATTTCCCTCACCAAAATCAAATTCCCTGACTTTTTCAGGTTTTCCCTGTTTTCCAGAAAGTATACACCCTGTTTAATTATGGTCCGAGACTCCTACGTGGGTACATGCGGCCATTACTATCAATTCGCTGAGACACCACGCTGGGTACATGCGGCAGTCAACGTGTTAAAATACAATAAATATCTAAAATTAATTTCAATGACTCTGTTTTTTTTTATTTATTTATTTTATTACTGCAACAAAATTATACGAAGGCGTTGTAGGGCTACATAGGTTTTTTTTTAATAAATTATAGTCAAATAATAAGCAACTAGAGTCAGTTAATATGTGACTATAGTCCGACTATATCTTACGGTGATTGCATACCATATACCAGGTGGCCACGAGAACCGACCCAAGCTTATAGCTCCTTTGTCTATGAACCAACTGTTTTAAAATTTGGAACATGTATATCAGACTTATTTTCCAATTTAGTTACATGTGTAGTCAAAATGGCCGACTTCCGGTTTCGACGGAAATAACATCAAATTTGATTTTTTAAATAGAACACCCTGTATATTTTGGTATTTTTTAATCTACCGACGAAATTCTATCTGATCACGTTGCGAAATGTTCTTTTTTTCAAAAATAATTTTAAAATTTTTAATTTCATTTTTTAACCCAGAAAGCTGTGACTGGGGTAAAATTTATCTATTTCCACTCTTCCATCCACACAAATGATAATTCTTAGTAGTAAGTTAATATTAAGTGTATTGTGGGCCAATAAATTTTAAAGTGTTGGTTTTTGATAAGGAAGTAATTTTTTTAAAATGGAACGTGTGGACCATTCACAACAGTAGACAGAGAATTTTATTTCGAATACGACAATATGTCTAGTTTATTAATTACTTAATTAATTATAAATTAAATTAAAATTTTTTAAATTATTTTTGAAAAAAATGAAAATTTCGCAACGTGATTAGATAGAATTTGGTCCGTACATACCAAAATATACCCATTCCATAATATTCCATTTAAAAAATCAAATTTGATGTTATTTCCGTCGAAACCGGAAGTCGGCCGTTTTGACTACACATATCACTAAATTGGAAAATAAGTCTTATATACATGTTCCAAATTTCAAAACAGTTGGTTCATAAACAAAGGAGCTCTAAGCCTGGGCCGGTTCTCGTGGCCACCCGGTATGTGGTATGCAATCACCTTAGGATAGAGTCGGATCTTATCTGACTATATAGTCACATATTAACCGACTATAGTTGCTTATTATCTGACTATAATCAATTAAAAAAAAAACCTATATGGCCCTACAACGCCTTCGTAAAATTAACAAAACAAAGTATCTTTTAGAGTGAAAAAATGACACCTGAGGATCCTCGTATTGTGTCGAGCAGTATTTACATTCTCATAACTCTATGTCTATGTTGCATCATTAATATAACAATACTAACAAAAAGAATTGCTATACAGTAAATATATAAAATTATCTCATTTGTAATATAGGTACTAAGTATCTATACCTAATACCTACGAAATGTATAAGTCTATATAGTTAGCAGAGTAGGTAAAGAAATGCGAGTGAACATGTTCGAAAAAAGAAAAAACACAAGCAATTTGAGGCGATCTAAGATCAGTTCAGATATTTATATACAGAGGTGAAAATCATAAAGTTTTAATATAAGCAAAAAACCGCCGCCCAAGGATTCACTACTTCCACATCCAGATTTTGTACCCAAGTCTCTCACAACGAAAAAAATATTGTATATGGAAATAATTGTTTATGGAACTTTAATAATATAATATTTGATATCGCCTACTCCAAAAATCCATAAAACGATATGCCACATCGGTAGTGGGGGGTGGGCGTGGTAGTGGGGGTGGATGAAGTAAAAAAAATACACTAAATCACAATTTTATTTTTTTCACCATCTTTAATAGTGGAGTGGGGGTGGTAATGGGGGAGGCTAATGCCAAAAAAATGTTGAGACCTTAGCTTCTCTTATACACAGGGTGCGCCACTTAAAACTCCCCAGACTTGTAACTTTTTTATTTTTGAAGCGATGACCACGTTGGGCACATCAAATTGTAGACATTAAGCCTTTAAACATGCATACAGACTGGTTAAAAAAAATTTTTAATTGTTAAGAAAGGAAACTTAATTTCTTTGAATATTTTTTTACCTCACCCTGTACATGAACTGTGTTAACGTTTTCTTATAAAGATTTTAATTAGCTTCAATTTATGTTAGTTAATTAAAAAAAAGGTTAAAAAAATAAAAATTTTGCAATTTCCTATTTAGTACATTTTAATATAAGTTTGTTTTTAAATATATTTATTTCTTTTGTTTCTTGTTGCTGTTTTGTTACGTTGAATATTGTTTGTGGTATGTCTTTTAAAAATTAAGCATAAAATTATTATTTACATTCCTTTCAAAGTTATTTAAAAAAAAAATCAGTTTGGAATCGGAAAGAATGTTTTTAATCTCTTTCTCTAAAACCAAAAAGTATTTCGAATATGACGTAAAAACATAAATTAAAGATAATTAAATCCTTCATAAGAAAACGTTAACGCAGTTCATGTACAGGGTGAGGTAAAAAAATATTCAAGGAAATTAAATTTTCTTTCTTAACAATTTTTTCAAAAATTTTTTTTTAAGTCACTGTACACATGTTTAAATGCCTTAAAAATATCTACAATTTGACGTGCCTAACATGGTCGTCGCTAAAATAAGAAAGTTACAAGCCTGAGGAGTTATAAGTGGCGCACCCTGTATACTAAATACCAATTTTATGGACTCTTACTTGTTTGATTAACTTATTTAAGCTCATTTATCCAAATTTACCCCCCCCCAACCCTTCAACGGAACAAGATAAAAATATATAGTTCCAGATCTCGTCAAAATACATACGTGTACCAAATTTCAAGGCAGACGTCACACAGTGGAGTGGAAAAAAAATACCGGTCCGATCAAAAATCGTTGTAAACCTCAAAATTTATTGGATCATCTATTTTGTTTTAAATGTTGTTAAATTCTTCATCAATCTCTCGAGCCTGATTTTCGATTTTTGTCCATGATTTTTCAAAATTTTTGATGAAAATTCAAACTTTAAAATTAAAATTTAAAAAAATCGTGGACAAAAATGGAAAATCTGGCTCAAGAAATTGATGAAGAATTTAATAACGAACATTTAAAAAAAATAATCCAATAAATTCTGAGGTCTACAACGATTTTTGAACGGTATTTTTTTTCCACCCCACTGCACTGAACGACAGACAGAATTTTTCTTTACTCAAACTTAACATCTCGACATTTCATGACATTCTAAGCCTATTTGAGCAATAAAAATTTTCACGCAATAAAAAATTCCACTGAATGTGGAAGTAATTCCACTGGAAGTGGACGTAATTACTATAATGTGTCGGTGGTAAAATAATGTGTCGGTGGTAAAATAATGAACTTTATTATAACAACATAACTTTATTATAACAACATAACATAACTTTATTATAACAACATAACATAAACACACCACAGATAGTAGACAACCCCCAAATCTATAGCCAAGGCTGTGCAGAAGGGGGTTACACATTTGGAAAAACGCAGACATACGTCTATACCCACCGGTGTTGTCAATACCGGGGCTGGGGGGTCGAACCCAGAGCGCGATAGGCAGTCGATCAGCATATTCGCCACTCAATAGGCCTTAACCTATTGAGCTACCGCACCGGTAATTAATATTACCGGCGCGGTATTATAATAATATGTATTATTAATATTAATACATATTATTACCTAAATTTCTAAACTGTAGTATCGAAATAACATATGGTGCCTTTATGTTAAATCACGCTAAGATGGGTAGAAGTGTACTGTAGTTGTCAATCAGATATTGTTTTGTTTTCTGAATCGCTTTTCCCCCATTATTTTTATGTGTGGGGAAGTTCATTAAATAACCTGATTCAGTTGTGTTTAATGCCTCTTTGAGGGACATTTTTGCTATAAAATGGTACCTTTTACGCGTTGTTTGTCCTAGTCCTCGTCCTATTGGTGTTCAACGATGGAACCTATAGTCTCTTTCTTGCTGTATGCATAGGCTACAGCCGCATGCATGTCTAAACCCATCATATCGAGAACTGGTTCTCAGCAAAGATGTTTCTGCAGCTTTCTCTGCTTTTTTGTTAAAAATTATTCTTAAAATATAGTTTTGTGTTAACTGCAACGATCGTAAAGTTACCTACTTTATAAACGGAATCCCATATTGTGATACCATATTAATATTAAATTAAACTAAGCTGTACCCTTTTAGTCAGCTCAGTTTTCGTATGCTTCTATTTAAGTAGTTGATATGATTTCACCATTTCAGACGCTGGTCTAGTTGCAGTCCTAAATATTGTATAGTAGCGGCATTATATACACAGCTGTTAACCGATTTATATATGACTATAGGTTTGTTGACTCCTTAAATTTTTCTTCTTTTTCAATATGTTGTTCCCAAAGGCACTACAAAGCAGAAATAGTTTCTCTTGCAAATAGTTCCAGGTAAAATCGTACCTTTACTTAAGAGTATGAGTCGAGTATTTCCACTCTTTATGAGAAAATGGATTTTTTAAAAAATTTTAACTAATTTATGCTCTATCTTTTACAGAGTTTCCGGGGAATCCTATTGCTATATGAGAGGGAAAAATGTATCATGCACAGCCATAATAGAAGAAAATTTACGTGAAAATATGACAGTATCCCTCAGTAAAGAAAATACCAATACAATAGAGGAGTTAAAAATAGTAGACAGCTCCATTTTTACTATAAAAAGAGAAATGTTTAAAAACTTCAAGAATCTTCAAAGGTTGTACTTGCAGGGCACCCTTGTCAACTACGTTGATGAAAATGCGTTTACCGACTTAATCAACTTGAAGAAATTATATTTAACTGATAACTACCTAGGAAAAATAAATACTAATGTATTTCCAAGAAACAACACATTGCACACTTTGGACTTATCGCAGAATCTGTTAAATGATTTATCTGACTTCGACATTAGTGCATTTCCTTCCCTCGTACTGTTAAACATCTCTCACAACAGGCTGGAATACCTACCAGTGAACATAGTGAATAAGCTAAAAGACCAAAATAAATTCTATTTAATAATTGACAACAACCCATGGAATTGTGCACATGCCTCGTGGAATCGGCATTTAACGACAATCTTAATCGACGCTTTTTGCTTAAATAACATTTATAACTTGAGATCAGTGGACGAAAAATTGGAAAGGTTGGATAGCGGGTATTTGCTTGTGGAAAACGAGGGTAAAATTGCTGCAGCATGTTCCACCGTAAAATGCACGGTTTGGCATTGTTTGCTGTGGATGGCTGGGGCAGTCTGGATTGGAATAATTTTAGGAAACCTGTGTAAAATAAAACGTTTATTGTTTACGACTCCTACAAGGTTCGAGGATAAAACTACTCAGTGTGGTAAGAACGATTTGGTATTATATATGTATATTTTTTATTCCTCCATATGGGATTTCCATTTAGTGGGGTTGAGTTGACCAATCACTATTATTATTACTATTATTAATTATATTATATTATTATTAATAATATTTGTTTAGCTTTGTTTGTTTCGCGATTGAGAATCGGCTCTGTTGGAGCCCGTTCCAGGTTTTTGGGCCCTTCAGGCCACGTTGCTGATGTCCACTCCAACAGCTTAGAATCCAGAACCCAATAAGGGATCACACTCCAAAACTTTCTTTAAGATATGAGCTGTTCCCAAAAGTGCGATCTTCTGCACCTCTTGTGCGCTCGGTTGACCAGGCAGTTGTTCTACACTCCGGTTATAGCCCTTCTTGACACTTCCACAGGGCTTCTACAATTACTGGCACGACTGTGGTCTTTGCATTCCACATTTTGCTAACTTCTATTTGGAGGTCTTTGTACTTGCTCAACTTCCCCGTATCCTTGAGCAATCCTTCTTCCAGATGGATACATCGATGAGCATGTTGTAGAACTCTCCAAAATCGTCCTAAGTTGAAGACAGAATCAAAATTCGACTTAGGCAAAAATTTCATTTAAAGACATTTTTAAGAGTCTGCAGAGGCACAGATCAGTCCATAAGGACCGTTTTGGGTTCTATAAGGCATTGGAAATGACCAGGTGAAAATTCGAAGAAACACCGAATTTTCACTTAGGAAAAATGTTCTCTTTCAGTATATACTTTTTATAATTTTTCGTTGGCGCTACTTGGTCGTGGATGGCTAGGAGAAAATCCCCCATTTCTGAAAACAGCTCCCCATGAGTCAGCCAGTAATTCGACGCTTTCTTGTCTAGATTTTCCTGACTAAGATCATGTTGGTGTCATCCATGCCAAGCCTTCCACTTCCAAGCTTCCAGTAAATCGGTATCTCTTGGCTCAACTGTTAGAGGCGCTATTATAGGTATAATATTAGAAAATATTATTTAGGTATATTGTTGTAAATCGAGCGTAGTATTGTTATTATTGGCTAGTTACACAGGCACACAAAAAAAATATTTTCCAAAGGTGAAATACACCTGTCCCTGAGCCGCATATTCCAAATAGCACGTCAAAAATATATGTTTCACTACTCAGTTTTTCGTAAAGTGACATTTCATCTCTGAATTCGGGGTTAAATGGCTATTAAATCTAATAGAACGACACGCCAAAAAATCTACTACTACCACTTGTTCTGATTTTTCCATAATACGCTTGTGAGGGCTTGACAGATCAAGGTTATTACAGGGATCATTGATAAGTCGCGTATCTTTTAACCAGGAGACGCCAAAACAACCCCCTGGGGTTATAACCACCCCCTCCCTGAATGACAAAACATTCAGAAGATAGTGCGAAAGGGCTGAAGAACGGTTTCCTTCAGTTTTCGAGGGCGAGTAACACGATAATTGCAATACTTTCCTCCAGTCTTCTGGAACTACCCTTAAATAAAAAAGACGAACCGTTGTTCTGATTTTTTCGTACTGCGCTTGTGAAGGCTTGACAGATCGGGGTTATTACAGGGATTATTGATAAATCGAACATCTTTTGATCAACAGACGCCAAAATAACCCCGGAGGTTGTAACCACTCTCTCTTTGAATGACAAAACATTCGGAAAATACTGCGAAAGGGCTGAAGAACGGTTTCCCCCATTATCGAAGCGAGGAACACAATGGTTGCAATATTTACCTCCCTCCCCACCTTTCGGAAACTACCCCTAAATGGAAGAAAGCCTTTTTCTGATTTATCCATATTACATTTGTGAGGGCTTGGCAGATCGGAGTTATTACAGGGAATATTGATAAATCAAGTATCTTCTAACCAGGAGACGCCAAAACAACCCGCGGGATTTGGAACCACCCCCTTTCTGAATGACGAAACATTTCCAAAATACTGCGAAAGGGCTGACGTGATATTTGGAATCAGAGGCCCAAAAAACCTAGAAATAGATGTCTTTCACCTTTGAAAAATAATTTTTTGTTTGTGTGCAGCTGTGTTATTATTAATATTATTATTATTATCATAGACTTAGCAGCGACACACTTTCTCAGCCGTAGCTGAAAACTATTTCTACTCCAATACTACTCCTTAAAATATGTGGTGTTCCCAATAGTGCAATCTCCTGCACTCCTTGTGCGCTTGGTTGCACTCATCTCTGTGATTTTACTTCCACATCCAGTGGAAGTATAGTAACGACAAAAAAATTTAAAAATTTTTTTTTTGTTCAAATAGGCTTAGAATGTCACGAGATTTTAAGTTTGAGAGAAAAAAAAAATTCTGTCTGTCGGTCTGTCTGTCTGTAACTTTTTTTGTGCGCACGTTTACTCTGGAACCGTTTGAGACATTGATTTGAAATTTGGTACACGTATGTACTTTAACGAGATCTAGAACTAGATTATATTTTCATCTCGTTCCGTCGAAGGGTTGGGGGGTACATTTGGGGAAAATAGGTAAATCAAGCAGGTAAGAGTC
Source organism: Rutpela maculata (assembly GCA_936432065.2). Taxonomy (NCBI): domain Eukaryota; kingdom Metazoa; phylum Arthropoda; class Insecta; order Coleoptera; family Cerambycidae; genus Rutpela; species Rutpela maculata. Next base: position 19,753,165 of record OW386285.2, read on the forward strand.
CATAAAATTGGTATTTAGTATATACAAGAGAAGCTGAGGTCTCAAAAAAAATGTTGGCATTAGCCACCCCCATTACCACCTCCACCCCATTATTAAAGGGGATGAAAAAAAATTGTGAATTAGGGTGTGTACAAGAACTAGAAACCTCAAAATGTTTTTTACTTCATCCACCCCCACTACCTCCCCCTATCACCACCCCCACCCCGCTACCGATGTGGGGTATCATTTTATGGGTTTTTGAGGGTAGAGGATTTCAAATATTATATTATTAATGTTCCATAAACAATTATTTCCACATACAAAATTTTTTCGTTGTGAGTGACTTAGATAAAAAATCTGGATGTGGAAGTAGTGATTCCTTGGGCAGCGGTTTTTCTATTCTCTGTTATAATCTGTAATCACAGAAGTGAAACGTTTTTAATGGAAGTGAGAATTTATTAAATTTGAAGTTTTTGTGTACAGAATATTAAACTCTATAGACCTGCATTAATGTTTTTTTCAGACTACTAGCTATAAAATAATAATGAAAATTTTATACCAATCATTATTAGCCAATCGGACACGTTTATTTCATCATTGTTGCTATGACAACCATCAAATTCTTTGGAAATCTTACTTACCCATGAGCACCTATAGAGGAAGAGCCAGCAACAGATTTACACATATTATTTCAACAGTCATAAGAATCGGTATGCATACCCTTCTTAACACACTAAACACGAAACGGAAGTTCTGGCATCCCGAAACGGCCGGGTATAGTAACAAATTCAAATTAAATTTTTTTTTCCATTTCCAATCTAAAAATTACTAAAAGTGACGCAAGCTGTCAAATTTGCATAATATGATACACTCACATATTGAATATCCTCACTTCCGTTATGAAACCTCTCATCAGTTAATAACTTTTTCGTTTTTCTCTATATTTCATCAAATACTCATTGAATTTTATTACAATGACTCTTTTAGTACATGTTTCCATGATAGACCTGGAACTTTTAGGTAATACCATATGCTTTTATGTTTCTTTCCTTATTTAATTGAAGTATTAACGTTTTTTTCTTTTTGTTTCAGATAAACTAGATCAGTTTTCGAAACATAGATAAGTATGTGGTTAAGCTACTCTTTATTTATTTTTTGTATTATAGATATATGTTTCATGAAATAAAATAAAAATGTGTTTTAACATTTTGTGACAAAAATATTCCAAGGTAAAAGGTAAAGGTACGCAGCTTACTGAACTATCCTCCGCTTTAAATTTGCAAACATTTACGCTACACTTCGATCTTTCTACTACTAATAGAGACGAACCCACGTTGAGAAAATCAGCGAGCCTCGGCATAAAGGCTCAACCAAATATTATTCAGTTAAAAGATAGTATGTGTTGTTGTGCTATATAGTTAATTTTGATTACAGTGTAGACAACTCAGTTTAAAAAACTAGCTATTCTTGTAGACAGTGATATAACATTTGACAAAGAATTTTCCTATTTACCTCACAACAGTATCTAGCAAAATGTTCTACTGCGGGTTCGTTAAGATAACTAAATGGTAAATTTGCCGAAAATAATAATTGTGACAAATGGCGAGATTTATAGGGAATATGCGAAGACGCACACTGCTTCGGTCATAACTTTTTTATATTTTAAGCAGGACAAAAATGAAAAAAAAACGATTTTTAGCTTAGTTAGTCGATAATCTTTAATTTGATTTCTTAATATATAACTTTTAAAGTAATATGTTGACTTAAAGGCTTGACGCCCTTTTTAAACCTACATATCTCCGAAAAAACAAGAAATTACGGATATATTAAAAACTACAAATTGTTCCTCGGTTTATAAATATCTCCTTGGAGATTTTTATTTCTGAGCTAGGAGTGATACTTTTCGATTTATTCGACAAAAACCATGTTGAGGCGCCCATTTTCGCGAAAAACGAAATTTTCAAACGTTTAGATGTTTTTTAATATATGAGTTGAAGTGCCATACGATATTAGAAATCGCACCGAAGAAATCGAAAATTCCAGCCTAGAAAAATAACATAGGCCCACAAAAAAAAAAGTTGTCTGCGCCGGGGTATTGACCACACCTATCCCTTGTATTTTGACTCGCTGAACACGAATCTGACCTTAATTTTTCCCCTACACGTCAGGTTTTTTTTTTAAGCAAAAAAGTCTAATATTTATATATTTATTTGCTGTTAAAAGAAAAACCTGACGCGCTGGGGAAAAACTAAGATCAGATTCGTGTTCAGCGGCTCAAAATACAAGTCAGTACCCCCGCGCAGATGACTTTTTTTGTGTGGGATTGTGCCACACTGAGTGTGGCATAGTGGCAACAAAGAAAAGTGGTCTGCGCGGGGGCACTGACCACACCTATCCCTTGTATTTTGAGCCTCTGAATACGAATCTGACCTTAGAGTTTCTCCAACACGTCCGTTTTTTTTTTAACAGCAAAAAAAGTCTGTTGAATCGTAATATTTATATATTTATTTGCTGTTAAAAAAAAACCTGACGTCCTGGGGAAAAACTAAGGTCAGATTCGTGTTCAGCGGCTCAAAATACAAGGGATAGGTATGATCAGTATCCCGGCGCATACAACTTTTTTTTTATGGGCCTGTGTAATAAATCATTTTTAATTATAAGTGTTGTAAATGTAAACTATGTTAGAAAATTACAAACAAAAATTTCATTTATTTATTTTCTTTACGTTCAAAGCTCGATTATGTTCAAAGCTCGATTTGAACCAGGACAGGTAAAACAATCCGTCACCCTGAACTGTTCTTCTCAGCTCTCCCAGAACTGACGAGAAACGCTGGAATTATCTTCGCCAAAGTAACTCGAAAATCTTGGTAGCGGACTGCCGTACTATTAGTTTCCCTAAAAAAATGAAATGTTTGGAACATTTTTGGGCTTTCTAGAAAATTGCCATTTGTTCACACCAAGACTTTTTTTCTTAACTTGTAGCTTTTTGAATGTACTTTATAATTGTGATAAAAATCATGTTTTTTTTAATAAAAAAAAATAAAAAAAAACATGTTCAGGATTTGAATCACGGATTGTCGCATAAGAATCCTTAATTTAACCACTGGATTATGGTCATAAAACATTTGCGGATTCTATGAATTACACAACCCCACAAAAAAAAAAGTTCAGACCAGCGAACCAGACTCATGTATCCCTATGTATTTTCGGTCGCTGAATCCGAATCCGAGGTCAAAAAAATTCGTACACCCCCAAAATCTTTAGCTAGATCCAAAAAACTGGACTGGGGTAAAAAGAATATTAAGCTATGAGAATAGTTGTCACATCCTAATCGATTGAATTATACAAATTAAGGTTAAACAGCAGCAGCGTACATACAATAGATATGAAACACACCCCCCCCCCTCCAGTGAAGGGCGAAAACTAGCCCCCATTTATAAAAATCGATCCAAAGCAATAATGACTGCTGAAAAAGCTCAAAATGTATAAGTTTTTTTAAAGTGATAAAAAACTGCATCAGGTCCGACGTAATCTTCATAAACTGCCCATAAAGGGTTGAGAGCAATCAGCCTCAAGTTTAAAGGACACAAAACAAGAGAAAACGTAGAATCCAACAGGATTTCTATTTTGCGTAGTACTCTAAAATAGAACTAGAAACTTACATACCATCAACGTCCTACAGTGTCAACCCTCAGATGGTGTGAAAACTACCCCCCATGTAAGATTTATCCATAAAAAGTTACAGTGACTTCTATAAAACTTCGAAACACCTGCGTTGTGTGAAAGTGAGACTATGTTCGACGCTGTGCTTGAAAACCACCCCCACGAGGTTGCGAGATGCCATGTCCGTAGGACGCTGGAAAAACAGAGATAAACTAACCGGTTTTACATTTTTATGGATGCTATGATTAGGAAAAATCGTGATGCACACTTCCAGCGTCCTACGGATATAGGGGTAGCATCTCGCAACCCCATGGGGGTGGTTTTCAAGCACAGCGTCGAACATAGTCTAGTTTCTTCTCACTTCCACACAACGCAGGTGTTTCGAATTTTTATAGAAGTCACTGTAACTTTTTATAGATAAATCTTACATAGAAGGTAGTTTTCACACCATCTGAGGGTTGACACTGTAGGACGTTGATGGTACGTAAGTTTATAGTTCTATTTTAGAGTACTACGCAAAATAGAAATGCTGTTGAATTTTACGTTTCATCTTGTTTTGTGTCCTTTAAACTCGGGGGTGGTTGATCTCAACCCTATAGGGGCAGTTTATGAAGATTACGTCGGACCTGTTGCAGTTTTTTATCACTTTAACAAAACTTAGACATTTCGAGCTTTTTCAGCAGTCATTACCATAGCCCGTATTTCGGATGACATTCCAGAGGCGGACTCTGAATTACACGATACTATCTAATACTTTTGTAAAGTTACAATCAGAAACATCGGTCGCTAACAATAAGTATTATTGCCACACAAACCAAAAAATCTTTAAATACAAAATTTTTATTTTATAAACCTTAGTGAAAGTCCAGGCGAACGCTTATTGAGATGTTTACGTTTCTCTAGAGATAAAAAGAGTCCCTGACCCTCCATAAAAAATTATTAGTCGTATTATATGCTGTCATTACACAGTAAAGTAATTATTCTTAAATATTATTTTTTGGTCGACCTAGACAATATCTAGATTTTAAAGATATAAATTGGATTTTAATATTATTATATAAAACATTAGTAGTTATTATAGTTGTATTGAATATTGTTCAATGATATGGAGCACGAAGTATAATAATTATGTTAATAGACTCGGAAGTATTTAAAATAAATTTGTCAAACTCATTTTACATTCATAAACATTAACTCATCAGTTATAAAGTACTAACAGTAAAGATATGAGTATAGGGGCTATCAACACTGCGTGGCTCACCCGCCCGAAACCCAACGCACACTGCCAAAGCCAAACTAGAGATGAGTTGCTATTTAACAATCTGTTATTTTATAACTGTTATTTGTAAATAGCATTAACAGACTGTTATTTCTGTTCGAAAATGACAGGTGAGAAAACAACAGATAAGAAACACGACGTAGTAAAAATGTTTTTACTAACTGCTGTTAAACTGTTATTGAGAAAACAGCAGTAGTAGGTAATGAAATCGCCACGCAACCGCTAATGTAGTTGAATATATTATTGAAGTTGGATATTATTGTGGGTATCTTGAGTCATTGGCTTTATGTATACACTTTTTAGTTGTTATTTTAATCATAATATATCCAAATCCTTTTGATTTTCTTCTCTGTGTGTATATTTTCGATTAATGCACACCGAGTTTAAGTATGAAGGGCTGCCAGAGTTGAATATTTTTGTAGAAATCTCGAGCCATCCACTTTATGAACTGACTTTTAGCTGTTTCTTAAATCATAATATCTTCAGAGCTTTTATATTTTCTTCTCCATATGTATATATTTTCGTTTACCTGCATCTCTAATATTGTCATTGCATACGCTGTGTTTGGCTTGTTTCTATGCTGGTATTTCTTTATTAATTTAACATGAAACAATAATAATTAAATTCAGTGCTTCACTATGCGTCAATTACTCGCTGATATACTATTTCCAGACATGGGTAAGGGAAACTTTCCAATGACTATTTCGGCAGTTTAGTATGATAATGGCGCGTCCATTACCGTAATACAAACGGTACAATCGTGGATTTGTGAAGACGCCGGGCTAACATTAAATGATGCAAAGCTCAAGTACCTATCAAAGGTACCATATTACCCTGTTATGATCGCGCAAGTTTTTAATTACATGGCATGTGTCGTCTAACTCCCATCAATAGGAAAATAAGGATATACTTAGAGAAACGGCGCGCGACGTTCTTTTCGTGCCGAATATTTAGACTCATATTTAATTATCTATTGTTAATTAAGTGGTATTAATCTGCAATGTAACAGGTTTGATTTAATGTTTCCAATTGGATGAGCAGTTAACTACAAAAAGAGATAGAAATATTATAATTTTGTACGACCCTCCCATGCCGACTCATTTTACGTCAATGTCATCCAAAATACGGGCTCTGGTCATTACTCTTTTGGATCGAGTTTTTTTAGAAATGGGTGCTAGTTTTCGCCCCTCACTGGGGGTGTGTTTCATATCCATTGTATGTACGCTGCTGTTTAACCTTAATTTGTATAATTCGATCGATTTGGATGTAACAACTATTCTCGTAGCTTAATATTCTTTTTACTCCAGTCCAGGGGTGTTTTTTTGCTCTAGCTAAAGATTTTGGGGGTGTACGAATTTTTTTGACCACGGATTCGGATTCAGCGATCGAAAATACATAGGTATACATGGGTCTGGTTCGCTGGTCTGAACTTTTTTTTGTGGGGCTGTGTTATAGCAGAGAAACAAAACTTGAAATTTATAAACGATCAGATTCAAGAAAGGGTAAGACTGCTCAGTCTTTCTATATAACTAATGTTGGGTGTAAAGTTCAAGCACCGCCTTTTATAAATTTTCCAGTGAATCATATCTGCCAGCCCCTCAGTTATTAAATAAGTAAAACCAATATTATTAAATGCAATTTTTTTATTTAGGAACTTGAGATTTAACGTGATCAACATAATCTTCACTAGATGTGTCAGCAGTGCTCTCCAATTCCCTCAACACTTCTAACCTTCTTGACATTTGATCCATGAAATTACTGTCACACGAGATGTTTTTACTGACATTTTCTTCCAAATAATTCCCTTCTGCCACTTCCTTGCGTGGTTGGCATACAACGGGCATGCTTTCCTGAGAGCAGTCCTTCATCAATTCATATTCATCCATTTCATTCTTTTTGTCTTTTACTTCACCGGAGGTCATTGGTAGTTTGGACTTAAAATTAATTTCCATGGAAAGCGATGAATCATTTTCCATTTTAATTTTACTCTGTAAATCGGCATCTAAACTAGTTTTGATCACGGCTTCTATAATATCCGAAACTTTTCCTTGTTTCTTCGAGACTATTTTGAAACATCTAAAGGACATTTCATTTTCTGACGAGCACATGTGTTCTGTTTTATGATTTTTTATGTCTATAACTTTAATCGCTTTTTTTTCGAAATTATTATTGATTTTATTTTTTGGGTATTTGGAGCGAGACGGTGCATCTAATTCTTCTTCTCCTTCTTCGACCCAATTTATAATTTCTTGCTCTACAAATATCTCATGTTCAAATACCTCGTTATAGCATACCTCGTCGGTATTTAAGTTAAAATTCAAACACTCGTCAGAGAATACCGTTTCTCTCGGAGTACTATTTATGCCAGAATCAACATTACTTGTCTTTTTAAATACAGGCCTAGTTTTCTTGTTTTCATCCTTAACATAAATGAGTAAAATCAGTAAGAGCAATAAGACCATTAGGCGTTTTTATTACTAGCTTTTTTGATATTATTAAAATAGTGCAGTCATTTTATGAAAATTAGTTTAAAAAACTTAATAGCAAGGGACTTGGTATATACATAGCACGTGGCCACCCAACTAACATAATAAAAGTTTTCGAAAGTCAAAGCTGTGCTACTGCCTAAATCTTGGAAGATGGCGTCAAAATTCAGTTTTTTTAAATTATTTAAAAACATATTCAGTGTACCGAAAAAAGTTTCAACTAAAGTTTATCCAGCATAAAATTACCAACCTCTTCGTCATTACTATTTTTTTACTTGTCCACACCTAAAGCAACAAAATGGCGTTAACAGGAAATGAGTACCAACTCCTGGATAGCGTGGTATGGCCTTGACCTGCCACCTATGAAGAGGTAGTAAGTCTCACTACTGGATAAACCATTTGGTGGTTTTCGATAAATATCCCCATTATCCTACAACCAAATGCTGTGGACAGCAAAGAACCACTACTACAATTCGGCCATACGAAAATACAGTGACGGCAACAATGCAGGCCGAGTTTATGGCCATTAGTAAGAACAAAAGATCATTTATAGACGTTGCTTGTCAATAAACGTACAGGTGCGGATAGCAGAGGCGACTGCGGATTATATAGTTGGTTCAACAGCACCGTTTGCTTCCCAAAGTGACAAGGTTCTTTTCTTCTTTTTCTGATTCTAAAACACAACAAACTGTGTTTGAAATGTCGAGACAGCAAACCTTGCTGGGAGAATTTAGAGGTCCTTCTGTGCACATGCAGAAACTGGCTGTGACACAGCATCTACCATATTTGGGAAAGGTACAATAAACAACGTATTAAGACTATTACAAAAAGATCGTGCCTTGAGGAAAGGTATATGAAAGTGTTTACGGATCTTTCTCCAACCAAAGAAGAGGTAGCTGCTGCAGGAAAGTTTTTTCTACAGTTATGGCAAGCAAGAAGTACTACCTTAGATGATTTACAATACTACAGATATCATCATCTGCTTTCTAAAGAGCAAATCGTTTAATCTCACATCTGTGCCTCCGACTAGCATTCATACCATATCTACCTACACGTTCAGCAATGGAAAGATAACAAGATGAACTCTACCGACGAGGGAAGGATGCAAAAGGGAGACACCTTGAAACCGTATGGATGACCAAAAATCCTGCTCCGTCAGAGTTGTTAACACACATCTCTTGCACTTGTAAAGCTAACTGTACCGATAGAAGTGAATGTAGGAGATCTGGATTGAAATACTCTGTCATGAGTAGACACTGCCAGGAACTCTCATACAAGAAGAAGTCATTGAACTTCTGTCTGATGAAGAAGATAAGTAAGTTGTGTAGTATCTGGTGAATAAGTAATGTATTTTTCCTTCAAAGGAACGTTGTTAATATTTTTTATCTTACAGTTATCATTTATGATATTCGGTCGGGCAAAGAAGGTCGTTCATTTCGTTGGCATAAATTTCTGCCTTTTGACAATTTTCATGAAAGAATGATTAGACAATTTTATGACAAACTATTTTCGTTTCACGCCATTTTGTGGCATTGGGGTTAGACAAATCAAAAAAATAACAAAATAAATTGGTAAATTTATGCTTTTCCAAAGGGTATATTTCTTTTAATGTTCAAGTAACATGTGGCGTTGAATTAACTTTCAAGATATGGTCGTGTGATGTCAGGGTCAGCCCATGATTCAAATATATATATATATATATATATATATATATATATATATATATATATATATATATATATATATATATATATATATATATATATATATATATATATATATATATATATATATATATATATATATATATATATATATATATATATATATATATATATAGAAATTCAGTAATATGTGCCCACAGTAATGTTTGCCATGATGGCAGAAACAAATCCCTAACCTAAACCAGTGTTTGCCAAACAACAGCAAAAGCATGTTTATCTAAATCTAGTTTAAATTTCCTGACAACGTACAAAATATTAATATTAATTTAAGTTTTTAAACTCATTTAGTTGTCCCTTATTTTAAAATGATTTTATATAACTGACCTTTACTTGGCTATGAAACTTAGGAGCGGTTGAATATCCTGCACTGCACATTGTAGACGCATCTTAACATATATTTAGTTTGATCTGTCATAGACGTAGTGTTGTACTCTCGTGGACAAAAATATAGGACGAGTCTTATAACGTATTTTCTTTCTCTCCTCAGTTGTGTATACCAATTTTAATGTTTCTGGCTTTGTCATTATTTATTTGTCAAAATATATTTCAAGTATGCAAATAGAGATAGATTTGTACTAGAAAAAAAGAGTTGTCCCATTTTTATTGCCCACGACAGTACTTGATATTGTGTAATTATCTGTTCTTTTTCACAGATCTCGGTTTTTTTAATTATTATTTGCGTCGTTATCAATTGTTTTCGTAATTACAAGTTTTATCTGAGACCCGCACTGATTTACTTTTAAACGAAAAAAATAGGCAAGAAGAAGTAACAATAATGGATAGCTTCTTACTCGCCGTTTCGGTGTATATCACATTTTAACGGTGTTATCCGCAATAAATATTTAAACTTACTTTCACATTTTCAGCAGGTTGTTCCTTTAATTCCTCTATAATTTCGCTTTGTACCATCAATTCCTTAGTCTGCTTATTGATAATATTTTTCATTTTATTCATGTCTTCCGAGCGATTTCTATCGAGTCTCTCTAGCTCTGTAGAAAATAATTTATTTATTATAGTTGGGATGGACATCAGTTTTCTCATAAAAGCAAGTTCAGTACTATCTATAAGACCTTTCAAAAAGCTAACAAGCAAAAACTTTCTATAATTTGTTGCTTACAACAACCATAAAAAATATTTAAGAAAGTTCATTTTTTGAACACCGGGTTTTTCTTCGTATTTCCTACTGCAACTTGGTGAATTTTAGATATATAGATAACCTTTATAAGATTTTTTTTCCACTTTCAAGGAGCTATTTCAAGATATGGGAGAAAATAGTATATTAAGTCGGATATTTTCTCGAGTAATTTCAGTAATTCCAAACAAAATTGTTTCAATATGGGGGCTAAAATCTCTAGGCGCATTTTAGACTTTTGTCTACTTTTATTAGGTTATGTACTAATTAATGAACTGCTTTTGAACAATTACTAGTATCCATAAACAAATAGCGTGAGTTTTAATGATTGAGTTATTATAAATCACTGGAGCCAATCATTTTTATCTTCATGCCTATTGCCTAGCTTGTCCAATCAACGTAACGCATGACACGAAGGTGGCTCTGTTTGAGAGAAATTCTTTTCCGATACGGTGAAATAGAACGGTCCATTATTATTGATGGGAGGAAGGTGATTTATCATGTTTGAATAGTTTAGACGTTTTAAACAAATCAAGTTAAATAATAATTGTGCCAAAAATGATGAATTCGGTTAGTGAAGATGAACTAATATGTACCACCAGAATGAAGACAAGTAGCAAATGATAATTTGTTACCCGAAAAATCGCGCAGCAAATATAAAAGTGTGTACAAGAATTAAATTTTACAGTTACCAGGAAAGTTGTGGGGTAGTTTTGATTTCTTCCATTCTATATGTTTCTTGTGGTTCTGAATCCGAATCTGAGATTTGCTAACAAAATTTCGAGACGCAACATTGAAAAAAATTCAAAAAAAGGCAAAAAATCTTATTTTTTGGCGGTCTTTTGCTTTAACTCGAAAACTATCAACTTTTCGTAAATAACCTTTCTATTCAAAATGAAAGTACACAAAATTTCCCACAGATTTCATTATTTAGATTTCCACTCCAAAACTCTAATTTATTATTAATTTCTGTCTATTAGTGAATTCCTCCTAGTTTTAAGTTGAATACAATGCAGACTGGTTTCAATGTTTATGCCATCTCTAGTACTAAAAAAAATGCATTTCCAAAATCACATCATATTTAAATTCTGTGCAAATATAATTCCGTCTTCTGCGTCATTTCATTTTATTTATTATCTCCCGGCCTCCCCAAATGAGTTTATAACTACCCCGTCTGGTTTAAAAGCCTTCTTTCCCTCCATTCGACTCTTTTATAGATGAGCCAAGGTCAACTACGTCACCGTGTACCTGCGTTCTCAGTCTCGAGGCCCTTTGTATTGTTCACGAGAGGTCCTCCCCTTTCCCCACACCAAAAAGACACACCGGCCATCACATCTTTCAGTGTGATAGTACGATACGAAGGGAGTAGTTTGAAGACAGTATTGACATATACAGTATCAGCAAGTCCTGAATTAGGTAAGTACAGTTTCAACGACTTAACCGACCGCATAAAATAATTATTTTTCCGCTTAACTAATTATATTTTCTAAGGCTATGTCGAAATTCCAACCGTGAAGGAGTGACACTTTTAGAGATTGAAGTGGGAATACATGCAAAATCTATTTAATGATGAAGAGATCACAAAGAACGTGGACATCTAATAGCAATTAATTGCAGTACCTGGCCAACAATCACTCATTCACAATTTTCTCGAAAACTGCTAACTTTAGAAAAAAAAGTTTCAAACAAAAAAGTTACGTCCATCTTTTATCTTCGTTACTTCTCGATACACTTGGTGTCTATTTCGAAAGATAAAAAAGTTTCCCGCATGTACATTTGAGAATGCAAATTTTCGACATAGTGGTCTGTCCGGTGAACTATGCCAGTATATCCTTATTTATTTTGACCTGTTGAATCCGGATTCGAAGTTAGAATTGACAGATTAGCTCGTTTTTCAACCCCAACCCCGAACCCCCCCCCCCAAAATGGTTTGTCCGACGGACAGACAAGTGCATTCTTATGTATTTGGACCTGCTGAAACCGAATCCGAAGTCAGAATTGTTAGATTGGCTCATTTGTCACCCCCAATCCAAAAAACACCCACAAAACAAAAACAAAGCGGTCTGTCCGGCGAACTATACCAGTGTATTTTGACCTGCTGAATCCGGATTCGAAGTTATAATTGACAGATTAGCTCGTTTGTTTTTCGGGTTTGGGGGTGAAAAACGAGCTAATCTGTCAATTCTAACTTCGAATCCGGATTCAGCAAGTCAAAATACATAAGGATATACTGGTATAGTTCGCCGGACAGACCACTTTGTTTTTGTTTTGGGGGTGTTTTTTGGGGTTTGGAGTGAAAAGCGAGCCAATCTGACAATTCTAACTTCGAATTCGGTTTCAGCAGGTCCAAATATATAAGAATACACTGGTCTGGTCCGTCGGACAGATCATTTTTCGGGGGGTGTTTTTTGGGGTTGAGGGTGAAAAAGGAACCAACCTAACAATTCTGACTTCGGATTTTTTTACTTTGCCACCCTGTATCTTGAAAACGAAAATAGTTAGACCACTACTTTTTGAGTTAAATCGACTTGTTTTGGTGTCAAGTATCCACGGCTAAGCGTTGTCCCAATCTTTTCGAAACACCCCGTAGATTCAGATACGGGGTCCTTTATGCACTAAGACAAAGGGTCGTCATGTAGAGCGTTTATTTTGTAGATTTAGTTTTGTTGTTCTTATTGTTAATTTTCGTTTTGTTATCGAACTTTAGCTGCTAAAATTATCAATTACTCTTTCGTTTTGTTCAAAGAATAAATTAAACAAAAAAAGTCGATCTTTCTGCGACTTAATACAAGAGTATGATTTTCTATAAAAAAAAAAACACTAGTTTTTAATCCTGAAATCATAAATGTCAAAAAATCAAAGATAAAAAGCTTTTATTGAAAATTTCTTCCTCCCAAATGAGCTTCTTATGATCTCAATGAAAAATCGTGTCTACAGCGGAACCATGAAGTATTTTTAACTTAATAAATGTGCCAAGTTTCATCTTTTTAGATAAATAGTACAATAAAATTAAAAGTTGACACGAAACAAATTTGTAACAAGTTGATTTTTTCAGGATTCTATTCTATGGCTATCTCTGACTGAAAATCCCAAAAAATCAATTAGTGCAAGCTGATTTGCTTCAGCAAAACTTTTGAAAATTAATAGGCTGTTACTTAGTTCAGTATTATTTCCTAAAACCGAAAATACTGTTTTTTGCCATTTTTATAGAATGCAGAGGTGGTATCGCATCCGAATATGGCAAGTGCAAATAGAGTATTTTTTACTACATTTTCACTTAGTTCTGATCGTAACTTGCAGATATTCGTTATTTTATCAGATTTACCTTAATCACTGGGTCCCATCATGTATACATTTTTTGTATTGCATTTCTCAATAAGTAACGTTATTAAGTCTGTATATTGACCAACAACTATAACGGAGTTACACATATCAGCTGAGCAATCAATAGCAGCTTTTACAATTAATAATCAGCATCTGCATCCGCACATTTGACTGTGATATTATTTTGATTGAAATTTAATGATAGAAGTTTAGTTAACTGATCTTTATTTGACACTGATGCTAAAAATTCGTTTTGAGACTACTACTTGATACTTGATACTACTTTTTTGAATGTCAATATTAATTTCTTTCTGAAATGCATTTTTAGCTCTTCCTTGATATTCTATAAATTTAACGGAAGTGCTTTCATTAGAATAGCATCGAAAATAATAATACAATTTAAACCATAATGATAAAAAACAAATGAAATACACTGATGAACAATATCTTTACATTGAGCCGGGCGTTGCCACAAACTTTTCTAAGGAGAAACCCGTCTATTACAAATTGTTTAGCACTTTCAGGCAAAGTTGGACTTGGTGTAAGTTTTTATCAAAATAAAAAAAAAGAGATGATTTTGTTGTTTTTCGAAACGAAATATCGTGAAATAAACTAATCGGTATATGTTTTATTTCATATTTAAATAAACCATGTTTAATTAGTATTACCAGCAAAAGTTTTTGTTGACTATTGTTACACTCTTACGGTGTTAAAATACAAAAAATACCCTTTTTTGAAAAAAAATTTGTCATTTTGACAATCATAACTTTGTTAATATTTAACCGATTTATACTATATTGAAGCTTAGCTCTTTCTCTCAAAAATTTGCCTCCATTTTTTTTCCTAAAGTGTCATCCGTGTAGTCAGCTTTAAATTGGTATTCCGTGTGCAACTTTGTGAAGCAATATCATGTTATACATCAAAATTTTCGGAAAAATATGTAGATTACGAATCTCGATGGGGCGTACCTCTCAGGGCTGGCCGAAGGGAGGAAACTACCCTATATAAAAATAAATGTTACGATAAAAAATAGCTGAAAATATTCTCTAAAATGTATTTATTTGCTTGAATTTCAATGGGGCGTAGGGTGGCTGAAGGGAGAAAATTACCCTAAACAACCCCTATATAAAAATAAATATTACGATAACAAAAATTGCTGAAAATATTTTTTATATATTTATTATATATTTGTACAGTTTTAACAAAACAAGATTATGTTAAAATATACAGCCGTTTTGCATTTTATAAATGGATTGAATCATTACTCGTCGTCGGAATCGCTATCCAGTGCATCGTCAGAGTCGGTATAATATGATTTTTCTTCATCTGTTCTAATGTTTGAACAAAATTCTGGATCAGCCTCGCATTCACACATTTGTGTGCAACGTATTTCTTGCGTTGAACATTTGCATCTTTGAGCACAATTATTTTTTTTTTAGAAGAACATTTTATAAGATTAGTATTTCTTCAGGTGAGCATAATGGGTTCAAATTCTCCGTTGTCCAGTTTCCAACCTAATCCGTTGGCGGTGATAAATTTGGATGAGCCTGTGTATCCCGATTCCATTCAGTACACTGGTAGTGGCATCTTTGTATTGCCGGTTTTAACGCTGCTTGAGTGGGGGGCATATTATCAGTAGAAACTTGCCTCTGTGCAAACAACCATCATCTTAATTCTGCTAGACTTATAAAGCATTTTTTGGATGCTGAATATAAAGAACAGATAAAAGCCTCGATCTGCTCAAAATCAGAGTCACTTAGTGCTTCGTTTTTACCTAAAGAAGCCAATGGCTGAAGCGTAGATGGAGTCCCTTCTAAAAACTTTTTCCAAAAACTAATTTTAGCTTTACCCTTAAAACCTCCTGTAACATCTGATCCTGAAAGGGCATGAAGACCTGGAAGTGCTTCAGCTTTTAGTGGCCCAAGGGCACCGTAAATTGGTTGCAAAGGTATTTCACGACCGCTAGAACCAATACAAATGAACATGGCATCCTTAGGTAATAAAGGAGCACGCCTTACAACCAGTACCAAAACATCTGTATCTGGCGAAAAAATTCTTAATATGTTTTCTCCCCTTTTAGATGCATCTAAAGAATGGAAAATTATTTTGGTATCGGCCTCTTCGTGAGAACTCTTTAAATGATTCATATCGCCGCATATCGCAGTACAAAGCACTGTATCCTTATAAGAGCAAACGATCTTTTTATTACGCATATTTCCTGATGCAATAAGATTTTCTGAAAAATACTGGGTTACTTATATCTTCCTTGGTTGAGGTGTGAGACAAAAGCTTTTTAATGGTTGTATTCTTTATATTAGTTTTTTCGTCAACATGGTAACGTATAGGGTCTGTACCATTTTAATAATAATAATAATAATAATAATAATAATAAATCGTCTTTATTTATTTTACTGTCTTGGCGGAGTTCAGACTAGCTGTTCTACCACTCAACCAAGACAATTCATACAATAGACAATTAACATTTCTAGACAGTACTAGATAAAAAAAATACAGAGTAGAGAAATAAGAAAAGAAAAAAAAAATACAAGTGTTCATCTTTACAATAGCAAAAATACCGGATCATTGTTTACCTAGATACAACTTTTTTGCGTTGCTTTTAAAAGCAAGTAAAGACAATGGTTTCACTTCCTCTGGCAAAGAATTATAAGTGGTTGCAGCTTGATAAGAGAAAGATCGTTGGAATAAGGCAGAAGTAGGTTGGGGGATGGTAAGCTGATTTGTAAATCTCAAGTTTCTATTATGTATGTATGTTCTCGGAGTTAATTTACATGATAAATAATTAGGAATGCGAGTTGTCAGAACTTTGTGAGTAAAACATACCAAATGGAGATTTCTACGATTGAACATTTTAAGCCATTTAATATCCCTGATGAATGAAGTTGTATGCTCTCTGCATTGCAGCCCAAAAATAAAACGTATACATGAATTTTGCACTTTTTGTATTCGCGTGGAAGTGTAAGCGTCTAAACACGGGCCATAAACAATATCACAATAATTAAAGATTGACAGTATTAATGTGTCACAGAGTCTAATTTTAATATTTCGCGTAAGGCAATGACGGTTAGCATATAAATTTTTTAGTAAGTAATACGATTTTCTGACAAGTGAGTTGACATGGTCTATGAACCTAAGCTGGAAATCTATATTTAATCCTAAGCATTTTATTTTGTCTTGATAGTACAGCCTCTGCCCATCTACCCGATTGGACACATTGTTTATGGCCCTCTGTCTGTCTTTAGGACTTCCAAATAAAATGGCAGATGACTTTGTGCTGTTAATATTGAGACAATGATTTTTTGATATTGTAACTAAGTTGCGAATGTCCTCGTTAAGACAAATTTCCATTTGCAGAAATTTTTCAATGTTAGCAGCAAAATATAAATTTGTGTCGTCGGCATAAAAATGAGAAGAAAAGTGATGTAAAACTCTTTTAAAATCTGAGGCATATATGATAAAGAGTAGTGGTGCCAAAATAGACCCCTGCGGGGCTCCATGGATTATATTTTTAGTGACTGACAGTCTACTATTACTGATTACCTGTTGATTTCTATCAGTTAAGTATGACCTAACTAGGGAACATGCGGTGGTATGAAAACCGAAATATTTAAGTTTAGCGCATAGGAGCTGGTGACCCATGGTGTCAAAAGCTTTACTGTAATCTAGTGACAGTAATATAGCTACACTGCCTTTGTCACGACTGATGATTATGTCATCAGTAATTTTTAGGAGTGCACTGTGGTGCTGTGATTTTGCCTGAAGCCTGATTGGTTTTTAGGTAAAATTGATTTAGCTAAACAGTAGCTATAGATCTGGTCGTATAATGCTCGTTCCAAAATTTTTGAAATTACGGGTAAAATATTTATAGGCCTTAGGTCTGAAAATTCATTGGGTTGACTTATTTTACTAAGCGGTATTACAAGTGAAGTTTTCCAACTCTTTGGAAAAATCCCGTCAGTGATACATTTGTTCACCATAAAAGTGATAATAGGAAAGGTAAACAGACTTGCAGCATTTTCAGGGTGATTCCGTCAGTTCCTGTTGCATAAGTTTTTATATTTTTAATGTAGTTCTCCACTTCGACATCTGTGACTTGATTAAAAGTAAAATTATTATTTGGATCTAATAGTTGTGAACTGTAGAAATCAATGGTGTAATCCGGAGGGGGTGTGATTAATTGACTAACTGACGTGGTAAAGTAGTCATTGATTTGATTAGGATCATTAAGGTGATCTGGCAAGTTCTTCATCCCCTTCTTTTTTATTATGTCAAGTAGTTTTAGAGTGTCCCATAATTTTTTGTTGTCGTGCTGATCTTGTATAAATTCTAAATAAGCTTTTTTTTCATTTCGGACAGCCGCGGTTACCATATTACGTACATACTTATACCGTACCCAATCACCAGCATCGCGAGTTCTTTTAAATTTAGCTAGAGCATTCTTTCTTGTTTTAATCATAAGCTTTACTACATCTGTTAGCAAAGGAGCCTTCGGCTTGTTAATTCTGACAGTCTTAAGAGGAGCATGAATATTAAATAAGCTAGTCAGATAGTCAGTGAATACATCTACTATTTCATCACAATCATTTAACAAGTACAAGTTGTGCCAGGGCAGTGATCTAAGGTCTCTATCGAAGTTATCAAAGTTAAAATATCTAAAATCTCTAAATGTTCTAAAGAATTGTTTTGGTTTAACTGATTCAATGGATAATTCACAGTACACTAGACAATGATCAGATATATCATATGTTTCGAGAGTTTCACAGGTCCGAATAAGCTCACGATTACTGATACTGATTATATCAATTAAAGAGTTACTATGGGCATTAACTCGAGTAGGCTCATGATTAGCTAACGAGAGACCATACGCCTCCAAAAATTCCGTAAATTTTATACTATTATTATTGGCTGTGTTTAGTAGATTAATGTTAATATCGCCAGTTAACAAAATTTCATCGACTACGGGAGTAGCATAAGATATTGAATTTTCTAACTCATTAATACATTCGATGACATTAGTATTAGGTGGTCTGTAAACCCCTCCTAGAGCGAAAGTAATATTATTAGATTTAAAACTTACCCAAAGCTGTTCTAAAGGTGCATTTACACTACTTTCAATATTTAATTTGCTTACTTTTAAATGGTCTCTATGATATAAAGCTATACCCCCACCTCTGCCTCCCACACGATCTTCCCTAATTATTTTATAACCATTTATTGCTACTTGCTCGGATGGTATTATAGGCGAAAGCCAAGTTTCAGTAACTAGAAATAGATCAAAGTTGTAAGTAAGTACAATATTTTTCAATTCGTTGAATCCAGTAAACAATGACCTAACATTTAGTGTTGCCAGTTTAAGTTGCATCGTTAATGCAGTACCTCAACATTTTAACCAGAAGTTAATATAAGGTGAGAAACAAGAAAAAAAAATTATAATACTCCAAACAGCTGCAAAGCGCAACTAACACATAGTAGATTTAATTTGATATCAGATGTTTTTAATAATCAATATTCAAATGCGATAAATACCTATACGTATACAAAAACTACTAAGAGTAAATAGACCCATGCGAGTTAAACTCGTAATAAAATCACTAAAAAGAAATCTAGGAAAAACCAATTATAAGAAGAATCGAATTAAAAGATAAAGATATTATTTTTTACCCGTATGATCCATTTAATTTTTTTACTAAACTAACTATTTATTTAACAAAGTAATATATGCAACAAAAAACAATAAAAAGCAACATGACTAAAGAGCACATAGAGCGACATAAAAAAAAACAAAAGAATTCGTTGAATTGGATCTCCTAAAATTACTAGAGGAAAAAAAATCATACATTATTTGACATTTAAAGTACAATTTCTTCCAGTTGATCCAAAGTGGGCTTTATAACTTGACCGTCAAGTTTCCATCTTATTTTTCCGTCAGTTGTCCAAACGTTTTTTGGACCGAATTTTTTTACTGCAGCTTGAACGGCTTGATGACGGGAGGTCGTGATGACATACTGAGTGCCTTTCAACTTGATTTTGGCACCGTATACCGTTTGTTTCATATCATGTGATTTAAATTTCACTAATACAATTTTTTCATTTACTCTGTAACAATTCTCAAAGTCATTCACAGTAATATTAGTAATTTTTAATTTTTCGGAAATTATCTTATAAACTGCTTCTGACACGTTTTGTGTGGACGGATGCTCGAGGCCGAAAAATCGAAGATTGCATCTACGGGAATACTGTTCTAATGTGTCGACTCTTTTATCAATCTTGCGGATATTGATATTATTTTTGGTTACTTGTGCATTAAATCTACTCAACTGTTCATCCAGACTTTGAAATTTTTCATTCATATTGGCAGTTACATTTGTCGAGACCGCTTCGGATACTTGTTTGATAATAAGATTGATAACTTTTTCGTCCATGGCGGGGTATTTCTTTGAGCGTAGCTCTCGATCAGCTGACGATCCTTGGCTGTACATTTTGCCTTCTGATTCTTTCTGAGGACTTAAGGGAGCCAACAATATAAGTATCAAAAATAACGTGTATTTCAGAATATAAAGCATATTTTTTTAACAGTTTATTTGAAAACTGTTCAGATAAGTCAGAAAGATGAAAGACGCAATCTTTTAGCAGAAGCATCTGTACTTCTGCCATACCATCAATAACTGCAATGCTAAAAACAGAATCCGAATTGATTTTATCCACGTTACCAAAAATTGGTTTCTTGCTTCCAATTTCGTCTAGAAGATGCATTAATTTACTTCTTCCCTGTAGATGAATCATGGAACCGTCAGGGTGAAAAAGTGATCGTGGTATTACAGTAAGTTTGAAATTACCAATTATATCTATTAAATTTAAATCGGGGGACGACTTCTGCAAATCAAGACACACCTGGAAAACATATTATTGTCTTACCTTAGTTGCGTGACACCTGTTTTTGTATTAACCGTGGTTCTTTTTAACATGGATTTATTTAAACTTAAACCAGAAGATTTTAGAGGATCCCAGAAATTGGTTGTTTTATTTTTAATCCTGTTTTTAACAAAGTCGTTTTCGATTTTTTCACCTATGTCTCAAAAAATGCAATTTTTTAATTATATATTTCACCCCCGCCGACGGGGGTGGGACTTCCTAACATTAATTTTTTAGTAAAACATTATTTTTTTTATTATTTTAAGTAAGCTTGGGTCAATTTAATAAAAAAATGCAATTTTTTAATTATATATTTCACCCCCGCCGGCGGGGGTGGGACTTCCTAACATTAATTTTTTAGTAAAACACATTATTTTTTTATTATTTTAAGTAAGCTTGGGTCAATCTAATCAAAAAATGCAATTTTTTAATTATATATTTAAAAGGATAGTATAGGGGTGGTTTTCACCCCTCTGCCACCTTTGCGAGATGCGCCCCATACAAATTCGTAATCTACACATTTTTCCGAAAATTTTGATGTATCGCATAATACTGCTTCACTAATTTGCACACGGGACCTAATATTTGTACAATTTAAAACTGACTAGTGTGGGCTATTACCGATTATAGGAAAAAAGTGCCTAATTTCAACATGGCGGAGCATTTTTTCTTTATTTCTGCACGGTGGATTTTTTGGGATTTTCAGTCAGAGACTCCTGGATACCCATAGAATACAATCCCGAGGAAATTAGCTTGTTACAAATTTGTTCCGGGTTTGATCCAAATTTTATTTTATTTTACTGAAGTAAAAAGCGTTTTGAAAATATCTGAAAAAGTTTAACAAGGTACGCCATCTTTAAAGTGCTATAGTTTCGTCAGAAAGTATTTTAGATAAAACGATTTATGTCGAATCAACATAAAAGCATCTGCGAAAGTTTTCGTTTGGCAGGACAGTTTTTGGACACCTTGACTTTCGGGCAGCCTCTCACTATTTATTTATTTATTTATTTATTTATTTAGATACATCATCCAACAGTCAGAGACCAATTACTGGATGAGAAGTACATACAATTATTAAATCATTTACAATAATAAGTGTAACAAAGAAAACAATACATAAACGATACATAAAACATAAATTATTGTGTGTACACAAAACACACGTACACACATCTACATACATGCACATATACATCTACCGAATGTCATAAGAGAAAAAGCTTATTGCAGCTTCAGTTTTTTAATGGATGTAATGGAACAGTTAAAAATATCAAGGTTTTCCTGCAGGCAGTTGTAAGTACCACACATAAAATATAGAGGGGAGAAGCTTAAAGCATTTGTCCGAGGCGTGGTAAGGTAAAAAGTCATATGATGCCGGGTGCCCGAACGTGGTACATGAAACATCAGTTTTTCAACTATTTCGGGGCAATTTATGTTGTTGTTAATCACTTTATGTAAAAATATGAGTGCCTGTCTTTTCCTACGATCCTCTAAACTATCTGCAGAGAACCTACTTAATAGCACCTCTTGGGGATATCCAATTTGTGGATATATACCGTCCATCTTATACGACAGAAATTTTAGAAATCGTCTTTGAATGCCTTCAAGTAGGTTTATATAAGTAACATACCCTGGGTGCCAGATTAAGGACGCGTATTCGAGCTTCGATTTGACATATGCATTAAATAAAAGTATTAGTAGATTGGTGTCCGTGAAGCCCACCGAATTTCTGATAACAAAGCCAAGGTTTCTATTTGCAGAGAGAAAAGTATCTTGTATATGATTTTTGAACGTTAATTTGGCGTCGAAAGTTACACCAAGATCTTTAAAACAATCAGTTCGTTTTAATGGTTTGAGATCAAGTTTATAATCATAAAGAAGAGTTTCTTTCCTATTAGTGAATGACATGATATTACATTTACTGACGTTGAGTGGCAGACCATTTTGATTGCACCAAGCTTGTATTTTCTCGAGATTTATTTGCAGCTTATGACAGTCGGTTAACGTATCTACAGTAGAAAAAATTTTCGCATCATCGGCATATAACAAGACACCGACCTCCAGGTTACCTACAATATCGTTTATAAACAACACAAACAATAGTGGTCCCAGTATAGGTCCCTGAGGTACCCCTGACGTGACGGCAATTTCAGCCGACCTTTGACGACGGTACTCCACATATTGTATTCTGTTATTAAGATACGATTTAAAGAAATTGGCAAGCAACTGGGAAAAGCCCATGGTTTCAAGTTTGTGTAGCAATACACCGTGGTCAAGCCTGTCAAAAGCTTTCGAGAAATCTGTGTAAATCACGTCAACTTGGGTAACTATGCACCGCAAGCTCGAGCGAATGCGTGAACCAACAGCTCATGGGATAAAACTAACCTGTCTCACTACAACCTAACTCAACTCACGTTCCATTAAATTATTTCTACAAAAGCAAAACAGATATTACCCGCAATTTTCTTATCTCTGTCATAAATTTGTTCCATATATTCCATTTCAATTTTAGACGCAGTAGGTTGCCTATCTACAAGCTGCGCATATGCTTCCCTAATAGCCTCCAAATCCTCTACTTGCGACTTGTAAGTGTCCCTTTCCTTCTTTAGATTCGACAAGTCATTTTTCTGATTAAACATTACCTGCGAAAGAACTATGCTTAATTCATCTACCCACGCATAAATTTCAAGAAGTGCGATATGGTACAGCAAATAAGTAGATTTCGAAAGAAAGTTTTGCGGGAGTTTTGGAAATTGATGGGATTAATTTGACACTAGACATGGAAATCTTCTTAGAGTACCATATCACAACACTAGCTTATATGAAAAAATGAGACGGTAGAAAAAATGTTTTCTCTCAAAATTGGCTTCACCGCGTCAAGACACTTCTAAAAAGTTAGATGAGAATCTTAGGACAAGACCTTTTTTGTAGTGTTATCGATGATGTATATATCTAAATGTTTGTTACTCTATTATGTATTATAGTACAGTAAGTGGAGGTTTTAACTTCGGAATAATGTCATATTGAATTGATTTCGTTCATTTTTGGCAGTATAATAGTAAATGCTTCACAGAAAAGTTTCTATATTGTGCGGGGGCTTGCTAATTTATAGGGGATGAATGCCACCCCTTCTCAGGGGGTGGAACTTAAAAAATATATATATTTATTTGTGCTGAAATAGAATCAAATTTTAAGAAGAAAAGGTTCTATGCAATTTTTCACATAAATTGATAGTTTTTAAGTTATAACGACTTCAAAATTGCGATTTTAGCTTAAAAACGGCTTTCGTCAAGTATCTCGAAAAGTATTACTTTATCGAAAAAAGGTTACAGACCAATTACAGAAAGTACAAACTGGGAATTAATTATGTTTTTTGTTTATTGATGTAGGATTAATAATTTCGGAGATATTTAAGTTTATATTATTTAAGTGCTTTAAATGAGCAAATAAAATTGAGCATCTACCTAATGCTACATCTTAACGAAAAACTGTATTTTAGGTAATTTTTTTAAATTACTGGCTAATTAGAGTAACAAAATGGCGACCTTTTTATATAAAAAAAATATAAATACGCACATTTTTCCGTCATAACTTCAAAAAAGTTGCCAACTGTAGAACCTCAAAATTCGCGATATATCTACAGCTGCGCCCCAGATTTTTGTCTGGCACTTGAAATATCGTTTGTTTATTAACATATCTTTTTAAAAAAACAAATCCCAGACGAGTGTAAATCGTTTGAAAATGCATCGATTTTTACACGACTGTTTTTTGATTTTTCGATACTTTCGCTCAACATATCTACGTCTGGGCCTAAGCTTTTTATCTGGGACTAGAAATATGGCTTATTTATTAACATATCTTTTTAAAATCCAAATGCCAGACAGGAATAAATCGTTTGAAAAATAGCATTTTTTTCGCGCTTTTCTTTTTGTCTGGCTATCCAGGGGACCCAGCCAATTCGTCTGGGAATCTTAAATTGAAACTACTTATTGCCTAATATAACAAAAAAACAAATGCCGACGAATGTAAATCGTTCGATTTTCGCGGAATAGTTGACAACTTGAACAATATTTTTTTCACTGTTGGGCCCTCGGAATTTGTCTGGCGTTTGTTATATCGCGATAATTATAATCTATTTATCTATATATACAATTCCGAGATAAGAACCAAATCGTTTGATTTTGATCATTTTTTCTTACAACTTCGGATTGAAATTTCGGGCCTTCTGGCCCACGGAATTTGTCTGGCGATAAGCTTCCGTCGGATGTTTTTCTTTAAAACATAAGTCTAACTTGACGCCAGATAGGAACAAAACGTTTGAAATTGCTCATTTTCATGAAATTTTCTTTTTTGCTTTCCGCTGAGGGGCCCTGGATAACCGTTTGATAAACACGAAAATGATTAGTACAAATCAGGCACAAAAGGCTCCCAAAAGGCCAGATAGGAACCAAACGTTTAAAAAAATCTGTCACTATCCCACGGTCTATAAGTAAGTATTCGAGGAGTCAAAAGTGACGTTTATATTTCGCGGCAAGTCCAACTTGTCAAATATGATATTTTTATTTTGACTTTTCGTTTATTTAGTAGAAATTAACGTTCAGAAGGGTGGATTTGGATACTACAGTGTTGCAAGCAAAAGTTATAACTGTAGCCAAGAGGTTATGTATTCTCATATAGGCCATCCGTCGTTATATATTTCTTGGAACATTCTAGGTACTAACTTTTTCTTTTCCGCTGGCGGTTGGCGAGGATGCACAAATTGTTCCCAGAAAGTGTACCAGTACCTTGGCTGCAGGCCTGACCTTTCCCTGGCTTGACTAAAATACATCTGTAAATTTGTGTCTTTCTCCAATCGTGCAGGAACATTACATTTCTCTTTTTATTTTCTCTAAAATTATATCTTCCTTTAACGAAGTCGGTGTCGAAATGTTTAGAGGTTAGAACAAAAAAGCTTTGACAACAACAAAGATTAGTCATTTGATCATGTCTAATGCCAGTTAAACAAAAAGCGTTTTTTCGTGAGCTTACCACAACTATAGTAAGGTGTAAAAGAAACAGATATACATTCATAACTAATCCACATCTTAATTATATATAGCCATCTCTTTTACACCTTACCACAGTTAGTTGTGGTAAGCTCGCGAAAAAATGCCTAAAGACAGTTTAATTGAAGTGAGAACGAAATAGAAAGAGACAGTTGCTCATAATTCCAAAGAGACGGCTTTATATAACTGCTACAGTATGAAAGGAGAAGGAGAGAGAGCAGAACGTCGTAACTATTCTGGCCCCAAGGAAATGATTTGTCTTGGAATCTATTTCTTCTAAGTCTATGATAATTTGACATAATAAATTTGATATTTTCACTTTTAGAGATAAAAACATTCTCATCCCTAGAGTAAAAAAATGACACTTTCATATAGAGCAGACAGTGGAAAAATTGATATTTATATATGCATGAGTAGAAAAAATAGCATTACCTACAAAATATAGTATTTTGCACTTTCTTTGTGTTTTTTTTTAGGTTGCGATGAACATTTTAGTAGCAAATTGTGACTTCGAAAACCGTACCTCAAGATATTAAAATCCCACCAATTTCAAAACTTTCTTTCTCCAACACTATTTCCTGGACTAAATTTATGTAGTACTTACATTGCTAATGTCCTTATGCAGTTGTGTATTGCAGATTCTGAGTTGGTTTCTATCGCACAAAGCTTTATTAAGCTTGACTTTAAGAGCCTCGCATTCTTGCGTCTTCGCTTGTAACTCATCCAGTACACGAGATATACATTTTTGCTTGGCATTGTCAATTTCCCCCTTAATACATTCGAATATTTCCATATCCTCTTTGCGGGAAATGCCATTTGCCATCAGTTCTCTTCTGCTGAACTGTTTATTTTCCAAAGCCATTTTTATAATGATGAGCATCATCTCTTGGCCGAAGTTTTTCTGCTGCCTTATTCTTAACATTTCGTTTTCATACCTTTTTCTTTGCTCTTTTGTTAGCTCCAATAGAATTTTAGCCTCGCTGTTGACCTTTTGAAGCATTTTATTAATACGGCATGTTTCTTAAAACAAATTATCCTAGTATTAATTGTTATACAGTAATGCAGAAAATTAATTATTAAGGGTATTTCTTAGAGCAAGCTTGCCTTGACGTCAAATACGTATTACTTTCAGATGTAAACTTTTTAAATTATATTTAGCACAAAAATAGAGCAATGAAAACTCAAAAATTGTATAAATCGTTTAATAATATGTTCATGTAAATCACTTTTCATGATAAAATAAAATTTTCTATACTATGCTACAAGCAAGGAGCAAACAAGAAGCGACAGTTCGTCGGCATTCTTTGACCTTTCGACGTAACGGTTAGAAGTTTTCTCCATTTACAGATACATTCACGGCAGTGAAATTTAAATCGCAGTTGGGATTTACCGCCGAGAGGCAGCATGAGCTTTTTACTAAAATAGTACATTATTACTGTTTTATTAGCTATTAAAAAAAAAATAAAGAAAATCTCGAATTTCACCACCAAAAACGCATTGTGTTAATATCGCATGGCCGGCGCACAGTGGGAAAAATATGCCCTTTTTTGGACAAAAATCTGCCGACAGTAGAGATTTCAATCAAATTAAATAAAAGAAATGGCAAATACTCTTAAGACATTGTACTTTAGAGTAGTGCCGCGGCAAAGTGGCTTTGGATTAACCTAACCTAAAAATCGCAGATATTACTTCCACATCCAGTGGAAGTATAGAAACGACAAAAAATTTTAAAAAAATGTTATTGTTCAAATAGGCTTAGAATGTCATGAAACGTCGAGATTTTAGGTTTGAGCAAAAAATGTCTGTCGGTCTGTCTGTAACTTTTTTGTGCGCACGATTAGTGTGGAACCGTTTAAGATATCGACTTGAAATTTAGAACACATATGTATGTTAACGAGATCAGGAACTAGGTTAAATTTTCATCTTATTCCGTTAAATGGTTGTATGGTAAATGAGGGTAAATAGGTAAATCAAGCAGGTAAGAGTCCATAAAATTGGTATTTAGTATATACTAGGGAAGCTAATGTCTCAAAAAAAAAATTTGCATTAGCCACCCCCAATACTACCCTCACCCTATTATAAAAGGGGGTGAAAAAAATTATTTCATCGTAGATGACCATTTGAAAGCTTATTTTAAAGAGGAAGATTAAATGATGTATTTATTAGAAATAAATTGAAATTTTTTTTAAATCCTATACTGCCCTGCTAAGACAAGATGCAAAAAATTAATTTTTGAGATTTTAATTGCATTTGCACCGTATTAGTGATCCTCACCACTATACAAAATGTAGAAGTCGTATCTAAAGCAAAACTAGTGAATATACATAAAGAATATGTATCTACAAAATAGACCTATTCACTAAGCTCAAAAGTCATATCCGATCATTACCAGATTTATTTGTCGTAACTTAACATGCAGTGTGTCCCACTTCATACTAAGCCCTATAACTTGGCTATTTGTATTTGGATTTGTATATATTTTTTATAGCACATAATACCATAACTACCTTTAGAAGGTAGAACTGTTACTCAATCTCTATTTCAAAGCCAACTGTGATTTTTTTAAAATGGGAATTTTGCAAAAGTAACATTAGCGATTGAGATAGAGGAAAAATGTATTTGGAAAAATCGTTCAGAAAAATTAAGTAAGTTCAAACATGAATTTTCATTTAAAAATATTAATTTTTTTTTTAAAAGTTGCAAAGCAGAAAATTTTTTCCTTTTAATTAAATAAATTATCAACATTATGTAAAATGGTTTATTAAATTAAAAATTTCCAACTATTTTCTGGAATTCATAGTAATCTGGATGCTCTAAACTAACCCAAACCTCGAATTTTTCTGACGCAATATTTTTCAAAAAAAAATCAATATTTTTAAATGAAAATTCATATTTGAACTTACTTAATTTTTCTGAACGATTTTTCCTCTATCTCAATCGCTAATGTTACTTTCGCAAAATTCCCATTTTAAAAACATCACAGTTGGCTTTGAAATAGAGATTGAGTAACAGTTCTACCTTCCAAAGGTAGTTCATTATGGGTATTATGTGCTATAAAAAATATATACAAATCCAAATACAAATAGCCAAGTTACAGGGGGTGGCTTAGTACGAAGTGGGACACACTGTACATACAATGTTTTGTTATGTGGTTACACTGAAAAAAGGGACACATATTTATTTGCCAAAAATGAAAATCATGAATTATGAAATGTAGATGGCATAACATAATTCAGAAAATAGTTGATTTCTCTAAAATTACCTTTTCTCAGATACGACTTCTTGTCATAGCAGGGCAGTAAAATATTTCAAAATCCTGACATGATGGTCCAATTCTGAGGCCAGATTCGGATTCAGCGCGAAAAATTACTTCAGAAATTGGATAATGTTAGAGTTAAAACTAAATGAAGTAAAAAAAAATGAGGCCTTTGGTTCTTGTAAACATACTAAATCACATTTTTTTTTTCACCCCCTGTTATAATGGGCTGGGGGTAGTAATAGAGGTGGCTAATGCTAAAAATTTTTTTGAGACATTAGCTTCTCTTATATATCCTAAATACTCTGGAACCGTTTAAAATATCGACTTGAAATTTGGTACACATAAGTATTTTAACGAGATCTGGAACTAGATTATATTTTCATATTATTCTGTTGAAGGGTTGGGGATAAATTGTGGTAAATGTGGGTAAATAGGTAAATCAAGCAGGTAAGAATCCATATAATTGGTATTTAGTATATATAAGAGAAGCTAATGTCTCAAAAAAATTTTGGCATTAGCCACCTCTATTACTATTTCCACCTCATTATAAAAGGGGGTGAAAAAAAAATATGATTTAGTTTGTGTACAAGAACCAAAGGCCTCAATTTCTTTTTACTTCATTCAGTTTTAACCTTAACGTTATCCAATTTCCGAAGTAATTTTTCACGCTGATTCCGAATCTGGCCTCAGAATTGGCCCATCATGTCAGGATTTTGAAATATTTTAGGTTACTTAAAAAATGACTTTTTTGACAAATTTTGAGGTTATGTATAGGATCCAAACAAATTTTCAATTTATTTCTAATAAATACATCAGTTAGTCTTCCTCTTTAAAATAAGCTTTCGAATGGTCATCTACGATGAAATAATTTTTTACACCCCCTTTTATAATGGGGTGGGGGTAGTATTGGGGATGGCTAATGCTAAAATTCTTCTCTTATATATTATACTAAATACCAATTTTATGGACTTACCTGCTTGATTTACCTATTTACCCTCGTTTACCCCAATTTACCCCACAACCATTCAACGGAATAAGATGAAAATATAACCTAGTTCCAGATCTCATTAAAATACATATGTGTACCAAATTTCAAGTCGTTATCTTAAACGGTTCCAGAGTAATCGTGCGCACAAAAAAGTTACAGACAGACCGATAGACATTTCTTTAGCTCAAACCTAAAATCTCGACGTTTCATGACATTCTGAGCGTATTTGAACAATAAAATTTTTTTAAAATTTTTTGTCGTTTCTATACTTCCACTGGATGTGGAAGTAATATCTGCGATTGTTAGGTTAGGTTAATCCAAAGCCACTTTGCCGCAGAACTACTCTAAAGTACAATGTCTTAAGAGTATTTGCTATTTTTTTTTTATTTAATTTGATTGAAATCTCTACTGTCGGCAGATTTTTGTCCAAAAAAGGGCATATTTTTCCCACTGTGCGGCGTATTAAATAAAATACGCATTACTATGGATATTACTTCGTTCGCAGCGTCAGAAAAAGTACTCTTACCTCCGTTGTTAATGGCAACGTACAGCCGTATAAAAAGTCAAACTTTAATGTCATAAAATGAGTTAAGAAACGTCGTATATTTCTGACGTTTGAAGAAAATAGTATATTGTTCTATTGAGTAAAAGTGATACTTACAGACGAGTCACAATAAGTGGCTTTTACTCCGAATAAAACATGCTATTTTTTTCTTCAAACGTCGATTCTATAAAAAAAATAAAGATAAAAAATCTCGAATTTGTTCACCAAAAACGCATTGTGTTAATATCCATGGTATGGCCGGCGTATTAAATAAAAGAGGCGTTGCTATGGATATTACTTTTCTGTGGCTCACAGCGTCAGAAAAAGTACTTTTACCTCCTTGTACCTCCCCTGCCCCCCCCTCAAAGGGGCTACCTGTATCTGCCTATATATATATATATATTTTCTCAAAACGGTAGGAGCTAGAGGAATGATCTTAGCGCCAGAGTTGATAAAAATCACGATTTTTTCAAAAAAATAAAAAAATCATGATTTTTTTGATTAAAATCAAGATTAATTTGATTTTTTTAAATGTCCTAACCCATTACTAAAATAAACAAGCTAAAAACGTACTCTTCGCCTGTTCACTGAACTTTTTATATAATTGTTACACATTCTATAGGATACTCTTCGTAGTTTTTTGTAAATAATGTTAGTTTTAAACATTTTTAATTTTATAGTACGAACTTAGTTGGTAAAAGACTCAGTGTAAAATAAAGTAAAAATAAAAAAACATACCAAACCCCATTTGGGTTTCGAACCCGGGACCCTTGGATTCCGAGTCAATTTCAATTGAAAGGGTAAGAACTACACCACCACCTTACACGTAAAAAATGTAAATTTTTACATTATAAGACACGAGCTAAAATCATATTTCCGCGGTTGTATATTACATTTTGAAATGTATATTTGTAAAATATATAAATATTTAGATATTAAAATGAAATATCATTCCACCAAATTTCTATTCAATTACAAAAACATAAAAATCAAAAATCAAAAAAAAAATTTTCCAACTTTAAATCATTAATAACATTTTTATTTACCGATCGATTTTGTTCAAAAACAATACGGTTCTTCCTCTAACTAACACTAACTTACTGTCCAAATTTCAATACAATCGGATTTTTCTTTCTTGAGTTATCGTGCTTACAAGAAACGTGACGGACGGACGGACGGACGGACGGACAGATGGACATTTTGTTGTTCAGAATTCGTTCACTAACACAATGATATGAAAATTTTTTGTCTGCGAGCGATATTTACGGTTTTGGAAATGTGCCGATCAAATACGATATACTCTTCGTTATTGTATTTGCGAAGAGTATATAATAAGTGGAAGTAAAAATTAACTTGTACTTCTTGAAAATTATGTTCGTTTTCTTGCTTAAGTTTGAAGTTATCTGCATTTACTCAAACTTTATTATAATATTATAAAAAGTTACACAAAAAATGCTATAGAAATGACCATAAGCTTTGTACTGTGGTATAATAAAAAGGTAGTAGTATTGCATATGGAAGTACTAATAATTTGTTATTATACTCTTCGTAAAAACGAAGAGTATATTGTATTTGATCGGCACCTTTCTAAAATCGTAAATATCGCTCGTAGAGAAAACATTTTCATATCATTGTGTTAGTGAATGAATTCTGAACAACTTTCAAAATGTTCGTCTGTCCGTCTGTCCGTCCGTCTGTCCGTCCGTCACGTTTCTTGTAAGCACGAAAACTTGAGAAAGACAAATCCGATTGTACTGAAATTTGGACACTAAGTTAGGGTTAGCTAGGGGAAGAACCCTATTGTTTTTTAACAAAATCGATCAGTAAATAAAAATGTTATTAATGATTTAAATTTGAGAATTTTTTATTGATTTTTATGTTTTTATAAAAATTCACATTTTTTTACGTGTTAGGTGGTTCTTACGCTTTTGACTCGGAATCCAAGGGTCCTAGGTTCGAAACCCACATGGGGTATGGTATGGTTTTTTATTTTTACTTTATTTTGCACTGAGTTTTTCACCAACTAAGTTCGTTCTATAAAATTAAAAATGTTTAAAACTAACATTATTTACAAAAAACTGCGAAGAGTATCTTATAGAATGTGTAACAATTATATAAAAAGTTTAGTAAACCGGCGAAGAGTACGTTTTTAGCTTGTTTTTTAGTTACATTTATTAAAGTTTTTCTGCGTTTCCTTTTTTATATTTTTTAATTTAGAAAATAAATACAAAAGAATATAATAAAAATCTTTGAAACATAGCAGAGATGGGTCAAGGAAACTTTCCAAAGGAAAGTTTCCAGGAAATTTTCGGAAGTTTCCGGAACGGAGTTTTAATAAAAATGAAAGTTTCCTTTAAAATATTTGAATATTCCGAAAGTTTCCAACATTCCGGGAAAGTTTCTAAAACTCCGGGAAAGTTTCCAAATTTTTCACGAATATTTAGTTGTTCTCATAAATTTGAAATTGCCGTCACAATGATCTAACATAACCTCAAACGCCGGAAATCCAGTTTTAATTTGTTGATATTCTTTCGAAATTATCAAAAATTAATCGGATGTTTGATGACGTAGAGTTTCATATGGTCACGGCTCGGATTATTACTATTGGCACAGAATTTCTCGAATTTCGTGCTATTGGCTATGATCAAGGATGAGTTGACAGACATATGATAAGTTACGTTTATTTGTTTACCCGCACTATCACTTCTCGATGAATAATATGTTGTGTTATAGTGGATGGTTTAATTTATTTTGTATTAGTATTAACAATACTGATTCATTATTTTCTTGTCATTATTTTTTTAAGTGTTAAAATATAAAATTAAATAAACATTTATTTATGATTTTATTTATCTGTTTTACACTTTTAATTCAATGTAACTATAATATGAGATTTAGATGTTATTTCTTTCTTGCCTTCTACATTTCCGTTTCTGCACAAAATAGGAGTTACGACTTACATATGACATTTACATAAATTATTAATTTTATAATCCACATATTTATCACATTATTTAAATTATTTTATTTATATTTAATTATGTAATAATTCAAACAAAACAAATTACTGGGTAACCACCCAATTGCTCCATATTCTTCATATAGCACAGGGCACATATAGCGAGTGTATAGAGAGAGTATAATATCAGTTATTTGGTAAAAGTCTGTAAAAGTAATGTAAATAATATACTGTAACGTGTTTCCACCCTTAGGAAACCACCCTCGCAAATTCCGTGGGTTCCAAAAATTATAACAAGAGATGTCCACTAACACACTTTATTAAATATTTACTGGATACTTCACAATACTATTATTAATTTAAATACACTTTTACTGACTAAAATCACAATGTTTATCACTTTGTTTATCCTTGAAGTCTTAACCTCACTTTCTATACTTTTTGAACTACTCGCCGAGAATGCGGTCGGTCTTTTATACCTAAAAATGACAGATCTCGATTGTTCTGTGATGACGCCACCATTCTCTAGATAATTCCAGATGTCACTTTGGAATCTTCTGGTAGGTTCTGTTTCGAGTAGGTGCAAATACATCATTCTAGGGGTTGTAACACATTACACTGCCCCCTCCTTAAGCCTGAACGTCCCGGTCAGGCAATTCAGCCTCTTTCACATACTTCGCCAGTCTATCCAAGTGTACGATCTTCATCTTGGACTTTTTGTTTCGTTGAATCCGATAAACGACATCATTTATTCGGGTAATAACAGTATACGGTCCATCCCAAGGAGGTTGAAGTTTCGGTGACTTCCCTTTCTTTCGCTGTGGGTTATACAGCCAAACCAGATCTCCTGCCTTGAACCCTTCTGAACTACCCTTACGGTCGTATCGAGCCTTCATTCGGTCACTGGCTATGGTGATTTGGTCTCTAACCAGCTCATGAACATTTCTTAGCCGTTCACTCATTTCATCCACATAGCTGTTCACAGGAAGCTGTTCTCCGCCTGGTGTTCCGAAAATCAAATCACACGGCAGTTTGATCTCATGTCCAAATACTACACGGGCTGGTGTTTGTTTCGTAGACTCGTGGATAGCAGCTCTGTATGCCATGAGGAAGAACGGTATGTGGAGATCCCAATCACGTTGATTCTTATGAACCACTTTAGAGAGATGTTCTTTCATGGTCTTGTTATGTCGTTCCACCATTCCATCTGATTGCGGGTGAAGGGCTGTTGTCCGTGTTTTGTGTATCCCCAATAACTTGCAGATTTGCTGAAACACCCCTGACTCAAAGTTCCTCCCTTGATCTGAGTGCAGCTCCAGGGGTACACCAAACCGACATATCAAATTATCTACCAAGACTTTGGCGACAGTGATTGCTTCTTGGTTTGGAATTGCATAGGCCTCTGGCCACTTACTAAAATAGTCCATGGCAACCAGTATGTACTTGTTCCCATCCTTGGTTACTGGGAATGGGCCGGCTATATCGATCGCAATCCTCTCGAAAGGAGCTCCGACGTTATATTGTTTCATTGCACCCCTACTTCTAGTCTGCGGTCCCTTACTTGCTGCACAAATTTTGCAATTGCGACACCAAGCTTCCACATCCTGACGACTATTTACCCAATAAAATCGTTCTCGTACTTTATTCAGGGTCTTATTAACGCCGAAGTGTCCACCGGATGCTCCATTATGCACTTCCTGAAGTACTTTCGGTACTCGACACCTGGGAATCACTAGACGCATAACAACTTCATTGCCATCCGGGCTTTCCCAAGCTCTCTTTAGCATCCCGTTCATAACTTTGAGTGAATCCCATTGGGCCCACAAAGCCTTCAATCCAACTGCCTTGTCCGAAACATCCTTCCACGCTGGTCGAATTCCTTTCTCCTTTACTCTCAATATAGCCCCAATCTCTGTGTTATTCAGTTGTTCTTGTCTCAGGGCTTCAGTTGTCTAATCACCCGGAACCTTTATTTTAATAGTGTTGACGACCACCGTACCCTGAAATTTCTCAACGTGGCGGCAGTGCTTGCAATCTTCCTTGCATGGTCTTCTAGATAAAGCGTCTGCGTTCTTATGAGATCGTCCAGGTCGATGTTCGATTTTGAAATCATACTGTTGCAGCCGTTCTATCCAACGAGCCAGTTGACCTTCAGGGGTTTTCAACTGCAACAGCCATTTTAATGCAGCATGGTCGGTGCGAATCTTAAAATGTCTTCCATAAAGATATTTATGAAAATGGTCCACTGATTTAACGATGGCCAGTAACTCTTTCCGGGTTACACAATAATTTCTTTCCGGTTTGGACAGCACCTTGCTGAAATATTCGATCACTCTTTCCTGCCCATTCTGGATTTGGGACAGTACACAACCGACCGAAGAATTGCTGGCATCCGTGTCTAAAATAAAAAGTCCTTCCCGTTGTGGGTACGCTAGCACAGGACCAGTGCATAGAGATGCCTTCAATTTTCTCCATGCAGTTTCACATTCCGGTGTCCATTGGTACTGCACTTTCTCTTCTGTCAGCCGGTGTAATGGCTTCGCAATTTCGGCAAACCCTTCCACAAAGCGCCTATAATAAGTGCAGAGGCCAAGGAAGCTCCGTACTTCATGAACGTTAGATGGTCTTGGCCAATCTCGTACAGCAGAAATTTTGTCAGGGTCTGTTTGTATTCCATCCGAAGACACCACGTGACCAAGAAATTTGACTTCTTTCTGGAATAGCAGGCACTTCTTCGGGTTCAACTTCAGATGGGCATTCCTGACTCGCCCAAATACTTCTTGAAGATTTTTCAAATGTTCTGTAAAGTCCTGTCCCATAACAAGCACGTCGTCAAGGTAAACCAGGCACGTCCTCCAGGTTAGCCCTCGCAGTACGAATTCCATCAATCTTTCAAAGGTAGCTGGCGCATTGCAAAGTCCAAAAGGCATCACGGTAAATCGATAAAGACCACTGCCTGCTGAAAACGCTGTCTTTTCCTTATCATCCGGATGAAGCCCCACTTGCCAGTATCCACTCCTAAGGTCTAACGTAGAAAACCATCGTGAGCCTGCCAACGTGCTTAATGTGTCGTCAATTCGTGGTAATGGGTAACTGTCTTTCTTCGTGACATCATTTAATTTTCGATAATCGACACAAAATCTTAATGTTCCGTCCTTCTTGGCAACCAAAACTACTGGCGATGACCATGGACTTGTTGACTCCTCAATGACTCCATCTTGTAGCATCTTGTCTATCATTGCCGAGGCATCCTCTTGTTTCGCTAATGGAAGCCTCCTAGGTGGTTGTCGAATAGCGGGTGAGTCGCCAGTATTTATCCGATGCTGGACTATGTCTGTTTTTGTAAGGGCCTCTGTATTCTTGGCAAATACTGAACTTTCCTTTTCCAGGAACTTGATTGCCTCCCTTCGTTCATCCTCAGATAAATGCTCCAACTGGGTACTCAGCAAGGTCAAAACTTCCTGGTCTATTTTCGTAGATGAACTTCCCTCTGTTTGTTCCTCGCACCTTGCTACCCATGAGACCGGTTCATAGGAGCCAATCGGTTTGCCTTCCTTAATTGTCACCGAGTGGGAATTTAAATTAACGACTCTAATTGGGATTTTGTCTTTAGTCCGGGTTAAAGTTCTCGCCACAATAATATTGGGTAGGGACTTAATCGATTCGTCATCTTCACCTAGGCCAACACGGTACCCTCCAGGATTTCCTTCTAAGGCAACATCAATCATTTGTTCTGAATGAGCAGGAATCTTGATTGTTTGTGTTGTTAACAACCTTGCTTTATGGAATTGGTCGTCTGCGGTTGCCAGAATAAATTCCTCATTTCCAATTTTTAAGACTCGCTCCCCTACGTCAACAATAAATCCCTGCTCTCCCATGATGTCCAGACCCAAAATGAAATCATCCATAATATCAGCCACAATGACCTTGTAATTGAACCTCAACCGTCCAACCTGCAGTTCCAAGTTGATTTCTCCATGGACCGCAGCCCTGTCCCCCGTGGCTGTCCGAATGATTACTCCATTTTGCTTCTTGTCAATCTGCAAGCCTGATATAAACCCTGGCCGCACTATTGATGACGTAGCACCGGTGTCAATAGTAAACACGCATTTTCTTCCATTCACATATCCTTGCAACAACAGACTGCTTGGAATTCTTTGGAGCTTAGAAATCTTTATTTCTCTGGGGGCACCGCATTCCCTAGCCAGCACAGCCCCCTTGGTGCTGCTATCTTTAGTTTTCCTGCTTCTCTTCAACATTCACAGCATTTACTCGACTCTCCGAGTTCTGCTGTCGACAGTCTCGTTTCATATGTCCCACCTTGCCGCAGTTGAAACATTTAATACCTCCGCTCGGCTTTCCTTTATTTTGTTGTTTTTCCTGCTTTCCGAGGCCATCCAATTTATCGCATAATTTGGTGAATATTTTCTGCATCTCAGTCAGCAAGGGGTTCTGGTTCATTTCTGGTTGCAATTCTTCGAGAGTCACAGCTCGCACTCTCGATCTTGGAGTATCCCTGTAAGCGGCTTCTACTTCGAGTGCACGCACCAAAGCTTCGCTACTACTTTCTACTACTTTGGTGTCTCGTCAGCCTCAGGACTCGCCTGACCTCTTCGTCCCTTATACCATCTAAAAAGGCCCCCACGGCTAATTGTTCCTGGAATTCTTTAGGTGCACTCGGATACGCCAGGTGTGCCCGTCTCTCTATCGCAGCTTCAAATTCTTGTAAACTTTCCCCAGCTTTTTGCATCCGGGATTTCAGCTGAGCCTGGTATAATTGGGCAAGGTGTTGATCGCCATACCTCAAGTCTAATGCAGCTTCCAAGACTTTGAAGTCCCTTTGTTTATCCACTGGGATAGTTTGAAGCAACTCTGAGGCCTGGCCCCTTAACGCCATGGCCTTTTCCTCATTATCCCAGTTATTTGCAGATGCCGCCGCCTCGAATTGTCTTTTGTACGTCGTCCATGAGCTTTGGCCGTCAAAGGAGGGAGGTTTTAACCGAGGACCCGATGAAGTTACTAACTGGCCTCTTTTTTCTCTCAACTGACGTTTAAGGTGCTCTACCTCTCCTTCGACCTCACTCATTTTTCCTTTAATTTGACTCACTTCTGTCTCGACCACACCTACTTTATCTTCGACCTTATTTATCTCCTCTTTAACTTCTTCCTTGACAGAAATGATTGCGTCCTGTTGTATTTTTATTTGATCGCTCAGGATTTTTCTTAATTCCTCCTGGCGTCTTTCTTCCAAGTCTTCCATTATTTTTCTGAGTTCGTCTTTTTCCTCTTGACGTTGTCTTTCTTGTTCTTGACGTCTTCTTTCTTCATCCTCTTTTTCTTTCTGACGTCTTGTTTCTTCATCCTCTTTTTCTTTCTGACGTCTTGTTTCTTCATCCTCTTTTTCTTTCTGACGTCTTATTTCCTGATCTTCCATAATTTTCTTTAATTCGTCCCTTTCTTCTTGACGCCGTTTTTCTTCCTCCTGGCGTTTTCTTTCTTGCTCTTCTTTATCTTCCTGCCGTTGCTGCGCCATCATTTTTTGGAATTGTTCGAATAAGTCCTGTATTTGTTTATCGGATGCCATACTTCTTGTTGTTACGGGCATACGATGAAATGTCAATATCGGTAATGGAACTTTCCAGAAAAATCTCGAAACAGCACGAAAAAAAGTCTTATCCAGAGTCTTTTGTCACTATCCAGTTCAGAGAATTTAATAATCTCCCACTAATGTCCAAATAGAAAAGTTCTAGTAATTTTCACGCACTAAATGAGTCTTTTTCAGTGTCTCTATCACTTCTCAGTTCAAAGGATTTAATTATCACACTAATGTCCTAATAAAATGTTCTACAATGTCTCAAAAATGCACTTAACACTATTTTCCTGTTCGAAAATAACCCTCGAACAATGTCCAGTAAATGAGTCCACCGTGTTAGCACTAACCCTCGAGAATACTTCTCGAACACTCCAGCACAACTTCAGAGCTCCTCTTGACATAAAATTCCGCTTTCTGACACCAATTTGTAACGTGTTTCCACCCTTAGGAAACCACCCTCGCAAATTCCGTGGGTTCCAAAAATTATAACAAGAGATGTCCACTAACACACTTTATTAAATATTTACTGGATACTTCACAATACTATTATTAATTTAAATACACTTTTACTGACTAAAATCACAATGTTTATCACTTTGTTTATCCCTGAAGTCTTAACCTCACTTTCTATACTTTTTGAACTACTCGCCGAGAATGCGGTCGGTCTTTTATACCTAAAAATGACAGATCTCGATTGTTCTGTGATGACGCCACCATTCTCTAGATAATTCCAGATGTCACTTTGGAATCTTCTGGTAGGTTCTGTTTCGAGTAGGTGCAAATACATCATTCTAGGGTTGTAACACATTACAATACTTATATGCACTTATTTGGTATCAAAATGAAGCTTAGATCATCACAAATCAGATTCCACCATAAAATAAACTCTGAATATTCCCAATGGAAAGTTTCCAGGAAAGCTTCCTGGAAACTTTCGGAGTAATCAAAACTCCGGGAGTTTACCATCTCTGAAAAATAGTAACTTTGTAAATGCTTGATTTAAATCACTGATTAAAATTTAAAAAATCACCTGATTTAAATCGTGATTTAAATCAAGATTTAAATCAACTGATTTAAATCCGCTCAACCCTGCTTAGCGCCATTCGATAGAGTATAAAATTTTGCATAAGACCCTCCATTTGCTTTTTTGCTATTTTCTTTTTTTTAAGGCCCCACAGCAAAAAAAAAAGGTTGAGGAGCCTTCTAACAACGACACATGTTTGGCTATACCTCTAAAACGGCCCAATAAATCAAAATTCTACAAGATATAAAAAATAAAGACCATTACTTTTTCTATCGATTGGTATATTATTTGTGTATGTTATTTGTTTATATAAAGCCGTCAGTGGTGTGTAAAGAGAAAGCTGCACATGTGTATAATGAATTTATTTAAAATAATTTATTATTGTTGTTACAAACAATGATTTTTCGAGGACGGTCTTTTCGAAAATCTACTTATTCTGACTAGTTCTATTCATGGTTAAAAGGATTTGCTATTACTCGAAAGTGGAAATATCAAAACACCTAATTCACTAAGAAATAACTCGTTTTTTTATTATAATGACCTTTTGAGTAGGACATTTTTTGACGGCTTTGAGATTTTGAAACATCAGTGTATCATCATTAATTTTATATCAAATTCAGCTTGTGACAACAAAACCCCCACGGAAGTCACAATAAGCATATTAATGCACTCTACTAAAATACGTGCTTTAGATAGGATTTGAAATAGATACCCGAAAAGTTCCCCCCAATGTAGGTCCCTTTTTTGCAAAAAAACACCCCTAATCGGGACTGCCGGTTTTTCACTTTTATTTTGTAAACCATTCGTCGAAAGAGATAAAAATATAGGAAATAAAAAATGTGTCGTTAAATTCGGCATAAAAAATGTCCTATTAACCTTGTAGATTACCCTTACCTATTTCGCTCTAACAGCCTCCGAACAGTGGGGTAGTTTGGAGTGCACAGGTAAAAATCGATCCTATTCGAAGTTTCACAGCGAATATCTTAAAACCGGTTACTTTAACGAGAAAAATGCTCAGGAATGAATTCACTCTATAAGATGCATGTATAGCGGGTTTTGACGCAAGTGATTTTTGTTTATTTTCTCCTTTTTTTTTCACACAGATGCGTTTATAATTATAACTGGTGGTTCCTGGGAACAGGAACTTTTGAAAATGTTGTTATTTTGTAACTATGTATAGCTGGCCATGGATTTATTTGTCATATTGTCTGTCATTATATGCCATTTGGTAATCATAGAAAGGTGGTCCGGTGAGCAGCGTGCTTTTGCAATAAAAACGTATTATAAAAATAACGACAGTGTAGTTGCTCTGCAGCGGCAATTTCGACTACACTTTGCGATTCCTCGTCAAAAAATAAAACTAGTAGATTTTCCAAGACGTCTACATTTTCTAAAATTATTTTAGAACGTGGAATTAATCACAACTTGTGGTTTTTTGATGAGGCTCATTTTCATTTAGGTGGCTACACCAACATACAAAATTACAGATATTGGAATTCCGAAAATCCACAACAACTTCACCAAAAACCGTTACATAGCCCGAAGGTAACAGTTTAGTGTGCAATTTCTTCAATGGGAATTATCAGTCCTTATTACTTCCACATCCAGTGGAAGTATAGTAACGACAAAAAAATTTAAAAAAATTTTTATTGTTCAAATAGGCTTAGAATGTCACGAAACGTCGAGATTTTAAGTTTGAGAGAAAAAAATTTCTGTCTGTCGGTCTGTCTGTAACTTTT
This sequence comes from Rutpela maculata, assembly GCA_936432065.2. Classification (NCBI taxonomy): domain Eukaryota; kingdom Metazoa; phylum Arthropoda; class Insecta; order Coleoptera; family Cerambycidae; genus Rutpela; species Rutpela maculata. The sequence goes on from OW386285.2 coordinate 19,794,833, forward strand.
TTTGTGCGCACGTTTACTCTGGAACCGTTTGAGATATTGACTTGAAATTTGGTACACGTATGTACTTTAACGAGATCTAGAACTAAATTATATTTTCATCTTGTTCCGTCGAAGGGTTGGGGGCTAAATTGGGGTAAATGTGGGGAAAATAGGTAAATCAAGCAGGTAAGAGTCCATAAAATTGATATTTAGTATATACAAGAGAAGCTGAGGTCTCAAAAAAAATTTTGGCATTAGCCACCCCCATTACCACCCCCACCCCATTATTAAAGGGGATGAAAAAAAATTATAAATTAGGGTGTGTACAAGAACCAGAAACCTCAAAATGTTTTTTACTTCATCCACCCCCACCCCGCTACCGATGTGGGGTATCATTTTATGGGTTTTTGGGGTAGAGGATTTCAAATATTATATTATTAATGTTCCATAAACAATTATTTCCACATACAACATTTTTTCGTTGTGAGTGACTTAGATAAAAAATCTGGATGTGGAAGTAGTGATTCCTTGGGCAGCGGTTTTTTTTTGAAAACAATGATGGAAATGCTGTGACAGTCAATTCTGCATGCTGTACCGAAATGATCAACCAGTTTTTGACGCCACAATTAAACATGTTTCCAGGGATTCAAGATTGGTGGTTTTAACGAGATAGAGCTACTCCACATACCACAAAAGAACAAATACATGCCTTGCAGAGATTATTTCCTGGTCACATTGTCTCCAGGCGTGGAAACATTGAATGGCCCCCAAGGTCGCCAGACCTTACGGCACGCGATTACTTCTTGTGGGGCTACTTGAAGCATAGGGTTTTTGTTGACGAATCAAGAAATATTCAGGAGTTGAAAATAAAAGTCCGTGAAGAAATTGCCAATATTCCATTAGACATGTTGCATGGTGTAATAGAAAATTTCAATAATCGTATTTAAGAGTGTGTAGAGATAAGGGAAAGACAATTATCAGGAATTATTTTTAAGAAATAAAAAATTCATATAATTACCTAGCCATTGTTATATCTTATTTTAAATAAGTAAAGTTACTTTCAAAATTATGATGTTTTCAAAACTTCCCGTTCCCAGGGAACACCCAATACGTAAAATATGTATAGTACCGACGTAGATATAAGGATGGCCTCAGGCTATATCCGGAAAGATTACGGCAATAAAAACTTCAGACATGGATAAATACCTTAAGCGTATATATAGTATACTTAAAATTACATTGCATTTTCTGTATCATTTTATTTACTTCTCTCTCAGATCCTGATACTCTGAAAATTAAATATAAGTAAATAAACAGTCAGGTATTTATAATTTTTGGAGTCATGTTTCAACTTTGAGCTTGCTTCAATTCCGCTTCCTCTCTTCGATGAGAAAGAGTTAATGAGAAAAACCAAGAATTCATCTCTGTATGATATTTTCAATGCTGTACGAGAGAAGCCAATAGATTTTTCTGATTGCCAGTTCATTGTTGATGGCGGCAATTTGATTCATCGAGTAGTATGGCCAAAGCAGAGTACCTTTGACGACGGTTATACAGCCTACGTTCACTTTATTCGTAATCATTACGGCAAAAAAATGACTGTAGAATTTGACGGGTATGCTGATAATGTCTGCAGTACGAAGAGAATCGAAAGACAGCAGCGACTTTTGAAACGCATTTCATCGGGAAGTATTTTCAATGAGAACGCGCGCCACTGACTGAAACGCAAAATAAAATGATAAACAATCTCATAAATAAGGACCGGTTTAATTCGCCATTGGTAGAGAGATTTAAAAACGAGGGAATCAAAACAATTACTGCTGTAGACGACGCTGACGTACTCATAGTTCAAACCACCTCAAATGAATCTTACGAAAAGGTATTAATTTTCTCGCATTGATTATCGCTCGCGCATCTGAAGATACAGATATCCGTTTCTTAAGAGAGGCTCAAGGAAAAATAGAAAATAAAGCATACAGTTCTCGTGACTTGCAGCCCTCGGATGTTTTAAAAAGCTGTAAGGAGACAGTTTTGTTTGTCCACGCGTTCAGATGCGATACCACTTCGGCTTTTTTTGGTAAAGGAAAAGTGCAAACGGTGAAATGCGTCAATAAAAGAAAAAATCTCGAAGAGGTTGTCCGTATATTCAACAACCGTAGCTCAACGAAACAAGAAATTACAAGTGCTGGCGCTTGCATTATACAAAGCCCCCCAAAAAAAGAAACATCTTTGGATCATCAAAGGTTCATTATTTTCAATAAGTTGGTTGGTCAAACTAGTACTGCCGGGATTCTACCAAGACTACAACCATCTGAGGCATTACGTCAACATTCTTACAGAGTATTTCTCCAAATTCGATCTTGGCGGGGAGAAAACTTGGAACCAACGGATTAGGGTTGGAAGAAAGTAGGCAACATCTATACCACCGAGTTACCAGCACCAATTCCACCCTACAGCTAATATCCTGCAGTTGCAAGAAGGATTGCGGAAAATGATTAGATTGCGCTGCTCAAAAATGTGCTCTAATTGCCATGGGCAAGGATGTTTAAATTCCGAATTTGAAGAAGAGTTCGTCGATGAAGAACCCCTTAATGAGTAAAATTGAACATAATAGGCCTCCAGAGGAAACCACTTAAAAAACGCACCGAGAGCTCCCTCGAGGGTGGTGTGAAAACGAGCTCAAATTAAAAAATAGAGCTGTGGAAAAAAGGGAAAATAAATAAAAATCGCTTGCACCAAAACCCGCTATACATGCATTTTATAGAGTGAATTCCGCTCTATAAATTCATTCCTGAGCATTTTTCTTGTTAAAGTAACCGGTTTTAAGATATTCGCTGTGAAACGATTTTTACCTGTGCGCTCCTCTGTTCAGAGGCTGTTAGCGTGAAATTGGTGAGGGTAAGTTACAAAGTTAATATGACATTTTTTATGCCGAATTTAACGACACATTCTTTATTCCCCACACCTTTTTCTCTTCCGACGAACAGTTTACAAGGTAAAAGTGAAAAACCAGCTTTAAGTCCCAGTTGGGGTGGTTTTTTCAAAAAATATTCCGGCAGCTACTGGAAGCGGCTAGAACCTCCCCACCCGGTGAATCTTTGACGCCGAAAAGAGCACTAAAAAATATGAACGATCTCATTTAATACATTTATTAAGTTGAAACATTTTTTTCATATTAAAACAGAAAAAAACGTCTTAAGTTCGGTGGAATTTGGACCTAAGAACTTGAGTGTTAAATGTATAGCCTGCACAAGATTAATATTTTATTCAATGTTTTAATACAAATATATGCCTCATTGGATCCTAGTCCGGAGCCAACCGGTGAATACCGCCGAGACGGGTGTGAGGCTGGACGGGGTAGGTCCGGTTTGGCTTGGAGAAAAATAGAAATGTGTGATAGTAGCTCCTGTCTTCTGTAGGCAGGCTTAAAAACTAGGTTAAAATTATAATGTGTCCACATGGACCTAAAATTAATATAAAAATAAACACAGGTAGGGATGGCCATCTTTGGGAAAAACCATATAACTCTTGGTGGACAATTTCCCTGTCAAATGTGGCCGGGGTAGTTGTTCATGTTGGATCGTTTAAGTTTGAGTTGATATATTTTGTTTTATCTTCTGGCCTCGACCGATTTTTCACTAAATCAATCGGGGAAGTGAGTTATCAAATTTTTGGTTCTAATGTTTTTCTGCGGGAATTTGGTTTTTGACAGTTTTCGAAAAAATATTTTAGGTTGTTACCAATGTCTTAAATTGTTTTTTAAGTTATGTAGCACTATTTTTAGGTTATGTTGCCGGAAAAATTTCCGGCGGGATCCGGAAGTAGCGGAAATAGTTTTTAAAATTTAATGTCACTGTCACTTTTAAAGTTTCATTGGAAAAAACTCACCGAAATCGTTCCGGTGAGATTGCTTGTACTTGTAGGGTTTGTGAGCGGTTCACGAAGGCCTCTCACACCTTCCGTGGGCTTTATGAACGTCGAAAAAGTTTGTAATCTCTCGATGCACTTGACACTCAAAATTACTCAGCATACAGTCTGCACGCTTTAACACACTAGTCTATTGAACGTTAGATCACAGAGTACAGTAACTACTAGTTGGATTGAAAAATATTACCTTTTAAATTGTATCTAATCGGCGCACAGTGGTCCAATTTGCCTATCTAGCGCGAATATAATGACATTTTTAAGATTATTGTACAACGCTCTGGGAAGTACAGGCTTCAAGTAAACATTCCAAAGGGCAAAAAATTACTTTATGACGTAAATATATCCTTTGAAACAGCCGACATGCCGCAATGTATAGGGTTTATTCTTTAATCAGTCGCTGTTGAACTCTTTTTGTGTCAAGTGTGTCTATCGAAAAGCAGTGTGTTATTTGTTTTTTTTTTAATGGCTGACCTTCCACAAGGTATGTTATTATTTTTCTGCACTATATTTAAAATAAATTTTGATTTCGCTTTAATGTAGTAATACTTTTATATGTAAAAATCTATAAATCAGGATTAAGTAGCCTTATAAAAAATTGCAAGCGATTCCAAAACTTCGTGTTAGCTTAGTTCTCATTAATAGTTATCCAAGATTTTGTATATTAAATATAAACAGATAATCGGCGCGATTTATTAAGTTATCATATTTTTTTCAGAGGCACTACCGCGGGCACCGCGCGCTATCAAGCACTCAGAGTTATTTGTCGAATGGTATAAGTATAAAAGTTTAAAGAGGACTAAATTGATTTTTCATCTTAAGCAATTTATTCTGTCAAAACAAGATATCAAAGAGGAATTGCTTGAAGAAGCATTAATAAAATTTATAAAAAGCATCGATGTGCGATGGAAAAAGTGCAGTCGTAATATAGAATATTTTAAATCTAGAAACAGTGTATGGTTGGGCGCAGAATTAAAAATTTTAGAGCACAGTCATAGAGATTCCCCAAGTACATCGAAAAAAGCTGGCCTCCCATCGAAAAAATTTGAGGAGTGTGGAGTACGAGGGAAGCAAATCCGAACTAAGAAATTATTTGGTGAAACATCAGTGGAAGAATTATCTTTTGCCATTGAAAGCCATCTTAGGAAATCTGGTAAACGTACAGCTGCTTCTGTACTGCACGATGTTACTTCTACAACTCCAAAACGAGCGAAAAAATATAGACGAGCCTATAATCTTTGGAAAAGAGAAGACAATCGCCCAATTAAATATTCCGAAGAAGAAGCATTGTCTTTAATTATCAATGCAAAACTTAGTAAGCAGCAATACCTTTTAATAAGATCGGAAGCAAAGTCGCGCAATGCTAACATTTATCCTTCATGGAATAAAATTTTAAAAGCAAAGACAACGTGCCTTCCGGAACCAGCATCTATAGTTGTAACAGAAAATTCTGCGGAAGTAAAACTACAAACACTTTTAGACTTAACAGCACGGCGTATTTGTTACCATCAAGAAAGTGTGCTGCAAGCTTTGCCAAAGGAAAATAAAGCATTCAAGCTGATCTGCAAATGGGGTTGTGACGGTAGCAGCGGCCAAAGTAATTATAAACAACGTTTTTCGAAGGAGAGCCAGAATGACTCTTCAGTATTTGTTCTTTCATTTGTGCCTCTTCAGTTACATTGCACAGTATCATCAACTGAAGAAAAAATCATAGTGTGGCAAAATCCAGCCCCATCATCCACGAGATTCTGTAGAGCGATTAAATTTATTTTCACCAAGGAATCAGACGAAGTAATAGAAAGAGAGACTTCATTAATTCAAAAGCAAATTAGTGAACTTTTTCCGACTTTTATATCTGATGATATTTTTATTACCTACGAGTTAGTACTTACAATGGTCGACGGCAAAATTTGCAACTCACTGACCAATAATAGTTCGACACAAATTTGTTACATTTGTCATGCTAAACCAACAGAAATGAACAACTTAGACAAAATATATTCAAAGACACCAATAACGCAGCACTACACGTTTGGCCTATCTATACTACACTCCTGGATAAGGTTCATGGAATGCTGCTTGCACATCGCTTACCGACTGGATGTTAAAAAATATCAAGCAAAAGGACCATATAAAGAAGTTGTAAAAAATAAGAAAAGAGAAATCATCGACAAATTGAGGCAACAATTAGGAATTCTTGTAGATCAACCTAAACCTGGTTACGGATCAACAAATGATGGCAATACTGCCAGAACCTTTTTCCGTGATCCTAAGTTGACGTCCTCAATAACGGGATTGAACGAAAATTTAATTAAACGCTTTAGTGTAATATTGAAAACACTCTCGAGTGGATATAATATAGATCCAGCAAAATTTGAGCAATACGCCAAAGATACAGCTGCATTATTTATAAAAGAATACAAGTGGTATTATATGCCACCAAGCCTCCACAAGGTGCTTATTCATGGAAGTGAAGTGATCAAACACGCAATACTCCCAATAGGACAATTGAGTGAAGAGGCACAGGAAGCAAAGAACAAAGATTTTAAATTTATGAGAGAACACCATACGAGAAAAAAATCTCGTATTTCCACAAATGAAGACCTCATTAACTACTTATTAATATCATCTGATCCGATAATATCTCATATGGCTCGCAAGAAACAATTAAATACTAAAAAAACCCATTAACAGCGAAGTGCTGAAATTGCTCAAGGAGCCAGATACTGTTTCACAAAGTAAATACAGTGATTCTTCCGATTCGGAATAATTTATAAATTTGATTTGAAGTATAATTTGTAGATTATTTCAATATACCAGATTTTCATTTATTTAATGTCACAAATATTTGGTTCATTTGATTTTTTATATAAATATAATTTATTAATTATGCTTGATTCTCATTTTTTATTGCAATTATATCCTTATAAACTTATTAAAACAAAAAAAAAATAAACCTGAAAAAAGTTAATAATTTTTTCGCGCTGGATATATCATCTGGACCACTGTGCGGCGCCTATTTTCAATTGAGTTGGACACTAGGTTTTATTTATGAGAATTTTAATGCTCGGTTAATATTTTCAATCTCCCAAAATGAGTGGAAATAAAATTCAGAAATCCAAACTTAACACGATAAACGTCAACAGTGTCAACATAAAAGTGAGGTTGGTTGATATACTATTTAAAAAATGGCGATGAGTATACAAATTTAGTTTTGGCGGGAAGGCTTGCCTTCGCCTCTGTATAGTTACTGTACTCTGTGGTTAGACTATAAATATATCTTGCACAACAAGCGTGTTATTTGATTTTTTAATTTTTTTCACGGAAACCAAATCGAAACGGTGCAAGTGTGATATATCATTGAAATCGGAATTTCTACTGCTTTTCAGTGGTTCGATTACAAATTGTAAGTAATCATAAAATAAACAACTTGTTGTGCCAAAACGGTACCAAACGTAATCCGATCTCAACCAAATCTTTTCTGATCTTCTGGAGCACTAAAGAAACCCTCATGCAAAGTTTCATCCAAATCCGTTCAGTAGCTTCGCCGCTATCGTGCTAACATACATACACACACACATACACACACAGAGATTTTTCAAAAATAAATTTTTTTGGGTTCCTGGGACCTCAAAACGTAAAGATTTGATGTTATCTCAATTTTCGGTTTTGGACTAATTGTAGTAACCTCCCACAATTTTATTGTGGGGAGGTTAAAAAAGGGACGTTCCACCCCCAAATGGGGGGGGGGAACTTTTCGGGTATCAACTTCTAACTCTATCTGGAGTACGCATATCAAATATTACTTTATACATTATTTCTTCTAAAATATCTAATTTGCGTGGACTATAAGAAATGTTTTTCTGATGTTTGAAGAAAAAATTAATTTTGCAATATAATTTGAGGTAGGACCAAAATCGTCATTCTGACAGACTGCAGACTGGTTGTCCACGACCGATTGTTGGAGAAAATCAAGCCTTAGAGGACTAGTAAGCTCTAGTGTTAGATCTGAGACATTCTTAATCGGTCAAAAATATCTACTGCCAATCTATTTCTAACCATCTTTTACTGTTAGACATAAAAATTAAAAATTACATTAAATATTTTTGTCGAACCTTTATGGAAAAGGAAAGAAGGATTATAAACAATCCTCTTTTCATTCTCCAGAGCTCATATTTTTCGTAAACTTCACACCTTTAAGGTGAACATTTCTGGCAGCAATTGATATATTGTACCACAAAACTTTCAAACTATAAAAAGGATGCCAGCAGGAAATTGATGCATAAGTCTCCAGGCTTAACAAATAACATGACTTGCTCATTTATTTGTCGCAGATATTATTAAGCTGTCAGTCAGAAGAATGTCTCAAGCATTTAATAATCGGGTAAGAATATCAATATCCACTTGTAATTTAGAGCAGCTCTTGTTTTCTTGAAGTGAGTTGATGGGTAATGGGATAATAAGGGCGAAGTATACGACTCTATTTAACAACTATACAATCTCTTAAAAATGTATTAAAGTTATTTTATCTTTCAATTTATGATTATTCTGAAGCTATAGGCGTCTGAAAATAAGGAGTACGCCACCTGGTGGTCTATAGTCAAACTAATTATGGGCTTTTCTCTCATTGTCTCTTTAGTGTACGATGATATCAACAATAAGTAAATGATAAACTGAGATGCTAAGTTATTAAAAATATGATAGCGTTTAAAGGGGCTACAATTTGCTGGAGCCAACCTAGTCGGTATCCTTTGTAGATTGCAGGGACAACTCGTGAAAGTTGAGTTGGCACGGCAATGTTCAAAGCATACCCTCTTTGATGTAGACATCTTTTACCAGGCATTGAGAGGGAAAAATCTGGTGCAAATAACCGTGGCCCGAGTAGCAATAATAATGTCTTAGACAATCACACATTGTAAGTGAAATTTTTGAAATAAGTAAATATATGTAATTCCAGTATATTTAAAAGTAATATATACTATTGCACCATGCACTATTATGTTTTACCCCTGAATGTTTCTATATCATATTTTACAAAATACTGTTTCATTTATTTTACTTAAAGAATTAATAAATATATTTTCAGTTATATTCAATGTACCACTAATTTCATGGGTATTTGAATCTGAGACACTTGTTTGTAAACATAGAGCATACACATTTGTTAAGTTTTGTGTTGAATATGGGTTGTACCACACAAAATAATATGTCCTGCATTTAAAACATATTCCCCTTCATACACACACTTAGAATTTTTATATTTTTAATGCTTCACAAATGTTCCATACATTGCAATATGCTTAACCTAAATGCCACTCATGTTTCCTGAAAAAAAAAGTGATTTAAACTACAACTGTACATAAATTTAAAGAAATATTGAAGTTTATTAATATTTAACTAGCCAGACACCGTTTATGTCGAAGAAACTGTACTTTTTAAGGGAAAAACTAGATAACCTATAAAAATATGAATTTTGCTGAATAATGCCATTAACATCTTGCAAATCACTTACAACAAAATCTTGCAAATCTTTAGGTCCTATATTATTAATGTTATTATTTTTAACGCCAAAAATAACAGTAAACAGAAAAAAATCAATATAAGTATTCACCTCACAAACAAACAAAAAGCCTATAATTAGTTCACGAGTTCTCCACTTTGGCGCTGGCATCTTAAATTCAGACGCCTATAGTATTAAGTTTTACATTTTTTACTAGATTCTAGTAAATATTTAAAATATTAAGACTTAAAAGGTCTAGACGGAAAGGTAAAATGGCCCCAGATGCTTTTGGACCAAATTCGGTGTCAGTAGATTGAGGCCCACAAAGAAAAAATGGTGAGCGAGAATTAAGACCCACTCTTCACGTTTTTCAGAGCGCTGAACACGAATCTGAAGTCAGAATAGCATGTTTGTGGACGAACTTTCGAGCTAGAGGTCAAAATTGGACAAAAATCATGAAAGTCTTGATTTGTGATATTTCCAGGTTCGAAATGAATAGAAAAAATTAGGGAGACATGAACACTCATGAACAAAATTGTCGAATATTTTAAATTTTCCCAATTCTTTTGTATTTATAAATTTTAATGAAAGAAATGCATTACACAAGAAAGAAATAGTTTATTTCACACATTTTAAGTAAGTTTTCATTAGCAAAAAATGCTCAAAAAAATTAATGCAAAATGTTATAAAAATTAAGAATAATTAGTTTCAACTTAAATGCTACCACGTTAAGCAAATTAGTCTTTTGATTAGAATAATAGGGCATGGTTAATAACGAGTATTTCCACCTCGAGCTCTAATGGCTGCTTGCATCCTTCTTGACATACTACTAATTAGATTTTGAATGTATTCTTGAGGAATTGCATTCCATTCATATTGTGCTGCAATTCGAAGTTTTTCTAGGGTATTTGGAACAGGATTTCTTTGTCGTATACGACGTTTTAGCTGATCCCACATATGTTCTATGGGATTCAAGTCTGGACTATACGGTGGCCAATGTAATCTTTGAATCTGGACTGCATCAAGGTAATTAGTCACTGTGCCAGCTGCGTGGGGTCGAGCGTTATCGTGCATAAATACGAACCTATTGTATCCAATGTGGCCCACATATGGCAAAACATGATCTTGGAGAATGTTTTCGATATACCAGTCACTAGTAATTCGTCCAACGACTTCCACGAGTTCGGTGCGTCCTTCCCAACTAATACCTCCCCAAAGCATTATGCCGCCACCTCCAAAACTAATAGTTTGTACGAGATTGCAACTAGTGTATCGTTCCCCAACTCTTCTATAGACATGATTTCGTCCATCTGGCTTCTATAACTGTTTTCTAGTCTCATCAGTGAATAGAACATTTTTGTAATTCTCGATATTCCACCGAATATGTGCTCTGGCAAATTGTAATCGACGAGTTTTGTGATTTTGGAAAAGACGTGGAACTTTTGCAGGCCATCTTGGCTTTAAACCTACCTCTCTCAATCTTCGTCTAACCGTTTTCGAACTAACATTCACTTGTCTTGCATTTAATAACCCATTTCTGAGATGTGTGAATGTCAGTGTGCGATTTTGGGTAGAATTAAGGATCAAAAAATGGTCATCAATTGCTGTTGCGCACCACTTGCGCCCTTGGCCAGGTCTTCGAACAAAATTTCCAGTCTCTCAATACCTTTTTAAAATATTCGATACTGTAGATTGACCTCTCCTAAGACGTCGTGCGATATCTTTTTGTCTATATCCTTCCTCATATAGAGTTACAATTTGTGCAGCTTCAGCTTCACTGCAGTATCTATTTGGTGGTATATTTTTTTTTAAATAGAGGTAAGAATAAATAAAAATCAATAACACTTACTTCAATTCACTACAAATAACTCAATTCACTATAATTCTTGAATTATGTAAAGAATTTTCAAATGACAAAACGCGCGTTAGAAAATATACGCCATTAAAATGAATTAAACGTCAAAATATTTTAAAACAATTGAATATATTCACCTACTAGATGAATAACATCAGCACAACGACGATTTGAAACCATATTCAACTAATAGTGATAACAAAAAATATTCGATAATTTTGTCCATGAGTGTATCATTTTTGGGAGAAAATATAGTATTTTCCAACGTATTCCATTACTTGATAGAGCTTCATGTACGGTGAGTTCACTTTGGACCGCACTATTATACAAAATTACCGGGGATATTGCTCCTAACAGTGGTTTATAAACATATTCATGTGGATTGATTCGGAATTGTACTTATGTTCGCGGTACTGAGAAGAACTGCACACGCAGAAAGAACAATGAGAAGAGGCTGGAATTATATCTCGGGATTGTATGGAACACAAGCCTGTGAGATTGGGCCGTCGCCGGCATCGACTTGTGATGAAACCTTTTGAAGCTTACCTTCAGACGACCTGGTACAATCATCTTTTTATTTGAGTGTTTCAACATTTATCGGTCTGAATTTATCTCTCTATTTTCAGTGTAGTAACATAATTCGTTTATTGGAGATCAGTTATTTTTTGCTCGTTTCCTGACTCCTTTGTCATCGAATGATCTTCGCAATGGATTTCTTTTTCGTTCATGTGCCTCTTGGACTGTTTCTCTCTTTAATGACCAACAAAAGTATGCCTTGATACCGTTCCTTCATTTCCTTGATATCTTGATGGAATCACTCGCCGTGCTCTTCACTAAAGTCACTTAGATTGTCAGGGAAATAACTTAGATGCGAGTCAAGGAAATGTAATTTTAAATTCATTAAACAACCTAATTTTTGGTAATTCTTGATCATCTCAGCTACAATACTTTCGTAGTCATCACTTCCACGATTCCCTAGGAACTGATGGACTACTGCCTAAAGCTTTCCCATGCGGCTTTCTCTTTTGGAGTCATCGTTGTAATGATCACATCATCCTTCAAAATCTTTCGAATCTGGGGTCCATAAAAAATTCCTTCCTTAAGTTTAGCTTCCGACAACCGACTGAATGTTCGACTCAAATATTTAGATCAGTCACTCTGTTTATCAAGCGCTTTTACAAACTGCTTCATCAAGACTAATTTTATAAGTGGGGGTGTAAGGAGGATTTTCGACGGTTCAACCAGTGATCGCTCTATTATATTTTTATCACCCGGTAAGAGGCACCATCGCGTGGGGCAGATCTGTTTTTTATAGTAGTTGTTTCGATCTCTACTATCCCATTTACAAAGGAAGCAAGGATATTTTGTAAATCCCGACTGTTGACCTAAAATCATAGAAGTAATTTTAAGATAACCACAAATTTGCCACTTATGTTCTTTATATTTTATTTTTTTTAATATCATCTCTAGATTGGTGTATTTTCCTTCCAACACTGTCGAATGTGCTATGGGTAAGCGGCATATTTATTTGTATTATGCAATAATACATAAGGCTTCTCTTTGATGAGTCAGAGAACAATCCCCACTCGTCTGCTTTGTATATATTTGGTTTTAACTCATTTATCAACCCGTTAATATCATTGCAATAAACTAAATTTTAATCTTGGGAGAATATTGTCGGAATGCTTTATCTCTATCTCAATAAAAGGAAACCTTGGTACCTCCTTCCAAGACATTTTTCGCTCACAATCTGGAAGCCAATAATTCCGCGGCATCTTTTGGTAGTCCGAGATCACATACTAAGTCATTGAGTTCTGCCTGTATAAACTTTTGTGCTTCTTTGCTTTTTCTGGCAGATGAAGCGTAATCATCATCTCCAGAGCTATTTCCATCACTGCAGTTCTGATCAGCACTGCGGACACAAGTACAATCCCAAATCAATCTATATGAATATGTTTATAAACGACCGTTGTTGGGAGCAGTATCCTCAGAAATTTTGTATAAATTCGTCCACAAACATGCCATTCTGACTTCAGATTCGTGTACAGCGCCCCGAAAAACATAAGGAAAAGTGGGTCTTAATTCTCGCTCACGAATTTTTTTTATGGGTCTGTGTAATTCATCGTTTACCTACTTAATTTATAATAGTAAAAAATACAACCGGCTCCTGACAACATTTAGAAATATCTCGTAATCATCTCCTTTTGTCGTATGTGTTTTTTGTATCATTTGTATAATGGACAGAACAAATTGTTTCGGTATTACATATAGTAAACTTTGTCAATGACAATTATTCCTTTGGAAAATAAAGCTCCCTACCGGTAATCCAGATAAAAGAGAGGTCCAACTTCGAAAAAATTCCCGGAATGCTGGATTTTGGTATGAACCTTGATGATATTGTGGTTCTAAACAAAATGTCAAAATTCCCCATCGATTCGAGTACCGCTAAAAATTTTACGTAGTGTCAAGTTAACACTTTTACAAGAAAAAATATTAATCATTTATTCCTTTACTTTCTCTCAAAATTCCAGCGGTTGACGATTTTTCTAAAGTAAAAATATTCTTACAATTCGTCGTTAAGTTACTTGAAATTGATGAGCACGTATCAAAAGTAAAGCTAGTATATTGAAGTTATAATAACAGAATCCGCAATCTTCCTCCCTTGGGAAAAGAAAGGGATGTATTGAAACAAACAAAATAAATGAAACACCTACATAATTCCGATTCACTTAATAATAGATAACTCTTCGAGTTCAGAAGCCTCGGAGTTGATCATAAAAATTTGATTATCAAAAACTGCTAACCTATAATGGAGACGTTATCCAGACTTTTATGTTTCTCTCTGGTGCATCATATAAGCACGTTTCATAAATTTTAGCTTGTGCCAATATAGTTTTATGCTTAAAAATGAAAGAGGTAGTTTCATCAAAGAGGTAGTATCATGTTTAAAAACTGGCTATATTCTCATATATTTTGATTTAAAATACGAGAGTAGGTATAAAAAATAGAAAATTTATTATGCAATTTTAAAAAGCAAAATATTTACATTTCAGTTATACCATCTAATGCAAATATAAGTCAGTCTTCAAAGTACTTTACTTTAAAAAAAATCTAATAGTTATCTTAAACCATTTGCACTCATTGAAAAATATGTTAAAAATTCAGCCAATCTGAATTGAGCAATAAATTGTGGGGATGTAGAAATTACTTTAGATTAAGACAAAGACTACTCTCTAGTTTCATCAGTTTACATTGCACCCCCTATTAGTTCAGTCGAATTGTAATTTGACATGGCGAAAATACATAACCACAATTTTATTATTTCATTTACAAGCCCTTATAGCGTGCCAACTGACGTCATACCGGATAAAGGTGGTGGGGGGGTGGGGGGTCGTAAAGTTGAAAAATCGTTTTTTCGCGTTTAAATAGAAGACTAATAATCTGAGAGGAAAGTTCAAATGGGAAAGCTGTAGCTATTAAAAAAACCTATAAAATGAGCCCCAGAACATGAAGATAGCTTTATCATGTCTACCATTTTGAAGTGATATTTTTTTAGTTTACCTCAAAAAGGAAACATTACTCTATGATAATTGGTTTGAGAAAAATATGAAAAAATAGTGTGCGCCAGCGTAGCGGTGCGCGGATTGGGCAGTCATAAAATGGGTTCAGGCATAATAATTGAGACAAAATATTAGCTACTAGTCCAGTCAATGAATATATTGTAGAATGCATGGAATATGCGAGACTCTTTGACTTCAGAACTTTGTTAGAAGTAGTCAGTAGGTAAACATACTAAAAGTCCCCGCCCCTGGGTGGTGAGCTTACGGTGGGTGGTATTTTTCGATTATATCTCCAAAACGGTGGAATATGTTTTAAATAAAAATGGAAGCTAATTAAATGTCCTATAAAATTGTTTCCATACATATTTGTCGAATTTCCAACGGTTTTCGAGATATACGTTATTGAAAATCGATAATTTTCGAAAAAAATATTTTTTAAGTGAATATCAACTTGAAGAAAATTTAATGTTCTACAACTTCGTTCCTGACAATTTTTCTGAGAAATGATCGTGGGAGGCACTAGAAGCAAATGTTTGACAAAAAGAGTTAGGTAGAAATGATTTTTTCGAAAAGTATCGATCTTCAATAACGTATATCTCGAAAACCGTTGGAAATTCGACAAATATGTATGGAAACAATTTTATAGGGAATTTAATTAGCTTTCATTTTTATTCAGAACATATTTTTTCTAGAGTCTACCGTTTCCGAGATATAATCGAAAAACCCAAAAATGGGACCTTCTCCTCCTCCTCCCACCGTAAGCTCACCCCAAGGGTGGGGACTTTTAGTATGTTTACCTACTAACTACTCCTAACAAAGTCCTGAAGTCAAAAAGTCTCGCATATCCCATGTACTCTACACCTCTCTTTTGAGCACTCATTTACTGGATTACTACTTACTTTTTATTTTTTATACTTTTAAAATGTGACGGCAGTTGTAATTATATACACAATTATTTCATATAGATTTTTTTTAAATTAAATTAATTTCATACACTCGTCAAATGAATCGCTTACATATATAATAATAATAATAATAATAATAATAATAATAATAATAATAATAATAATAATAATAATAATAATAATAATAATAATAATAACTCAACTCGACCTTAAGGAGTTTGCATCCTAAATCGTCCGTTCCACGGCTGTATCTCCCACGACATCGGGGAGGCCGTGGACTCTTGAGCTTGGAGAGTTTCCATAATAGGATGGTTCTGGATGGAGCCTGTAAGGTTATCAGGAGTTCGGATCCCCTCCTCTGCATAGTCCGGGACCATGAAAATGCAGGGGTAGGAGCCTTTTTGTTTAAGGCAGCACAGAGAGCAGCTGATGAACTTGGTCTCTCCTTCGACGTCGAGCGGGTAAATCGCGACTCTGTCACCGAGTTGGAACCTGCTCGATGAAAAGACCAAATTAAAGCTGCAGAACACAACATCTTTCTGCAGCTTCATACGGATAAGCCAATGCATGGAGTTCTCTATAAAAATATAGAAAACCTTGGCTTATCCGAAAGGCTGACCTTTGCCTTCTTAAGGTCAGCCGGGCTGAAGTCTGAGACCGAAGGATTCATAATGGCTTGCCAGGATGGTGTATTTAACACCCTCGTCTATCGCAGTCATGTCATGGGTATAGAGGTCTCTGATGTCAGCTGCAGGGCCTGCCGCAGGGCGCCAGAGACTCTGATGCACTTGTTGTCGGCCTGTCCGACATATGCAGTCTCGGCCTATATCCAGAGGCACGACGGAGCATTACGAGTGCTTTATTAACATTTAAGGCACTCGTATGGGATAGACGAAACACCAGTGCTGCCTTACGCTCCGGGGGATATTGAGTTCGTTGTGGGAAATGAGAAGTGTCTAATTTATTGGAACTACTCTTTTCCCACCGTCAGGCAAATACAAGCCAACAAGCCTGACGTAGTCCTCCTCGACCATCAACTCAAGACAATGTTCGTCGTGGAGTTCTCGGCTCCCGCGGAGAACAACATTGTCTTGAAGGAGGAGGAAAAACGGACAAATATCGAGATTTGCTCTTCGAACACCGCAGACTCTATCCAGACCATACTATTAAGATAGTGGTACTGATTATAGGAGCCCTCGGTGGAACGAGACACACACTGCTTTCGGAACTGCAGATCATACCGACATGCCGAAATTCGGCAGAGGTCTTAGCCGGCAGAATGCAGAAGGCCGTCACCCTCGGCTCATTACGTCTACTCAGGGCACACGATTCTCGGACCCAGTAGTCACTCACCCCACGGGCGTGGGGTGTGGCTACCGGTACCACCAGAGGGTCGGAGTCACAGAGAAGGGTGACTGGTTTTTAACTAAAAAAAAAAAAAAAAAAAAAAATAATAATAATAATAATAATACACTTTATTCAGTAATGGCATGAAAGGGCGAAGTTCAGCTTAGTACAGCACAGACGTTGTAAAAGCTGTTCTTCCACTTAACCCAAAAAAATAGAGGCAACAAATTTTAAAAACAGAAATAAATATACATAACAATATAAATACAATTTAAACAACAGAAATACGCACACAATTTGATTTTCTTTTTTCCTTTCCCAAGGTGGCAATACTTTATGATAGGCAAATATGTTAGACATTTTTAGGAAAAGAAGAAACAGAGAGAGACTTAAGACTGCAGTTAGGATGGAGCTATATATGGTAGAAATATTTTGAAAAAACGACCGGAATATTTATGTTGTCTACATCAGTCCGAAATACAATTTTTCTGAATAAGTAGCTAAGACTATGAAGCAGTATTATTTTATGTTATAATAATGTAGCGCAATGTAGCTTACGCTTAATTTCCATGTTTAACCACTTGGCCTCTGGTAATTTGTGACTGTCTGACTCACATTTTCCGATTCCATGTACGAATCTCAAACAATAATTCTGAATTTTCTGTATGCGTTGAGAAGAAATTGCTGTGAGACAGGGCCCATAAACAGTATATTGCATACACAAACTTAACTTACGAATCGTTTTCATCCAACCTAATTCTTTTAATACTTTCTAAATCTAAATCTTCGTTTTCATCTGGTTCGTCTGGATATACCTCACTATCTATATTTATATCGTCATCGTAGCCAGGTACTCAATGTTTTTAAGTTCAACGTTACAACAAGTTTCGCCGCGACAAGCTACACAAATATTTCTACATTTCAAACCATCTTTTTTACAGCTGCAAGTCATTGTTTTACATCTACTGTAATATGCGCAACTAACTATTTTCAATAATTCCTGGAATTAACTTTTCTTCAGTATAAACTTGATTTAGACCTTTTGGAGAAACTGTTAGACCATATCGAGCACGGCTTTTTTCATTTCCTAACCAAAATTGTAATTGTAATATGTCCTCAAAGCATATTGTTTTACGGCACCTTCAGTTGGTGGTAATAATTCTAATTTAAAAGATTTAGAGAAAGTTAACTTCTGAAATAAGAAGAAGCGATACTCGTTGAGTGTCATGTTTTCGTGTTTTAGGCCGTAAAAATGGCAGGTAATTTTGTTAGCCGAGTTAAAAATTTGTTCTGGTATTGCATTTGGATCATAAGAAACATTAGCAGCTGTTTGTAAGCTATCGTTATTTGTAATTATTTTCAGGAGTTTATTTTTTCCCTAGCCGTAAAAGCAAGACGTTGTATCACATCCGGTAAAAGATGACAATAATAATTAAAAAATAAAATAATTGTAGATATAAAAAATGTAAGATATACAAACTTGCAAACTTTTTTTTTTAACATAGTCGACCGACTGCCCAATCCGCGCTCCGCTACGCTCGCGCACACTATCTCATATTTTTCGAAAACCAATTATCATAGAGTAATGTTTTTTTTTCACCCCTTTTTGCTGAATAATGACCATATAGAAAAAAATTGTAAATATTGAACAACTCGAAGAATAGAATTTTTCTTCTCATAGCAAAATCTGACAGAAAGTGAAGTACTTATAGTCATTTTTCGAAGATCATTTTTTTTTTCAAAAAATTGAATCTATCAAAAAATAATGCAGATATTAATCTGAAATTTTTATCATATGTACTCTTCTAAAATTTTGCTGAAATTAAAAAATTTTTTTTTCAAAATTTCGTTTTTTTTTAATTTACTCCTGAGCTAATAAAGCTATCTTAATGTTCGACGGCTCATTTTATAGGTTTTTTAAATACCTATAACTTTCTCATTTGGACTTTCATCTCAGATTATTAGCCTTCTATTTAAACGCGAAAAACCGATTTTTCAACTTTACGACCCCCCACCCCCCTTATCCGGTATGACATCAGTTGGCACGATATAAGGGCTTGTTTTGGATGTCCAACACATCAACTTAAAACAATTGTGATAATGCATCGACCACCTTCCGGCTCCACCTAGGGCCAGAGTACTAATCAAGACAAATTCAACGAGCCCAAACTGTAAGAGGTTCCATTATATTATTGTTGAGTTCCATAATGTTGTACCATAATTATTATGGTATCATAAGATTGTATTGTTATCAGAACTACACGTACATACATGCAAAATTTTAGCTCAACTGAACGTCGTGTCTCGAAGGGGTTCCACTATATTATTGCTGAGTTCCATAATATTGTACCGTTGATATCATAATATTGTATTGTCATTTGGACATCATCTCTAAGGGATTCCATTATATTATTGTGGGGTTCCATGATATTGTATTGTCATCAAAACTACATGTGTGTGCAAAATTTCAGCTCGATTGGACGTTGTATCTCAAAGGGGTTCCATTATAATATTGTTGGGTTCCATAATATTGCACCATTGTTATATTGTCATTAGAATTACAACGTGTATGCAAAATTTCAGCTCAATTGGCCGTCGTATCACGGAGTGGTTCGATTACATTATTGTTGGGTTCCATAATATTGTACCATGGTACCATAATATTGAATTTTCTTCAGAACTACATGTGCATGCAAAATTTCAGCTCGATTGGAAGTCGTGACTCGAAGAGGTTCCATTATATTGTTGTTGGGTTCCATAATATGGTTCCATGGTACCATAATATTGAATTGTCTTCAGAACTACACGTGTTTGCAAAATTTCAACTCGATTGAACATCGTTACGTTGTTCAGAATTGACTTGCAAGAATCCGCTTAAACATACTAACAAATAAACACACTAACTAATTAACTAACATACAAAGCAAGTTAAATAAAAGCTTGTAAAATGGGAGTTTATTTTCACTGTCTGTGTTATATCTTGAAAAGTATGGGGAACTTCATAAAACATATACAGGGTGTACAGTTGTAGCCTTTTGAGATAAACTGAGAGATAAAACGCACATTATATTAGTTTACCCTCAAAACCTTTATTTAAAAAATGCTGTATATAATTAGCTCCTTAATAATATATCTGAGGACTGGTATATAAGTGAAAATGATTATGTCGACACCTTTGGGTAAGCTTCATAATTGTTCATGAAGGTCAATAAAGGGTTAACAGCCGTTAAACAATAGTAATTGTATATTACGTTATGAATCACTTTTATCTCGTGCGTATCTCATAAATTATTGTTAAAAGTCGTAGTAATTGAGTTAATTATTTCTTTGGTAAAAGCCGACTACATCTTTAAATTATTTTTTTTTATTAAGCACAAAGTTGTATATTGGGATTGTGTTCATAAACTCAAAAACGTTTAAAAATGATTAAAAAGTTTTAATCATCATATCGTTATTTCAGGATGCGCTAAGAAATTACATCCTGATTACAGGGCCGGCCTTAGTTCCTCAAAAAAATTTTTTCATCCTCATCTCAAACTGAAGAGGGAGGGGGGGAAATTTCGTCCTCATCAATTTTACTCGAAAAGAAAATATCAACAATGCATCGATACTTTAAGCTCCGCTATGACTTCACTACAGCATTGGTTAATGGAAAATGGTCTCCAGTTGTCTCCAGAGAAATCAGTAGTTACCTTTTTTTACGAGACATAACACTCCTAATATAACTAATGTTACACTTGGTACCATAAATTTCCCTGTCAAAAACGAAGTTAAATACCTAGGGATAATTTTAGATAAAAAACTATCATGGAAATCTTATATAGAGCATATTTTATCCAGATGCATCAAGGGTATAAACTTTTTAAAAATGATTAGAGGCACGTGGTGGGGGGTTGATCCACACACGACCATTATATTTTACAGATCTTACATCAGATCAATAATAGATTATGAATCAGTAGTATACGGCTCTGCTAGCAAATCACTTTTACATAAATTAGACGTCTTACAAAATAGTGCACTTAGATTATGTTTAGGGGCAATGAAATCAACCCCAGTAGAAGCATTGAGAGTAGAAGCCTTGGAACCACCATTACATTTGAGACGTCAGCTATTGGCTGAAAAATGATTCTAAAATCCAAAAACAAAGAATCTCTTTTAATAGACAAAATTCACAAATTAAATATATTTGACCTTACCAATAAATACTGGATTAAAAAGAGCTCTCCACCTCTGTGCGTGGGGTACCGCGAAGTATATAAATTTTTCCAGGAAGTAGATCAAAATAATTTAAACTGTAAAAACCATGGATTTTTTGCTTTTTTAACTAAAATACCAGTCATCATACCTCAATATACTGAAATAAGCCAAGTTAATAAAAATATATTGCTAAGTGTTCTTATGGAAATTCAAAATTCCTTAGAGATATATACGGATGCTTCCAAAAATTTGGACGGCGTTGGTTGTGCATATGTTATACCGGCCTTAGGCGTACAGAGATCATATAAACTTAATGAAAATACTTCTATTTATAGTGCCGAGGCTATGGCTATCCTGAAAGCCTTAGAATACGTCGACAAAAATGAACGTGAACAATGTACTATATTATCGGATTCACTGTCTGTTCTTCAAAGTATTGCTAAAAGTCAAGTCATTAACTACACTATTCACCCGCGTATTGCTGAAATTAAAATGTTAGTAAACAAATTAAAAGAAATAGGAAGGTTAATCAAATTTGTATGGGTTAAAGCTCATACAGGCTTAGAACATAATGAAGAAGTATACATCATAGCAAAGAAAAGTATTAACGATGGAGAAATTTTGAACAGCGGACTGCACGTCCAAGAGTGTATAAGTATATTGGAAAAAAAAAAGTAAAAATGCGTGGTCAACCTTATGGAGTGAATATAGCATAACAAATCCTACTCGCTACACAACCATTCAGCCAGATATTCCTACTTGTTACTGGCATAAAGATTTAAAATACTCCAGAAGAGAAATAACTACAATAAACAGATTAAAATTTGGCCACGGGTGCTACCCGGCTCACCTCAAGAAGATAGGAGTTATGGACACAGACTTGTGCGATACTTGCAATGTCACTGCAGATTTGGATCACATATTTTTTGACTGCTTAAAGTATAAAGTAGAAAGCGATGTATTCCATAAAAAATTAAGTCATCTGAACATTTACCATCCTAATAATATCTGTCATTTATTAGCTCTAAGTAAAAAACATATCTATGACGTCATACTCCAATTCCTCAAAGACATTAAAATCGACATTTAGAATAGGCTAGATATCCATTCCTTTGTTTTTCTCCTCTTGTTATATATTTCCTTTCTTTCCGTGGTCGCACTATTTGTGTTAGTCTCTATATAATGCCCTGATAGACCCCTGGGCGAGAAGAGAGTGTCCCTGTTCATTAATCAAAAAAGTCCAGTCATGACACGTGACATAGGTTAGATGTAGGGTTTTTATTAGGTAATAGTGAATAGTCGTCGTAATAAATTAGTTAGTTATAGAAATATTAAATATTTAATTTGTATCTGGCTGCATCGACTCATGTCGTAATGCCAAAAAAAAAAAAAAAATACTCGAAAAAGCTCATAACGCCCCCTGTCACCCCTCCAAAGGCCCTGTCAGATTATATGATTTTTTTTTGTAGAATGTAAAGGACCCCGGAACAAAACTCATGAAAATGTTGATTCGGTGGAATCGGCTGAAATTTTGGTATTTTGTAGTTCAAGTCATGCCGATCAAAAGTTCTTATTACATCGAGCCAATCCTATGGATAGTTCTTGAGATGCAGCTTGTCAAAGTTAGGTAATTTGCGTCATTTTAGACATTCAAGAATTTTTTACTCTTAAACTATTAACTTTAGCAAAAAATTGCAAGGGTCAAAATATTTTCGTTAAAGTCCAGTAAAGCTGAAGAATTTTTTTCAGAATTTTTTTATCAATTTTTAGGTTAGGTAAAATATATATATATATGTCATATTTCGGCATGCTTCGGTGGAATTGGCTGAAACTTTGCTATTTTGTAGTTAAAGTCATGCTGATCAAAAATTTCTATTACACTGAGTCTATCCTATGAGTGGTTTTCGCTCCAGGAGTGCTTGAAGATCCTAACAACGAGTTAACTGGTAATCTATATGTACGTGTTTATGAATGGCTTTCAGCGTGTTTGTGTACGTGCGTGCGTGTGTGTGTGTGTGTGATTATTTTTATTAAACAACCGGATCTTATCGGCACTATGTTTCTTATGAGAGCGTTCGCATTGCCAACCAGGGTGATCCCATATTTTTGGTTTCACTTTCTATCTGTTTATTTTTACTTTTTGTTGTTTTTTAATGCAAAATTTCGATCAATACCACCCACTTACGGTAAAAAATATTTAAAAAAAAAAAATGTACAAATAAGCTTGTATTATTGTTCAATATGCATATAAAGTCGCGTCTCTGTAAATCAAAAGGTTTCTGAAATATAAAATAATAATCAGTTTTTGGGTGCCATTTTCAAAGGGCTGTAGCTCAAGGTATTTGCGGACATATTTTTGCATGTAGAATCTGCAGCAGAAGTTTGTCATCAATATTTCCGTATAACCCTGTATACACTGGCATATACATACACACATGCATACACACAAACGCATGCACACAGCACACAAGCGCGCTGGAAGCCATTCATAAACACATACATATAGATTACCCGTTTCCTCGTTGTTAAGACCTTCAAGCACTCCTGGAGCAAAAACCACTCATAGGATAGACTCAGTGCAATAGGAATTTTTGATCAGCATGACTTTAACTACAAAATAGCAAAGTTTCAGCCAATCCCACCGAAGCATGCCGAAATATGACATATGTATATTTTACCTAACCTAAAAAATAATAGAAAAATTCTGAAACAAAGTTCTTCAGCTTTATTGGACTTGAACAAAAAATATTTTGTCCCTTGCAATTTTTTGCTAAAGTTAATAGTTTAAGAGTAAAAAGTTCTTGAATGTCTAAAATGATGCAAATTACCTAACTTTGACAAGCTGTATCTCAAAAACTGTCCATAGGATTGGCTCGATGTGATAAGAACTTTTGATCAGCATGACTTGAACTACAAAATACCAAAATTTCAGCCGATTCCACCGAATAAACATTTTCATGGGTTTTGTTCCGGGGTCCTTTAAGCAATTACAATCATCTTCAGTTCGTAAACAATATGGCGGATTTTCTAAAAATCTTCATTTTTGAAAAACAGCTGGCATTTATTTTTTAACTGATTATAAAATCTGTTAGGTCTATTTCTTAAATTAGTCTTCTATGTTTAGTTTAGAACAGTCATGATGATGTGAATCACTCACAAAACAATTGTACACACCAAATTAAAAACACGTTTCTAAATTTTGACTTATGACATTTCTGTGTATTATTCGATTTTTTTTAATTAGATTTAAATCAAATCTAAGATCTTATTGTTTATAGTTAAACAGTATATATTTTCTTCTTTCAGCTTTTTTATTTTTATTATTTTTAACATAATGGCAAAATATATCAAACTTTTCTGCATTTTGATCAAATAATAATACGAAATGCCAAACAGTAACAACGTTGTCATAGTATCATCAGTCATAGCCTACTGCGTAAGAGTAATTACTGCGCTTCCTTCAATAACCATAAAATACCTATATGCATATTTAATGTCCGATATGTTAAGAAATGTTCCAGCTAGACCTATCCACCTTTATATATTTGAAATTAGGGGAAATTATTATAAAAGAATATATTAAAACATATAGGGTTTTTCTTTTAAAAAACAACCTTTATTGTTATATCACGTGACCTATGCAAGCAATTGTTTGTTTAATTGCATTTAAAAAATATATGTATACAACCCTACAACTTTTATACGAAACTTTTTTATTATCTCTAATAATAACAGAAATAAAGGGGGGAGAGGTCAGTATATAATGAAAACCCTGTACATATCATGGTATGGACTTTAACGTATCGATACTCCCTCAGTATTAGTATAAACTGGAATGACTAGTTCCTTCTATAAAATGTAGGGAGGGGGAATGTGGGTGTAGGGTTTAAAGAATTAATAACAATAAAACTTATAAAAACTAAATATAAATGCTGAATTGAAATTAGGTGCATGTGAAAAAGAATTAAAATAACATTAAAATAACAAAAGCCAGCTGGTTTTTGAAAACTTTCGTCATTTTCCATTTCATTATTTTGTAGAAATTAAACACACTTTAATTGGTAGGATCTCAACTTTGATTCAAACCCAATATAAAAGAAGCAAATAATAATCACAAAGGCTGCGAATCTCCAGCGGTATATTCTTTTCCGTACCCTGTATATTCATGGTGGAGAGTACGTAAACCACTCTAACTTAGGATAATTTTTAATTAAAGATAATTACTGTAATTTATTCTTACTTATTTACCATCATTTCGAGTAAAAGAAGAATTTAACAGATTTTGCAAGGTTGAAAGTTTCTCATCGATAATGTTCAGATCCTTTATTCTTTCCCTGTCCTTCCCTTGCTCCTTTAGAATTAGCTTGATTTGATTTTCTAATTGTGTCTTTTCCATCTGAGTACTGATCAAGAAATTGCAATTCATTCGTTGTTCAGTCGGTAACGAGTAAATTTGTTCCACTAAAATAGAGACTTATTTGGTTATTCATCTTCGTGAATAAATGAGAGATGTAAAGTCTGCTAATCTAATTTAAATAGATAATGAAATGTGTTTTTTTACAATGTGGTTTTAATAAAAGGTTTTAGCTAATACATTTGTATCTTTTGAGTATAAATAAAATAAGAATTACTTAAACCCATACAGAGTGCTTTTGAAAATCTTAATCCATTTTAATCTGTGAGTCGTTATATAACATGAACATAAACTCACTTCTACCTTCAATCTCGACACCCACAATGTAAACTGTTAACTTTTGTTACAATGTTGCCGAGTTCACAAAAAATGATCTCATTACACAGCCCCACAAAAAAAATTTTTTGGAACTGCTATCAAGACAACTGTATCTCTATTGTAATTTTCGACGCTGAATCCGAATCCGAGGTCAAAAAAAATCATACACCCCCAAAATCAACCCCTAGCGCTAAGAAACACTCCCTAAACAGGGTAAAAATGACTTAACGCTCCACGAATAGTCTTGAATCTCAATTAATCGAATTAAATATAAACATTCAAGTATATAACGTATAAATACAGAGTTAACACTATTTTCCATCGAAAATCACCCCCATGAGTGGGTGAAAACTACCCCTCACACAACAGGAAATTTAAAAAAACTGCAGTGATTGCAAAAAAAAGCTTACGATGCCCAGTTATTTTAGAAACAGTATGTAACTGCATTAGTCCCGATGCGATGCTCAAAAACTAACCCCCATAGAGTGGCGAAAACCACCCCTAAATTTAAATTGCAGTTGCTTGGATGACTCCTAAAAAGAATTCTCTGAAAATACCATTACTTATTTATATGGCCTGTAAAAAGAATCGTCTAAAAATTCGGAAAAAACATCTATATAATTTTCTGACTATATAGTTTTTTGATCAGCCGGCAGGTGGCGCATTGACAAACGCATACGAGTGTTGAATGCGGATTAGGTATAAGTCAAGTTGGGCTCTTTATTGGGGCGTTCATTGTTTCTGTTATTATCTTTTTTTCCCTGATTTTTCTTGCAATTTTAATCTAGCCGCCACTCTGTGGGGGGTAGATTTTGAGCATCGCATCTGAACTAATGCAGTTACTCTTTCCAAAAAAACTGGGCATCGTAAGCTTTTTTTACAATCACTGCATTTTTTTTAAGTTTCCTGTTGTATGGGGGGTAGTTTTCACCCACTCATGGGAGTGATTTTCAATGGAAAGTAGTGTTAACTCTGAGTTTATGCATTATATACTTGAATGTTTATATTTAATTCGATTTATTGAGATTTAAGACTATTCGTGGAGCGTTAAGTCATTTTTACCATGTTTTGGGAGTGTTTTTTAGCGCTAGGGGTTGATTTTGGGGGTGTACGATTTTGTTTTGACCTCGGATTCGGATTCAGCGTTGAAAATTACATAGTTGTTTCGATAGCAGTTCCAATTTTTTTTTGTAGGGCTGGTTATAAATAAAACTGAAATTGAACACACACAAAATTGATATTGTATTAATAAAGCACAATGTTTCTACTAAATTTTTGTAAAATTCGCCAATAATAAAAGCGTAAAACAATAATTCCCTGTTACCCCGTACGCGTAACGAGCAGTTTGCATTTTGGCAGCAGTAAACACGACACTATTGATACTTGCTGCTACTGTTTACATATTACATTTGGCACCGACGCAAATCGATGCGCCACAAGGTAATGGTTAGATGCAGAAAGATCACCACATTATGAGCGTACTTGACAATTGTTTAACTTTTGCATTTAGCCAGGCGTAGAACCATACGCCGTAAATTCAGCGTTAGATGGAGAAAGATCATGGACTCGATAATTGTTTGCAATTCTATTCAAGATTTATTTTCTATGTTACTTTTAGATCTGAATATGGATGTATTTCAAAAACACCCTGTATAATATACCTTTGAACATGATAACATGCATTTAATTTTATCATCATTGGGTAGGTTGGGTGCCATCTTAACTACTAAATATGAAACACGAATTAAATATTACTTTATCTTAAAATTATTAGCATCTATATACAAGGTGTGTTACTTAAAACTCCAGGGGCGATTTTCTCGACTAAAAACTCTCTCAGCTAAAAGAAATATTTCAATTTTGTAAAAGATCCACTTGCGATGCAAAGAAATTATTCGATCAAATAGGAACTCCAATTCTGGTAGAAGTAAGGGAAGTAATACATAAACTAGCCAATAATATGACTCCAGGACAAAACGATATACCTGTTGAGCTACTAAAAAACGCCGGAGAAAACTTTACTACTGCCCTACAAAAGTTGATATGCACTTTATGGCAACAATAAATACTCCCTGAAAACTGGAACTCAAGGATAATATGCTCAATTCATAAAAAAAGAGACATATTGCACCAATTATAGTGGCATAGCACTTAAATGTGGCCTATGTGGTAAGTTAACAATTGACTAAATTTCAACCCTGAAACAGATCCTTTAGAAAACACAGGAATATGATACAGATACCAATCACATTTTCATAGACTTCAAGACAGCCTAGCATTACTCTATTCAGCAATGATTGAATTTGGAATACCAAAGCATTTGCTAAGACTAGTAAAGATGACTATGGATAGAGTAGAATACAAAATACTGGTACAAGGAGAATTTTCTAGATCTTTCAACTTCAGTAGATGCACTGTCCTGTACAGTCTTTAATTTCGCTCTAGAAAAAATCATAAGGGAAGCCGGAATAACAACAACAGGTACGATATTTAATAGAAGTGTTCAAATTCTAGCATATGCAGAGGCCGTCGATAATAGGTATAAATCTAAGAGATTCTAGAAAGGCTCTTCTAGCCCTAGAAATAGCAGCTGGGAACTTCGGGTTGTTGATCAATCTGTCTAAAACTAAATACTTGCTAGGATCAGCGAGAAGCGCAAGAACCAGACCTATTGATATCGGTCAGTTTGAGGTTGAAAATGAATCTGTCTATCTTGGGTCAATGTTAATAACAACGATACCTAAACAGAAATCAAAGGGAGGGTACTGCCAGCAAACAGATGCTACTATGGGATCCTTTCTCAGCTTACCTCTCAAAACATTTCAAGAAAAACGAAGATACAAATCTATCTATCTATCTCATAAAGCCAGTTTTAATGTACGGGTCCGATACTTGGCCCATGACGCGAAAAGAAGCACAATGGCTGGACTGTTTTCAAAGAAAAATTCTGAGAAAAATTTATGGAGCAGTATGTGAAAATTAGTTGTGGCGAAAGATATACAACTTTGAACAATACCCAATACACAAAGAACTAACCAAAACCCAATCTGTTAAAATTAGCCGTCTGAAATGGATTGGGCAATGGACATGTCCTGAGAAAAGAGGAAAAGGAACCAGTAAAAGAAAAACAATGTTCAACCGGCCAGAGGGTGCAATGAGAAGAGGAAAACAAAAAACACGACTTTCAGATAAAGCTGAAGAGGACCTGCAGAAAATAGGAATCAGGGCATGGAGAAGGCGTGCGTTAGACAGAAAGGCCGGGAGAAATGTAATTGAGAAGGCCAAGGCCCACCAAGAGCTGTAGTGCCATAAGAAGAAGAAGAATCGAATAATCTCTTTGCGTCGCAACGTCATCTATACTTCAATTTGTAAAGTGACTGTTTTTACTCAAAACTGTAGCCGGGCGTCGACGAGATCACTTTCCCGCCGCCATATTTTTATTTTTTAACGGATCGAGATTAATATAGGCATGTGTCACCAAAGCGACATTTTCTGATCTATCTGTCAAGTTTCTACTACTTCCAGTTTCACCTACTTTTGATTTTTAAATAGAAAAACCTGTATATTTTTATATATTTGGAACCTGAGGTCATTCTCCACATGACTGTACAAATTACATGACTCTTTCCGCCATTTGGAAATTTTTTAGCCAAATTTAATTTTCAATCTAATGTCCCCTGGCCAACCAGGAATTGACTCACCAGGATGTGTTGTGATTCATCGTTAGATTGATTTTGAAAAAGTACATTTAGCTCTAGTATGAAAGTGATATACTTTCATTTGAAAATTTTGAGTAATTTCGAAAAAGTGATTTTATCAAATTTTGACCTCTCTGTGGCACAAATTATCAACAACAAAATTCAATACGTATTTTTATTCAATTATTTATGAACAGAAGAACAATTTCTGGTGGGTCATGGAACACTAGATTGAATATTAAAATTGGCTGCAAAAATTTCAAAATGGCGGAAAGAGCAATAAAATTAGCACAGTCATATGGAGAATTACCAATTCCAAAAATACAGAATTATACAGGGTATTCCATTTAAAAATCAAAAGTGACACCGGAAGTTGTAGAAACTTGACATAGATTCGAAGATATTGTTTTGGTAACATGTGACACATACCTAATTTTATCTCGATCCGTTAAAAAATAAACAAATAGTGGCCGGAAAGTGTGCTCGTTGACACCCGGTATATTCTAGTGAAAGAAAATGGTTCTGTCAGTTTTAAGTGAGGCACCTTGTATATTTAACTCATGTACATATATCTAAGTATCTAACTTCCAGAAAAAATCCACCTCTTTACTTCAAATTTATTTTTTTTTAATCTGTTTTTATATTTCTTATAGGCTTTGGTAACAAATTATATAATTTTGGTGTGAGGTAGCCAAAAAAATTTTTTCCGATACTTTTTGTGTTTTTTTTCTAATTTAATATTGCGTTTTTCCTTATTTCTAGTGCTATGTGCATTGAGATAGTCTCTTATTAAATTAATGAATTAGCTGCAATAACATTTGTCTAACATCAAATAATTTTCTCTCGTTATCTAATTCATCGGTGGGGTAGAATGATTTTAATTATCCTTTTTTGAATATTTCCCAAACCTTTCATATACGTAACACTTATCCCACCCCAACCAAGTATGCCATAATATATTATAATTTATAATTAACTCAACCAATGCTTTATAAAAGGCTATTTAGTGGTCAAGTTTTTAAATTGATCACATGATAATTCCCTTTATTATGTAATCTAAATATTTTATTTTTCCGTCAGATTTAATTTCTATTTTAATTTCTTTTTTTATATATATATAAATGCCTATTTCTCTTTTGTGATATTAAAGGTAGGTAATACGTTTTTTCTTTTAATTCTCAGGGATGATAAGTAGAAAATTACTGTCATCAGTGAAAGAAATAACGATGCCCGATGACTTTAAATAAATAGTAAATAATATGAGCCCTAGTACAGTCCCCTGAAGTACACTGTATGATACAATTTTGTTCACTCATTATATTATCAACTTTGACATACTGTTTCCTGTTTTTCAGATATCTTTTAAATAATTTGAACATGGCTTCCCTAAATTCTATTCTTTCATTATAATTATTAGTTGTGAAACAGTATCAATCGCCTTAGCGAGGTCTAAGAACACACGTAACGAGGATTTTGATGGATCTACTGCATTATACAAATGCCTTTAAAAAATCCTAATAAGAGACTAGTTTATTAATGGACCCAGTAACATAGTAGACTAAGTCATTGGAATTTAAACTAGAAGCAATTACCAACCTATCGAATTTCTTTCTTCCTCGATGACCATCAAACGGTTGCAGCATATTGTAAAAGTGTCCAGTTTTTTTCTTAGATTCAAAGTGGCGTTCAAAAGCTCATTGAAAAGTTCGAGATGGAATGGATCCGAGACAAAATTACGGAAGTGTGTTTTGAAATCGATTCTACCATATGAATACTTTACGAATTCACATAACTTGTTGACAATTTTTCGCACAATAAATTCCTGGTCTTGCAGAGAACTGTTAATTTTTTCGTCTATGTAGCCCATGCGCTCGTACAAAGAATATACATTACTTTTTATTCCCATTTGTTTATAAAATTTATTCAGTGCTAGATTTATGGCCATGCTTTCTTCTGACGCCTGAGGGGAACACTGAAACAGTATAACGTATTTTTCTTTTTTTTAGTCAAAATAAATAAACCCCGATCTAATAAGGAAAAAATTATTATTATAATGTAAGTTTCAAAATATTTATGATTCACTTAATTATAATGTATTACACTTATACATTCTGATTACTGTATTGCATACGAAAGTACTGGAAAAGTTAATCAGTGTGTGCATGCTTGTCTGTATGTCAATGTTTGCATATCTGCATGTTTCATGTGTGTATCTCGAGAACTTGTTATGCAAATTTATACAAACTGCTCTCAAGTTAACCGATAATATATATATAGACCCTCTCTCAGCTAACCTCCCTGATCTAAAACTCAATTCATTTTGAAGGTCAAGTACCGAGTCATATTAGATCACATTCTAAATTGTTAGACATCAAAATAAACATAAATAGGGAAGGTACGGCTTTCTGGTAAGGTGGCAAAATAGTAGGTAGATCCTGGTGTTTTTATGTTTTTCATCCAGGATTTTCCTGTGGTTGCACACTACGGTGATAAAATCTATGCTGTACTATGCAGTCAGTGTCTGATGGTCCAGAGTAAGGCAAAAAAGAGCAACATTTCAACTAGAGCTAGTTCGAAGAATGGCATACCTGTGTGTTACTGGTGCGATGAAAATGACGCCGACAGAAGCAATGGAGATTACATACTATTACGAGGCATGCACCTATACTAGAAATGAAATGAAATGAAGTTTATTTATCTCAAGAATATTACAAGTCACAAGTAAATCTATAAAGGTACAGATAAGTTGAATAGTTGAATAGTACATATAGTCGAGTAAAATCTAAGCTTGCGCGTCCAAAGGTCGCTTCATCATGTAAACTAAGAGAATAAGACATACGCAACTAGTTCATCTCTATGTCACTGCGATGGCTTTATGCGCATCGCATATCAAATCGTACGTCATGTTACCAACTCATGCATACGCCACCTTAGAGTTTACCGGACTATACTTATAGTCTAGGTGCCCGCGTACATAAATGCAGAGTCAAACCGCCTGTACGCTCGCCCCCCGTGCTTAGCTAGTGCTGATGTAGTTCTTCAGAGTAGACCTAGCTCCTGATCCACGGTCAATTTTTTAACTATCTATGTATATCGATGAGTCAGGTTTGTCGTTTCCTGAAGCCTTAATATTATCTCAAAGTTTTTGCTGAAACTATACATAGAAAGGATACGATATGTAACCATCCCTAGGAGAGATATTAGTGTTATAACCTCTCACAGCACTTGAGACCCATAAATATGCTTCTTTCTTGCGAAAAATTACTTGAATTAATAGTGTTCGGTCAAGTAATCAAACATATAAATACAAATAACATATTGTGTACTTATCAATCGGGATTTCGAGGTAAACATTCTTGTGAAACAGCTTTACAGTTCATAATATCTGAATGGAAAGAACTATTAAATAAATCGGGAACAGGAATATGCGCAGTGTTTATAGATCTTAAAAGGGCATTTGAAAGGCTTGATAGGCAGATATTGTTATTAAAATTAGAAGCATATGGCCCCTCGAACACGGTGTTGCATTGGTTTGAGAGTTATCTTTCAAATCGTCAACAAATAATCAAAGTAAATAATAAGAAGTGAGGGCCTATCGTAAACAATTTCGGGGTACCCCAATAATGCGTCCTTGGGCCATTACTCTTCATACTATATATTAATGACTTCGGTAATATCTTGAAAAAATGCAAGATCCATCTTTTTGCAGATGATACGTTAATAAATTATGCTGATAATGATTTTAATGAATTGGTGGACACGGTAAACTTGGAACTAAAATATGTCTCAAATATATTTAAGGAAAATAAATTAAAAGTAAATGAAATTAAGTCAAAATTGATGTTTATTGGTTCAAATTGTTTAGACAAGTCATTTAAAGAACGTAATTGAAATGTCACTTTAAATAATGAAAATGTAGAACATGTAAAAAATAATAAACACTTATGGCTCGTTATAGACAGGGCACTAAGACTAAACGATCACGTTGACTAAATATTTAAGAAAATAGGTTAAAAAATTGGCTTCTTTAGAAGAATAAGTCAGTGTCTGTCAATTGGAAGTAAAAAGACCATATATAATTCTTTAATTCGGCCACATTTTACATACTGCTGTTCATAATTCTATACCTCAAATGCAAACAGCGAGAGATTACAAAAACTTCAAAACAAAGCAATGCGAATTATTTTAGAATGTAACTTGCATACAAGCGTTAACTTGATGTTAAAT
This sequence comes from Rutpela maculata, assembly GCA_936432065.2. NCBI lineage: Eukaryota > Metazoa > Arthropoda > Insecta > Coleoptera > Cerambycidae > Rutpela > Rutpela maculata. The sequence continues at coordinate 19,828,760 of OW386285.2, forward strand.
ACCTTAAACTGGTTCGACACTAAGACCTATTTTTACATATACACAATGATTTTTATTTATAAAATTGTTAATGGCTTATTACCAAATTACTTAAAAGAACAAATAAAATTTGTAAGTGATGTCCATCAATATAGTACTCGGTAGAAACACAATATTTATTTTAACACAACCTCTAAAGCTAGCTCTATGAGTAGCTTGTTCCATTCTGGTCTTATTCAATTTAATTCTTTAAATAGTGACATAAAAAGTGCTAGTTCTGCAAAATTATACAAAACCACCTGATATGAGATCTTTGAGTTAAGCTATTTCTATTTACGTAAGATTTAGATAAAAATATGTAATATTATATATTATAGAGTAGATATAATAGCCTAGGTGCCCGCGTACTTAAATGCAATTTATACATATCCTCGTATAACTTCTTGTACGGCATAATTGCGCCTAGTCTATCACTTTTTTCCTCTGCGAAAATTTTCGAAAATGCGGCGTTCCTCCTCGGCATGAAAAAGACGATTTCCACGCGTCGGACTGGAAAATCGGCAAATATATTTTGTCGGACAATTTGAGAATTGGATTCTACATAACACAAAATCATTCTGGATTTTCAAGGAGTTAGTTCGGTGACTTGAGAAGCGGTTAAGAAAACATTTTAAGAAAACATTTAAGAAAACATTTAAGAAAACATATATATTCTATAATATATTTCTACAAACTGTTCGACAAAAATTTTAGAACGTTAAGCGTGTCTATCACCCTAAACATAACATAACATAACTTTAAAACATTTATTGATAACCAGCTGATTTTTTCAAGATTGCTTAATAAAAATATGTAGAATCAAATTTTCGAATTGTCGGACAAAATATATTTGCCGATTTTCCAGTCCGACATGTGGAAATCATCTTTTTCATGCCGAGGAGGAACGCCGCGTTTACGAAAATTTTCGCAAAGGAAAAAAATGATAGACTAGGCGCAATTATGCCGTACAAGAAGTTATACGAGGATATGTATAAACTGCATTTATGTACGCGGGCACCTAGACTATTATATCTACTCTATCTAATATATAAAAATCTCGTGTCACAGTGTTTGTTATCGAACTCCTCCGAAACGGCTTGACCGATTTTTATGAAATTTTTGGTGTATATTTGGTAGGTCTGAGAATAGGTCGTAGGCTATTTTTTATACCCCTAGGTGATAAGGGTGGCCCTATCCAGAAATTTTATTTTTATTTTTTGGACAAAAATTTATAATTTATATGGCAAAACAACGTTTGCTGGGTCAGCTAGTAATATATAATGTTACATATTTTTATCTAAATCTTACGTAAATAGAGATAGCTTAACTTAAAGATCTCATATCAGGTGGTTTTGAAGCTTTGTTTTAAATAATTTTGCAAAACTAGCACTTTTTATGTCACTATTTAAAGAATTAAATTGAATAAGACCAGAATGGAACAAGCTACTCATAGAGCTAGTTTTAGAGATTGTGTTAAAATAAATATTGTGTTTCTGCCGAGTACTATATGGACATCACTTACAAATCTTATTTGTTCTTTTAAGTAATTTGGTAATAAGCCATTAACAATTTTATAAATAAAAATCATTGCCTACATGTAAAAATAGGTCTTAGTGTCGAACCAGTTTAAGGTATTTAACATCAAGTTAACGCTTGTATACAAGTTACATTCTAAAATAATTCGCATTGTTTTGTTTTCAAATTTTTGTAATCTTTCGGTGTTTGCATTTGAGGTATAGATTAATGAACAGCAGTATGTAAAATGTGGCCGAATTAAAGAATTATATATAGCCATTTTACTTACAATTGACAGACACTGACTTATTCTTCTAAAGAAGCCAATTTTTTTACCTATTTTCTTAAACATATAGTCAACGTGATCGTTTAGTTTTAGTTTCCTGTCTATAACGAGCCATAAGTGTTTATTATTTTTTACATGTTCTACATTTTCATTATTTAAAGTGACATTTCAATTACGTTCTTTAAATGACTTGTCTAAACAATTTGAACCAATAAACATCCATTTTGACTTAATTTCATTTACTTTTAATTTATTTTCCTTAAATTTATTTGAGACATATTTTAGTTCCAAGTTTACCGTATCCACCAATTCATTAAAGTCAATATCAGCATAATTTATTAACGTATCATTTGCAAAAAGATGGATCTTGCATTTTTTCAAGATATTACCGAAGTCATTAATATATAGTATGAAGAGTAATGGCCCAAGGACGCATCATTGTTTACGATAGGCCCTTACTTCTTATTATTTACTTTGATTATTTGTTGACGATTTGAAAGATAACTCTCAAACCAATGCAACACCGTTGTTCGAGGGGCCATATGCTTCTAATTTTAATAACAATATCTGCCTATCAAGCGTTTCAAATGCCCTTTTAAGATCTATAAACACTGCGCATTTTCCTGTTCCCGATTTGTCTAATAGTTCTTTCCATTCAGATATTATGAACTGTAAAGCTGTTTCACAAGAATGTTTACCTCGAAATCCCGATTGATAAGTACACAATATGTTATTTGAATTTATATATTTGATTACTTGACCGAACAGTATTAATTCAAGTAATTTTTCGCAAGAAAGAAGCATATTTATGGATCTCAAGTGCTCTGAGAGGTTATAACACTAATATCTCTCCTAGGGATGGTTTCAGCAAAAACTTTGAGATAAGATTAAGAGCTTCAGGAAACGACAAACCTGACTCGTCAATATACATAGATAGTTAAAAAATTGACCGTGGATCAGGAGCTAGGTCAACTCTGAAGAACTACATCTTCACTAGATAATACAGCTAAGCACGGAGGGTGAACGTACAGGCGGCTTGACTCTGCATATATTTTGATAGGTACATCGAGTTAAGAAACGTTTATCGTTTGGAGAAACACAACGATCTTGTCTCACCTTCTAGCAGCTTGTATATCAGCGTATACGCGGAAGCTATGTAATTTCAAGACGAGGATTGCTTAGTGGATATACCATCCTTCGGAAGAGATGTAAAGTAATCTATCCCTTGTCTTTTAAATGTTAGGCAAGTTAGAGAAGAGATTCGGCTAAATTTCCAGGTTGGGAGCAGCTCGTGTCCTGGCGCCGGTGATAGGCCTTGGTAACGGAAATATGCCGACGTTAAATAAATAAATAAATGAAAAAAAATGCAGCTAAGGACTACGGAGCTAATGAGTATTATGCTAGAGGTAATAGAAATCTCCAACACAAACATTAGTCAAATCATATTTCATAATATTTAATGATTTTTTTGAAGATCGTTCATTTTTTAAAATATCTAACAGTTTCTACAATAGACTATTGTTTTAGAAAATTAATTTATTTCTGATGCTGAATAATCTATCTAAATTAGAAAAGAAACATGCGGAAGGAGGAAGAAAGGGGGAGGGTCAATAAGGCCGGTTTTCGGCGCCCCTCAAATTTGGCAAAAAGAAATAAGAAAATGTTTTTTAACACTCTAGGGTCAATTTAGAGTCGATTTGACCACAAATGGAACCAACCCCACCCCCCTCTTAGGGTCATTTCAAGGTCAAATTATGAAAAAGCCGTGAAATAAACTCGCCTTTTCGGAATGAGTAGGCTTATTCTGGGACTTCGATTTAATATATAAAAAGGTTTTTTGGGTCGCTGATTCCGGATCCGAGGTCAGTGTGTCCCAGGATAGATGTAACAAGAGGTGTAATGGACCAAAAATTTTGGAATTTTGGAATGGTATTTGGGGAGTGAGTTCTGCTTGTTGTAAAACTAAAGTATACCAAAAATGACTTGATTTGGTGTTCTACAGGGTGTTTATAAGCAAAGTTGTAAAAATCACCACTAATAAAGTACCTCTATTTTTCAAAATATGAAAAAGTTCCACTAAGAAAAGTTATTTAGAATGCAATTTTATACCTCTATACCTTTCAGGAATATAAAATTATTTTTTTGAAACTTCCCATTTTTTCAATAAAGTATTTTATTTTGAACCATTCAATTAAAACTGCATAGAAATTATTTTTTGCGAATTAATATTTAAAGTAGGCTATGAGAAAAGCAGATGATTAACATTTGCTCCTACACAGCTTTAAATATGAATTCAACTCTTAATTCGCAAAAAATGGGAAGTTTCAAAAAAATAATTTTATATTCCTAAAAGGTATAGGGGTATAAAATTGCATTCTAAATAACTTTTCTTAGTGGAATTTTTTCATATTTTGAAAAATAAAGGTACTTTATTAGTGGTGATTTTTACAACTTTGCTTATAAACACCCTGTAGAACACCAAATCAAGTCATTTTTGGTATACTTTAGTTTTACAACAAGCAGGACTTAATCCCCAAATACCACTCCAAAATTCCAAAATTTTTGGTCTATTACACCTCTTGTTACATCTATCCTGGGACACACTGTAGACAAACTGACCTCGGATCCGGAATCAGCGACCCAAAAAACCTTTTTATATATTAAATCGAAGTCCCAGAATAAGCCTACTCATTCCGAAAAGGCGAATTTATTTCACGGCTTTTTCATAATTTGACCTTGAAATGACCCTAAGAGGGGGGTGGGGTTGGTTCCGTTTGTGGTCAAATCGACTCTAAATTGACCCTAGAGTGTTAAAAAACATTTTCTTATTTCTTTTTGCCAAATTTGAGGGGGACCGAAAACCGGCATTCGTGGTCTTTCTAGTATCTCTAGCCCCATTTAGAGGATATTCCATCACAGACAAACATTTGTTACATTTCAAAGCCAAGAAGTACTAAAAAGCATAAAGAAAATAGGTAAAAAAATTTCACTCACATGTTCTAATAAATAAAATATTTCTATCAACGTTCGATTGATCAAAACTCTAAAAATTGTACAACTTTTTCCATTCTTTTTTCATGAAAAAAACTGACTAGAGATACTAGAAAGACACCTCGTAAGGGAAGTTTTCTTATATTATGTTGGCATGATCAGACTTAGATCTGTAGTATATAGGAAGAATGGTTATTTTCTAGCTTGGTCAGATTTAGATCAATGGTATATGAAAGGAACGAATGGTTTCTTTGAAAGTTATCTGCTGAATACCCAAAATAATATTGTATAACAATTATGTAAGCAGAAATACAAAATATTTATTTCTAAAAATTAGAATTGTTGTTTGATAAACAATATAGTTCCCACCTAATCAAGCCTGAACTAGATTAACAAGTCGACGAGGACGTTCATCTCGTTCTGATTGTCTCATGACCCACGGAACATAAGGATATCCTTCTACTGAAGTTCAAGGCAAGGTAAGAAAGTTTTTACAGTTCACCAGATATACGATCAACCATTGTTTTACGCGAATTGTTCATGCTACTGGCATCTGCGACACTATGTGGGTGTTGTGTTCTATAGTAACGAGAAACTACATGTTCTTCAAGTTTTTCAATGCAATACAAAAGTACTAATATCATGGACAGCTTCAGCAACTCAACTTCTTTTTACGACGTTATTGAAAATTCCGCTCAAAGAGCGCATTGCGGGTGCAATGTTTTGAGAACGCATTATTTCACTAAATGATCTCTTTTCATTCATACTAGAAGATAAACCTAGAAATACACAGTTTTAGAACATTGCTCACTCGGAATATCTATGAAATTTTACTATTAAGAACCGTGAATTGAAATTGGTCTTTCAAACTCTATTTCCCGATTCATCTTTTATGCGCTGATTAGAGAAACTGATATTCAAACTTGCCAGAAGATAACGCTGAATGGTTACTGCAAATATTGAGTTTATCCAAGCAAACTGCATATTTGATCAGGGCGAATAAGTGTTAAAGATAGCGAGTACTACATGGACATTTTTCTACGTCAGTATACCTAACGAAATCATTCATATTTTTCCTGATTATGTTATTTCACATCTTCTATTAGTAATAAAACTAAATTGAGTGTAATAGACAAGGAGCTAGCGACAGATTTGGTCGACTCATTTCATTAACCAGCCCAGACGACAGAGAACATTTTATAGTGAAACAAACAAAAACTTGCAAAATGAATATTTTTTTTTAGGGCCACCATCTTACTACGCAGTAAGATGGCATCAGGACACCAGCTGCAACACAATTTTAAAATGTAATTTTTATCTTGTGACATCGTCCAAATTTTAATAATTATTTTAACTTGTATTAAGTGTATTGTCCTATGATGATATAGTGGTCGTATTCCAATGTTCTGCATCTACCTGTTAAGCACATGTGCTAATTTTTATTATAACCTCACTTTTCCGTTCCTGATGAAGAGACAATAAAGACTCGAAAGCTAGAACAGAAATAAAGAGTTTTCTTTAATTTTGTGCCTTACGACTGCATACCCGAAATTTAAAAAAAAAATTATATATATATAAGTATATTTTTCCCATCCATCCTTTGCTTATACTGTTTAAAACAAAAAAGCATCGAAAAGCTTGACTCCGTACCGTGCCTCAGATGTATTGTATCATTATTACCTTTCTGGCTGCGCCCCTGATGGTCCACACTTTCTGGCGATCTTATTTTATCCATTCTAAACATGAAATGTCTATACACAAAAAAAAATGGCTTTGTAACGATGATATAATTTCACTAATTTTTATATCTTGAACCATGGCCAACTCGACGGGCTGACATATGCCAGAAGTTTATTTTGTCGTTATTTAAGTTCGATAGAATTAATCAGCACATAGAAAATGCTTGTAACGATGAGTGTCCGAAAAAGCCACTTAGCTCCCGCACCACTATAACCCATATAGCAATAGAAAACCCACAATTTTCCTTGTGAAGGAGTGAAAAAAAATTGCTGAGATATGTTAGGAACATATCTTAAAAAACTATATGGATACGAAATTAGTCGTTACATATATCAGTCATAATTAACGAATAAATCAATCCTTTGTCTAGATTAAGACTAATTAATCGTCAGTCGGAACATTTACGACTAATGACTAATCAATTAGTCATTAGTCATGGATAATATATGAATTAGTCGTTGATCATGACTGATTAGTCGACTAAAAAATGCCCATCTCTGAGTCAAGGACACTATTCTTTTTACATAGTTGAGACACTTATGTCGAGCCTTATCCCGCAGACAGACAGACAGTTATTTTCACTATTTATGGCACAGAAATAGTAGAATAATGTTAGAAAGAATGAGCACGTTTAGGGAATGCAACCGATGAGAATAATTACTCAACCTGATTACTTTTTGATTCTAATCAATTATTGTGAGTGCGCTAAACGGCGTAAAGGATGTTGCTAAATGTCACTATAGTTGAAGTTATGTTAAAGAAAATCTTTATGTTGTCTGGTGAATGTCATAATGTTAAAACGGTTAAATAAATTACTGTTTAATGCATGCGATTATGATTGATTCATTTATTTTGAATTACTTTTTGGAAGACGAAGTTAATCTGCTTGATGAAAGAAAGTGAGGTTAAGTTTCACCGCTGAGTAAATTCAGCGTTAATTTTGCCGATGATTAAAACTTCGAACAGTTGGCAATTATCACGTTTTCAGCGTTGTCATTTAGGAACCGCTGCCTGCAATTGTTGTCAACCGTTGTGTTCCCTAAACGCACCCAATGTTAATGAAATCGGACTATTTCTGTCCCTGTCTCCCGGGCTATAAGGTTCCATCAAATTTAAAAGATTAGAACTGCAGCAGAGTTTTTAACAGTATAATTTTGTTTGTGGAATTTAAATTTTAAATACTTCTTACCAGTTACGATTAAGTTGGAATTGAAAGCGGTAAGCTAATTATGCCTCTGGGCATTCGATGTTTTGGGAATTTCGCACCGACGACAATTGTATTAGAGGCACCGCATCTCAACGTTTGAAATAATTTGGTTATTTATAGCACATCTTATAAAAAATATTGTTTGTACTCTGGTATCGAATTCGACGTTATATCAAATAAGATTTGAAGTGATTGCATTAAAATATACTAACTGTAGAGGGTTTAAAATAAATTTTGAATGGAATTTTACTAGGACCGGAGATAATGAGGAAAATAACAGAAAATTTCAGTGTTGAAAAATAAATTGTTAAAATTTTACAAGAAGCAATGGACTAATTTAATCCAAAACTGCTCATAGGACTTGTTATTACACATAATACAAATTAAAACAATAAAATTGCTGCAGGGAATTCTTTATTCACCTATTTTGATGCTTAATTTGACTCCACTACTGGTGGTGGTAAAATAACCTGACCTCCTCGACATTTTTTTTACGTAAGGTATCAAAATGTTCACGGGAGTATATCCACAATGAAATGGCTTATAACAAATTCAAAATAAAAAAGCCGTCTCTATTGGAAAAAAATGAGGAGGATCTTTTCAAACACCACTTTCAATTTATAGTCCAGTCTAATTGTCACGAAAAGTATCGTAATCATAAGCGAAAACAGATAACTACGAAATAAGCCCTTGTAAGTGATGTCATATCAGATAGGGGGGTGATAAAGTTGAAAAATCGGTTTCGCTCGTTTAAATAGAAGGCTAATAATCTGAGAGGAAAATTTCAAATGAGAACCAATTGAGAAAACCAATTATCATGGAGTAATGTTTTTTTTAAGTGAACTAAAAACATAGCACTTCAAAATGATACACATGATTTTTCGATTCCATTCAAAACGTATTTAACTTTAACTGGAATTTTTTATGCAAAAAATTACTCTTTCTCTCAAATTTAATTTTCACCACTTTTTTTTGAATAATGACCATATAGAAAACATTTGTAGTTGTTGAACAACTGTCGAAGAATAGAATTTTTTTTCTCACAGCAAAATTTGACAGAAAGTGAAGTACTTATAGTCATTTCTCAAAGACCCTTTTTTTTCCCAAAAAGTTGAATCTATTGAAAAATAATGTAGATGTTAATTTGAAATTTTGAGCAGATGTTCCCTCCTATATAATACGTACTTTAGTAAAATTTCAAAGATTTTGCTACGATTTTGCTAAAATAAAAAAAAATTCAAAATTTCCGTTTTTTTGAATTTACTCCTGACCTAATGAAGCTAGCTTAACGTTCGGGGTTCATTTATAGGTTTTTTTTTTAATACCTATTACTTTCTCATTTGGACTTTCCTCTCAGATTATTAGCCTTCTATTTAAACTCGAAAAAACGATTTTTCAACTTTTATTATATAATACAATTATTTTTTTTTATTGGTACCCTATTTTGCTTATTTAAAGTACACCTCAGGTGTTTAAATCCAAGTTTTAAAATCGCGCGTTTTAAAGTTACCATGGCAACATCAAAGGTAAGCAAGTACAACTCGTTCATCTGTATCTGTTACCTTTTGCTCTTCCATCCATTTGATGAACTTGTATTCTTTTTTATAAGCGTCTTCCGATTTTTGCGGTATTAACCGCGATTCTGCTTCTCTATTTAAGTAATCAATGTAAGAACTCATTTTAAAGCAATATACAATCAGTAACAACTGTAGTGACAATAATTAATCCTATGTGATAGATTGCAAATTAATTTTTGTTTTCTCATTTTCATGACACTGACAGGTATCCTGATGTCACATCACGAATTCAACCATTTTACATTCTTAATTCTTATTTCCATTTTATGTAGTAATCATACCAGTATTTATGATTTCAAAGTGTACCAATAAAAAAAAAGTATTCGTGGGTAACTGGTCTTTAAAACACTTGCTCTATTTCGAGCACTCCGGCTGCGCCGTCGTGCTCGAAAAATCGCGCGTTTTTTTAAGACCTTAATATGCACTTATACTTTAATATACTATTTTCGTTTAACTCGCGCTAACTCAAAAACAGGACAACGAATTAATCTCAATTTTTTATCGTGCTATGGCTCCATATTTGTTAACAAAATGTGTTGATATGAAGGTCAAATTTTATGTGTAGAAATATATCTTTTTCAATATATTTTTTCTAAGGCTATGTCGATAAACTGTGAAAATTTACAGGTGCGAATATAACAAACGAGAAACTTTTTTATCTTTCGAAATAGATACCAAGAATATCAAAGGCATATGAAGATAAAAGATGGAGCTAACTTTTTTATTTGAAACTTTTCTTTCTACACTGTTTGATAAAATTCCTAGTTTTAAAGATGTTTGCAAAAAGCCGTTTCTATTCTTCCTCAAAAGTTTAATTTTGGTCGACTATTTTCACATATTTATGAGACCCTAAGCTACAGTTTTCTGTAATAAAATTTCAGATCACATCTATTTCCTACGGTCCAGTCAACGAATGAGTATAGAGGACATGGAGGGGGGCAGAATTTTCCTCTTCAGGAATGTATTGAGGGTAGTTAAGATGTAAAGATACTAAAAGTCCCTAGCCTTGCCGCTTCAGGGGGGAGGGGGGTGGAAAGGTACTTTTTTTCGATTCTTCGCTTATAACTCGGAAACGATGCGTCGTATGCGAAAAATTTATGTATGCAAAATTAAATTATATTAAATTTCCTACAAGAATGTCTATATTCATTTTCTTCCTATGTGTTATAGTTTCCGGGATATTCGCCAGCGAAAATCGATAATTAATAAATAAATGAATTATGTATCTGAAATGGTTTACCGTGGTCTGTTAATAAATCACAGTCACAAAATAATCTTTATTTTACAACACTCGACGTATTTACTAACGTAATTTTTGTCGAAATCTCTACACTTCCTTAAATATATAGTGTGACTCACTTAAAATGAAGATACCATAATACTTTTTTATTTTGTTTTCAATTTGAATCAAATTTTACTCAAGTATAGAACAAATTAGGATCTACTTATGATCAGAAAAACATTCGCCTGCTACAAATGCAAAGCCACCTGCGGTCAGGTCCCCCGCATCAAATCATGGGTCCCGGTATCAAATTCACTGGCAAGCCCCCGCGCCTAATAATTGATGAGCGGGAAATTTTTTTTGTCAAAATCTCTCAACGGACCCTCGCGCTTAATAATTGATGAGCGGAGGGGAGAAATTTGAAAACAAAATTTGCTAAAATCTCTGGTGGACCCCCGCTACGGGCCCCTCGGAAGCCTGGGCCCCTAAACTCAGTACCCCATACGGGAGGCCTGACTGCGGTACCAAAATATGCGGCAAAAAATAAAAAATTATATTAGGCATTTTCTTATCGCAGTGATGTTTACTGCAATATATTATTCATAAAACCTGGCAGGGAAAAAGCTCAAACCAATGTTTACTCCACCCACCAAATGCAGCAGCTAGGACTGAAAGAAATTCTGTTCGTGCATGCTTTTATTGGCTGCTATTCAACATCAGCAACATTCCGGAAGAGTAAACTGGGTTTAATAAAACTTTACATCAGGTGACTTTGCATTTGTAGCAGGCGAATGTTTTTCTGGTCATATGGTTAGATAGTTCTTAAAAATTTGGGCGTCCTCTAAGAGCAGAAATTAAAAAAAATATATGGATAATTAAGTTTTCTTTTCGGTGACTTAAAACCTTCACAAAACCAAAACTTGGAACCTCACCAATATGGCTGATCCCTACACATTGCATGGTTGCTAGAAATAATGGCGGCTGTAAGCAGAAACCCTACTAGTTGTGAATAATTCTACTTCTAACGAGTTTTGTCATAAAATGTTTATTAAATTACCAATTGCTCTTTAAGTACACCGATTTGTTCCTGTAGAAATGTATTTTAAGTCTCATTGGTCTTAAAATATTTTTTAAAACTTCTAGATTATTTTAAAACCTATTCTAAACCCTTCAAGTAATTAACGCAACCGCTTTAGGACCTATAGGGTTTATGGCGCCTGTAAAACCTAACCTAAAAATTCGGTTCGATTTTAAAATTTTGCCACATTTGTAGAAAATTATTGGTAGTACCGCTTGCCATGTCGCAATGTCGGTCGGTAATGGATATCACCTGCTCTCTTCCAGACAACCTTGTCTTTGGATTTGGATTTGTCTTTGGATTTGGGGGTTATCTACTATGTGTGTTGTGTTTATTCATCCACATATACACGGCATCCACAAATACATGAAATGCCAACGAATATTTCTTAATGCAGCTTTAAAACTACCTATTTTACATTTTTACCTATTTTATTGAACAAAGAGAAACCAAATCCTTTTATGGTTAAGCCTGACTCTTATTATAAGTTTCTGCCCATTTCATTAAAACTCTGATAATAAAATAAACTCTAATATGTTTATTTATGAAGGTTCGACTCAAAACTTAGTGATCTCAAAGCATATTAGATTTATAAGCCAGCATTAACAACTACCCCAAGATAATTTTATAAAACGATTATAAAACCTAAACATTTCCTAAATTCTTCAATAAAACTCGATCCTCCTAAGTTGGACTTAACAACTGGAGAGCTTCATTGAAGGTTTGACAAATACCTTGATAAGGTAGTCATAAACCAATAAAGACTACAAGATAATTTAGTGTTAATGTAAATTCTTGAAAGCATTTTTAAAAATTTCTTTAAGACAAGACTATCTTTAAGTGCATTTTATATTTATTATATCTGGCATAAATCACTGGCTTATGAGGTGGTCATTATAAAGCACTGATAAAACCTAAATAAGCCTAAAAGGAATTTAAATTGTTACTTGGGATGTTTACTTCCTAACTACCCCCAACAGATTCCTGAAAAGGAAATTTCTGCCCCCCTCCATGTCCTCTACAACTCATTCGTTGACTGGACTACTAGTCAAAAGTTAAGTATAGTCACTAATTTCGGTGAATTTATTCTATCCTTTTGAGATTCATTGTATGTTTTAGAGGCAGTTTAACTACTTGTATGTTTGTGGAGAAACCCATCTTTCAATTGTTTTAAATGCTAAAACTACATTGGCTTCAAATTACAGTGACGTAATCTAAAACAATGTTTTTGAATATGAAAGAAAGAGTATTTTGTTATCTGTAGAGCATAATTAAACTTTAAATCTTGTAAGACAGGAAACGGACTAACAGGCACTGATTATGTCTGTCTCATTTAATAATTTCCCTTGGCAGATTTAGAGTTGAGTATCTTACACAAGAAGTGATCTTTTAAGAGGCTTAAGCTAATCCTTTAAAACATGTATCCATTTTGTAGGGACTTGTTTCTTGATCCGAGCTGTAAGTCAGTTATAAGAACGATGAATTCTATATTAGTTTTGTACATTCCTTATCAACATTGTGTATTGAATAGTTGGGTTATAAAACTGTTATTGACTGACTACGTTGAATTAACATATACTCTAAGCTTGTTTCCATCTGTATAAAATATTTTTTAAAACTATGAATGACCTAGAAACGGGTCACAGAAAATGTTCTTAAAAATAATGGTAACAATAATAGTAACGTTTAATTATATTTCACAAGCTCCTCCTTCATGATTACATAATAACTGCAGTTCCCTTCTGTTAAGTTATTGAATCACTATGTTTTAAGTGAGTTTTTTCTGCTAATCCCCTTCAACACTATACCGGCTGGGCTCGGCGATATTTACTTCTGTTGTGTTGTGCCAAAATAGATCTCTGGAATAGTATTTGTAATAGAGGGCAATAAGTAACCATTTCAGAGGAGATTGTGCATATAAGTTCAATTAATCTTCAAGTAATTCGATCACTTTTTAATTATATTTTGTACACGTCAGTTGCGATGAAATGGGATATATTTCTAGTGAAAAATATACAGGGTGGATATCCTAAAAAAATAAATAACGAAAAATGTGAGTGAAGACAAGGAAACATACTATATGTAGTTAATACAACTGTCAGAAACCTGATATATTTTAATGAAACATATTCATGGTGATCAGTCAAGAAACAATTAAATAAGAAACAATGTTTGGAAAGTAGTTGTTACTATTGCCAGAAAAAAAATTTGATATATTTCTACTAAAAAGAAGTTCACAGTGGAGTTACAACTTTTATTTGAACCATTTTTTACATAACTTACGTTTTTCTCAAAAATTTTGAGAAAAACGCCAAAAATCAATTTTTTGTTTTTTTATTTTTATCTTCCACAAAAATAATTTAATTTTGATGAAATTCGGTGAAAATGTACATTTTTATGCATCAAATAAGCTGTAATTTTTTTGAGAATTCAATTTGAAAAAAAGGCCTAATTTTCAATGAAAAAAGTTGATTAACAAAGTTTTGATTTTTGAAAATTTCTGGACGGTATTTTTTTCGTTGAAATCTCCACTTTAAGATAATGTAAAAAAATCACACTGTTACTATGGAAAAACATTGTCAAAAATGTAAAAAACCAAAAAAACACTTTTTCCAAGATTGATTTTTCCGTAAATGTCACAATTCTTCATTGTTCATTTAAATGAAGTGATGTAAGTGGTGCAAAACGGTAATTTCGATGTAATATGTAATAAGGGAACTTTAATTAAGCGTTTAAGGTCCGGACTGCTGAAAACCAAAATGTTTAAACAATAATTTTACCTAAGAAATTGCTAAAAATGGTAATTTTTAGGCAAGAAAAAAACTTGCTTATGCTTTACATTGAAACAATTTTATTGACACATATTTAAAAATATTTAAAGTTGAAAAACTGAATTATGGCGGGGCAGTTTTTCTACTACGTGCTCTCGAGTGCGCCCGCACTTATTTTTCGTTCTTTTCTTCCAGCTCGCTTGCAACCTACCTGTCCTTGCCTTTTCACGCGTTCATAACTGACATGTCATTGTTTACACCGTTATTCGTCGTAATTTTCAATATTAACTTCTGTGAACATTGTTGCATTCCTCCACCAACTGAGGGAGCAGCTGAACAACACTGCTTCTTCTTTGAATACCATGCAATTATGCGTAGGTGACTATCTCAGTGTGAGGGTTCTTTCTTAGGCCGCGTGACATAGTTCGCCGGTGTTGGTTATTCCAGTCCATCGTTTAATGTTCCGTAACCAGTAGATTTGTTTACGCCCTACTCCTCTCTTGCCTTCAATTTTTCCTTGTAGAATTAGCTATGGAATTCTGTATTTCGGACCTCTTAAACTGTGTCCCAGGTAGTTTATCTTGCGTTTTTTAATCAAATTAAAGAGCTGCTACAGGGCTTATTTTCAAATTCACACTTGGCTTGGTAACAAACTTACAGCTACGGATTGAGGATCGACACATCATCTAACCGAAATAATGCCTAAATTGACAGAAAACGAATTAATTCCTGAAAGTTTGCTGAAATTTATCTGCTGCAGCTGTGAAACTGGTTGTGGTAGTAAAAGATGCGGCTGTCGAAAGCATGGAGTAAAATGCTCTATTCTATGCTCGAATTGTCACGGGGCCGAAAACTGTTCTACCCCTGAAATACAACCATTAGAAGAAATCAGCGATTCGGAGATGTGTGACGAAACAAATGTTCAAAATAATATTGAAAATAAAGATCTTAATGAACTTGAGGACCTTGACGAAGTCGAAGACCTTATCGAAGTTCCTGAAGAAACCGAACAATGTGCTGAGTCTGATGATGTAGAGCAGCTTCCCAAAAAAATGAGATTATTATAAATTTTGATTTTGTATTTCTACTTTGAAAATTGATTTAATATAAAATACATAATAAACTTATTTTTAATGTGAGAATGCCCATAAAGCATAAAAAAGTTTTTTTCTTGCCTAAAAATGATTATTTTTGGCAATTCCTTAGGTAAAATTTTTGTTTAAACATTTCGGTTTTCAGCAGTCCGAACCTTAAACGGTTAATTAAAGTTCCCCTATTACATATTACATTGAAATTACCATTTTGCACCACTTACAACACTTCGTTTAAATGAACAATGAAGGATTAGTGACATTTCCGGAAAAGTCGATCTTGAAAAAAGTGTTTTTTTGGTTTTTTCCACAGTAACAGTATAATTTTTTTACACCATCTTAAAGTAGAGGTTTCAACGAAAAAAATACCGTCCTGAAATTTTCAAAAATCAAAACTTTGTTAATCAACTTTTTTTATTGAAAATTAGGCCTTTTTTTCAAATTAAATTCGCAAAAAAATCAAAAAATGAATATTACACCTCAAAAAAATTACAGCTTTTTTGATGCATAAAAATGTACATTTTCACCGAATTTCATCAAAATTAAATTATTTTTGTGGAAGATAAAAATAAAAAACAAAAAATTGGTTTTTGGCGTTTTCCTCAAAATTTTTGAGAAAAAGGTAAGTTATGGAAAAAAATGGTTCAAACAAAAGTTGTAGATCTCTTAATTATCTACTACTTTTACATTAAACTTTTTTCGACAGGGGGTCTACTTTTGCCAGAAATCGTAGAAAACCACGTTCTACCCCCAAAAACACACATTTTCGCACCCCCATCCCACTTCCGGTTTTCTGTTGCGGTCCAATCGATTTTTCCCCATTTATATACCATTAATCTAAAATTTTTCCACCACCCATATACTGCTAAGAATTTTTTTTTCTTTCAAAAACTATTGGCACTAGTCTATAATATCAAAGCTATTGTAAAAGTCATAGGCGTAGAGGTTATTTTCCAGTAAAATACTGGATAATTGCATTATTTTGTAGATTTCAGACACTATTTAGAAGAAAATACACGTGCAGAGCATCCCAATAAGAAATATAGAAAAAGCATTAAAGTGCGATTCTAATTTGACGTTGTTCTCTTTTTCCAACACTTTCCCATTCACGTACCAATAACAGGCAATCTTGAGAAAAAATCTCCATCCTGAACTGTAACTCAAAGAAAATTTCATTTTCCCGGGAAATTACGAATATTACGAAGCGGAACAAAACTGAATAAATTTGAAACAGAGGGAGATGATGAACTATAATGCGAGTTCTGCTACGTCACTCACAGCGCACCACCCTCATTTTAAAATCTTAACCAGTAACCCTTGTGATATATTAAACGAAACCTGCTAAAAACGGAATAATACGGTATAGAGAATATTATTTAGGAATTTTGTTGTAATATATAGGGCATTTAATAAGTAAGTTGACCTAGAGTAGAGTAGATCAAAGTATGATGTTTTAACCAAAATTACCTCTATATTAGCATCTGAGGCCCACAAAAGATCCGCTGTAATTTCGAAAAAGATTAATATTTTGGAAACTGATTGAGTAGCAAGTCTTCAATTTGGTACTAATAGCTACAGCCTCGATAGGAATCAATGGATTCAATTGTAACCTAATAATTATGTTAATGAGCTTTGACGATAAATTATATTCAAACAGCACAACTATTTCACACGTCCACTGAAATTTAAGATAGTCACCGATGGTGGCGTTAGTAGCAAATTCGCTTAGTGTTTATCACGGTCAATAAACAATATGGTTACCTCGATCAGCAGCTTTTAGATGAGAGAGACGCGCGCAGCGGGGAATCGAACGAAAGAGACAGACATATCTGATTTCCGTGCAAAAGGCAGATACAAAGATTCCGGTAGGGTCTACAGCCTACGTCAGCTGTAGACACTACGGGCATCTTTGTCTCTATCTTTTGCACGGAAATCGGATATGTCTGTCCCTTTCATCCGATTCCCCCCTCCGCGCGTCTCTCTCGTCTAAAAGCTGCTGATCGAGGTAACCATATAGTTTACTGACCGTGAGTGCCTATAACATTTTTCAATGAACAACACTAAGTCCACATCGTGCGCAGCATGCAAATGCCGATATGCTCTTCAGGAATTTTGCAGTACTGACATAGTGCGACTGGCTTATTGTGGTCTAGAAGTCTAGTTCAGCGTCAGCTGTCATGTCAACAAAAGTAGTTGACGTCTTTAGTTTTAATGGGGAACAATCCAAGTCAGTTCATAATATATCCGACAGATGGCACCATGAGTACTCGGTTTAGTCATTCTGAACTTGTCATATAATATATACCTATAACGTTCATTCTTAGGAAATAAATGTCCTTCTGTGTTGGAACACTTTGGTACACAACAACATGTTTTCATTTTATACCTTTTTCTAATTAATTTTGTTTATCTACTCTTATTAGGTTATACCGGGTGAGTCACGAATTGCGCTCGCCCCGATATCTCCTAAAATATTTGGAATAGAAAATTGAAATGTGGAGTGCTTATTACACGACTAAAATGCCATCTTTTCAATAAAAAATCAAGTTTGATGCACATCCGGTTTGACCGGAAATGCCCACAACTTTCGATTTTTAAATGGAACACCCTATATATTTTTACATTTTTGGAATATAGAGGAAATTTTGAATACAATACATCCATTTTGGTCACTTTTTGATAAACATTAAAAAGTTTATTAAAAAATCTATTTCTGAATCCAGAGAGCTGTGGTGCCCAAAACATATTTTAGTTTGTGTGCTACGTTACTATAAAAATACAAAGAGCAATATGATTGCATTACTTAATTGTCTAGAGGCGTTTAAAATTTTCAAATGTGATTTTTACCCACTAACTCGGTTTTTTTAAATGGGAAGTTAATCGTTCACCAACAATTTTAAATACCTCATTTTCATACGAATCTAATGATACCAAAATTTTGAAAATCCGCTCAGAAATATTTGAGATTTTAGCCAAAATACAATGCAACCAAGCTTTCAGAAACATGCGGCTAATAGATAATAGATTAGTGGGCTTTGGAAACTAAAATGACACATTTCTGTGTAAATCTGGTAACCTAATAACATTGGAAACATCATAGCAGCCATTGAATGTAATAAAACAATATCAGCTGCCAGACAGATAAAAAATAAAGCGTTGCGGAAATCTCTTTGATTAAAAATTAAAGAAAATGAATAATTTTAGTAGAAATGAAAAGGTCGATATGTTACTGATATATGGAGAGTGTCACAAAAATTCAACTGCAGCTGCAGGACTGTATCAGCAACGATATCCCAACAGACGTGCTCCAAGCAGACACTTGTTTGCCAGAGTGGAACAAAAATTAAGAAACGAACCCGATCAACAAGATTACCATCAAACATTTATTGTGAGGACAAAGAAATTGATGTATTAGGATTTGTGATGGTACACCCAACAACATCAACAAGGGAATTGGCAACGGAATGCGACATTAGTCAGTCTTCGGTTTGCAGAATTTTAAAGAAACATAAGTTTCAGTCTTATAAATACCAAATACACCAACATCTTTATGGAGATGATAACGACAGGAGGCTAGTATATCGCAACTGGTTCTTAAATGCAGTACAACAAAACCCAGGTTTTCCTTTTCATATTTTATATTCAGATGAAAGTAGATTTACGAACCAAGATATGTTTAACAGAAATAATACTAGGTACTGGGCTCAAGAAAATCCGAGGTTGGTGGGGCGGGGGAATATTCAGGAAAGATTTGGGTTTAACTGTTGGCTTGGAGTACTTGGAGATCGAATAATTGGACCCATATTTTTTGATGGAACACTTACTGGCGAACGATATTTATTCTTTTTACAAAACCAGACAGCAGAATTTCTTGACTTACGTCCTCTTGCCTATTTACAAAATCTGTTTTTCCAACAAGATGGTGCTCCCCCACATAATTCCAGAAGAGTGATGGAATATTTCAACAACTTGTATGGTGAACGCCTTATCGCAAATCAAGGTCATATCAGGTGGCCTCCTAGGTCACCTGACTTAACACCCTCGACTATTATGTATGGGGCACTCTCAAAAATAAAGTTTATCAAACTTCTTCAAATACCCGTGAAGAGCTGCAAAATAAAGTTGTACGGGCTCTTAATGAACTAACGCCGGCTGAATTGCGTAGAGCCATTCAAGCAACTGTACGCAGAGCCGAATTGTGTATAGAAAAAAATGGTGGACATTTTGAACAATATCTATAAATGTCAATTTAGGGTTTAATTATATTAATTATTTTAATATGGATACCTATTGTTACCTAGTTTAAGTTTAATTGTTCAAACGGAATTGATTTTTGTTTATTTATAGGCCCGATATTTATGTTCATTTAAATAAAACTCTGAAAACCGTACTGATGTCGCATTCTATTGCTAATTTTCTTGTGGATGTAACTGTGTTTACCTCAACATACCTATGCTAAACTTACTTGTAACGTTCTTTGCGCTCACAATTATTAAATGTTTGATAGCTCAAGATTGCCTATAACTACACGAGTCTGTCTGGCAGCCGATATTGTTTTATTACATTCAATGGCTACTATGATGTTTCCAATGTTATTAGGTTACCAGATTTACACAGAAATGTGTCATTTTAGTTTCCAAAGCCCACTAATCTATTATCTATTAGCCGCATGTTTCTGAAAGCTTGGTTGCATTGTATTTTGGCTGAAATCTCAAATATTTCTGAGCGGATTTTCAAAATTTTGGTATCATTAGATTCGTATGAAAATGAGGTATTTAAAATTGTTGGTGAACGATTAACTTCCCATTTAAAAAAACCGAGTTAGTGGGTAAAAATCACATTTGAAAATTTTAAACGCCTCTAGACAATTAAGTAATGCAATCATATTGCTCTTTGTATTTTTATAGTAACGTAGCACACAAACTAAAATATATTTTGGGCACCACAGCACTCTGGATTCAGAAATAGATTTTTTAATAAACTTTTTAATGTTTATCAAAAAGTGACCAAAATGGATGTATTGTATTCAAAATTTCCTCTAGATTCCAAAAATGTAAAAATATATAGGGTGTTCCATTTAAAAATCGAAAGTTGTGGGCATTTCCGGTCAAACCGGATGTGCACCAAACTTGATTTTTTATTGAAAAGATGGCATTTTAGTCGTGTAATAAGCCATCCACATTTCAATTTTCTATTCCAAATATTTTAGGACATATCGGGGCGAGCGCAATTCGTGACTCACCCGGTATACTAATTAATGAACTGCTTTTGATCAATTAATAGTATCCATAAACAAACAACGTGAGTTATTATAACTCACTAGTTCAGAGCCAATCACCTGTATCTTCATGCCTAGCCTGTCCAATCGACGTAACGCGCAACACACGAAGGTGGAGCCAGGGAGGTAGTGACAGATTATTCTCCTTAATGTTTATAAAGATTTTCTGAAATGTCACAAAATACTACTTTTGATTCGTTCGTGCCGAGCCGAATTTTCGAATTTCGCCGTGCAATTTACGATCAGGTTTATCTGGAAGACTTTTTACGTCGCGACATCGTACGGCCGTCCAAATGGTGTTTTTCTAAAAATATGAACGTGTCAAGATTGCATGTTTTTGCAATTTTTTCGACTCCGAGATGTAAGCTGTTTTTTGTTATTTCTCGCAGATACCTCCGAAACGGTGAGAGTTAGCTCGAAATAAAAAACAACGTCAAACGAGTATTTTCCATTACGAATCTTTTGCTACTATCAGAATTTTGATTTTTTTTTTCGTTTCGGAGATAACTACTGAAATGTTGGCCATGTACGGGGGAAATCGCAAATTTTGAGCTTCTACAGATGGCAACTTTTTAATCTTGGCTTCTACGCCAAAAAACTACTCTAGTTAACTTAAGTGGAATTGACTTTGCTAAAACCAATTTTTTTATTTTTTGAATTCCGACAAAAATGAAGGAACTAGAGGGAGCGGGATTTGGGACTTTTTTCTTTCGGCAAAATTTCTCCCTTTTGTCACCGTAATTAATCGGTAATTAACTGAAATCGATCTCATATACGATGTTCACTTAATATCATGTACTACTTTAACGCTCCGTTAATATTGGCCCTTCGAAACAAAAGTTTCTGAGAAAAATAATTTTTTTAAGATTTACATACACTCTATAGGAAAACGTGTAATTTCTTACATTTCCTCGAATATCTCGATAATTATCGTTTTTTTTTTCGAAAAATTTGTAGACAGCTTGTGTAAAGAGAACTGATTGAGCTTTCCGGCGCTTTTTTAATTTTTTCTCTAACATAAAAAACAAGACTTTTGACCGAATATGCACTCCAGGCTATTGCAGTTCGCGGAGAAGTTTTGCATTTTCCGCCGCGTAATATTAATCTACAAAGCTGATTTTTTGTCTACAAGCGGTTTATGCACTATTTCGATTAAAAATTACATTCTACCTCCGCTTAAAGGTGGCTAAAACTTTGAAGACAACAAATATAAAAGGGTGAACAAAAATTAAATTTTACAGTTAATTTTATTAATAAACAAACTGAGTAATTTAAACAAAATTTTCTCAATTTAATATTTATTGTTATAATCGTAGATAATAGTATATTATTATATGAGCGATTGTTATAGCCATTATTCACGAAGATGACGTTTGAGCCCACGAGCCGTAGGCGAGTGGCGCAAATCATCTGAGTGAATAACCTATTAAATAAATAAATTAGACTGAAAATTTCACACCACATTTTTTAACCAATCATAGGCTTGTTTTTTGTTAAGTTACCATGGCAACCCAAAAAATTTCCGGAAATTTTTTACATTCTGTCAAATTAATAAGTGGAAATTTTTCTGTCAATTAAAATGTCAAAGTAAAGACGCGGGAGTTGGAGTGCTTTTAGAATTAAATTTATTTGGCGATGCAAAAGAGGATATTCACGAGTATATTATAAGTACACAAATTAATATGTTAATGTTTTAGGAGCCATTTTTGTGCTATATGCCCATGCATCTTTTGGCTGATAATCAAATTTTGTTATGATTAAAATGTAAATATTAATTTAATTGACGTCTGTAAGTGCAGCAGCCATTACTATCTTGTTACCTTTTATTATTTCACGGCCGCCTAGAAGTTGTTAATTATTGTCTCGGCGACAAGAATGAATACATTCCCTGTGCTCGCATTTAAGTAATATCAGAAATAAATGATGTTCCACCAATTTTAGTAGACCGAAGTTAATAAAAAACAGAAATATACTATGTTTTTAAGTAATTTATAAAAAGTTCATGTAACTAAACTTGGAGAATGGTGTTATTTCACTAAGAAATTTCGTATTTTATTAACCACCAGTTGTTATTCCATGGCTCACTATAATGAATGAATTTTTGTCATTCGTAATAAAAATGTTCAATTTTGGCATAATATTCATAAAATAATGGTGTGAAATTTTCTTACCGAATATCCCACGAGCTTAAATTAATATCCGGAAATTTTTCCTCGTTCATGAATATTTTATGAAAATTCATGACCTCGAAAAAATTTCCGGAAATAATTTAAGCTCTAGGGATATTATAAGTGAAAATTGATAGCATTAATCGGTACCTACTCGTAATAAGTCGAAAACGTAAACAAACAATATGGCGGTATGGCGGTACACTTGTCACTGTCACGCGACTTGATTGTCGCCGCAGCAGCAAGAGTTGATCGCGGTCGATTTCAAATATCATTGAATCAGCGAAACAATGATTTTTAAATTTGTATTTGTGATTGGCCGAATGCAGTGAATTATGAATCGATAATTCACTAGAGTGAATTATGAGTACGATTTTTCACCAAAAAATGCTAATAATTGTTATATAATTAAATAGGTGTAGAAAAAGTATAGTATTCAACTTGCGGTAATGGTAATAACTCACTTGATGAATTACAGCACTCGCCTACGGCTCGTGATGTAAACTTTCATCTGCGTTGAATAATATAGTATTATTCAAAGAAATACTGTTCGTATTAGGCAATCCAAACCACGTGACATCCAACATGGCGTGTGTGAGCCTCGAGGACAAACATTAATTTTCATTCGTTAAACGTTTGTGTTTTTCTGTTGGCTTGGCTACGTTTCCGAAATTTAGTAAAAATAAACCCGTGTTTGCCAATTGTTTGCCCACAACCTCTATATTTTGGATTCCCTAATTGACATTGGATATAACATAACCCCAACAGCCTGAACAACCGAGTACGGCTGCTGCACTCTGGCGGAGATAATAAAAAGGAATGTTCCCCATTGTATACAAATTTACATTTTGCATAAACATGTCTAGTTACAGTCTAACTAACTAACTAAATATGTATTGATAGATGAAATAGAATCCGTAAAAAGATATTGCACCTAATACCAATGTTGTACACATATTTAAATAAAGTGTTATTAAAGTTAATCTAAGATGTGCATTTATTTCTAATAACTTTAATACTTACATGGATATCTAAGGTTCTATGAAAGTTAAAAAGCCGACATTACTTACTGATTCTGAAAGTTGTAGTATTTTTGGGGATGTTAACTCTCTTTTTAGATAATATGCCAGTTGTAATTTTTGATTTTGTAACTGTTTTGTTAGAGCGGCGATAGTTTTATTTTTATCATCCAAGACCACTAACAGGGAGTCACACGACGGTTCTACATCTACTTGGACATTTTGAAAGTCTTCTTCCTAATATTTAGAGACAAAAACTTCTAGAGCCAGTTAATTTAGAAAATGCAATGCATATGTTACCTCACCACTATTTTCACAATCACTTGTGGATGATTTGGTGGAACTCATGGTGACACAGATATGTACAAATGGAATGTGGAGATACGTTAATAATAAAATTTTTAACTGGAAAATTTTTATTTGACAATTTATCAAAGTCAAAATTTTTAATGCTTAAGTGTGTTCGCTTGGACTACACTTTATTTGAAGGATCTCCTTAGTAAAAGGTTTGTTCATTTGAGTTGCTAGAATCAGATCATCTGATTTTAAAAAATTACATTTTAGCAGGTTATTTTGACAAATGACAGCATTTGCAATCAAAACAAATCAAAACACAAACGAACAGGTGAAAGGTGATATTTGTTGCAGGATTTCGAACTTTGTAAGGTTATACAATACATAAGTAGCGCAGTTTCTACATAATATCTTAAAAGTATGCATAGGAGAAAGAAAATTATAGTTGCCATTGCAAATGATGATTTTATATTTAGTACCTAGTTCGTCTGATGATGATGATATTTAATTATAATATCCTACCTTTTAAATAACATCTCCCTCCTTGGACATTTTTAAATAGGTATATACTTACTTATTTTCTAGACTCGCTGAGAAAGGTTTACATTGTGTTTACTAATGAGAGGTTATGTTTCCTGCTCTGATTTTATTGCTCGGTCTCCTGAGTAGTCTTTTATTTGCATGAGGATCAGGTCACTTCTGAGTCTGGTCACGTAATTCAGCAGTTTGTCATATTTTATTTACAACTGATCTAAAGTCAGAAGTAATCAGGTCAGATCCCCCCTTCCCGATGCTGATCCACCCCGCACAGGATACTCACTTCTGAACTTTTGGTTAGTTAAGTGGTGGGGTAGAATTACTGACGTTTTTGACAGTTTTTTTCGTCGAAATTTCAACTTAAAAATATTGAAGAATGAAAACAGTCCTACAAATCAAGAATATTCCCGTTTACAAACATTATTTGTACATAGCAACAAAATTTTATACAATTCCTAGGTGTATCAAAGTTATCGTAATCTTCTTCTGGGATATAAAATGAATATAATAAATTTGTCTCAGGATCTCTTAAATTAACTGGTAATTGATTCATGTTTAAAATTAGCAAAAATTAACTTTTTAAATTGTCAAAACTCCAAACAAAACTGTCTTATTTTATTTGCTTTAAGTCCGGTCAATTTTGACCTGGTCAGATGTGACCCAAGTGAACTAATCCTCATGCAAATAAAAGACTACTCTGAGCTCGAGCAAGAAATCAGTGATTTTTTTGATCTCAAACATGTTACTCCGCACAAATGAACAGAATCAGATCATGTGATCTGACACTAATGAACGGCATATTTATGACTTAGCTGCTCAGATCTGCTCCCAGCAACACAAATGAACAAATCTAATGGCGCTTATCGTGTTTTGTGATGAATTTTGATATTGTTGAAGTATTATGGGTCGCGTGGACGTGACGTCACAGATCTCAGACCTTAGGAAAAGCAAACTGAAATTCTTTAACTGTCAAAAATGGCAACTAGTTGAACCTCCGATTAAAGAACTTATATCTAGATACATAACAGGCTATCTTTTCACTATATACCTTGTTTGCTCCTAACATAGTCACATTATATGTCCATTAAAATGGATAGATGAACATCACATTCCATAGGCAACAGTGGCGTTGTGTGTGTAGAAAATGTGTAGAATGGTAAATATTTTCATTAAAATGAATTATTGCAATTCCTGCATTACCGGCTCTTTATATAACGTGATGTAGGCATACGATATTACAGTAAGATAAAACAGTAAGATAAATATGTATTGAAAGGATATTAAAATTTAATTGCTATTTACTTTATAACTGTAAACTGAACTTCATCATGTTACGACTATGGAACGATCGATTTTCTTCTTTTCTAAACTGCTTTCTGCAAACGGCACAGCACCACTATTTATTTGCACAAAATATATTGTCACTAAACTGTGTAAATATGAATAGAGAATATTATTTAGGTATTAAGCAAATCACAACTTAAAATAAAATTACTTTTTCACCAGTTTTTGGTCGGAGAACACGAAAAACATTTATTGACATTAATGGCCGAACTGTCAACTGAGATTATGATAATCGAAGTGAAGCCGATCGTGCACGAGCGGCCGCGAATACGCCGATGGGCCAATCAGCAACTTATGGGAAGAAGTGCCTTAGATTGTGAGTCTTTCAGCGACAAATAAATCAATGCCATTATGTATCTAGATATAAGTTCTTTAATCGGAGAGTTGAACTTTTCATAATATTATTGTTTTTATGTATATTAAGGTGAGAACTCACAGATGCGTTTTGCGTTTGCGTTTTGCGGAAAAATAAATCGCGTAAAATGTTAATACTTATCATGGCGTTTAGAGTACGTCGCGTCGGGTACACGGCTATATAAGCCAAAAAGCTGCACTTTTTGATTGGGATGTGGTCATACATAGTTGATGCCAAAAGGTAACTTTCCAGATAGGGAGTCACTTTAAAATCCGTGCAGAACACCAAAATGGCGACCATTAGCCACAATAAATGTTTTTGTATCTCAGCTCCTAATGGTAAGATTTCTATTTTCTTTTTTTTTTGTTTGAAAGCTCTCGTAAAGAGAACACTTTTTTGTCCCTATGCATTTATCTCTACACCTTAAGGGTCCTGCACAATTAAAAAAAATATATATTTTTTAATTTTTTGGAGTTCATTTTGTAATTTGATGATTTGTGAATTATTTACTTATTTGCACAGTAGATACTGATGTAACAGTAGATACTGGTGTAACAGTAGATACTGATGCAATATCGTTCTTTCACATTCTCAAAATTGCGGGGCTTCAAGAGATGTGGATTCTCTTTGGTACTGGGTCAGAGATGCATGAGCACTAATGCCATGTTTGAAAGTATAGCTGAACATAAAGCTGTTGCATTGAGAGGATTCCATGCATTCACTGGATCAGATGTAACGTCATCATTTGCAATGAAAGGGAAACAGACTACCTGGAAAGTGTGGAAATCATTTCCTGAAGCTGCTGAAGCCTTTCAAGCTATCGGTGTTCCGCAAGGTAGCATCCTCGGTCCATTATTATTTATCATATTCATCAATGGCTTTTTACTTTCGAAATACTTAAATGCGACCATAGTTAACTACGCCGATGACAGTAATTTGTTGCTTATGGGCCAAACATATTCAGAAATGATAGCCATTGCCAGTACTGTATTATCATCATCAGAGGAATGGTTTAAACAGTCGAGATTAATTTTAAATCCCGACAAAACTAATGCCGTGTTCTTTAAAACAAACCAGGGTCTACATACGCCTCAACAGATCACAGTAAACAACCAATCTATACCATTTTCCAATTCAATAAAATGGGAATTATATTGGGAATTATATTGGATGAGACGTTACGGTTTTAGCCCCACATTGACAACTTATGTTCGAAATTAAATCAAACTTGCTATGGGCTTAGAATTTTACAAAAAAACTCAAATAGTATAACTAAAACTTTCTGCTACTCCAATTTCTACTCGCATGCACGCTATGGAGTTATTCTTTGGGGTTCTTCTGTGGAAGCTAATGGGGATTTTAAAGTGCAAAAAAGGCTGTTAGAATTATTAAAATTTTAAAATACTTAGATTCCTGTAGAGGTCATTTTAAGGACTTAAAACTGTTAACAATTCCTGCATTATTTATTTATGAGTGTATTAAATTTATTTTTAAAAATAGAATGTATTTTGAATCATATGAAACCTTGAATCATTATGATACAAGGGATGGGGCAAATTATGTCTTTCCTAAGCAGCATGGAGCATTGCTCGAAAGGTGCTCTCTATTCATGTATTAGATTTTACAATCATCTACCTAGACCTATTAAAGATGAACACGATTTCAACAAAATTAAGATTAAGCTGATTAACTTACTATGTGACCTAGAACCATATGATATATTCATGTTTATTTAGACCACCCTTATTAAGATAACAAACAAATTTGTGTTGTGTTATATACTAGTATGTATTTATTTATTTATTCATGTAAATTTTTGTGACTGGCTCATACTTTTGTTATATTTCTGTATATACTCTATGTGTAGTGCAATAAATTATTATTATTATCATTATTATTATCTCTTTCAACCTAGCTCTATACCAGTCTATTTCTGACGAGACCTTTCAAGTCTGGAGAAGTTTACTGTTTTGATTTACTGCAAAGACGCAGAAGACTTCTCAGTCAATCATGTTATAAAGCTTATCTTTGCTTCAAAAAGTCTCAGTCTACAAAGTCTGCCCCAATAAAAAAAATACTAAGGCAGCATTGTCTTCGTTCAGCATACTAGGCAGGACAAATTTGGGGTCGTGCATGCTCAGTGATGGACAACATTTCATGGCCAGAAAAATGGGGATGTACCATGGTTGATGGGGAGTGGACGCCGGTCTGGTCTTCTCTTCTTTCCCTTATGGCAGCCTGCAGTGAATTAGTTAAGTGTAGTTGGTCTGGTTGGCCGTACACGAGGCTCGTGCACAAAAGCCAAATTTCCATGCACGTTACTTTGCACGAACTATGGGGGGTTCGACAATGCAGCAATAAATACAATAAAAGGTATGCGTTTAATTGAATATTTTTAAATTCGTTTCACAATTTCAAGATCATAATATTGCTTTGTTGATCGAATTCCTTAATGTAATAATAATATATAATTATTTAGTTCCAGGGATGAATTGGAAGATAAAAAAGATGATTGCGAGTGATCTAGAGTCGTAAAAGCTCTATAGAGAGAAATTTACTTATCAATGAAATTTGTGAGAAAAGTGAAATTTTCAGGTTCTTGAAAATTGCGCAAAATCCTTAAGGTGTAGAGATAAATGTATAGGGACAAAAAATATGAGAAAAAAGATTAAAAATGATATTGATGAGGTCTTGACGAATTTCACGTAGCCACCCAAATTGCGGAAACTGAGGATCCCCTTTGCCAGATGAACTTATGTATGAGAAATCACCCATCAATAACCAAATCGAATTTTTGCATCTGTACGTTTGTGGTTCCGATCGGATGCATTTTTTAGAATTTCTAACATTCAAAATGTTTTCTTTTTTTCAGCATATTTTGGTACCGCAGGTGGCTTTGCCTTTGTAGCAGCCGAATGTTCTGGTCATAAGTAGATTCTAATTTGTTCTAGACTTGAGTAAAATTTGATTCAAATCGGAAACAAATTAAAAAGGGTATCTTCATTTTAAGTGAGTCATACTGCTATATTTAAGGAAATTTATAGATTTCGACAAAATACTATGTTAGTAAATACGTCTAGTGTTGTAAAATAAAGATTGTTTGTGATTGTGATTTATTAACAGACCACCGGTAAACCGCTTTGATAGAAATAATTGATTTTTTTTTATTAATCATCAATTTTCGCTGACGAGTATCTGGTAAACCATAACACATAGGAAGAAAATTAATATAAACATTCTTGTGGGAAATTTAATTACGTTTAATTTTGCATATATTACCTTTTTCCGTGCAACGCATCATTTTCGAGTTATACGCGATGAATTGAAAAAAGGAACCTTTCCACCCCCCCGAAGCGGCGGGACTAGGGGCGGGAACTTTTAGCATGTTTACCTCTTAACTACCCCCAACACATTCCTGAAGAGGAAAATTATCCCCTCCTCAATGTTCTCTACACAATAGTAGTCTTTTATTTGCAGGAGGATCAGGTCACTTCTGAGTTTAGTCACATAATTCAGCAGTTTGTCATATTTTATTTACAATTGATCTAAATTCAGAAGTAATCAGGTCAGATCCCCCCTTCCTGATGCTGCTCCACCCCGCACAGGATACTCACTTCTGAACTTTTGGTTAGTTAAGTGGTGGGGTAGAAATACCGACGTTTTTGGCAGTTTTTTCGTAGAAATTCTAACCTAAAAATATCGAAGAATGAAATGCCACGTACAATCTTACAAACCAAGAATATTAAATTAACTTCTTAAGTTGTCAAAAGTCAAAACAAAACTGTTTTATTTTATTTGCTTCAAGTCAGGTAAATTTTGACCGGGTCATATGTGACCCAAGTGAACTAATCCTGATGCAAATAAAAGACTACTTTATATGTTGTTTTAAATAATTGTGAATTGCACACGCAAGGAAAAATGTGTTAAATTATCGCGTTACATCCTATTTGCTAATAGGATCTGAAATTTGCCGGTGTTAGCAAAGTTGTTTCTAATAATGGGATTAACGTTGTTGCAAAATTAATACATATTCAAACTATTTAATGTCTTGTTCCATAGAATCAGTGAAAATGTATGGCTCCCATAAATTATGGCAATGTACAGTTTAATGTAATTAAACGTAAATGCTTTCCAGCCAAACGAAATTTCAATTTCATGTACACACAAAATAGTCCATCATCAATTTCCGTTGTATAAATATAGCAAATGTAATTCATAATATAATACATATAATATAAATACATTATCGAAATTTGGCACTAATTTTAATAATTACATCGAATTGCTGATTTTATATTCCCCGTATAATATTTTATTTACCTATTTTGATATGGAAAATGAACTATAGCTTGATGTATCAGTTTATTATTACATATTCTTTTATTATGTGAATTTAGTTAATTAATGGGTAACATAATTTTGGCTCATATACCTATTATTTTAAACATATAATAATATTTGCTTCAACTGTTAAAATTAATTTATTATATGAGAGTGGTAGTGTAAACTAAAGCAAAAGCAAAGCTTTTTTTTGCAAACATGATTGGTCTAAAAATTATCAAAATTTTTTTAACTTCTTTGGAGATCTAACATGTCGAAAGAATATCAGTGTTTTATTTGTGACGGGACGTTGAAAACTGAACGGACGATCACAATAAATAGTGTGGCTTAGAGCAAATACTAGGCAGAATCGTGACCTGCTGGATTAAAGCGTCAAATTTTGCAGAGTTCTTATATACCCTCAGTACTGTCAATTCATGGGGCCCGATTTCAGTGTCTGCCATCTTGAAATACGACGCTATCTTTGGACGGTAACAGTAAATTTTCGACTTTCATTTGGTTTTTACTAAATATCTCCCCAACTTCTGGGTTTGTAGCAAAAAGGATTTAATTTAAACTTGGACTTTTTTCAGGTTACTACGAAAATCGGTTGAGTTTAGACTAAATTTGCTACTTTAGAATATAGTGATATGGTCTTCTTACCATGGATCAAGAGACAACTTCAGGATTGCCTAAGAATCGATGTTGTATGGGACATAGCCAGACAGTCTGAAGGAAATTACACGTGTGAAGAGAGGGAAGGAGAAAAGTCACAAGGAAAACCACGCTCCCAAAAAACTTTATTAAATTCCTGAAGAATTCAGAGAACAAGACAGAACTGTTTACCCTACCAAGTGATGCAGTCACAGCTTATGACGTACAAGAAGGTAAAGAAATATACATCACCTATGGTAAATCTGTTATTTAAAAAAATAGCAATACACCGACGTCCGAAACTGACCACGAAGAAGCTGATACCAGAATGTGTCTTCGTATATTGGATGCATTATAAAAGAGTGCAACCAACATTCTCATAAGTACAGTTGACACAATTCAATTCAATTCAAAAAGATTTATTAACATTTCAGTTACAAAAAATGCGCCTGAGTTGGAACCCGGTTCAGAGCCGGCCACACCACCATGGCGAGCAACGCCGTGGTAGATGGGTGGCCGGGTGGGGCAGGTCCAACCTCGGCTTGAACGGTAAGTAAAATGGGTGGAGGTTAGGGCTCCGTTTTAATAAGAAATAAAACTTAAACCTAACAATTTATTGAAAAATAATCATGAACGATTTTAAAATACTTAGAACTACTTAGAAATAAATAGAAAATGGAGAATTTTGTTTAAGCGCGCACACGCGCACTGTTTTAAGAGGTCGGGTTACAAGTACGGGAAAAACTCAATGAAAAAACCCCTTCGGAAAGGTAGGGTGAAGGGGAAGTTATGATTTAAAAGGTTTTGATTTGTAAGAAGTTATTGGTCGAGAGGGGATTTTAAAAAGCACAAAAAGAAACAAAAGAACAAAAAGAAACAAAAGAACAAAAATAAGACAAATAGAGAGAATAGAGAAGGGGTTTGGGAGTAAAAGGTGGTGAAAGGTAAAAGGTGGTGAAATGGAAATTTTGGTATAGGAAAGATTTGGCTAGGGAGGTTGCCGAAAGATAGGCAACGCCTGGTATGGTAATGGGTGTCTTATATCGAAAAGTATGGCATTATGCTGTCTGATTCGTGTTATGTCTCGAGTTAGCGGACTGTCGCCCAATTTGAATTGGTAGAATTTTTGGGATGTTTCCCGGACGAAGTCCGCTAGTGGGGTTATGTACAGTTGACACAGATGTTATTGTGGTACTAGTATTCATCTTTTTCGAGCTACAAACTTACAAACCTAATATTAAACTTTGGATTGCATTTGGTAAGGGTAAACACTTCCGATATTATCATATCAACGCCATCTGCCAAGAGCTCGTAGAAAATATATCGCAAGCATTGCCCTTTTCCATGCTTTCACGGGTTCAGGCACTACATCACAATTTTTTGATAAGGGGAAAAAGTCAGCACGGAAGACATGGAAAGCATACCTTTCAGGCACTAAAGGATTTATCTTTTCTGCAAAACATCGATTTCAGCCAGTAGATGCTAAAACAAAGGCATTTGAACTTATAGAACGATTCACATGCATCCTCTACGATGGCACAACAGAAGTTGATAGTATCAACAAGCTCAAAAAAGTAAAGATGACGCAAAGTCTACCGCCCACACAGGATGCCCTCATTCAACACACAATCTAGCATCTGGTTAATCAGTTTGAAATCACTCCAAAATGCACCTACTCTGGCTAACTTTGAATGGGAAAGAAACGAAAAGACATGGCAACCAATTTGAAGCAAGCAAAAGCTGTAGGGAATTAATCAAGTGCGGATGTAAGGCTGGTAAGTAAACAACAACATTATAAATATAATTTTTATGATTATTTCCTTATTCTGCAATTTTTTTTATTGAAACGTTTGTAACATGCTCAAATACATTATCTCAGCAAATTGTGATTTTATCGATGTCTTTCATTAGTCACATTGTAGCCTATTTATTATTCTTAAACATTAATAAAACAATGTTTGCTGTAAAACTGACTGCATCGGTGATATTTAGCAAAATCGACAAAAATATAGATTTTCGTAATAACCTGAAAAAAGTCCAAAACTTTGGAAGCTTCTATCTCACAAAATATTAAAGTCACAAAAGCAGCTCTGGTCTCAAATTGTTGCAAATTCAGTTTAAATTAAATACTTTTTACTACAAAGCCAGAAGTTGGGGAGATATTTAGTAAAAAACAAATAAAAGCCGAAAATTTACAGGTACAGTCCAAAGAAAACAAAGATGGCGTCGTATTTCAAGATGGCGGACATTAAAATCGGGCATAATCTACCCCTTCCCTCCTCCCGGTGAATTGATAGTATGAGGATAGTATAAGTGTGCAAAATTTGAAACTTTAATCCAGCAGGTCACGATCTTTTCGCTAAGAAACCACACTAAAAGGGCAAGGGGATACAAAGAATTATTGAAATCGGCAAAAAACGTGAATATTTCAAGTGGATTCTAATAACTTATAGAAAAGATATAATTGTCCATTAGCAGAGCACAGAGGACTTTGAAACCTGGATCTGAAATTCCACAAGGACAGTATCCAATTGAAAGAATTAAGAGGACAGAAGACAGAAGAAAGAAGAAGAGGAATGAAGAGAAGACCAATAAATAGCCGATGAAATATATGAACAGGAAGGTTACGAAAAAGGTCCAAGGAAAGACGATTTAGAAGAACAAGAAAGCAGAGAAGAAAAATGTATAGAAGTAGAAGGATCAGATAAACCTAGCGTATGTGTATGCATAATGAGAACAATTGCAACAAAAGAATATCGTTTTAAATCACTTATTATTATCACTACGATATAATAATTTGTATAGCGTATAGGGGCATCTGCACGTCGCAGCTAATCTCAACATATATTTCCTAAGATTTTACGAGTATTACGTAGCTATCACTAAAATTTCTGCCTGGTTCCCATAGTTTCAACCAAAATCTAGTTCAATATAATGTTTATGAAGTTTTAAGATAAAAGAAAATAAAATAGACACTTTTTGCAGGTTAGAAATCTAGCCTATAGCAGGTAATTTTTATTAATCAACAATATTGAAAAATTCTTTGCGTGAATTTTTAAATATTTGCTTGGAGCCAATATGGCTTCAAGCTAAAAATGCGTATACAAACATTAAAAACGAGAATCAACTTAAAAAACTTAAAATTCGAGGTTATGTTAGATCATCTTCGGTCACGTGATTTTGACGCCGCTGTCTGGTGGGCACACAAGACCTCATTCAATAACAGGCAATTTAGGCCAGTCGAAATAGGTGTTTTGTGCGAAATGTCGTTTACCCGCAATTTTTTTTTCTTGGAGTATAGTTTGAGAGTAGAGTGTTTAATGTAGAGAAATATATGCCGCACGCGTGACAGGTGGGGCAACACACTTTAAAATTAAAAAATCGTCCATTTTTTGCCATTTTTCGCTTTATTTGCAATATACCTCGTATATGGAGCATTTTTTGAAAATATATCTAGAGATAGAAAAGTTGAGAAAATCGATTTTGAACATTTTATGATTCTTGACATTT
Organism: Rutpela maculata; assembly: GCA_936432065.2. NCBI lineage: Eukaryota > Metazoa > Arthropoda > Insecta > Coleoptera > Cerambycidae > Rutpela > Rutpela maculata. The sequence goes on from OW386285.2 coordinate 19,863,735, forward strand.
TTTCAGAAAATTCTTCGTTTAAGAGCTACAGACGAAAGAAATATTTTTTTATTTTTTTTTAAGTTATAATAAATATTAATACGAAATATATCATCGGTATAATGTAAATTATGTTTGAATATTCAATTTACAGTTTAAATAAAATATATTTACAGAACTATTTATAATTTACATGTTAAACAGAAAAAAAAATAATAAAACTTTTCAGGTGTTGAGGTATTAAAATGATTGGAAAATAAATAAACAAATATATATTTTCACAAACAGACTAGTCATTTTATGCATAGTACAGCGTACATGCATTTCATGTATAACTTAATAGAATATAATAGAATAGAATAAGTTTATTTAAAACCAACCTTAGTAGTCTAGAAAACAAAATCTAAATATAAAAAAAACCAATAACTTAACCATCAGATATATTGCCAAAGATGCCAGAATAATGGACATCCGCCAATTATACCTCCATTCCTTAGTAGTAAAAACATACTCTGAAGAAAAGAACTTGTTCAATCACAAACATCAAACAAGATATAAAAATGATGTTTTTTGTAAAAGAATGTCAAAAACCATCGGCCAGAAAAGCCATAACTTCCTTGCTCCGAAAGCATATAATTTTTTATCCACTGAAATTAAAAACATAAAATCAGTTCATAAATTTAAAATAGTTTCCACCAAACAATTTGTAATGAGAACCGAAAGAAAAAAATTAATGATTTAATAGATTTAAAAAATAATGAATTCACAGTGGACGATCATTTTAATCACCTGAAATTTAGCAGTATATATCTTATGTCTTACATTGTATATCATTGTCAAAGTACTGTTATATTTATTTATTTTTTTATAATGTATAACATTTTAGAAATTTTAGTATTGTTAAGGTATTATTATGTTATACAGTGTCCCCGGATAGTGTTTGCGAAGCAAAAAAAAAAATAGTACGGCTTTCATTTTCTGCAGTTTCGGTCTGCTTGACGTAAAATGGATTTTTACCAAATTTCAGTTAAAATGGAATTTAACTCGCGGAGTTAGTCTAAGAAGAAAATAAAAGAAAATAAATCATTGTAGGTAAACTGGTCTTTCTGTTAATTTTACAGAAAAACTCTATTTGGATAAAATATTTGGCATTGAAAGTTAGAGGCATATATGCCAACTTTCATAGCATTTGAACAAAAAAAAAAAATAATAATAATAATAACACCTCTTGAAGAAATTAGAAGAAGTTACAAGGAATTAAAAGAAGGGTGGAATTATGTAGTAATTTAGGTGGGGTACTATTTGAATAGATTTCTAGTTGAATTCCTTGAAATTGTAAATTGTGGTAAAAAATAAAAAGCTATTTACTTTAAGTGGTATTATTTTTTTTTGTTCAAATGCAATGAAAGTTGGCATATGGCTCTAACTTTCAATGCCAAATATTTTATCCAAATAGAGTGTTTCCGTAAAATTAACAGAAACACCAGTTTGCCTACAATGATTTATTTTCTTTTATTTTCTTCTTAGATTAACTTCCATTTTTTAACTGAAAGGGGGAGGGTCAATAAGGCCGATTTTCGGCCCCCCTTAAATTCGGCAAAAAGAAAAAAGAAAATGTTTTTTAACAGTCTAGGGTCAATTTAGAGTCGATTCGACCACAAACGGAACCAACCCCACCCCCCTCTTAGGATCATTTCAAGATCAAATTATGAAAAAGCCGTGAAATAAACTCGCCTTTTCGGAATGAGTAGGCTTATTCTGGGACTTCGATTTAATATATATATATAGGTTTTTTGTGTCGCTGATTCCGGATCCGAGGTCAGTTTGGGAAGTTTCAAAAAAATAATTTTATATTCCTGAAAGGTATAGAGGTATAAAATTGCATTCTAAATAACTTTTCTTAGTGGTGACTTTTGCAACTTTGTTAATAAACATCCTGTAGAACACCAAATAAAGTCATTTTTGGTATACTTTAGTTTACAACAAGCAGGACTCAATCCCCAAATACTATTCCAAAATTAAAAAAAAATTGATCCATAGATCTCTTGTTAGATCTATCCTGGGACACACTGTAAACAAACTGACCTCGGATCCGGAATCAGCGACCCAAAAAAACCTATGTAAAAATCGTCCATTTTTTGCCATTTTTCGCTTTATTTGCAATATACCTCGTATATGGAGCATTTTTTGAAAATATATCTAGAGATAGAAAAGTTGAGAAAATCGATTTTGAACATTTTATGATTCTTGACATTTTTTCAGAAAATTCTTCGTTTAAGAGCTACAGACGAAAGAAATATTTTTTTATTATTTTTTTTAAGTTATAATAAATATTAATACGAAATATATCATCGGTATAATGTAAATTATGTTTGAATATTCAATTTACAGTTTAAATAAAATATATTTACAGAACTATTTATAATTTACATGTTAAACAGAAAAAAAAATAATAAAACTTTTCAGGTGTTGAGGTATTAAAATGATTGGAAAATAAATAAACAAATATATATTTTCACAAACAGACTAGTCATTTTATGCATAGTACAGCGTACATGCGTTTCATGTATAACTTAATAGAATATAATAGAATAGAATAAGTTTATTTAAAACCAACCTTAGTAGTCTAGAAAACAAAATCTAAATATAAAAAAAACCAATAACTTAACCATCAGATATATTGCCAAAGATGCCAGAATAATGGACATCCGCCAATTATACCTCCATTCCTTAGTAGTAAAAACATACTCTGAAGAAAAGAACTTGTTCAATCACAAACATCAAACAAGATATAAAAATGATGTTTTTTGTAAAAGAATGTCAAAAACCATCGGCCAGAAAAGCCATAACTTCCTTGCTCCGAAAGCATATAATTTTTTACCCACTGAAATTAAAAACATAAAATCAGTTCATCAGCGACCCAAAAAAACCTATGTATATATTAAATCGAAGTCCCAGAATAAGCCTACTCATTCCCAAAAGGCGAGTTTATTTCACGGCTTTTTCATAATTTCACCTTGAAATGACCCTAACAGGGGGTGGGGTTGGTTCCGTTTGTGGTCAAATCGACTCTAAATTGATCCTAGACTGTTAAAAAAAAATTTCTGTTTTCTTTTTGCCAGATTTGAGGGGGGCCGAAAACCGGCCTTATTGACCCTCACCCTTTGGTAAAAATCCATTTTACGTCAAGCAGACCGAGACTGCAGAAAATGAAAGCCGTACTAATATTTTTTTTACCTATCGCAATGACAATCCGGGGACACACTGTATATAATGTGTTGTGTATATGTGCAATATATATATGTGTATGCATATATGTGTATATATGTATTATATTTATTTTTTTGTGTGTCCAATGCACGCTCAAGTGCTCTAAGTAGCACTTAATATGGGGGCTTAGTTTATTTATCTTAGTTTTAGTTTTTAACAATTACATTGTAGTAGATCAATTTGTTAAATAAACTTATTCTATTCTATTAAGTTATACATGAAACGCATGTACGCTGTACTATGCATTAAATAAATAGTCTGTTTGTGAAAAATTTGTTTATTTATTTTCAATACCTATACATCAATACATCAATACCTGAAAAGTTTTTTGTAAATTATAAATAGTTCTGTAAATATATTTTATTTAAACTGTAAATTGGACATTTAAACATAATTTACATTATACCGATGATATATTTCGTATTAATATTTATTACAATCACTTAAAAAAAATAAAAAAATAGAAAAGTAGCATTGTTCTTTCGTCTGTAGCTCTTAAACGAAGAATTTCCTGGGAAAATGTCAAGAATAATAAAATGTTCAAAATCGATTTTCTCAACTTTTCTATCTCTTGATATATTTTCAAAAAATGCTTCATATACGAGGTATATTGCAAATAAAGCGAAAAATGGCAAAAAATGGACGATTATTGAATTTTAAAGTGTGTTTCCCCACCTGTAAAACGTGCGGATAGTTGGAATATGTTTCTCTACATCCCAAACTACACATTAAGAAAAAAAAAATTGCGTGTAAACGACATTTCGCAAAATGATCCATTTGCAATCTATTCGACTGTCCTAAATGCAAATGAAAACAATTAGTGAGTTGCTATTTGACAACCTATTATTTTGTAACTGTTATTTGTAAATAGCATTAACATACTGTTATTTGTGTACGAAAATAACAGATAACAGTAGCCAAGATACCAAGATACTATTTTCCAGTTACATTAGGAGGCAGCTGCCAAAAAAATCCAAGTGAGCTGAAATTTTGCTTACGTCTTTATTTTAACCTTAGAAGCAACGTCTCAAAAGTCCTCATCGATATCGGACTTGCGTTTTTATTTATTAAAAGTCAAAGATCACAAAATAGTTATTTCCTGAAATATCTCGCATCCTATGTGTCACATTATGAGGTATGTTTTCATTTTTAGGTGACATAATAGTACATTGTAATACAAGTGTGGCAATGAGGCTTGCCACATATGTGTTACATACTATTTTTTCCACGGTTGTGAAGTTATTTCCCTTAAAGTCTTTCAAAATTTTAAATTTATGAAGATGTAATCGAGGCGTGTGGCAAATTCTTTGCCATACAGCGTGTGGCAAAGTGACATTTTCTGCACTCATTTTGATTTTGAAGTTAGAAAATTAGAATTTTCCATAAAATTGTACAAAAAATTCTTGACGCAAAGTGACACTTTCCGCAGTCATTTTGAGACTTTCAACACAATCGTAGAAAATAGGATTTTATATAACAAGTCGCTAAAATGGTGTTTTTCTACGATTGTGCTGAAAGTCAAATTTTCTAACTTCAAAATGAGTGCAGAAAATATCACTTTGCCGCACGCCGTGCGGCAAAGAATTTGCTTGATTACATCTTCACGCTCCGGAATAAAATAGTGTGTTTACCTTAAAGAATTTTATATTACTTACTGGTAATAACAATTAAATTCTATAATTGTGCATTAATTACACATGAATTGCAATTACAAAGTCAAATTTTCTTACTTCAGAATGACAGCGGAAAATGTCACTTTAAATAAAATCTGACAAGCAGCAAATTTAAAATTTTGGAAAGACTAAAAGGGAAATAACTTCACAACCGTAAAAAAATAGTATGTAATACACGTGTGGCAAGCTTCATTGCAAAACTCGTATGATAGGAACACTCGCTGCGCTCGTGTTCCTACTTTCATACATCGTTTTGCAATGAAGCCCTTGCCACACTTGTATTACAATCTACTATTTTTTTACAAGTGGGGCGTTTACAGTACGAGCCGAAAAAACTAATAATAAATAAATAATATATTTTTATAGAAAACGACACATTTCCTTTATAAAATAGACTTAGTAAACATAAGTGAAATAATGTCTATCTCCTGCTGTGAATTTTAGAAGTGCAGAAAAATCAATTTGTTTATTAGATAAGAAGAGACGTAAGAAAAACAAGATAAAAACGTACTTTTCGCCTGTTCACTGAACTTTTTATATAATTGTTACACATTCTATAGGATGGTCTTCGCAGTTATTTGTACATAATGTGAGTTTTAGACATTTTTAATTTTATAGTACGAACTTAGTTGGTAAAAGACTCAGTGTAAAATAAAGTAAAAATTAAAAAAAACATACCAAACCCCATTTAGGTTTCGAACCCGGGACCTTTGGATTCCGAGTCAAAAGCGTAAGAACTATACCACCACCTTACACGTAAAAAAATGTAAATTTTTACATTATAAAACACGAGCTAAAATCATATATTCACGGTTGTATATTATTACATTATCAAATGTATATTTGTAAAATATATAAATATTTAGATACTAAAATGAAATATCATTCCACCAGATTTCTATTCAATTACAAAAACATAAAAATGAAAAAAAAATTTTTTTAAATTTAAATCATTAGTAACGTTTTTATTTACTGATCGATTTTGTTCAAAAACAATGGGGTTCTTCCTCTAACTAACACTAACCTGTCCAAGTTTCAATACAATCGAATTTTTCTTTTTTGAGTTATCGTGCTTACAAGAAACGTGACGGACAGACGGACAGACGGACATTTTGAAAGTTGTTCAGAATTCGTTCACTAGCACAAATGATATGAACATTTTTTGTCTGCGAGCGAGAACATAGTTCTAATGATACATTAAAAATATGGACACTGGACAGTGACGTCGATATCCACTGTAACGCAAGTTGTAACATTTTTGTTGATAAGCTATCAGAACCTAGGCTGTGACATTTTTGTTTATAATATCTATAATTTTTTGAACTGTAACAGATTTAAAAATGAATAGAATGTCATGTATGTATTTAGTTTCTAGAAATGTATCGTTATGTGGTTCATTCGAATATAAAATAATTGTTGATCTCGTCGGCATTACAATAAAAACTTTCAGGAAGGTTTGGTGGATTGTTATCCTCACTACTCCCCATGAGTTTAAATCAGTCCACATTTGTTCAGGATTATTTTTGGTATTGTTAATGAGAAAAGAGTAAAATGCGTTTTTTTCTTGAACTACGGCATTATCATTAGTCCAGTCAACGGAGCGCTAAAATGACCAATATCTCTAATTTGAGTGCTAATGAATGGATTTTGATGAAACTTTGTGCAATGTGTTTGTAGTGACGTTAATAAATAAGATGAAAAAAGAGATTAGAGTAGGAAATGATCGGAAGGAATAGAAATACTCCTTTTTTCACGGATTCCGTAACTTGTAGAATTAGGTCAAAATGAAAAAAAAAATAATAATTTATTTACCTTTTTTTAACACAAAATAAGATGTTTTTACTCTTGTGAATTTTTTCGAAAAATGCATATTTTTCGAGATATGGCCACTCGAAAATTCCTAAAAGGAGGGAGGGGAAATATAAAAGTTGAAAAAAAAATCTGAAAAAATTCAGGGAATATATCATGGAAATACAAGACTTTTTTTTATTGGCAATTTTTCTGTAAAGTGCGCTTTCACCGAGTTTCTCCGGAAAAACATGAAAAACTACCCCTTTCATTGGAATTGTAGCGCATTAAAAATATGTAATTTAAAAATTGGAGAAAATTTAGACCTACGCACTGAGTCCCTCTAAATATTTTTTGTCTCTTGAAATTTTTTTATAACTTGCTAATTTTCCGAGTTACGGGCAGTTTTTCATGATAAATAATGTACTACATTTTTTGCACATTAACACATGAAAATTCGAAAAATGAGCATGATTTATATATATTATTGTAAAAAATGTGAAACTTATACCATTTTAAAAGGTTCACAACAGTAAAAATCTTATTTTGGGCCAAAAAAGGTAAATATATTGTTTTTTTTTTTTCATTTTTGACCTAATTCTACAAGTTACGGAACCCGTGATAAAAGAGGTGTTTTCTACCCCTTCCGATCATTTCCTACTTTAATCTTTTTTTTCAACTTTTTTATTAACGTCATTATAAACACATTGCACAAGGTTTCATTAAAATCCATGCATTAGCACTTAAATTACAGGTGAAGCCCCCCTGTTGACTGGAATACACAAGGGCGGATCTGGACCTTGACACTGAACCCAATTTTTTTTGGTGGGCGGGGGGGGGGGAATCTGAAAAAAAAATTTTCGCTGTAAAATTTTTTCTTCCCAAAATTAACAAAAAATCATACCATTTAAAAAAAAAATTGATGATTTACAGAATCTTGGGGGGGGGGGGTAATTACCCCGTTACCCCCCCCATAAATCCGCGCCTGGGAATACATAAAGATTACGAATTCCATCAAAATATCGTCTATAGACAGCACTTCTAGTTTCTTTAAATCTTAACGAAGCAATTCATATAAAGTATCTGTAAACCATAGTTTTGGCGTTTGTTAGATTTAAAAGTAACCCCTCTTTAAAAGGGCATATATGATGGTTAAAAAGATTTAATATATTTAGGTTAAGAAAATCAACAGATTTAAATTTAGACTTACTAGAATTACTTTTATATTATTCAAATATACTTACAAAACTAAAATTGAGTTTTCCTTTTCTATTTATTTTAAAAATATTTGAACATCTATTTCTTGCTCTTGATAATAATTTAAAACAATTGGAAACTTTACGTTTGCAGTTAATAGGACAAACGGTGAATATTCAGGCGCATCAGCGAAATACAGAAATGACTTGGTTTAAACTTTATGCTTCTCGTCGTTTGTACTCCACATCTGGGGCATCTTTTGTCACAGTCCAACAATAGGCGGCTAGCATTGCGCAGATTCATGTGCTTTGGGTTTCGCTTCTCCATCGCTGAGATATCTTGATGGAATCTCTCGTGCTCATCATTTAATGCACCGCAGCCGTCTCACGTCTGGCAAGAAATTCAAATGAGAGAGATGGAACTGCTTTTTTATATATTAGCCTAATTTGCAGTATGATGGAGGTGGTCTTTCACAAGCTGATTTACAGTTCTCAGTATTGTCTTTTTAGAAGAGTCATGGCTAAACTTCAGTGCTCACAATTCCTCGTTGATTTACTAGGCCATGCTAGATAAGGGTTGGACAACAAAATAATTCGTTACAGCAAACTGATAGCAGAATATTTTAGAACATATCACAACTAAAGAAGGAAAAATAATCCGAACCACCTGCGATTATCTGGGGTGAAATGGAGTGGATTTTTAGAGGTGAAAAGCGGTTTTTTGCGATTAACTACGCATCCTATCGAAAAAAGCTAAATGTAAAAGTTGTAGGTAATAAAGAGATCTATAACTTGTGTGGAGAGAATTTTTATCCTAACCTCAATTTTTTTCGAAATACACGCAAAAACCCTTTTTTCGGTTTTTTATTTTTTTCTTCCACAAAAATAAGCTTAGCTCAAACTTGGTGAAAGTACACCTTTTGGTGTCCCACATAAGCACTTTTTTTTGGACCAAAATATTTAACGGTTGTTGTTTAATTAAATTAAAAAAAAAAAAAAGTGAAATTTTCAACTGCGATTCCTCATAAAAGTACTTATCCGATAGAGTTCGTACGGGCTCATTCTTTTTATTTTTACTTCTACTTTCAATAAATAAAAAATATATATACCGTGTGTGTAGTCGCGGGCTAGGCATGGGGAGTAGAATTACAACATCGCGGGTGCCAGCTGCATTGGCGCAACTAGAGAATTTTTCTGGGGGTGGCCAGACCCCTCGTGTTTAAAATGCAAAGTTCAGTGGCGGCTCGTGCATAAGATACTTGGGAGTTCTGTAGATATATATGTGTACACTGGGCGGTTAGTGATAGCGCCGTAGGCAAAAGCGCCGCAGGCGAAATTTTGTTGTAATTTCAAGGTCATTTAATGACCTTGACAAAGGAAGTCATCGTGCTCTGGTAACGCTGACCAATAGGCGAGCCGGCCGCCTTTGGTGTATAGTAACATTTTGAAATTAATGTTACATTGAACTTTCGATACTCGGAGCCACCCCCCTGGAATTAAAACAATTTAAACATAATTATTAACGAGCTAAAAACGTACTCTTCGCCTGTTCACTGAACTTTTTATATAATTGTTACACATTCTATAGGTTACTCTTCGTAGTTTTTTGTAAATGATGTTAGTTTTAGACATTTTTTATTTTCTAGTACGAACTTAGTTGGTAAAAGACACAGTGTTAAATAAAATGAAAATAAAAAAATTATACCATACCCTATTTGGGTTTCGAACCCGGGACCCTTGGATTCCGAGTCAAAAGCGTAAGAACTACACCACCACCTTACACGCAAAAAGATGTAAATTTTTACATTATAAGACACGAGCTAAAATCATATTTCCACGGTTGTACATTGCACTATGAAATGTATATTTGTAAAATATATAAATATTTAGATATTAAAATGAATTATCATTCCACCAGATTTCTATTCAATTACAAAAACATAAAAATCAAAAAAAAATTGTTTTCAAATTTAAATCATTACCTAATACCATTTTTATTTACCGATCGATTTTGTTCAATAGGGTTCTTCCCCTAGCTGACACTAACTTACTGTCCAAATTTCAGTACAATCGGATTTTTCTTTCTTGAGTTATCGTGCTTACAAGAAACGTGACGGACGGACGGACGGACAGACGGACATTTTGAAAGTTGTTCAGAATTCGTTCACTAACACAATTTTTTTGTCTGCGAGCGATATTTACTCTAGAAATGTGCCGATCAAATGCAATATACTACTCTTCGTTTTCTTATTTGCGAAGAGTAGGTATAATAATTATGGTCAGAGTTTTTGGTAGTTCTGCAGCTCTGCAGCACTTATGAAGAAACCGCCTCTGACTTACCATTATACCTAGATGGGAAATCCTATTTTAGCTATTTCATCGACACGGCCATACACATTATGCATAAAACTACTTTTCACTTTCAGTCAAATTATAAAATGAAAAAACTCTACAAATATGTAAATATTATTGGTTTCGAATAGTTTTATCGTGATGTTGACACCATATGACGCTTAAAAGAAATAGATTTGATATTAGGAACATATTGAAACACATACGCTTCAGATTTTCAATTTTTATTAAAAAAATTCGCAAGAAACTGAAATATAAATCTTAAATCAATGAACTAATGAACAAAAACATTAAAACAAAACATTTAGATATTTAAATTTATGGATTTCGAATAATTTAGTGATACATTAGTTGATAAATTTTAATTTTTTTTGCTAATTTTTCTTTCCTCTGGGGTGGGCCGTGGCTAGTTTGGGGTGGGCCCGGCCCACCCTGCCCTCCCTCTAGTTGCGCCAATGGTCAGCTGGCTGAAATGAAATAACAGAGCTGGGATGTCCACCTACGGACGCATTTACGGCTGCCGGTGTTGTCAGATCTCTCGCGCTACGTGAATGTACATGCCTAATGGGAAATTACACGCACGGTATATAGTACAATGGAAAAAATTGCTGGAAAATCAAAAATTCCGAAAAAATGCCTTTTTTCTTTGTGTTTTATAATTATTGTCAAAAATTTGTTATTATTTATTAAAATGAACATAGTTTTGTAATATCAATGTATGCTACAAACAATTAATAAAATAATTAATAATTAATTACATTCATGTTTAAATTATTAAACAAAAAAGTATGATCTTGATTTCTATGCCTTCTGTTGTAACGGAATTGGTACGGCGTAAAAATGACCGCATTTTTATTTATTTGATAATCTAAATATAATTACTTTTAATTTTGATTGTTAATAATTTTTAAAATGTAAAAAATGATAAAAATTTTTTGTTAATTTTAATTATTAAACATAATATAAATAATTTTTTGTAATAATAATAAATGAACTTTGTAATACATGATTTTAATATATTAATATTTTGTAGTAAACATACAATTGACATACATAATGCATAACATTTTTGACACCAGTTTTCAAACTGATTTATCACCACGTTAGCTTTTTTACTGGTCGGACCTACGTGCCTAAGTCGCGAATTTTAAAATTAATTTCTTAATTTATTGATCAAAAACTATATATTTCGGAGCTTTAAAATAATTACGTACAAAATTAAATAATATAAGAGAACAGTGAAAAATATTTCATTCGGATTTTAGTTTAAATTCTCGCGTTTTCATAAACACGGAAATAGTAATTTTTTTATTTGGGGAATAGTATTTCATTTCAGTATATGAATATATCTTAATCTTGAGCTTCACACACAAGAGACCACGACAAAAATGTTTAACATAAATATACATAACTGTAAACGCAAGCGATAGAAAACTGTAGTTTAATGTAACTATGGTTTTAGATTATTCCAAATAGGATAAGCGCCCCTTCGTTCCACCATCTTCATCAATCGGATGAGAAGATTCGTATGGAACTCGAGTAGATTGGTCTGTTTCCATATTCTGCAAGACCACGCATCAAAGGACCCCGCATTAATCTTATTGAAAAGTGGTTCCGGTCAAATTGGCTGCATTTTTAATATATTGTAGATTTCGACTTTCTGATCAAAATCTCTCAAGGGCTCAACTCGATCATTCCAATATCTAGTTTCCGAGATACCGCACAAGAAATGTACAAGAAAATTTTCGAATTTATTCTTTTTTTCATATATTTTATATTGTGAAACGTGTTAATAGCCCTTTATAATATTTTGCACTAAAAAAGTAAAAAAGTATTTTAAGGCTTTTGGTTCTTGTACACACATTAAATCACAATTTTTTTTCATCCCTTTTATAATGGGGAAGGGGTGATAATGGGGGGGGGCTAATGCCAAATTTTTTTTTAAAACCTTAGCTTCTCTTGTATACACTAAATACCAATTTTATGGACTCTTACCTGCTTGATTTACTTATTTACCCCCCATTTACCCCATTTTACCCCCCAACTCTTCGACGGAATACGAATACGAATCTAGTTCTAGATCCCGTTAGAGTACATACGTGTACCCAATTTCAAGTCAATATCTTAAACGGTTCCAAACGTGCGCTCAAAAAAGTTACAGACCGACAGACAGACAGAATTTTTTTTTTTTTGCTCAAATTTAAAATCTCGACGTTTTATGACATTCTAAACCTATTTGAACAATAAAAATTTTCAAAAATTTTTTGTCACTATACTTCCACTGGATGTGGAAGTAAAATTCAACCAATTTGACCGGGACCACTTTTCCATAAGATTATTGCGGGATCCTTTGTATATGTCTTATGTGTCTACCCATAAATAGCAAGCTTCTGTGTTCGTTATTTCGTTGCGGTGACAGTAATAACTACCTTATTTTGTGCTGACTGGGCCTGGTGGAAATTGCAAATACTCCTTGTGGACTAGGGTGATGCAAGAAAATTCACTTTTCAGGTATCTGCTACTACACCCCTTCGTATTCGAGAGTGTAAAAGAACAAACATTTTGCTGTATTGCAAATCTAAATTGGTTAATATTTAGAGGTCGCTACCAGCAATTTATGATTTTTTTATAAAAAAAAAATTGATGAAATTGAGGTACTTTAAAAATGTAATAACTACTACAATTTTGTATATAGGTAGATAAAATTTTGCAATAGTCTAGCTCTTGGAATATGTTTTTCAAAAACTGGGTCGAATCTTTGGATATTTCACTATCAATTTTTTTTTTTTTAATTTGTATGGGATTAAAAGGCAAGGACTGCATGATAACATTTGCATAAGCAATTATTCTCAAGTGAACAAAAAATGATCTCCATATGTTAAAAATGTGCTCGTCGAAAAGACTCGACTGTACGACCGATATTTCTTTTTCTTCAAAAAAATTAAAAATATACTTAGGTAGAATTTCCGTAATTTGGCTCTACCAACCTGATTTATTATAATTTTGTGCTCATAAAACAATGTAACATGATAATAATTAGTAGTTGTTGGCATGATTGATTGATTTTCAGGGGAATTTATTCTGTTGTGGACACTCATCCCTTGATTCACATGACATTATTCCGTTAAGTTAAAATATCTAGTTGCTATACTATTTAACGTTAAGTCCACTTGTTTTATTTACAATGTATGAGAATTTTGATAAGTCTACCGACACTACTTAGTTGTTTATTTAGATATACTATACATGCTTCCACATGGACATAAAACTAACTGTAAAACTGTGTTGCAACGTCGTTGAACGTCTTAATGTGAATAAATCATGCATGTAGCTTGAATTTAAGATGTTTGCTATCAACTACGATAAAACGTGTGTGCCAAGAGTCAGTTAAAGGCAGTTTTTAGATATATTCAAGTTTTATCGACTATTTTACATATTTTATTGAGTATTTACGTTTCGTTTTGTGCATGGTTTAACGCCGTTGTTTTGTTTGGCGAAAATCAATATCGTAGTGCGTCTACCTCAGTAAAGCATGTATTTTATTAACCCATAATACGGTACTTTGCAACTCCAGCCATTTTCAACACAAATCCAGTTCCATTTGAATAATATAAATTGGTCTAAACTATGCGATTCAGGCAGGAAATGCAGAATTCTAGAAATGTTTCTAATCGATACATTTGTAAAATATATGATCAGTTTCTTTTTTACTTAAACAAAAAGTTATTAAAAATGTTCACGCTTTAGATGGTTGAGAAAATTGTTGGCATTGACTTACATTGACACTTGATAGCCTCTTCTCAGAATATTTTTGATTTTACGTCTATCAGTTGCTGAGTGAGTTAAGTTCCTCAAAAATATATAGTTAATCCTCGAAGTAATGAACAACCGACGAAGAAAGTCAAATCGTTCTAAATCGTATCTTTGCGACGAGGAGTTCCGCGAGTAAAAAACCGCACTTCAATTTCGAAAACCTTCATGTATTTGTATTATTTAACGTTTCTTTCATTTATTTCGCTTTTTGGAGTTTCTGCCATCTTCAAATTAATTTTAAAAAGTTTATTTTTTTTACAAATTCTGTATAAACAACCTCGAAAACTATAACAATCAAAAAGTTAGCACTCATCTGGGCTGTTTAGTTCATTCAGTGTCATTCTTACCGGACACATTGTAAGATATTTGTGTAGTTGGGCTTGTTTAACGTTTTAATCGTTTGAAGAAGTAATTATGCCTAAAATAACAGCGAGTTGTGTCCTGTGACGTCACAGTCGAGTGCGAAGTATTCAAATAAGAAATTAAATAAGTTCGTGAGTTTTTCAGATATCGAGATGATTTTTTCTTTGTTTGACTAGATAACTGAAAGACTACTAAATGAGATTGAATGTACATGATATTTCTAAAATAGGAAACTTCCTAATTACTACGGGAGCCCACCCTAAGTGTCCGTGCACCCCCCCCCCCCCGGATCCTTTAGGACAAATTTTTTCATAAAGATTAAAGCCTAAGGAACAATTTAAGACATGTCCTAAAAAAAAAAAATTGGCTGCACTTTCAAAATGGCGTCCGTTAAAAAAAACAAAATTTGCAAATATGGTTTTTGTCATTTAACACAAAAACTAAAAAATATGGAGAAAAACTTTCTGTACAAAAAATAAAGTACATAAAATTTTCTACAATTTTGTTCCTATACAATATTTGCATTGGAGTTACCATTTTCCAGATAAATGATTAATCTCTTAACATAAAATAAGAAAATTCAATATAAAACGTAACACTACGGAAGCCCACCGTAACTGTCCGTGCATCCCCCCGATCCTTGGGGACAATGTTTTTCATAAAGATTAAAGCCTAAGGAACAATTTAAGACATGTCCTAAAAAAAAAAAGCTGGCTGTACTTTGAAAATGGCGTCCGTTTAAAAAAAATGCAAATATTGTTTTTGGTCATTTAACACAAAAACTAAAAAAGATGGAGAAAAACTTTCTGTACAAAAAACAAAATGCATAAAATTGTCTACAATTTTGTTTCTATACAATATTTGGATAGGAGTTACCGTTTTCCAGATACCACTGTTACCGTTTTCGAGATAAATGTCTGCAAATTATAATATTATTATTATTATTTTTCAGTTTATTTTACTTAATTTTTATGTTAATAATATATAGTTACATTATACGCCTTACAATAATTGTCACAGTTATTTCCTCTAAGTGATTTACCGATATATGAATTTCCATGTTTTCTTAATTTTGGACTCATTTATCTGGAAAATGGTAACTCCTATCAAAATATTGTATAGGTACAAAGTTGTAGAAAATTTTATGCACGTTGTTTTTTGTGAAGAAAGTTTTTGTCCATCTTTTTTAGTTTTTGTGTTAAATGACAAAAACAACATTGGCAACAGTTTTTTTTAATATATGGCCGCCATTTTGAAAGTACAGCCAGTTTTTTTTTTTTAGAATATGTCTTAAATTGTTCCTTAGGCTTCAAGGATCGGGCGGGGGGTGCACGTACAGCTAGGGAGGGCTCCCCGACTAAATTGTATCTTTAAAAAAACTTTTTAGTTTGTGGCATTAGAAATCCGAAGAGAAATAATTCAAATCCATTCATTATACCTAGGTTCTGTCATTTTTCATTTATAATGACTAATTGCACTGGACTAAACTATTAATTAATTTATTTATTACGCAATTATTAGGAAGTATTTTATTTTATAGTAAAAACCGCATTACAAACTTGGCTAGTTAGTTGCTTAACTGCCGGTACTTAGGTAATTAAAAATCACTTATTAATTTGTCGAATTTCATATTTTGTATGCATGATATATTTGTTATTTAAAGACTATTGTTTGTTTTATAAAACATTTTCTCTACGACTGACGTTTGAAAATTATTGATTTTACAAAGCGTGTACAGATCCTTGTCGCACGCTAACAACGTGTGAAAAGTACTTTGCACATGCACTTGATCCTTTCATAAGAGTGCATTCAAAACCATTGAAGTTGTTATAGACCGTGGGATAGTGACAGATTTTTTTAAACGTTTGGTTCCTATCTGGCCTTTTGGGAGCCTTTTGTGCCTGATTTGTACTAACCATTTTTGTGTTTATCAAACGGTTATCAAGGGCCCCTCAGCGGAAAACAGAAAAGAAAATTTCATGAAAATGAGCAATTTCAAACGTTTTGTTCCTATCTGGCGTCAAGTTAGACTTACGTTTTAAAGAAAAACATCCGACGGAAGCTTATCGCCAGACAAATTCCGTGGGCCGGAAGGCCTGAAATTTCAATCCGAAGTTGTAAGAAAAAATGGTCAAAATCAAACGATTTGGTTCTTATCTGGGAATTGTATATATAGGTAAATAGATTATAATTATCGCGATATAACAAACGCCAGACAAATTCCGAGGGCCCAACAGTGAAAAAATTATTGTTCAAGTTGTCAACTATTCCGCGAAAATCAAACGATTTACATTCGTCTGGCATTTGTTTTTTTGTTAATATTAGGCAATAAGTAGTTTCAATTTAAGATTCCCAGACGAATTGGCTGGGTCCCCTGGATAGCCAGACAAAAAGAAAAGCGCGAAAAAAATGCCATTTTTCAAACGATTTATTCCTGTCTGGCATTTGGATTTTAAAAAGATATGTTAATAAATAAGCCATATTTCTAGTCCCAGATAAAAAGCTTGGGCCCAGACGTAGATATGTTGAGCGAAAGTATCGAAAAATCAAAAAACAGTCGTGTAAAAATCGATGCATTTTCAAACGATTTACACTCGTCTGGGATTTGTTTTTTTAAAAAGATATGTTAATAAACAAACCATATTTCAAGTGCCAGACAAAAATCTGGGGCGCACCTGTAGATATATCGCAAATTTTGAGGTTCTACAGTTGGCAACTTTTTAATCCTGGCTCCTACGCCAAAAGACTAGCTAATTTAAATAGAATAAAATTTGCTAAAACTCTTTTTTTAATTTTTTGAATTCCGACAAAAATGAAGGAATTAGAGGGGGGCGGGATTTGGGACTTTTTTTTTCGGTAAAATTTCTCCATTTTGTCACCGTAATTAATCGGTAATTAATTGAAATCGATCTCATATATGATGTTCACTTAATATCATGTACTACTTTGACGCTCCGTTAATCTCGGTCCTTCGAAACAAAGGTTTCTGAGAAAAAATATTTTTTTTAGATTTACATACATTATAGGAAATCATGTAATTTCCTACATTTCCTCGAATATCTCGATAATTATTGTTTTTTTCGAAAAATTTGTAGATAGCTTATGTAAAGAGAATTGATTGAGCTTTCCGACACTTTTTTTATTTTTTCTCTAACATAAAGAGCAAAAGACCAAATATGCGGACGTCTCAAAGCCAACCGCCACCTAGTCTATTAATTAGGGTGAAGACATACCGCTCGGCTAAAGTACACCATCTGTGGGTCCCCACGCGAGACTAGTTTCTCGATCTGACGTCACAGTGCTTTTCGTGAGGAGTAGCGAGGATTTCAACTTTAATTATTTATTGCAAAGTAAGTACTGCGATTTAAGAGCTGATATTCGATGTGGCGTGTTTTTATACATAAACACACACTTTAATGTAATACAAAAAAAATAGGCAAGTTCCCCATTAGCAAACGATAAATAAAAATCACCCCGGGACGAGCGGGGAGTATAAAAAGCAGCGTCGCTCGAAAACAATGCATACCATATATGTTTCTACCACATCACATCTTACGTGTCTTATGTCGCGTGCATTAAAACGAGAGAAGAAATCACTTTCGTGTGGTTGACTACCTACGCCAAGGGAGAATGAAACAGGTACGGACTTACGAGGACTCTCAGTTTCTATGGTGTAGTGCAGAGTTGTAAATTATATATTAATATGTAATAATTTATATTTGTCCTTTTGCTAGTATGTAACTTATTTATTGTAAATTTTATTCGATCGAGGAATTATGAATGTGAAAGTGACAGTTATATTGATTCCAGTGATAAAGAAATTCAAATTCCAAATGAGTTTCAAGTGAGAAAAAAAACGGCATTTCAAGGGCGGATCTGGACCTTGAGCTTGAGGGGGGCGTAACGTAGCCGCGTGTTGAAAATAACAAAAATGTTTTTCCCAAGGAAAAAATCTCAAAAAAAAATTATAAACACAACTAAATATATTCAAAAATATAAAACAAAATAATAAAAATTATGAAATTTTAAAATGAAAGTTGATTGTTTACGGAATCTTGTTACCCCGTTACCCCCCATAAATCCGCGCTTGCGGCATTTAAGTAGTGACGCGAAACAAATTTGTTTAAATGTGTATAATACTGTTTTACAATGACAAGCTAATGAAATGCCAGACGAGTGTGAATCGTTTGAAAATGCATCGATTTTTACACGACTGTTTTTTGATTTTTCGATACTTTCACTCAACATATCTAAGGCTGGGCCCAAGCTTCTTGTCTGGGACTTGAAATATGGTTTATTTATTACCATATCTTTTTAAAATCCAAATGCCAGACAGGAATAAATCGTTTGAAAAAATGGCTTTTTTTCGTGCACTTCTTTTAAGATTTAAAATATGTTTGGCCCACGCTTTTTGTCTGGGACTTGAAATATGGTTTAGTTATTACCATATCTTTTTAAAATCCAAATGCCAGACAGGAATAAATCGTTTGAAAAAATGGCTTTTTTTCGTGCACTTCTTTTAAGATTTAAAATATGTTTAGCCCACTAAAAATGTCTGTAAATGATACAATACATTTTCGTTTTGGTTAATTTTTACAGAAAAAATCATTTCACATGAGAACCAATCGTTTGATTTTCGCGGAATAGCTGACAACTTGAACAATAATTTTTTCACTGTTGGGCCCTCGGAATTTGTCTGGCGTTTGTTATATCGCGATAATTATAATCTATTTACCTATATATACAATTCCCAGATAAGAACCAAATCGTTTGATTTTGACTATTTTTTCTTACAACTTCGGATTGAAATTTCGGGCCTTCCGGCCCACGGAATTTGTCTGGCGATAAGCTTCCGTCGGATGTTTTTCTTTAAAGCGTAAGTCTAACTTGACGCCAGATAGGAACAAAACGTTTGAAATTGCTCATTTTCATGAAATTTTCTTCTTTGTTTTCCGCTGAGGGGCCCTGGATAACCGCTTGATAAACACGAAAATGGTTAGTACAAATCAGGCACAAAAGGCTCCCAAAAGGCCAGATAGGAACCAAACGTTTAAAAAAATCTGTCACTATCCCACGGTCTATTACACGATCTTGGTTTAAAAACGTCAAATTATAGATAATATTTTGACGCTCAAGTTAATTCTGAAAACCTAAATATGGAAACTAATGACAGCCGTAGAATAGTATAGTGTGTAACACGTATGAAAATTACATTTCACACTTGTGTGACTTATGACAATTATTGTCAATGCATAACCCATAAAACATAGTTATGTAGTGTGCCTTTTATTTTTGAGGCCCTCTCTACGTTGAAAACATACTATTACTGACTACTGTGCATAAAAGATCTACCCAATTCGTTTATAGTTCAGTGTTTGACGGTAAAAATAGGGTATTACTTCTGAATTCTTTCGGACAACATCGATTTGGATTAAAATTTGTATTTAAGCTTATCTAACCATTCTCTTCAAAAGTTATATGTTCCTAATGTGTGCTTTTTGGGGTTGAAAACTACCCCTTCTGAGAAAAAATATAAAAACAGATTTAAGCGTTACATAGATTGAAATTATGTCTAAATATGTAGAATAAACATTATTTCATATCCTGGAATATAATTTATGATGTGTTACAACGTTTCAACTCTTTAAAACCACCTCCTCTTATGACGAAATTTAAAAAAAAAAATTAGTTTTCAACAGCTTGAAATGTTTTAATGGTGGATTTATAATGAATTAAAATCCGTCACTGTTTATAATACAATTTATGAGTTATTGCAACGTTTTATCCATTACAAACCGCCCTCGTGATAAAATTAACTACCATATTTACTTAAAATTAAAAACTGAAATTATTGAATGAGTTTAAAGGGGAAAAATAAAAATTGTATTCACATTAAAATAGCATGTTTTATTACTGAAAATCTATGGATCATCAGAAGAACTATCATCACTATCGACCTGCTCCTCTTGGTCTGTAATTGGAGAACAATTTTGACAGTTGTCACCGGAGCATGTTCCGCATGTTGCATTACAAAGAAGTCCAACTTTTCGGCAGCTACAAGCTGTGCCATATCTTTTTTTGCAGTTACAAAATATCATTTTGAAGAGTTCTTCCGGTGCAGCCATATTCGGCATTTTGATTGGTAGTAAAAATCCTTCATTATTAATCCATCCCCAATCAGTTGGACGAGTATTTTTGTTCCCAAGCCACATCTGGGTTTGTAAATAAACCCTCTTAATGTGCTCATTCAGAGCAACAACTGTCTGAACAAGTGATGATAATTTCACAGCACTGTTTGTAGTGGTAGTCTTAAGGACTCATAATGCCTCTGCTGGAGAAACGCTGATAAGTCTTCGATACGGCTTAATATTTTTAACTGTATCTCTTTAGCAGCTCCGTACGGCAATATTGTGCGGTACCTACCGGCTTCTAAAATTTCTTCTAGCTCTGAAGTACTATTATAAAATATCTCCACCTGATCTCTTAAGTCGGTTTTCTATAAGATCGAAAAATTTCTTTTAAACAATTTACATGCTCCGAAAATTTCACCGAAAAAATGCGATTGGTTTTTCAACGATAACTTCCTTAATTTTTAAGCTATCCACTCGCTCCAAAAACCATTTTGCACATAATTTTAATAGCTACAAGGCAAGTTGAACTTCCTTGAACCCTTCGTTTTTGAAATTTTTGAGTTTATAGGACTCGGGGAAGGTGGTCCTGGCACTCAAATGCAAACTTAAAATGGCGATATCTCAATTAATTTTTATCTTAGAGAAATAAAAAAATTACAAAATTTTCAGTAAAAGAAAAACCTAAATTTTTGTACTCTGACGTTTTTTACGTATCTTGTTTAGTTTTTGAATTATTGTGAAAAAATTAAAATTTTTTAATAAATTTCAAAAATCATTTTAAATGTGAATCAAACTTTTTTCAAATCTAGGCATCAAACTTCTAGAACATATTGTTAGTACCTAAATAAAGTAAATTGTAAATGGATTACATTCAATTTCAATTCTTGCGGTGAAGCCATTGGTTTCATTGCTGATTTCTTCTCCGAAGAAACGATACAAACATTTTATTTTCATCATAACTCCGTTAGTTCTTATGCTAACGACTTTTACCAAAGCTTATTTTAAAAGTCTCTTCACGTACCTACTTTTAAAAATGTCTTATATATTTTCCTCCAAAAATTCACATTCAACGAGCCATAACTCGGTTCGTATTACATCTACAGAAATAAAGAAAAAAACAGTCGATTGGTTATTTTATAAGCTTCATTTTTGCTTATAATAATTTTTTTTGATAAAACGTAAGGTTTTCGAGTTATTCGCAAAAAATCGTTCTAAAACATGCATTTTTTAGATGAAAAATCCACATTTTCAATCGCGAATATCCCGAAAAATTTCATAGAACATTCATTCCTCTATCGATTGCTGTGATTATTTTGAATGTAATAATTTCTACCCCCGAGAAGGGGTGGCATCCACATCCAGGATAAAAGCACACATCGGCACTATATAACTTTTGTTCCTTGTGTCATTCCCTAATTAGTGACCAAATTTCACGTCAATCGGTTTTGTCCGAAAGAATTCTGAGCGAAAAACCGTCAAACACCACTGGACTATTAGAAAAGTGGTCAACATTTGAATCTCTGAAAAGACCGTTCTTCACTGTAGCTATTTATGCCTATATCATAAGTACTTCCGTTTCTACGCTATAATTAATCTGGCCCTCAAGACAAAACCAGTCATATTGATATCATTGACATCAGTTTGCAACACCGCAATAATAAAGCGTTACATTAACATCTTGATTTTGACATTGAAATTTAATAGACAACTTCAATCGATTACTTTACACAAATGGGTAATTCAATATTGAAGACGACGACTGTTTCTGTTGTACATACCTAGCTCATCTCATCTCTGTTTCACTAATTGACAGGTGATGTTTCAAAAGCGATGACGATGAATACGGTACAATTTAAAAATCACGGCACATTTGAATGCCTATATAAACTGGTGAAATAGCGATAAGACAATGGAAATAATACTACATTGATATAATAACCTTAATTGTACCAACCTTTATTTTCTTTTCTTTATGCCAATCATTGAGAGACGAGTGACCTGTAACAAAAATTAAACTTGCTAGAATATGAATATAATAAATAAGAAATAATAGCATTAACCATTGTATATACACTCAAATTGCTGTATTAGACATAGCAACATTTTTAAAATACAGATTCAGACAACATAAAAGCTGGACTTTCTAAAAAATTGGAAAGATCAGGAGTTAGTGATTTGGATTTGTTTAGTTTTTATCTCACTAATCGTTAGCAGTATAGTCAGAGTTGAATCAAAAAGTAATGTTGTTTATTTAAGCTAGAATGTCCCATAGGATTCAATTTTGGGACACCTATTGCTCAATATCTATTTTGATGACGTAATTTAACAAAGTTTTGGGGGTGGAATATGGCTGTACACCAATGATACCAGAGACTTGAGTAAATTAGAACTATGGAAAAAAAAATAAAAAATAAACTTTGTTTAAACACAAAGATAAAATAAAATATATTATAATGGCATCTGGACAGAAAAGCATACTATCAACCACCTCTATTTTTAAACGCCTAAGAACTTGAAAAAGTGTACATAGTAGGTTACAAAAAATATTAACTCCCTAGTAACAATGATCAAACAAGTATTATATATTTCAACAGACAGTACCCAAGGAAGTTTTTATTTTACACATTTACAAAATCTTCAGGAAAATATTCTAATAAAGTTGAGACAAGTTGCTGAGTGCCGCAAGGGTCTGTTCTCGGCCCAGTTCTCTTTTTGATATATATAAATGACTTGGCAACTATCAATATATCGGGAAGTTCTACGCTTTTTGCCGATGCCACCATTTTGTAGCATATTAAAAATTTGACAATATTGCATAAGAAAATCTGCTCCGATATACCTATCTGTAGTAAAGTAATGGTGTGATTCAAATCCTCGTACATTTAATACTGCTAAAACTAATGTAATAGCGTTCGGTTGCAACTTATAAGAGCTTTACCTGGGAAGTCACATTCTGGAAAATCAAACTAATACAAAGTTTCTTAGATTGTATATGGACAATAAATTAAATTTTCAAGAACATATAAGGAACCTAAATAATAAATTAGCCTCGGGATGTTATGCTATTCGCACAATTTCTATCGAATTGAGTTGCTTTACTGCAAAAATAGTATACTTTTTCACAGTAGAGCCACACCTAAGATATGGCATCCCATTTTGTGCAGTCAACAACTATTAAATGGGGTGCTCATTTTGCAAAAACGAGCAATAAGATATACGTGTAAAGCGCGCTTTAGAGACTCTTGTAAACCTCTATTTGTTGCTTACCACATATTAATTGTAGTATCTATTCTTATCCACGAAACGGTGTGCTTATTTCATAAAAAACAAAATACTTTTGAGCTTGCAGAAAATCGCCGCATTACTCGCCAAGCAAATACTATTAGTCTACCCATACCATCTACCAGTTTCACAAGAAATTCTCCAATTTATAATAGTAAGAAAATTTATAACCATCTCCCAATAGCATTGAAAAGTATCTCTTCTGATAAAGTATTTAGGAAGGCTGTAAAAAAATATTAATTGATAAACTCTATTATAATTTGCAAGAGTTCTATGACGATACATTTTAATGTGTTTAGTTTAATTCTATATAGTTCATAGTTTACAAAATATACAACTTTTGTCGTATGTTTGTGACTTTTGTATCTTTGTATTGTTTTGTGTTACATTTAAACTTTGTCAATGAGAACTATTTCTTTAGACAATAAAGTATCTCTCTCTCTCTCTCACTCTCTCTCTCTCTCTCTCTCTCTCTCTCTTTCTCACTCTCTCTCTCTACATCCATAGTTAATTTATATTGCCCGTTTAAAGTACCATAGTTAAACAAATCTTAGTTTCCCACATGTTTTACAAAATAGAGCAATTCATCGTTTACATGGCTTTATAAACTTAAATTCAATTAAACCTATTTATAATAAATATAAACGACTCTCTAGCATTTTTCGGTCTGCAACTTTTTAATACACTAGGTAGTAATACTTAGTTGGTTTTTGTATTACGCACTAAAACTATTAAATGTTTTGCCTAGCCAAGCAATAACAATTTAATAAAAATGCATTATTCTATTTTTGTGTCAGAGCGAATTAAACGAAAAAATAATTATTTTAATCAACAATAGAGCACATGGGCGGGTATGTGTCAAATTTTATGCTTAAAAAGATCTGTTCACCCGTTCGGGGATCTCTTTTTGAAAACCGTCGAATACGTGTCTCCTTATTTCCTAAGAAGAGCCCATTGCTGGAATATCACGTGTCTGACTTACGCGATTTAAGAGATACGGGTACCCTTTAGACCATCCTTTAAAAAATATACGAAAAATTTTATCTTTAGTGTAGCAGATTCATAGAAAATGGCTGAGTTAAATTATTCTGCGATTGAACAAAGTGGAACACAATAATCATGCAACTTTATCTGCTACTTCCATCTATTTTAAATTTTCCTCTAAGTTCAATTTCTTAATGAAGTCATATTATTTCTATTATATTTAATGTGCCATTGTGTGATATGCATATTTGTGTATTATGATATAAACCCTTGCAACGGGCTTTGTAGCAATTTTAGGGTTAATAAAACGTATCATTATCCATTATTATCATTATGATAATCAGCCCGAAGTAGTAAAAGTATTTTAACTTTCCAGCTTCATCCGAAACAATGACGATATGAGACAGTTCGGTGTTGGCGCCTCATAAAACGCAGTCTCGTGCGATCTCACCACACGAAGCGAACCCAGCAGAGCTGTCTTATATTTTGTCCGCCAGGGCGTTGAGACCGATCTACAGACAGGAATGGTGTTATTATTAATATTATTATTATTATTAATGTTAGACAAACGGTTTGATAAATACATAATGTGTCAAACCGTTTTAGGATGTCTTTCAAATATATGAGAGCAAAATATGCTAGAATAATAAAATTTAAAATGTCCATTTAACATTATTTACAAAAGAAGAAGTGCGAAAAGTTTCTATAGAATGTGCAACAATGATATAAAAATAAATATTTTGTATTTCTGCTTACATCATTGTTATAAAATATTATTTCAACAAACCGACAAAGAGCATAATGTTTATCCTAGTTTATATATACCTGTTCTACATGAGTACCAGATGACAATCTTGAATTAATAAATGTACCTACCAAATAGTTTTGCATTTGTGACGTAGCGAAATTGCCAAGTAAAATAAAATTTTCTGGGAGTTGGCTTATATCGAAATTTATTATCACAGTTTTATTTTCATTTGAGATTAATCCATTTTCTTGACATGATGCACAAAATAATCAACTACCATAATAAGATAAAACTGAGCTCTTTAATAAAAACACCTACTTGGTTCTATAAGTGGTGCAATTATATATTTTCATTTCGGCAATTTCCATATTCATTTTGCCTTGGAAGATTAACCCTGAAAGAGATTATAGCTATCTGTGTCATTTTCCGCTGAGTTATCAAAAACTTTTAAATATAATTGCTGGGGACCAGACGTTCAAAGTGTTTCAATTCTCAACGTGGAACGGAATTTTGCGGTCAGTGAGTTTCGCCGCAATCTTAAGATTAAAAATAATTAAGCCACCCCTCAGAAGTTTCATCCGTTATTGTTGTTGAAGTGCCTTGCTACAAAGCAATAATTTTATTTATTTTCGTCCGTTAAATTTAAAACTAGATTTAAATGAAAGCCTCGTTCTCCTTATTTAATTACCTTTTTATTTTTTTTTATATTGCCATGTTTCAAAGAGATTATTTGATTAGAGATGAATATCTCATCTTTTAATAAATATCAAGAAGAGGCTACTACAAAGTTTATATCTTTCGTTCGTTTTGCAAAATTAAACAGGAAAGCTTGTTACATTTATTTAATTACCTTTTTGACTTTTATGATAACGACAGTATTGAGAACGCCTACATCCTAAAAAACGAATAATATTTAATAAATATCAGCAAGTGTTGACGAAGGAGTTATTATTAGAAAAATTAATTAAAATATATTAAAGCATCTCTGTCAGAAAATATCTTTAATTTATATTACATGACTGTTTGTGCTGCCAATTACATTTATGAGTGCTGGTAATTTACTTGTCAATAAGAGTTGAGTATAGATAGTTCTACTTTTATCTAGTCCATATAGATTTACTTTAATCAGACCCCCCACGCCAAATCATGGCCCCTCGGAACGGAAGCCAACGGCCCACCGCGCTTAATAATTGATGAGCGAAGGGGAGAAATTTGAAAAAAAAATTTGTCAAGATATCTGGCGGGCCTCCGCTACGATCCCCTCGGAAGCCCGGACTCCTAAACTCAGTACCCAATAGACATCCCATACGTGTGACTTTAATATGACATTTTTAAAAGCGTTGGGAAAACACCATCCAATGAAATCAAATTTAGTTGTATTCAAAATATACCGGCGCCGCGCCGGCGTGAGTGAATTGTGCGTTTACAAAATTATAAACAGGCATTCAGAAATATAAGAAGGTAAAAAAAATTAGACAATTTCGAGAAGAATGGAATTCGTCGTACAATTCATAAATTACTTCCAGATCCAGTGGAAGTATAGTAACGATAAAAAAAATGTATTGTTCAAATAGGCTTAGAATGTCATGAAACGACGAGATTTTAAGTTTGAGCGAAAAAAAAACTTCTGTCTGTCTGTCAGTCTGTCTGTAACTTTTTTGTGCGCATGTTTACTCTGGAACCGTTTGAGATATTGACTTGAAAGGACACCGCACGTTTTGTAGGTAAATTGGTGGCCTGTCAAATTTGATAAATTTTTTATATATTGTAGTTCAACTTATTCTGAACAATAAGTTCCTTTGGAAAAACTTCAAATTGTGGACAGTCTCTCCGATAGATGGCTCTGAAGATTGGACCTACCCTTCCATACTATACCACGATTTCTCAAAACTACTGCAGTTATTGAAATGATAACTGCTGGAAATGAATAACCAGACTATTTACCATTATTTGGTCTTAGATTGATGTGCTTGAACTTCTGGTTTTGCCGGAAATGACGTCAAATCACGTTTTTTCGAATGCACAATATCCGTTTTACTTCAATTTAATAATCATACATATAAGTAGCTTTATTAAAATTTACTATCTTACTAAATAAGTAAGTAGGTACGTGCATTGGCCGATCGAACATTGATGCTAGCTTGATACCGGGTACATCATAATCTTGGTACAAAACAAAGTTGATTTTATTTGTCACGATATTAAATTGCAGTTGTGTCTAGTCAATGTGTCTAGTCAATGAAAACTAATTAGTGAGACTTTTAAGTAGAAAAGGAAGTTTTTGTTTATTTATAATACATTAAACTTATTATTTTTAGCAATAATTGCATAGCTGATTATTTTAATTTTTTTAAATATTTACTTATTTTAATCATTCATTAATAGAAATCAAACCAAAATACTTTATTTCAAATTAATTAACAAAGAACAGTATTCCTTCCTTATCACGCGTCGAAGCCAGCCTCACATACATGGTGCGAGGCGTAATGACAGTCTGGTTATTAATTTCCAGCAGTTATCATTTCAATAACTGCATTAGTTTTGAGAAATCGTGATATAATATCGAGGGGTAGGTCCATTCTTCGGCGCCATCTATCGGAGAAACTGTCCATAATTCAAAGTTTTTCCAAAGGAACTTATTGCTCAGAATCAGCTGAACTACAACATATCAAAAATTCATCAAATTCGATAGGCCACCAATTTACCTATAAAACGTGCGGTGTCCTTTGGTACACATATGTAGTTTAACGAGATCTAGAACTAGATTAAATTTTCATCTTGTTCCGTCGAAGGGTTGGGGGGTAAATTTGGGGTAAATAGGTAAATCAAGCAGGTAAGAGTCCATAAAATTGATATTTAGTATATACAAGAGAAGCTAAGGTCTCAAAAACATTTTTGGCATTAGCCACCCACATTACCACCCCCACCCCTCATTATTAAAGGGGATGAAAAAAAAATGTGATTTAGTGTGTGTACAAGAACCAGAAACCTCAAAATGTGTTTTTACTTCATCCATCCCCACTACCACCCCCTATCACCACCCCCACCCCACTACCGGTGTGGGGTATCATTTTATGGATTTTTGGGGTAGAGGATTTCAAATATTATATTATTAAAGTTCCATAAATAATTATTTCCACATGCGAATTTTTTTCGTTGTGAGTGACTTGGATAGAAAATCTGGATGTGGAAGTAGTGATTCCTTGTGCAGCGGTTTTTTCGAAGAAAATAAAATCCTTACTTGAAAGAAAATTCTGTAGCCCTGAAATAGAAGATAAGGAATGGGCAAGTAAATGCTTGCAAAACTATACACGACAGAAATTTTGTATTTACTGAAGCAATAGGAACAGCTTCTTATTTGAGAGATAGAGAGAGAGAGAGAGAGAGAGAGAGAAGTGATTAGTTTTTGGCGAAAGAATTATATTCGGGCAATTAGAGCTACTTGCCAACAGAAAATGTAGGTGAGACACATCGTAAAACAAAAATTAAAAAATTGCTCTTCGAACTGATATTGGAGGATGATACAACTGATTTAAAATCGCAAAAAGGAGAAGATATGTGCTTAATCAAGAACCGTGAACGCCAAGGATAGCTAGATCAAGCAAATCTGTCCGCACGGTGCCGCCATTACTATGACGTAGCCGCGCCCCACTCCAGTGCGCTGCCGTTTAAAATGCATTTTGTGTGGAGCATATTCCTTAATATTAACACGCACGCACAATTTATTGAAATAATTGAGGCATAAGGTGGGCGGTTTCGTGAACGTAATTCGAGGATTTCTCCTGCATCCCTGAACCGATTGAAAACATTTTTTGATATTCTTTTAGAGACGGAATTATAGAATGTTACTAGGCTATTTAAAACTAAAAAAAGAAAAAATTTTTACTTATGCAAAAATAAAAAAAAAAAAATTTGACATTTAAATAGTCTGGTACCATTCTATAATGTTGTCTCTAAAGGTCTATCAAAAAACTTTTTGAGTCGGTTCAGGGATGTAAGAGAAATTCTCGAACTACGATATCATTTTCTTAAGCACGGCACCGGCACCCATGAGAATAAGAATTTTCAGTATTCTTTGTATATAAATATCGTGAACTAAACGTGTGGGGAAGGTTTAAAAAATGTAGCAATTTTTTCCTTTTCCACTCAATGTCAAATTATAATATATTGTTGATTATTCAGTTTGTTATTTTACTCAACTTTCGAATTTTCTTCTGCTTGTATTTTTCCTCTTCATTTCCTTAACCTGATTAGCTTTTAAATTACTGAAATTCATGCGAATTACAGTGCAAGCAGGCTAAACGTGGAAGTTTCTGACAAAAATTGACTAAACCATATCAAATTTATTAAAAGCAAGTCATGGAAATGAAATGCCTCGTTCAAGGAAACTTACATTTTTGTTTTTCTATACGGCGGATATTGATCCTTAATTCACAAAAAAGTCTGATAAAAAATTATCTTATCTACAGTGGATTCTGATTCAATTCAGAAACATCTGATAAAAATGATCTAAGCCAAATATTAAATTATGAAAAATATGTATTATAAAAATTAACACCCAGTATAACAAAACATCTTATAAAAAAAAATGTATTTTTTCCTAATAATTCATTTTGCAAGTCTCGTTCATAGTTGGTCTCCATAAAATGAACCGAACAAATCCTACTTGTATCTGGGCTATATTTATCATGCCTTTTGCACCTGTTTATCCATTCACCTCTTATGGTTTTGGACACCAGATCTTTGAGTTTTGGAAAAACATGGAAAATAATATTTTGACCAGTAGATTTCTTTGTACAATAGGTGTTATTACAGTCATACACTGCACACCTTGTTCCTGGCATTTTTCTTCTCTTCTACCTGAATAATAACAATATGTAAATCTAATACATGAATTATTAAGCTTCTTTTACATTCTATAATATATACAAAATCACCATAGAACACTAATAATAATAATTGTCTTTTAAATCCTATACAGGTCCAAAGTAGTGCAAGCAATAGTATGTCCCTGTTTCTGTACACAATTTCACTAATCAAGAATGTTTGTATAACTCAAAGAAACATAAAACAGTCACGAAGATGTACATATGAGATTCACAAAGAAAAAAACCAGTAAATAAGAAGACAAAACTTAATAATCACACCACTAAACACAGAAAGATAATGCCGTCAGAAACGTAAATAACAGATTAAGGCCTCGCCGTGACGTCACAGCTTTGCCGGGAAGTGGTGAACGTTGCAGCATAGGAAACTGGCTATCCTCCCTCCGTTGACGGTCCTTGGTGCTTAATAATAACGCACATTGGAAGTGATTTACGATTCATGGACGATCTTTTATCCATCTTTTTTGTCGAAAAAATGGCGACTGTTATAAGGATTAGATCAAGCTAGCTTACTGCTCAATTTTTAGCAAATGGAAAAACCGTATAATCTTGAAATGTAGAGGTATACAAAGTGATTTTAATATTGGTACCGCTTCACGTGAACAGGATTTTTTATTCTTTATTTTTTGCTACATTGTCTATCGTTTTTCTAGATCTACTATAGAACCACTACATTTATATAACTAAATGAATATCTGTATTTGTTGAAATTATTGATGCAATTTTAGTAAACATGAACATTATTGTGCATATATCTTACAGAATTGAAATCTAAATGAATTTACAAACAAGTATCCTACGCTGTAATTAGCGAGTCATAATTCAGGAATATTATTGCTGTACGAACAGCACGAAAAGTGTGAATGAGAATCATTAGTGAGGCCTCAGCATTCAACATTTTATAATGATATAGAGCTGCACCATCAAAGCCTCGTAAATTATAATAAATTGTGTTTCCAATTGTTTTATGGGCATGTTAAAGGGGTAAACACAAACATATCTATATTTCCTTAGGGGTGGAAATTCTCTCTCGCAGTCCAATTTCAGATGTAAAAACAAATAGAAATACCGAGACATCGATCAAACATTTGTTAACACGGTCTAGTTTAAGCCATTTGTTAGAGATTTATCAGAAAATTAAAACAAAATTTATAAAAATGATTCAAATTTTTCACTTTCACGTTCCATGCAAACGTTTATAGTGCAGTTGAATTGATTTTTTTCTGAAATTTTATTGTTGATTCTTATGCATTATGACCTCCTGATTACAAAAAAAATATTTGTGCCCAAGAATTCCTTATACGTGAAAAGTTATATGCACTTTTTGACGCGCTTTCACGGATTTTCAACTTATCTGCTTAACACATCTTGTACTAGTAATCGGATGGGAATTTTAAAAAACCGCTGCCCAAGGAATCACTACTTCCACATCCAGATTTTCTATCCAAGTCACTCACAACGAAAAAATTTTGAATGTGGAAATAATTGTTTATGGAACTTTAATAATATAATATTTGAAATCCTCTACCCCAAAAACCCATAAAACGATACCTCACATTGGTAGTGGGGTGGGGGTGGTGATAGGGGGTTGGTAATAGAAAAATATTTTGGTAATGGAAAAATATTTTGTTTCTGGTTCTTGTACACACAATAAATCACAATTTTTTTTCATCCCCTTTAATAATGGGGACCTTAGCTTCTCTTATATACACTAATTACCAATTTTATGCACTCTTACCTGCTTGATTTACCTATTTACCCTAAATTTACCCCCCAACCCTTCGACGGAACAAGATGAAAATATAATCTAGTTCCAGATCTCGTTAAAGTACATATGTGTACCAAATTTCCAGTCAATATCTTAAACGGTTCCAGAATAAACGTGCGCACAAAAAAGTTAGACAGACCGACAGACAGAATTTTTTTTCGCAAAAAACTTAAAATCTCGACGTTTCATGACATTCTAAGCTTATTTGCAAAAAAAAAAATTTTAAATTTTTTTGTCGTTACTATACTTCCACTAGACGTGGAAGTAATACTGGCTTATTTGAAATAAAATTCTTAAAAAATATATACCTATCCGATATGTATTGGTCAATCCGCCGTCTTGGAAGAAAATAGAAAATACCAAAAATAGCCGAAAAATCAAAATTGAACATCTTTTCTACAGTAGTAATTTCACCAAAGTTGGCAAAAACAAAACTCATTAATTGTTAAATATAATTCACCCATCCCGGACACCGTCAAATAGAATGGTCAAAGATGGCGGACGAAATAAAATTTTTAATTCTTCGTCAATTTATCAAAGAGGGTACGTCACTTTTTTTCAATTGTACGTTATAGAGCGGAAGCTACGTGGCTTTTTCGGCAGCTCATCGTTTTATGAACTTTGAGATATTTTTATGGTTTAATGGATGATAACGATTCATAAAATCGACTTCTGGCGGGGCACCCCCTGTCAGGAGCGTCACGAACACTCTTTAAAAATTTGTGAAATCATGTCATCGTTACAAGGCTCATTTTTTTTGTGTGTACACATTTTATGTTTAGAATGAATAAAATAAGATCGTCAGAAAGTGTGGGCCGTCAGGAGGCGCAGCCAGAAAGTTAATAATGATACAATACATCTGAGGCACGGTACGGAGTCAAGTTAGCCGAAAGTGTTAAATTCCTGTATTTAAGAGCCTATGGTACTTTTGTTGACACTAAGAACTTTACGGGGAGGCTATTCTATTGTTGAAGGAGCTTATATTTACGTTTTAAAAAGGAGCCAGAACTTGTAACGATGAGTTTAGAGTTCTGAGATGAAATATGCGAAAAAAAATCCAATTTTCTTCAAAAATCCTAAACATTTTCTTTCTGGCTAGCCTTACTGACGGGAGTTTCTTTCTGGGAATTTTTTTCTGTGTTCAAAATATTTAAATAAACATGCTCAACCTTAAAAAAGTTTGTAACGATGATGTTATATAACTCCGTTTTTTTACCTCTTTGACCTTTCTGGTTGCGCCCCTGATGGCCCACACTTCCTGGCGATCTTATTTTATTCATTCTAAACATAAAATATGTACACACAAAAAAATATTGGCTTTTTAACGATGATATAACTTCACTGATTTTTATTTGAACCATGGCCAACTCGACGGGCTGACATATGCCAGAAGTCTATTTTATCGTTATTTAAGTTCGATAGAATTAATCAGCGCATAGAAAATGCTTGTAACGATGAGTGTCCGAAAAAGCCACTTAGCTCCCGCACCATTATTTTATGTACTTTTAGGGATAAAGTAAGTGCATTTTTACAATTTTCAAAAAAGTATTTTCTTTCACCCTCCTTTTTTTCACTCAATTTTCATCGAAACAAAATTAAATATACTGTATTAGTTTCATTGCCGTCATATGTCATAATTTCACCGCATTCCTCATCGATATCCGATTCATCAAAGGTAGAAGAAGCACTGGCAAAATTATTTCCTTTACAATAGACATATAGAATATAACATTATATAGTCAGTTTTCTACAGCTACTCTGATTATTATTACAGCCTTTCCTACATTTTCAAAAAATATTA
Source organism: Rutpela maculata (assembly GCA_936432065.2). Lineage (NCBI taxonomy): Eukaryota > Metazoa > Arthropoda > Insecta > Coleoptera > Cerambycidae > Rutpela > Rutpela maculata. The sequence continues at coordinate 19,897,769 of OW386285.2, forward strand.
CTTAGTAAAAGCATTACTTTCAATAAATGGTGTTTTTCTATTACCTCTTCAGTAGGCGGAATTGCAGACAATTCTATTTTCATCATAATGTTTGTCAATTATTTTATTAATCTTAGGTTTGTAAAAATAGATTTTTTTATGATGATTCCACGCTAGTTGAATCATTATAACCAAAAGGTCTATATCTTCACCAACCTTATATCTTGATTGTCTTCTTTTTTCAAATCAATAGCAGTTTTAACGATTGTAGTATCGGCGTCTTCACTGCATATTTTAACGTTAAAGCCATCGTTATTTTTACTATTAGCTAATTTTTTTTTTTACCATCCAATGTCACTTGTGATTGAAATATCTACGCAATCATATTTTTCTAAACGACGAATGCGTTCGTTATTCTTTGTGCTATTCTATTCATCGGCACACCCATCAAAAGTAATACTACTCGACTGCTTGGTTTTGATTTATTGATCATATATTCATATATTATTATTATTACCATGCGTATGCTTAATAAATTTCCTTTCAAATTAATGAAGTTTCATTTTGTATTAAATTTTTAAAGTTGTGGGAGATTTTCTATAAAAAGAAGGGCCAAAGAGAATACATTTTTGAAAATTGTAAAAATGAACTTAAAAAAAAAGAAATGAAATCTATCCCCTCTAAGTACATAAAATAACGTACAATCGAAAAAACGTGACGTACAATGCCTCCTTGATAATTGACGAAGAATTAAAAATTTTATGTCGTCCGCCATCTTTGATCGTTCTATTTGACATACGGTGTCCGGGCTTATATTTGATCATAAATGAGTTTTATTTTTGTCAACTTTGGTGAAATTACTCCTTCTTGCAGAAAAGATATTCAATTTTGATTTTTTTCGGCTACTTTTGGTGTTTACTATTTTTTTTCAAGATGACGGATTGACCAATACATATCGGACAGGTCTATATTTTCTAAGAATTTTATTTCAAATAAGCCAGTATTTTTTAAATTCCGATTCGATTGCTAGTACAAGATATATTAAGCAGATAAGTTGAAAATCCGTGAAAGCGGGTCAAAAAGTGCATATAACTTTTGACGCACAAGGAATTTTTGGGCATAAATATTTTTTTCGTAATCAGGAGGTCATCAACAATAAAATTTCAGGTTCATGTTGTCGCCGAAAAAAATATTTAATTAAACCAATTCAACTGTACTATTAGTGGATGAAACGGGCATGAAATGTCTACATTTATTAAAGAAATAATTGCTCGAATGTAATGAACTCTGGTTTGTGTTGATCAACTTGTTCAGCATAAATCCGTCTTCAATGTGTTCCTATGAATAGAAGTTAAGAATGGGGTCGGGTGATCAAGGAGAGCGAAACACTTGATCAACGGAATTCGCAATTGTTCGAAATTCCAGAAAAAAAAAATTTAATTCTGTTGATTAAGTGTTTGCTAATGGAACCTGAGAATTGGTTAAACAATTTATTATTGCTTATTACTATATTTTTTCAAGGTAAAGTTAGAATTGAAGTTTTGAAAAATAATTTCTTAATACCTTTCACTAAAACTCTTATTTTTCGAGATATTTGCAAAAAATGCATTTCACTTCTGCTCCTATATTTCTAAACAAAATTTTGCAGACGATGTTGAGGCAGCTTTATCGGTTCTTGAAAGAATAATATAATGAATATTTATGCAAAGTTTCGCTAAACTGTCAATTTGTTCCATTTTGTTGCAAATCTGACGCTAATTTTATTACTGTTTAAGAAAAAGAAAGAACTATATGCCACAAAAATTCGACAATGAAGTAACTGAAAATACCGTGAGATACAAGTACGAAATTTTTCAAAGCGGTTGTCTCCTCGCCAATTTTAAGCCAGTAAAAACGTCCAACTCTGTTAGATTGCTTAATTGTGTGATGTAGAGTTAACATTATTTTAAATCTAAACAGCAAAGACGAAATGAATGCACCGCTATAATTTTCAGCTATTAACCCTACAAGAAGTACGTTTTTATTAGACCAAGGAGGATATTAAGCTCGGCCGATAATTTATTTCGTCAGTTGCAAATATTTCTCTTTTCGAGTATTCCGCCGGCGCTTATCGATCCGCCTCCGTGTTTTATAACCACCGAGGATGCTACTGTATAAAGCGCCTGCTGTGAATAATAATCTAGTATGTGGTGCAAAATTACAATTTACGTGACTTTTCGTAATGTTTGCCACAATATTACAAGCCCTTAATTAGTGTAATGCATAAATTCGAATACATTTTTAGACCTAGTTGTAAGCATTTTGTTGCGATTGCAGCCCCGTTACATCGCACAGTAGGTCGTTTAGTAAAGGACCCACAAGGTGGCAGTGGAAATTAACTCTTGGTCAATTTTGCTCAAGTTCTGGTATGATGTTCCTTTGACCTTCCTGAATAAAAATCTCCATGAGCATAACCTTCTAACTCATTTCTTTTAAACTACAGAAACCTCAGAAGATGCTGGGTATCAATCAGAAAAATATGATAAATTCAGTTTTTCAGGACAAAACTACCCCCAAAAGGGGGTAAAAGGACAATTTTAATGTTGCAATTTCAAAAACCTGAAAGATCCCCAAAATTACGTTTCCTCCCCGTTTTTTCAAGATGCTCAACCTGATGATGTCCTTCATTTTTTCCCAAATATAAATCTGCAAAATTGAAGGAAGGAGTATTTGATGGGTCGCAAATAACAATGTTAAGAGACGATTTTTACTACAAGAATGAATGGAGAAAAAAGAACGGCTTGGCTAAGCTTCAAAGATGTCGTAACTAAATTTTTGGGACAAAATAAAAGCTCTGATTATAGGCAAATTCTAGCTCAACTAATTCGCAATTTTCAGAAACAGTATGAATCGTAAACTCCATTTTTTGGACTCTCATTTGGATTATTTTCCCAAAAATCTTGGAGATTACAGTGAGGAGGAAGGAGAAAGGTTCCACCAAGACATCAAAGAAATAGAACAACGATACCAAGACAGGTGGGATAAACATATGATGGGTGATTACTGTTGGACCCTAAAAATAGGTTTGAAGCGCAAGAAAAGATCACCACTTCGTAGATCATTTGAATTAAAAAGGACGCGGTATAATAGAAAAAACTGAAGAAGCGAATGTAAATTTTAAACACAAATTAAACTTGACAGAATCATCCCCTATATCCTTTGTAGATACAATTAACTTATTTTGTCCCTTGTTGGGACTAGTTTTTGGCTATTGGCCGGTAGCTTTAACACCTTATGGAGCAGAAGGTTAACATACATTTGTCTGCTTGGAGGTTCTGTTTCCCCGTTCCATTTCGTTTCGTTTGATTTAGCTGAACCGCTCCGGTTCACGGTCATTAAAGTATACGGTTACCTCATCCACCAGCTTTTAGACGAAGGAGCGCGCAGCGAGGGGAACCGGGGTCTAGCGCCTACGTCATGTAGGCGCTAGCTCCACCGATATCTTTCTCTCTATCTTTTGCATGGGAATAGGATATATCTGTCTCTCTTGCACACTTTATTTGTTTAATTATTCAGATCAAGGACAAAGCTTTAGACAAAATCTAGGTAGATCCAGAGTCGGCGCTAGTCAACGCGTGTCGTGTTTTCAACTATAACGACGGTGTGTTTATTTTTATATTGTTTGTCGTACGTCGCATTCTCACTGTCCGGTGTAATAAACTAGTTTACTGTCGTCCCAGTGTGTACTATTCGTTTATATCAGTGTTTATTAATTGACAGCAAAATGTCTAGTGCCGGCCCTGGCTGGGTCTAGAGGCTACGTCATTTTGGGTTCCCTGCTCCGCGCGCCCCTTTGTCTAAAAGCTGCGGGATGAGATAACCGTATACTTTAATGACCGTGGCTCCAGTTGAGCTACTTTGAATTTTACTTTCTCTCATTACATTTCCTTCTGTATGTCTACCTGCTTGGAGGTATTGTTTTCCCACTCTCATTTTTTTTATCCGCTACCTCCCGACTTTTTATCCGCTACCTCCAACTCCAGAAAACGGTCACACGCCTTGTTTAAACATTTATTATTGAAAAAACACCGCCGAAATGAGGTTATGTTAGTAATGGTGACTCCCATTCACTTAGGAAAAAATGAAGGATATCATTTGGTCAAGCATCTTGAAAAACGGGGAGGAAACGTGATTTCGGAGATTTTGCCGATTTTTGAAATTTCAACATTGGAATTGCACTTTTGCCTCTTTTAGGGGTAGTTGTTGCCCTGTGACCATAAAAACCTGAATTTATCATATTTTTCTGATCCAGCAATCAAAAATATAGGAGTTTACTTTGTTATATAACCGAGAACCGAATTGTCGCTGCCTTGACAACCGAAACCGTAAATGAAAACCAAATTGTTGCTGCTATGAAAACTGAAAATGGTATACGTTATTTAACCCTAACCGAAATTAACCGAAATTAATTTTGGTTTCGGTCCCTGGTCTCGAATACTTGCAGACTGTATTCTCGACCAAAAAAAGTCCACTTACGACCCTTGGTACATAAATAACTATTGTGTGCCTGTGATATCAAAGAAAAAAAAAATACAACAGTTTATATAAACACTTTATTTTTACACATTATTATTCTTTTTATAAATCATTTTGAATAAATAAAATTATTAAGGACTATTATCGCTATCGGTGCCTGTGTCCAAATTAAAGTCAATATCTGGAAATTTTACTGATGATTACACGGTTTGAAGACACAAGAAGATAATACAAAAAGTTTTTTTAAAAAACTTTTGAAGCAAAACAATCTCTCACATGCAGGTGCAGGTTACTACAAGCAAAAACTTTCTTGTATGCATTCCAATTTAACCGAAATATAGGAAGAATTTATATAAAAAACACACGCATTTTCAAAGAGGGGAAAGAAATATTTTTATACGATTTATAAGCTATCACAATCTTGAATATAAAGCTTACAGAGCATTCAAGTAACTAAATAATGTAGTGTATACCGTCATAATCAATGTCCATTGCAAAAATTTCAACGAAATTATGCACAAAAACAAAAAGATAATTCAATGTGAGCTCAATTATAAAATGATCGCCCGCTTTTATTAATCAGACTGAACTTTGTTTTCGCTTGACAATTACTGGGTAATAAAACTCGCTGTTTCAAGTTATTATTGCCCCAATTTTGAGATAATAGCATTTTAGTTAAGGAATAGTAGTTATTTAATTCAAATAACGTACAATATTTTTCTTACATTTTGTCCTGCTGGATGGTTCAAACTGGGTCGGTGAAAATACTGCTTTGGTGCTTTATATTGATGAGAGATGAAAACATCACGCTCAGGGCCCAAGCGCTTTATTGGAATTTGCCTTTTAGCGTTATCTTCAATATTGAGGCGACGTGATTTGATAAACCCGTACTTTGTTTCCCATTCAATATGCGCTAACTTGATAGAAATGACAGCTTATAAATCGTCGTGATGTGACGCTTGACTCACTGCTTTATTCTTGAATTTACTCTAAAACGGTTATAGCAGAGCAAACCGTGGCCTTACAAACATTTGCTTAACCAAAAACTTAGTAAATTGAACAGGCTTAAAATAATCAAAATAATGGAAAAGAAATGTATCGTCGCACAGTGGGCCATTATAAATCGAAGTAGGTCTATAAATTACACAGGTTTACAAAAGAAAAAAATGTCCGACCAATGGGATTCCATCACCGAAAGTTTTTGACACACGATGCCGTAGTCCATTTTGCGCCATCACGTCAGGATTTCGAGAAAACTAAAAGTGCTAAAAATACCTTTCTCCAGAACCATTATAGAATGTAATAATTCCGAAATCATTTTTAATAATAGAAAGTAAAAATTTTATTCTAAAACACTTACTACAGTAAGGGAAGCAGTAAAATTTCCGGCCCGAAAACGATGGAAGGAATTTCCTTAATTTTTTTTTGCAATATGCTTTATAAAATACGTACATTAAAATCTATATTGTCGCATTACCTGCTTTTTATTTTTAAGGGTGGAAACCACCACTAAAAACTAAAAAATTAATAACTCTTCTAATTTTACGAATAAATTAACGAAAATCCATATACTTATGTTTTTGAGGTCGCTGAATATGACTGTGAGGTCACAACTAATAAGACAAAAATATTAAGAGTTGAATTCATCTTTAAATACTGAAAAATTAATGTCTTCTAATTTTACAAATAAAATCACGAAAATCCATATATTTATGTTTTTGAGGTCGCTGAATATGATTATGTGGTCAAAACATAGGAAAGACGAAAATATTAAGGGTTGAAACCACCCTTAAATACTAAAAAATTAATAATTTTTCTAATGTTAAAAATAAATTCATGAAAATCCATAGATCGCTGAATATGATTATGAGGTCTAAATTTATAAAAAAAAAATGGTGGATTAAAAATGGTCACAAAAGAGTATACTAATATGTCTAATATTAAAAATACAGATTGTTATAAATAAATCAAATTAATACTATTAAGTAAACTAATTAAATAATATTTGTAATCTACACTCTAAAACATGCTAAAGTGCAATGCAACTCGCTTTTTTGCGTATTTTTCGAAAAATAGAGGGCTATCGTTTTTCTACCTACAATAGACATTTAAAATGCGCGTACAAACTGAAAAGTTTCAATATTATTTCAAACTGTCATATCTCTGAAACAGTTTGTTGTAGGAAAAAAATAAAAACCCAAACTCTTCGTTTTTTTATAAGCTTCAGTTCATTCTTATATCATGTTTTTATCAATCGTCTGGTTTTTGAGATATTTTAATTTTAAATACATAATTTGTCGTAGGAAAATTTAAAAAAAGCCAAACCATTCGTTTTTTTATAAGCTTCATTTTTGTACTTTTATCATTTTTTAGAAAAAAATATTTTCAGAGCAATTTCTAAAAACCCGATTTTCTTCAAAAACTTATGAAAACTTTCATTATTGAAAATGGGTACAGAATGAAAAATAATTATTTTAATAATTCTAAAAAATTTGAGCATGTTAGTAATAATATGCATTAATAATATCTAGAAGGATTGTTAAAAAAATTGAATTAATAAGAAATTAGAGCAATAAAACTAAAAAAAAAGGCGCTTAAATTTTTAAATGCGCTACTTTTTTGTTTGTAACTTTTTTAGTTTTCATTATAAAAGGTCGTAATACGTCTCAATCGAAATAAAATTTTAATACCTTTAATCTTTACAGGAATAAATTTTTTTCTCATAGTTGTAGGTTTTAAGTAATTTAAGATTTTGACGTATATTTTTTCTGAACGTTTCGGCGCCATTTTGAAAATTAAACATCGGAGAAAAAAAGAAAAAACCATTCAATCTGTTTTCGTCAAAGTTTTAATTTTGTACCTACCCTTGCATTTTTTATTATAGTCAACATTTTTTGAGTAATTTATAAAAAACGTCTAGGAATACTGATTTTAGAGGGTGAAAACTGGAATTTTCAGTTCGCAATATCTCGAAAAATATGCATTTTAGCAAAAAAGTGTATAAGACCTTTCTTATAATTCGATTCTCTATCAGATTATGTGTGTTTTTTGTTTTTTTCGACAACCCCCAAGAAGAGGCGGGAACCACCCTTAACTAAAAAGCAGGAAATATGACAATATAGATTTTTGTATACATACTTTATGAAGCATGTTGGAAAAAAAAAATTGGAAATTCATTACATCGTTTTCGGGCTGGGATTTAAAAGCTTCACTTACTGTACTAACTTGCTTCTTATGTGTTTTGCACGTATTGTCATTCTATAACAAGTGCCAGAATGAATATTCGATAATTATGCTCAAAGAAATACATAGATTGCCGTGGATGTCAAAACTGTCAGTGTCAATTCAGTAATTGCACAAACACTATAAATATAAATATTAATACGATGTAATATAATTGTTTCAATAAATAACTTGTTTTGTTCTGATTTAATTGTTCTTTTTACTAATGGTCGTGGAGAAAATACAGTCCATTACTCGGTTAGAATGAAAATTCGATCAACTCGTGGTTCCTCACGCTCGGTTTCGCTCGCGTTCGGAATCTTCCACTCGTATCAAATTTTCATTCTAACCTTGTTACAGAATATACTATTCTCGCCTTCGTTCATGCAATCAATATTTGGCCTGAATTTTGTTACTCCGGAGTTTCTGGAGTCGCTGATCACGAATCTAAAGTCAGAATTTGATAATTTCTAAATTCAATATGGCGGGTGCTAAAATCCAGAAATTCATCAAAATTTGAAGATTATGGCCTAAAACTTATTGCTCGGGGGTTTTTGGGGTCGCTGATTACGATGCTGATATAAATAATTTATTCATTATTAAATCCAAGATGGCGGATTCAATATGGCGGATGCTAAATCCACAAATTTATCAAATGTTGAAAATTATGGTCCAAAAATTGTTCCTGGGGGGGGGGGGTTTGGGGCCGCTGATCACTAATCTGAAGTCAGCATTTGAAAATTTCTAAATCCAAAATGGTGGATCCTATATGGCGGACCCTTCTGAGATTTACATTTTTTATTGCAGTATTTATTATGTCAAACTTTTTACTGTGGGTTTTTTGGGTCGCTGGTCACGAATCTGAAGTCAGAATTTGAGAATTTTCAAATTCGAGATCTAGCTTTATTTTGGTGAGTCCCTAGCCTCTCACTCTCGGGGTGCTTTATTTTGGTGAGTGGTGATCAGTATCATTAGATAACTTCATATCATTTGAAATAAATTTTACTTGCTAGAAAAAATTGAATAATATATATAATAATAATACTGATTTCAATCCCATTTTCTATCCTATTTTAATTTTTTCTCACAGTAAGAAGTTTGATATAAAAATACTGTAATAAAAAAAGTAGGCCTCAGAAGGGTCCGTCATATTTGATCCGCCATTTTAAATTTGAAAATTTTCAAATTCTGACTTTAGATTCGTGATCAGCGATCCCAACAACCCCCGAGTAATAAGTTTAATAAGTTTTGTGCCACAATCTTCAAATTTTGATGAATTTCTGGATTTTAGCATCCGCTATATTGGATCCGCCATCTTGTATTTAGAAATTATCAAATTCTAACTTCAGATTCGTGATCAGCGAGTAACAATATTCAGGACAAAATATTGAGTGCATGAACAATGGCGAAAAAGTTATTTTTAGCACTTTTGGGTTAAGTTTTTTCGAAATCCTGACGTGATGGCGCAAAACGGACTACGGCATCGTATTCAGCATGTCAAAAATCTTCGAGGTACGGTAATGGAATCCCATTGGTCGGACATTTTTTTTTCTTTTTGTAAACTTGTGTTATCTAGTATAAATTACAAAAAATGAAACACACATAATTTTGGCAACATTAAGCAGTAATAAAAAGACACTTATAGACTGAAAATAACTCACTTAACTCAAGTAACATAAAAAATTACTTTGCATATATAGCTCCTGCTCACATGAGCTGGTATTGATTCTTGCAACAGTTTTGCAGAAGTCTTAAGGGCTTTTTCAGGAGAATACGATATTTCTTTCTTCGCCACATTTGCGTGTGCAACTAATAAAAACGCGTAATCTAAATAGTATATAGTTTACAATTGAAGTTCGCGTGCCAGAGGTCAAGCCTTTGAGAGTTGAAATATGACTAAACTGTCTGCCTACTCGGTACACAGGTACGAGAGAGTAATGAGCGGGATTTTTCTACTGTAATAGGGTCGACTATTACGGACGTTTATTACCGTGTGTTGAACTGTCAGCTTAAACGTGTCAACATTATAAAGTTTGCATTTAAGTAATTAAGTATTGGAAAGTACGCTACACACGTATTTTCAAATGGCAAGTTCTTCTCAATGATATAACCATTATTGGAACTATAAGGCTAACCACAAGTGTGTCCGTAAATTCTAGTAGAATATTTTTATTTTATACCAGTCAGTCCCAAGTCAAAGTACTTTCATACATTTCTAAGAAGTTGTAAACCTTTTATGCCAAGTCAATTGTTACTACATGCTTTCCATTGTATGGGTTGAGATACGCGTCTTCTAGAGAAGGCGTTCGTCCTTGCCCTGTTTAGGGATGCGGACTCTTACTAATATTACTGTTGCATTTCACTGATTGAATGATTAACTTTAAGTCTAATCTATCAGGGGCTTTTGTATGTTGGGCCGGCATTGAATAACGGTATCTTCAAGGCTCCTCACGACTTCTTTTCCTCTAGTTTTTGCCCTTACGAGCTATGCGTTTTGGCTACTCCTCACGAATGAAATTCAAAATACCGATCACTGAAGCTAAAGGGGGGGATTCTAAAAAAGTAATTAAGATATCTTGAAGGGAAAAGATCCTTTACAGTGTTATAATTTAAGCTCATTGCATCGAAAAAGAAGCCAGTCTTGGACAGAGTGCAGTTAGCTATCCACAGCACAAATTTTCTCATCTATCGAACATCTCAAAACATATCGAATCCTACTGAGAGTGGAAAGTAGCCACACACAGTCAAAAGGGGGACCGGCTGGCGCCCTTAATAAATAAACTAATGTCATGTCGTAGAGACGAATGTGGTAAGATTTACAGTACACTGCTCAATTATTTGTCATCAGTATAAATAAGGAAAAGTTTAAGGATTTCACATTAGATACGACTAGACAGCTAGTCCAGGAATATCTCTGGCATAATCTTCCTGCTTCAGTTCACAAAGTACTGAGGCATAAGTCAGGTAGTCTTAATATAATACTTAAATAACTATTATAGAATATATCACAGAGATGTTTAATAAATGCCTGGATGGAGATCCTACGCTGGAAGAATGGGAAATTGCACATACAATGGATAATTGCACATAAGAACACAGAACAGAACACACAGAACACAGAGCACAAAAAGATCTGTTCAAATTATCGAGGACTTAGTGTAACAGCCGCTACAGGTAGACTATATGGCAGGGTTTTAAAAGAGAGAATTGAAGACCAGTTTAGGGAAATGGAGGAGCAGAGTGGATTCAGACCTGGAAGATCCTGCACTGACAACCTATTCTGTCTAAAACAACTGATGGAAAAAACATTAGCATATGGTAGTCAGTTACATATTGTTTTTGTAGATTTGAAAAAGGCTTATGATAGCGTGCCAATAAATCTGCTACGGGATGCAATGAGAGATAACGAAATCCAGCCACAATATATAAACGCAGTGAAACAGTTCTACGTACAGAACATCAGTTGCGTAAAGACACGAAATGGGCATTCCAAATATTTTACAGTTAGCAAGGGTCTAAGACAGGGCTGTTGTCTCTATCCAACATTATTCAAAGTCTTTCTGCATTCCGCTCCACAACAATGGCGTAGGAAATGTTGTAGGATGGAGTCCAAATTGGAGAAAGCAAGATTTACACATTACTCTTTGCTGACGATCAAGTTGTTGCGACTGAAGATGTGGAGGATGTAGCATATATGCTCAGGAAGCTTATAGAGGAATACAAAATCTGGGGTCTAGAAGTGAACAACGAGAAAACACAGTATATGGCAATAGGAGGAACAAGATTTAATATTGGAGGAAGATGTGATAAAAAACATAAAAGAATACAAGTACCTTGGAGTTATCCTAACGGAAGATGGAAAAGATGACAAGGGCATCCTAAATAAGGTTGCCCGAGGACGAACAGTAACGACCATGCTAAACTCTTTACTATGGAGCAATGAACTGAGTAATAATACGAAAAATAATGTGTTCGAATCACTAATCGAAAGTGGGGTAACTTATGGTTCTGAGATATGATAAAATGAAAAAAAAGAAATAAATGCCGCTGAAAATAGTTGTTGGAGAAGGTGCTGTGGGCTAACACTCATGGGCCGTGTAAGAACCGAATATTAAAGAAATGATGAACATAGAATACTCACTAACTGACACTATAGAGAAAAAACAGTTGTCCTGGTACGGCCATATGAGAAGGATGGAAGAAAATAGATTACCACAAAGAACATAGAACTGAATACCAAATAGAAGAAGGAAAATGGGAAGACCTAGAACGAAATGGAAAGATGGTATCCGAAAACCCATGAATAGAAGGGAAATGGATGAAGAATCATGGCTAGATAAAAAATTATGGCACAACTACGATAAACGGCCCTTAGTGCTGTAAAAAAGTCGATATATATATACAAATAACTATTATATCCATGATATGTGCTAATTATCAACGCACCTTTTCGATTCCTACTTATTTGATCTAGCTCAATTCCTTTGAAATGATATTTAAGTTGAATATTTTAAGCAGTTATACAGAAGTAATATAAATGTTTGAATTGATGCAATGTGAAGAAAATTAAAACTTTGCTAAATCAGCGTTTCTCTTTCAACATCTTGCCCGTTGCACCTTTTCATTATTTAAAATTCTCTTATTTCTTTTAGCATTCCTTAATTATTTTTTACTGTTATAAAAATAATTTCATTCTGCTTAATTCTCGCTCTTTAGAATATTTCCACATTTCCTTTGTCATTTTCCAGCGTTATTTTTAATTTTCCTCATTCCCTATCAAACCACAGTATCACCCCTCATACACCTACAAATCAACTTTTTATTCTTATCAAAATCAGCACTTTCTGAGATTAATTTATTGCGATTCGTTCCTACATTTCATCACATTCTTTGCAACCTCTTACTTCCATTTATCGATTCTAGCTGCACCTTTCGTTCTGTGCCCTCATGTCCTTTGAAGATTAGCGTGAGTCATACCATTGCATTTTCAATAATACCCCATAATCAAATAACTATTACGTGCTTTAGCTGCTTCAGCGTTGGTCGAGAAAGCATTTTACACATTTGTTCTAGTTCGTTATAACCTTTAATTTCGCTTAGCAACTGGAACTATTGTAAATTAATTTTTCTTTATAGATACTTTAAATACCCTTTGAATATTTACTTATTTACACGTTTAAAAATGTAGTGTGTATAGAGTACACCAAACGACCTTCGACTCTATAAAAAAAACGGTGCCCAAAGAATCACTACTTCCAAATACTACTTCCAAATTTTCTATCCAAGTCTCTCACAACGAAAAAATTTTGTATGTGGAAATAATTGTTTATGGAACTCAATAAAATAATATTTGAAATTGTCTACATAAAACGTTATCCCACATCGATAGGGTGGTGGTAGTGGGGGCGCATGAAATAAAAAAAATATTTTAAGGTTTTTGGTTCTTGTACACACTAAATCACATTTTTTTTTCATCCCCTTTAATAATGAGATGGGGGTTGTAATGGGGGTGCCTAATGCCAAAAAAATTTTTGAGACCTTAGCTTCTCTTGTATGTACTAAATGTCAATTGTTTGGACTCTTATCTGCTTGATTTACCTATTTACTCCCCATTTACCCCAATTTACTGCCCAACCCTTCGACGAAATAAGATGAAAATATAATCTAGTTCCAGATCTCGTTAAACTACATACGTGTACCAAATTTCAAGTCAGTATTTTAAACATTTCCAGAGTAATCTTGCGCACAAAAGATACAGACCGACAGACAGACAGACAGACACAATTTTTTTTTCGCTCAAACTTAAAATCTCGTTTTTCCTGAACTAACAGCCATTCTATACTCTTTCAGGTTGATCTGGCAAAGAAATGAGAGCATTCGGGAGAATACGATGTTGGAGAGTCGCTTTGAACACGTCCGAATTCCGGTTTGTTTGGACGGGGGGTAAGCTTTCACTCACGTGCACTCAGGCCTCATGGGTGGGGTCATTGTGATACCCCCGTAGGTACCCGGCATGTCCACCGATATCCTCATTCCTCAAGCCAACCAACACTTGTGATGTACTTTGAGGAGAAGCCCCGGTGGGGCGTCACCTATACTGGCCATATTGGGCCAGAAGTACCCCGGTATGGATTCGTTGAGAGAGCACGACAGTGACACAGCACATGCTCGACAGTCTTTTCTTCCAGATTACACCATCTATATTGAGGGTTAGTAACTCCCAGTGTATGAAGGTATTTGTTTAGTCTGCAGTGTCCTATTTGTTAGTAATCCCACACAAATACGCAGATTATTTCTGGACGTCTTGAGCGTTTGCCTAGCTTACAACTGGGTGTATCTGCAGCTACTTAAGCCACTCGAATAGTCCATGTCGCATTTGAAAGTATAGTCAGAGAAATTACACCACAGAGAAGCGACAGCAATTCTTCCCGCGTTAACCGTTTTCGTATGCGCATGTGCGAGATAGGTTGAGTAGTTGTCATTATATTACATTAGTATTATTATTAATTATATTTAATATGTGATTATACTGAATTGCTTTCAGTGTACATCAAACTTTAAAGTTATCTCAGTATAAGAGGTTGTGTTTCAGTCATGTTCAATGACATTAGAACCAGGCCATAAGATATCAAAGGAACCGCTGATATTGTCGCTTCTCTGTAGTGATGCCGCCGAGACGAGACATTTCTCGGTCTCGTCTCGTCTAGTCTCGACTTTTCGAGACGAGGCCAAATTTTTTTCTCGTCTCGAAAAATCGAAACGAGACGAGATTTTTAAAGTCGAGATCTCGCCGAGACGAGATCGAGAATTTCTCGACTTTTTTTTTTATTGTAAAATTGTTCTACATTTGACCTTCTAATGAATGATATAAACTTGAATTAAATTCAGAATATAAATATTAATAATACAGATTCATCAATCATGTCTGTATCGTATTACGCCCTGCCATTTTTTACTGGTGCTACGTCTTGGAAATGAATATAATTTAGGCAAGTGTAATATTGCCGACTTCCGTATTTCTTAAGCTGAGTTCGGATTGCACACACGGTACTAGAGTGGAGTGAGAGTGGATTTTCATAACGTGATCACAGAATAAAAATTGCGAGTTGTATTTATTGGAACGCGAAATACTCCAACTACTGTCAAAAGGTATTTTCTCGCCAAACCTTCAATATCTATGATTTAGATTTATTTGTAACTTATTGTGATCAGTTACATAAATAATTATGAATAATATAACTTTGCCTGTGATTCATTTTGCATGGGAAATGTATTTCGAGAATGATTCTTCTTCAGAAGAAAATATTTTAGAAAAAGTGGACAATTATGCAGAGCTGACTGTTCCAGATATGACTGACTATCAGTTTAAAATGCATTTTCGGATTCCCCAAACATATTCGAAGATTTACTTCTTAAAGTTAATAACTTAAATATGCATCATAGTAATACGTATACTAATAATATGATATTAAATAGGCCGACGTTAAATAAAAACATAAAAAAAAAAAGAAAGAAAAAAATACAATAATAACGCCTCCATGAAATCAATCTAAACTCACTGGTATTATTTTGCAATAATATTAAATTGTTATGTTTGATAACAACACCTTTATCTGTGACTGGAGAATGGATATTTTATGAAATACTTTCCAGCAAGCATTACTTAACAATTCGTACACGTACTCCCAACATTCGCCAAACCAAAAAACGTCAAGTTAATTAAATGTCAAATTCTACTTTATTTTTCGAACTTTGGCTTCACGAGGTGGGACTTAAGGAGTGAACTCTTCACTACACTCCGTAATGCCTGAACGCTAAAATATTGCAAATTTCCCTACAAATGCCAAAAGCCGAACGGAAATAGTACTCTTGGAGTGAAAAGCGTTAAAAGAGTGCGTAAGTCGAACTCAGCTTTAGAAATGGTTGGTCGAAATTTTTTCAATTAATCTTATATATTTACTTACTATAGAAACTAGCAACAACGTATATATTTTCAGTATAATACGAACTTGATTAATTTAATTATTAAATCTCATATCTTCTTAGAGTATACGGTATATTGAGGCAAAAAATTTTTTTAAGTATGGAGAAAATTAAAATTCACGATATTTCAAATAGGTCTTTTAGTTACGTACCTTTTAGTTAAAGGTACGTTCAAAAATAAACAGAAGTCAAATATTCATATAAATTGAAGTGTAACTTTATAAATTAAATAAATAGAGATATTTCACTTGTGAAAAAAAAGGAAAAAATGGGAAATTTCACATTTGTCGAGACGAGACGAGATATCGACCTCGAGACGAGATTATGGGCAGACGAGAATATGTCAAGACGAGATGGCTGAAAAATCGAGAAAAGCCAATTTCTCGACGAGACGAGTCTCGCGGCAACACTACTTTTCTGTGCTGTAAGTTCTCTGGTATAGTTCTATAACAGGGAGATTTTATTTAAATCGAAATATCTCTAAAACTACTAGTTTTTTAGATAGAGAATGATATTGAAAGTTACCTTAAAATAGTATATAGAATTCGAATTCGGCATAAAAAATAAGGCATGTCAACTTCCTGTATAACCGGAAGTGTCACATACGTGCGTTATTTCAAAAACCCTTCTCCCTACATTTTCAGCTTCAAATTATTTGCAGTTTTTCTAAAACCTCTAATGGACCACTAATTGTGATCCAGCCTGTATAAGCTTTTATATGCTGAAACTGCTGAATGTAATTTATGAAATTCAGTTTGAATATCAAATATTACTGAAAGTATTCGATACCAACTTAAGAACTAATAAATTTTGTATGCAGAATATTTCGTAAACATTCTGCTTCTACGAAACTTGCAGCTTAAATAAAAATATATGCCTTTAAGCTGTGATTTATGCGAATTGAAGAGGATCGTATTGAATTCAAATAAGTAGAGCACGTTGCATTCTCAAGCCCGTAGGCTCGTACGACAACCTCGATATTACAATCATATATTATCGTTAATATTTTGATTTATTGGTACAACTTTTCAACGTACATTATCGAGCTGACAATACCTAACGAAAGCTTTTAACTTGAACATGCGATATTTTTATCGAGACTGAAAATGGTAATAAGTTACCAAAAGCAAAAAATAAATGGCACTAAAGCGGATAGGGTTTGGCTATATAATATTTCTGAGCTTTTATGGATTAGTGCATTTAGGTTTTTACAGGAAATGTGATATATAACGATGGAGGCGAAAATTTACTAGATACACATGCAATAAACATTTAAAAATAATGGTCAATCTAGCATTAAAATATTAATAGAACTATTATTTAACATTTTCAAAATATTGATAAAAAATAATAATAATAATAGTCGGGGAGCCCTCCCTAGCTGTACGTGCACCCCCCGCCCGATTCTTGGGGACAATGTTTTTCATAAAGATTGAAGCCTAAGGAACAATTTAAGACATATTCTAAAAAAAAAACTGGCTGTACTATCAAAATGGCCATATGTTAAAAAAAACTGTTGCCAATGTTGTTTTTGTCATTTAACACAAAAACTAAAAAAGGTGGACAAAAACTTTCTGCACAAAAAACAACGTGCATAAAATTTTCTACAATTTTGTACCTATACAATATTTTGATAGGAGTTACCATTTTCCAGATAAATGAGTCCAAAATTAAGAAAACATGGAAATTAATTTATCGGTAAATCACTTAAAAGAAATAACTGTGACAATTATTGTAATGCGTATATTATAACTTTATATTATTAACATAAAAATTAAATAAAATAAATTGAAAAAATTAATAATAACAATAATATTATAATCTGCAGACATTTATCTCGAAAACGGTAACAGTGGTATCTGGAAAACGGTAATTCCTATCCAAATATTGTATAGGAACAAAATTGTAGAAAATTTTATGCACTTTGTTTTTTATGCAGAAAGTTTTTCTCCATCTTTTTTAGTTTTTGTGTTAAATGACAAAAACAATATTTGCATTTCTTTTAACGGACGCCATTTTGAAAGTACAGCCAGTTTTTTTTTTAGGACATATCTTAAATTATTCCTCAGGCTTTAATCTTTATGAAAAACTTTGTCCCCAAGGATCGGGGGGTGCACGGACAGTTAGGGTGGGCTTCCGTAGTGTTACGTTTTATATTGAATCTTATATTTTATCTTAAGAGCTGAATCATTTATCTGGAAAATGGTAACTCCAATGCAAATATTGTATAGGAACAAAATTGTAGAAAATTGTATACACTTTATTTTTTGTACAGAAAGTTTTTCTCCATCTTCTTTAGTTTTTGTGTTAAATGACAAAAACAATATTTGCAAATTTTTTTTTTAACGGACGCCATTTTGAAAGTGCAGCCAATTTTTTTTTTTAGGACATGTCTTAAATTATTCCTTAGGCTTTAATCTTTATGAAAAACTTTGTCCTAAAGGATCGGGGGGGGGGGTGCACGGACACTTAGGGTGGGCTCCCGTAGTATAATAATAACAACAGTGTTTGTATATGACAGAGTGAATAAAAGTTTTCCACAGAAATATCACTACCGCTAGCTAGGGCTACCATATTGTAAAAATGGAGGCTGAAATAGGATTCGCTTGATTATCTTCTTTCTTATTAGTTCGGCCTAAAACTAGTTATTACCTGTGTGTGCTTAAAGAACTTCAACCTAGATGCATAATGTGTATTGGTTTGTTTCTTGCTGAGATAGTCACAGTCTAAGGCACTTCAGTTGCAAATGTCTCATAAGTTCCTGATTGCCTATTCGTTCTATTCGCGGCCGTTTCGAACATGATCGGTTCAATTCGATTATCATAATCAGTTTGGCGTAAACGCCATTAATGTTAATACATATTTTTCGTGTTCTCCGATCAAGAAGCGGTGAAGGAGTCATATTCACAGTTTAGTGACAATATATTTAGGGCAAAATGGTGAAGTGCTGTTCCGTTTGCAGAAAGCAGTTTAGAAAAGAAGAAAATCGATCGTTTCATAAGTAAGCAGGTATAAACTTCGTAGTCGTAACATTATGGAGTTCAGTTTACAGTTGTAATAAGGTGAACCAATTAAATTTTAATATCCTATCAATACATATTTCCCATGAATAAAATATATAATAATAATAATAATAAAATATATCTACCTATTATATTTTTTAAATCATCCTAAAGGTTATCAAAATATAACCAAATTATTACATGAAACAGGCACAATATTGTCGTTATTTTAATAAATACATATCTATTTTCTTGAATAAACTTGTATGGAAATTACACCAAAACAAAAATGTGTTTATTAAATATGTCATTTAATAGTGTAGAAACATAATAAATTATAACGACCAACATTCAAATAAAAAATATTAACAATTTAATAAATATGTATATTTACCCTCTTATTATATGTAAACATAATAATAATAACTTTATTTCCCAGTCAGATTCTGTACAGAATATTGGTATGTCAGATAATTATTGTATAAATAAAATAAAATAATAGCCAGTAATTAAGATTTGAAGGTAAAAAATATATAAAAAAATACATTTCCTACATCGTCTACATATTAAAACATATTAAAAAGAAAAAAAAACAAAATCAGAGGACAGACAAACAAAGACAGAGAATGCGAAATACGACCTATATAACATCAGGCTAACAATAATACAGAATAACAACAATAACAACAATGACAACAGTAATACCTTATGGTAAAGGACTTAGACAAGATATTCAGCAATGCTGTAATATGGTCGATTAAGAAAGTAGCGTTTTATTTCATTTTTAAAAATGGTTCTTACTTTAATATCTTTGTATTCCTGTGGTAGCTGGTTATACAACTTAATACCCATGTAGTATGAATCTTTCTCGTACAATGTAGATGTGTGTTTTTGAATACATAGTGAATATGCTTGTCGGGTATGGATATTTGAGACGTTTGTTGAGCCATTTGTTGCATATTTGTTTAGGTTGTCATAGAATAATATTGTATTGTAAATGTATAGAGAATATATTGTCATAATGCCTGATTTTCGGAAAAGTGGAGAGCAATGATCATTATAATCAGCATGATTCATAATTCTGATAATTTTTTTTTTGTAAAGTAAATATTCTGCTTGTTTCACTATCAGTGCCCCAAAACATTATTCCATACGATAGACGACTCTGTACATATGCGAAATAAAATGTTTTACATGATGTAAAACTCACTAAGTTTCTGACATTTAATAAAGCAAAACTAGCACTGCCAAGTTTTGATGCTATTGTATTGATATGGGTTTTCCATTTGCAATATTCACTGAGGTGTACACCGAGAAATTTTGTATTTGATTCTTGTTTTATGGAGGTACCATCATGTTTAACAAGAAGACTAGAACTGTTTTTATAATTCTGTTTTTTGGAGGTGTTAATCATTTGAGCATTTAGATTGCACCAGTTAGACATACTTTGTACAGCAGAATTTGCTAACATGACTGCTTGTTCGATATTTGACCCTCGAATATTTATTGATACATCATCGGGGTATTGACAGAGATTAATATTAGGAGAGTGGTTAAAAGCTTCTTTTAGATCATTACAATATATCAGAAAAAGTAATGGAGCTAGTATTGCGCCTTGAGGGATGCCGCTAGTTATGCTTTTAATTTCAGATAAGTAGGGAAAAGTTAAAGTGGACCCATTTGTGCCTCTTATTTCAACAACCTATTGGACAAGAAAGATTGTATCCAACATTTTGCGAGGCCTGTTATGCCATATGATTCTAATTTCTCAAACAAAATTGAGTGGTCCAGTAGGTCAAAAGCCTTTGAAAAATCAAAGAAAATGCCTAAAGTGTACTGGCCATTATCCAGGAAGTCTAAGATATTACACAAAAAATCGGTCATGGTCAACCTATTTCCTCTAAAACCATGTTGTGATTCACTAAATAATTTTAAATGATTAAAGTATGACACTAACGTACACGGCCTTCTCAAAAATTTTAGAAAATATTGGTAGCGAGGAACTAGGTCTATAGTTGCCAACTTCGTCTGTTTTGCCTTTTTTATGTATGAGCACAACTTTGGCTATTTTTAGCAACTTGGGAAAAGTGTTTTGTTTAAATGATTGATTTATAAGATAAGTTAGAGGAGTGGCAATATTTTTAGCAATATCTTTAAAAATAAAACAGGGAAAGTTGTCTAAACCTGAGGACTTTTTCGTAGGATAGTATTATGTCTATTAACTCTTTTTCACACATATCACCTAAATAGAATGAACCTAGTGTTTTTCTTTTTACATTAGGTTTGTTAGAGGGTATACAGTATCGGAAGATTTTGGATTTGAGTGGCAGGCATAGTTTCAACGGCTTGACAGACCGCTTACAATAAAGGCGTGTACCAATGCTCTAGTAGAGGGAGCAAATAATGACGCGCGATCAGGAAAACACGTACATCATTGCTATTAAAAATTTCAGTACCATTTATTGTAGTTGGCTCTGTTCAGTATAGGTAATATTATTACGTGCTTTAATAACTAAAATTATTTAACTCGTTATACTTTCAAAACGAGTCAAATAATTCTTTACATTTCCCGCAGACAGAGCTGTCCACGTACATGTGGTGGGAAAAGCAGGTGGCACGAGTAGGATGTAATATACGATAAAAAAGAATAGCCTAGTTGCTTCGTTCTCGCTTGTTCTCATTACCGACCCAAATGAAACATTTTCTGACACTGTAGTGGATGAAGTTAGGTGTTGAGTGAAATTATTATTAAATATATTACTTAATTTTTGAGGATCTGATATTTCTTTGACCTGATGTACAAGTAATGTTTGATTCGGCGGTTTTGAACATGAAGTTTCATTTTTTATTATATTCCATACAGCTCTCGATGGATTTGTCGCTAATAAAACTTTCAGAAAGAATAGAGAAATGTAATTTTTATGAATGATGAGACATTTTACACATTTTTATAGATATATTTCAAAGTTTAGGCTAATTAAATTTGAAATACATCAAGCATTATCTTACTGTAATATTGCATGCTTACATCACGTTGTATAAAGAGCCGGTAATGCAAAAATTGCAATAATTCGTTTTAATGAAAATGTTTACCCTTCTACACATACCCGCCACTGTTGGCTTATGGGATGTTATGCTTATCTCTCCTTTTTAATGGACATATAACGTGACTATATTAGGAGCAAACAAGGTAAATAATAAAGAGATAGCTATTATGTATCTAGTAATAAGTTCTTTGATCGGAGGTTATTACTAATGCTGGAGGGGATAAAAAAAGCTACACTTTTTAGTCAAACAATTTTTTTCCATTGTCAATACTTCATTACCTTTTGGTAGTAAGAACGTTAAATATTTGTGTTTCACTACAGTCTTCTGCAATTTTCTCTTTCTTCGTTACTTCTATACAATAATTAGTTGTTATCAATATTCTAGATTATTGTAGCAGGCGAATGCTTTTCTGGTCATAAGTAGATCCTGATTAGTTCTATACTTGAGTAAAATTTGATTCAAATCGGAAACAAAATAAAAAAGTTATAAGGGTGTCTTCATTTTAAGTGAGTCACATTGTATATTTAAGGAAATGTTTAGATTTCGACAAAATTTACGTTAGTAAATACATCGAGTGTTGTAAAATAAATATTGTTTTGTGACTGTGATTTATTAGCAGACCACGGTAAACCGCTTTGATGGAAAAAATTCAGATACCCAATTAATTAATTTATTAATTATCGATTTTCGCCGGCGAATATCTCGGAAACATAGGAAGAAAACGAGAGATATTCATTGTTGTAGGAAATATAATTATGTTTAATTTTTCATAGAATGCTTTTTTCCGCACGACTCATCTTTCTCCACCCCCACCCCCATCCCCCCGAAGCGGCAGGGCTAGGGGCGGGGACTTTTAGTATGTTTACCTCCTAACTACCCCCAACATATTCCTGAAGAGGAAAATTTCCCCCCATCCATGTCCTCTAAAATCCCCTTTTGTCCGTTCATTGATTGTACTATTTAATGTTAATATGTGTCTATCTATATCCACTATATTCTCTTGTTTGAACTTTAAACATTTGTATGTAGTGGCAGTGATAAATGATATTTATGTAAATCTGTCTATCTATATAGTTTTCATAATAAAGTGAAAAATGAGCCGCATCTTCAGACCAATTCATACAAAAGCAAATGTTCGTTTTCCAGGTAGATTCTGGTGTCCTCAATAAGGTCTCAAAAGTCCCCGAAGTGGGAGTGTAAGGATAGAATTTGGCAATACTGTAAAGGGCTAAAATCGTGCTCGGAAACGAATTTTTCGAGATATCTCGGTTTTCATTGCCTCTACGACAAAAATACATCAGGCCAAAAAGAAAGCTATGGAAATTCTCTATAAAAAAGATAGAAGGTCTTTTTTTCGTATACGTAATAGTTTTCTTGAAAAATTCCAGTAAGTCATACCTAAAATCAAAAAATTTATTTGTGGCAGTTTTTATTGCACCGAGGGGAGGGTTAAAAAAATCCGAAACAACTTTTTCTCGGTTAAACGTTCAGATAGATATTTCTGTGGAACATCTACTGATATGATAATTGAACAATCTCTTATGAAATCGTCGAAATCAAAAGAAGGTATTACTCGTGGAAGAAGTACAGATGAAAGTGTCGTGAATAAATGGGTTTTTGGACTATTGACTGCAAATAACATCAGCGAAGGACTCAGCAACTTTTGTGGACTTTCTTTTCACTCTGGGGAACAGCATGTTGACACAAGGCAATCTCGCATAAAGAGAGATACCGAGGATGTTCATAAAGTGTCAGATTGGTTCAATTCTCATAATCCCTTCCCAATTGTGCCAAAAATTACGTCAATTGCAACATGGAAAAATAACATGTCATGATGCTCATAGGATTGGAACTGCTGCAATGGAGAAAAAATTGGCAACAATTTCTGTGATATTAATTTCTCACGTGCAGATAGAGTGCTTCCACTATTAACTGTCAATAGCAATGTTAAAGTCCATGATACCACAATGCCCATTGATCCATTATTGTTGATTCAAAGGACTACTGTCATGGAGAGAACAAATGAAGAGCTTCGCACCAACTTGGAGTATGAATTAGCTCCGTATCCGGTGTCACTCTTTGACGAAGTTGGTATGCACAAAACGAACAAGTCAGCTTTCTATGACAATTTCCAGCCATCTGAATCTGAATGCCACTTATATCGTTGATGGGGGATTTCTCTTGCACCGAGTTATATGGCATCAACATGGTGCTATTTGCCAAGCATATGTTAATTATGTGCAAAATCATTTTGGCTCGAACTTTATTAGTATTTTTGATGGTTATGAAAATATTAGCAGCACTGTGAAGGCTATGGAGCAGCTTCGCCGGTCCTCAAAAGCTTCATCTGTTGACATTTCCTTTGATGAGCAGATGGTTGCAACTGTAAGCCAAGAGAAGCTCCTTTCCAATAATAAAAATAAAAGCAGATTGATTTCGATATTGACAGAAAAGTTTGAGGCAAATAATTATATTGTTAGACATGCTGAAGATGATGCTGACATTTTGATAGTCGAAACAGCGCTTGAGGAATCATGTAAAAATACTACGGTCGTGGTTGGGGAAGATCCACAATCTTCTTATAATTTTAACTGCTCGTACACCTATTAATAAAGACATTTTTCTCCTCAAACCAGGCAGAGGGAAGGTCCAACGAAAAATGTATTCTTCACGAAGCTTTGATCACCATATTGTCGAGATCACTTATTGTTTCTGCACGCATTCTCTGGGTGTGACACTACATCTGCTCTGTTTAATAAAGGCAAGACTGCAGCTTTGAAAGTGATGAAAAAATGGCAGGACTTGAAACTTGTAGCTGAAGTTTTCAGCAAGACTGGTACGTCTCCTGACATAGTTACTTCGAATGGGATAAAAATTTTCCTCGCAATCTATAACGCTCCAGTTAAAGAAGTTTCCATCGATAACTATCGGTATTCTTGCTTTATTAAAGCTGTGAGCAAAAGCAAACCAGTGAAATTGAATTCATTACCACCCACTCATGACGCAGCTCAACAGTATCTATTTCGTGTTTATTTTCAAGGACAGAAATGGTTGGGTAACGTATTGAATCCTAAAGAGTAGGGATGGAAGTTGAAAGATACCATATTGTGGCCAAAAACAACATCCCAACTTCCTGCGCCTGATTGCCTTCTGAAGATGATTTTCTGCAACTGTACGAAAGGTTGTGGACCATTGTGTGGCTGTCGGAGGTGACTTAATTGCTCACCAGTTGCGGCAACTGCCATGGAAAATCTTGCTTGAATGCTGAACCGATTGAAAACTCGTCAGAAACAGAAGCCGTCACTGAAGCAAAGACTGAAAGTTCTCAGATTGACTCGGATTTCCTCTAACGAATCGATGAATTTATAGAAGGAGAAAACGGATAAGAAGGAAATTGTTAATTTGACAACATTTTAATAAGTATAACAGTCGTGGATTAGGCCTACCGGGGAAACCACATAAAAAAAACGCGCCTAGTACTCAACCTCAAGGGTGGTGCGGAATAGAGTACTTAAATTATCCATTATATTCCATAAGTTCCAATTCAATGCAAGATTTTCAAGAAAACTATTGCGTATGCGAAAAAAAGACCCTCTATCTTTTTTATAGAGAATTTCCATAGATTTTTTTTTGGCCTAATGTATTATTGTCGTAGAGGCAATGAAAACCGAGATATCTCGAAAAATTCGTTTCCGAGCACGATTTTAGCCCTTTACAGCATTGCCAAATTTTATCCTTACACTCCCGCTTCGGGAACATTTGAGACCGTATTAAGGACACCAGAACCTACCCGGAAAACCAACATTTGCTTTTGTATGAATTGGTCTGAAGAAAAATCCCTAAATGCAGTGGATTATAACATTTTCAGATAACTTGGTATACATATGGTTCTGCTGTTGAACACTGTTGCATTAGAACCAAGGCTAATCAGAATAAGCAGTCCAGTGGATAAATAAAATGGTGTTGATAATTCAAATGTGACCAGCTATAATAATATTTCTCACGGGTATTACTTTAAGCACCTCTGCCATTACTATTTTCTTTACATTTATGTGGGATGCTGTTCGCCCATTGTTTTCATTGATTATGAAATATGCTTGTCCCCGAGCGTCAAACAAAACTTAAAACAATATTATTGTAAAGAGAAAATTTCATTAGACCCACACCTATACGCTTGTTCCCCATACCTAGTTTTTATAATAAGCAAACAATATGCTAAATAATAAAATCCACGAATTTCTTGCTAAATTTAATTTCATTTCATGAAATGTAAATAATATTCCGCCAGTCTTTTATCCCTCAAAAGAATTAATTTTCACACAATTTAAATTAAACCGCTTTAGAGAATGTACTACTGGAATAACACAATTTTAAAGAGATTTTAAATATAAATCGATACAGGGCGTTAATACAGCTTAGCCGGAATGTGAGTATACTATGATGGTTTTGCGAAATAAGTGCCATCGTAAAGTGTGGTATTTTATCTGTGAATTACGAATTACAATTACTTATACTATACAGTGTCCGTCAGAAAGCGTGCACTATATAGAAAACTCCGTTGTTATAGACTTTTTGGAAAATTTTATTTTTGATAAAAGTTAGCGCATGTTTTTTTGTTGATTTCTGGATATAACTTGTAGCATGTAAAATGCTCCATGATTTTCTTTATGTATATTTAAAAATATGTTGACCCATATTCCTTGGTAAACTTAATTATTTTTTTTTATATTAAAGCATTAAAAACAAAAATGAAATTTTTATTAAAGAGATTTATCATTTCAATTTCCACTAGAACTCACAATATTTATAAGCTCGCATGTATAATTGGTCATCTATCTAACGAGTCTACATATTAATATAATAGTGGTCAATCAAAGACATAGTCAATCGTACACAAATAAATAAAAACCATAAGAGTAAATAATCTAATAATTTCATAACATTTAACATTCATAATTCACGTTCGTTGATATTTTATTGCTTGAATAAATTAAAAACACAGGTTGTTTTGTTGTTCTATTGACTAGTTCTAATATGAAATAGCTTTCCTTTATACTTCCGTATGATAAACTCGTCACTTGTTGTTTGGGTCTAAATCAAGCCAATTTTGTGTCTTGACCTCGGTTGCACTCCAGTACCCCATTATTACCAATAATGTCGGTACTTTGTATAATTATTTACTGCGAGGAAACTCCGTTTGCAGTTCCTTTCATCTATATATTTATGGTCGAGCCAAAGAAATTTATCGTTTAATTGTTAGCCTCATGGCTAAATATTTCAAGATGGCCGGATTTGCTTCCATAAGTAGATTGAAAATTTTTTTTTTTTGTTTTAAAGTCTCATTCGTGAAATATAGTTTGCTATAGTGTTTTTTTCGACTTGTAGGATCTTCCTATTAACCTTAGTTGGAGTTCCACTCTTAATTTGGATTTTTTTAATTTAATTTTTATTACTGGATTTTGTCGGAGACAAATTTTGCTTAATTATTATATTTTCCCTATGATGATTCTATAATTTACCCTCAACCTTGGAAGAAAGTCTTAAGTATAATTAATCTACCTCCACCTTTTTTGGAATGGAGATGTTGCCATTTTGTTTAGCAGGCCGTTTTTTTTTAAGTCGATGCTTCTAGAATACAACATTTTATCTCTGTAATAGTTTCCTGTTTGGAGAAGAGACAAGCCGTAATTTTTTGTCACCGATTGTACCTACGTTCTTGAAAGAAAACTACAGATTTTTCAAGCTAAGTGTTTAATTTAAGTAATATTTTCACAATTTAACAGTAATTTTTATTGAATTTCTATATTTATACATTCATTATTTTTTTTGTTAGAAAAATTAGTAACATTTTATAAACCAGTTGGCAGGCCTTTTTTTACAAAGAAAAACTTATTCAAGTTTCTATATCGTTTGTCAATCTTGATGGTTTATTATAACATAACAGCCAGTCGGCAGTCCTTTTTTTACAAAGAAAAACTCATTTAAATTTTTATACCTCTTATCATTCTTGATGCTTTATTACCACATAACATATCTAAGTAAGATTTGTTTTTAAAAATAATGAAAGTTTTCGAACTTCACACGTTCATGTTACAATTATGTATTTTCTTCAGAATTTTATAGTGAAATATTAAAATATTCCGTCACAATTTTACAAAGTTTGGTGATCACCAAATTTTACTACTGCTTCGCTTTAATATAACTAATTGTAATATATGATTGGGTAAATTATTTATAACTTTTTCTATACTCTTCGTAAAACCTATATTTGAGGTAGGGTAACTTGTAAAATTTAATATTATTCTTTTACTATCGATGTTCTATTGGGTAAACAACACCCTAGTTTGATCAGTTTCTAATAAAAGAAAAATATTCTTAATGTTTTCATATAATTTTGGGTAAGTTAACTAAGTACCTGAAATTTCGAACGTTCACTTGAACGAATTTCATATGAAAAAGAAAAATTAATAAAAGCCACACTTCGATTTAGGTGTAAAAACTTAAGTATTGTGGATATTATTGTCAGCAAATGTGGCAATCGATGTGTGGTTTTTATTAACTTTTCTTTTTCATCTAAAATTCATTCAACTTCAGGTACATAGTTAACTATAACATTTTTGCATAAATATTTCAAACTTCATATCTAAGGTTGGGTAGCTTGTAAACTTTTATATATTTTATTTTTATTGTCAATTATTGATGTTCCTTTGGCCTGACATCACCTAGTTTGATCAGCTTCTAATTTCTAAACTGATTTTAAAATTTTAATAAGACTATTATTCACAAACTTGTTTCTTGCTATTTCATTCTACAATATAAAAATATATAAAATAAATATTCAGATCATTGATAATTGAGTACTGTTTACCATTCTTGGTATTCATCACAGTGGCGGCTCGTCAGGGGAGGCAGGGGAGGCTGAGCCTCCCTTTGGAAGAAGCAACATATCTTGCAATCTTCCAAATTAATATCTTTTACTTGTAGAAATTTCTACTTAGGTATATCTCAATTTTCAATATTGTTTATTGTTTATAGTTCATTAATTAATTTTCAGTGTATAAAAAAGTTCTGCATTTCCTTTCCACAAACATACCTATAACGTCACAGTCCGGATTGTCTTTTTATGCATATTTCCCGGGCGACCCGGTCTTTCATTGAATGAACAGAGCGCTTCGCTTGAGGCTTATACGAAATAGCTTCCAACTTCAAGGCATTTAGTTTTAACATAAATGACCTTGCATTACTTTTGCGTTGTCTAGCAACACTTCAAATAAGACAAGCTAGGCCGCTAGCCTCAGTCCTCAGTTCTTTATAGCGCATGTGCAGTTCAGGAGTTCAGGCACAGTATAGAGAAGACAAGTACTTTCACTCGCAGCGGTCCCTTTGATATTTGTTGTACTCGATTTTATTTGGTTCAGGTGATTCACAGGAAAACGAACTGTCAGTGGTAATTTGTCGTTTAGCCGGTTAAGATCAACTTGACATTAAAATACATAAAACATTTGATAGGCGGGCTAGAAATGAGTGCTCTAGGTGAAAATATTCCCAACAACATCTCTTGTTGTCCAGACGTGGTGGATTATTTGTTATTAAATGGATTTTCTACTCTTACTTACGACGAAAAGGTAAGAATTAAAAGAATTGCTAGGCCTACACCAGCAATGCCTTCGTTAGTTTTTAAAAGTGGAAAACAAAACAGAGGGTTTTGTGATAACAATTATAAAAAAATCGAGTGGTTAACGGCATCAACAGTTAGAAACAAATTATATTGTTGGAGATGTTTATTATTCACTAATGATCAATCCTCAATTTGGGGCAGGACCGGGTTTAATAATTTGAAAAATTTGTCGCGAGGTTTACAAAAGCACGAAAAATCCCAGGAGCACATTTCATCTTGCGTTAAATTCGAAATATTTGGTAAACAAAATATTGTAAATTATTTGGAATCTGCACATAAGAGAGAAATAGAAAATTTTAATGAAAAGGTCCGTGAAAATAGGGAAATATTAAAGAGATTAATTGATGCCGTTATATATTTATCTTCGCAAGAAAATTCTTTCCGAGGGCATGACGAAAAACGCGATTCGTGCAATAAAGGAAATTTCAAAGAGCTAATAGATTTTTTAAAAATGTATGATCCAAAATTAGAGAACTTTTTGAATAACGCCACTATTTTTTCCGGAACATCTAAATCAATTCAAAATGATCTAATTGAGAGTGTTAGCTCGATTATTAAAGGCAAAATTTATGAAGAACTATATAATTGCGAATTTTTCTCGTGGCAAATTGACGAAACGACGGACATTACCTGTAAATCTCAACTTTCCGTAATTTTTAGATATGTAATGCACGGCGAAGTTATTGAAAGGTTTGTTGGTTTTCTTGATGTGAGTAGTGGAAGAAACGCGGAGAGTTTATTTAAATTATTAATCGACGAATTTGGTAAATTTGATTTGAAAAATAAATTAATAGCACAAACCTATGACGGCGCTGCAGTTATGTCAGGGCATCTTAATGGACTCCAAACAAAAATAAAAGATATTGCTCCTCAAGCTTACTTCATTCACTGTTATGCACATCAATTAAATTTAGTTCTGAGTAAAGCATGTAACGGAATTAAAGAAGTTAGAATATTTTTTTCAAATATTACTGGTTTTTCGTCATTTTTTTCAAAATCTACCAAAAGAACTGATGTTTTAAATACAATTAATATGAAACATAGAATTCCGACAAACGCTCCCACTCGTTGGAATTTTTCATCTAGAGTTGTTTTCACTGTTGACAAATACAGGAAAGAAATTATTGACGTTTTTAATTTTATTTCGGAAAGTGAAGATTTTTTAAATGACGCTCAGACTTTAAGAGCAGCTTACGGATTAAAATCGTTATTGTTGGATAAAAATTTCATATTTTTTCTAAAAGCTTTTAACATGATTTTTGAGCAAACTGATGTTGTTTTCCAAATTTTACAGAATAAACTAACTGATATAACATATTCTAAAAATAGACTTAAGTCACTTATATCTAAATTAAAAGAATTTCGCAATAACGAAATACATTTCAATACTTTATACAATATTTTTTTAGAAAATACTGAAAACGTAGATGATGAGCCAGGGCCACAATTTAAAAAAAGAAAGACAACATATAACTTTGACAGGGCAGATATACATTACAAACAAATTTTTATAGAAATTTTAGACACCATTATAGTCCAAATTGAAATTAGATTTTCTGATTTAAATACTTTGCAATGTTACGATTTAGTAAATCCTAATAATTTTACAGCGTTTTCTAAATCATTCCCTACCAGTCTAATGGAGAAATTAATGGACCATTATCCTTTTTTTGACCGTATTTCGTTAAAAAATGAACTATGCGTGTTGTATTCTGACCAGCAACTTTTAGCAAATCCAAAATCATCTCAAGAAATGCTTACTTATATATATAATAATAATTTAAAAAGCTGTCTACCCGAACTGTACAAACTTTTATCATTAGTGTCAACAATTCCAGTAACCTCAGCTTCTGTAGAACGATCATTTTCAGCACTTAAACGCATAAAAACATTTACTAGAAACAAAATAAGTCAAGACCGCCTCTCAAATGTATCGCTTATTTCAATAGAAAAACATTTTTTGTCAGAATTGAAGAAACACGATTCATTTTATGATGAAGTAATCAACCATTTTGCTAGTTCCGAAAATCGCAGGTTACCACTCATTTATAAAAATATTTAGGCTTTACACCAAAGATTAATATAGTTGTTATTTTAGAAAAAATATTTATTTGCGTTATTTATTTTTTAGGAAATATTTTTTAATTCTTCCGCGGTTATATTTTTTTATATAACTTCTTTCTCAAAGCTATTTTAATTTTTATTAAAAGTTATAATTTTACACTCTGGCAGTGATAATGAATACAATTTTTGTTTGTAGGAAAATACTTTAATTTTTTTTCCAAAACTATTTTGATTTTTATTAAAAGTTATAACTTAATTATAAGTGGGATAGTAGGGCTCCTTTGGATACCGATACTCGAGGCGTAGGAACGGAAATTTCATGAGAATGATTTTTTCGTCTCATTATATTTTCTATTTCCTTTTCTTTTTATTCTTTTATTCTCTCAAGTCGTGAATCGGTATCCTGGCGAACAACCCACGACAAAAAAATGTAACGCGCCGTTGTACTACCTCGAGGGTGGTGGGGAAATGTACAAATTGTAATCATATTGCAAGTTAATTGTCTTTCAAAATATCAAGCCTCCTCTGCAGAAAATATCACGAGCCGCCACTGATTCATCAATATCTTGTATAAAGAATGGTTGGCGCCTATTACATAACACCAGTTTTAGCTCATCATACATATTTGTAGGTAAGTTTCTCTGTGCTATAACATCTTAATTATAAATAAAATTGCCTAACTTATGACCCAAAGCTTCCGAGCTAATGAGCTAGCGGTAGTGTACTTTTCTTAGTCTGTTATCAATAGTCTCGACTCAAATAATATGTTTTTTTACTAATACCTTATAGGTAAACAGTTAACATCCATATAAAATAATAATTACTGATAATAGGCAAAGGATAAGCTACACACTTCGCATTATAAGCAACTTCTTTAAGCAACATTTTTCGATATCTTCAAATATAAAGATAGTCTACTTTTGAGACAATTTCAAAAAAAAAATTCCGGCCTAAGCGCCAGGACTAACACACATTTGTGCAGCACCCTTTTCGTTTAAGAACATGCGCTAACTTTTATTAAAAATAAAATTTTTCAGAAAGTCAATAACAACAAGTTTCCCAGATGGTGCAAACTTTTTGGCGTACACTGTATATACACAAACCAAAATAGTTTTGGTTACTTACTATACTGCAATCATATAGGAAAAAGTGGAAATAACTGATAAAATTTTGAAACTTGGCAGAGAAGGTGTGCTACTAAACATACAAGAAGTCCTGAACCCAATGTGTTGCGCGCGAGTTGCCATCTTGGAAAAATGGTGCTACGATTAAGTTTTTTGCTAACCATTAGCGACATCGAAATTCTGATTCTGGATGTATACTGCTGTGATAAGACCCATGCTTTATTACGCAGCTATAGTCTGGTGGTCCGGAGTAAGGCAAAAAAACAGCAACATCTCGATTAGAGCATGTTCAAAGATCGGTATGCCTCTGCGCTATGGTGTGAGGAAAACGACATCTACAGATGCAATGAAGACTATAGTCTGAGGACTGATCTAAGATTGCAATCTATAGGCTAATGGTATTTTAAGGACACGTCTACGAGACATGCCCGTATCCTAGAAGAGGCTACAAAACAAATTTCACCATTGGGCATGGGGACCAACCGTATCTTCCTTATATATAATTTTAGCAAGCAGTATAATACAATTTCATGTAATCAGCATATAGCAGGCAGTTGACATCAACATAGTCATTAATAAAATAAATAATAGGGGCCCCAGTACTGAGCCTCGAGGCACTCAGGGAGTAGCTAGAAATTGATTAGACTTAGAGCAACGGTATTCTATGAATACAATTTCATGTCATCAGCATATAGCAGACAGTTGACATCAACACAAGTCACTAAATCATTAACAAATAAAATAAATAGTAGGGGCCTCAGTACTGAGCCTTAGGGCACTCCGGGAGTAGCTAGAAATTGATCAGACTTAAAGCCACAGTATTCTACGTATTGGCTCCTTCCATTAAAAAAAGATGACAGCAAGTTAGCAAGTCCGAAAAGCCGAGTACTTTAAATTTATTTAGGAGAATGCCGTGGTCAAGTCTGTCAAAAGCTTTGGAGAAATCAGTATATACAACGTCAACTTGTTTGTCCGTATCGATAGCTTCAGAAATACATTATGTGACAGTGAATAAATTTGTAACTGTTGACCTATTCTTTACAGAGCCATGTTAAAATATACTGATCTGCCCTCGCACATTACCATTTTGGTCATATAAAGAAATTTCAAAGGCTTTACAAATTATGATAATAGGACAATAATTTGCAACGTAACTTTTATCACTTTTTTTAAAAATTGGGAAGACTGTATAATTACAACCGATCTGGGAATACATCGGATTTTAAACATAAATTAAAAATAATCATTAGCGGGTAAACAAAATCGTACGCACAGTCTCTAATAATAAAGGCTGGTATGTCATCAGGTCCCTTAGTGAACTTAGGTTTCAGTTTTAGTAAGGTTTCTAAAACATTTACTTCGCTAAACATATTTATATGCGTGAAATTTTTTGTGTTAAGTACATTACCAGGGATCAAATTAGCGTTATTTGGAGTATCAAAACGAAGCAAAAGCATTAACAACCGTTTGATTTAATATTATTTTGTAATCCATTGAGATAATCTTTATAGGAATTATAACATCGATTTTTATTTTTGCTCTTAATTGTTTAAAATGGCTATAGGACTTTGCATTGTTATGTTTTTATAATCTTTCCACAGAATCGCTTTTTTCTCAATGTCCAAGAGAATATTGTTTGGATACCAAGGTGGGTGTTCTTTTAGGCGTGACACGTGTTTGGGGACATATAATTCAAAAACATACATCAGCAGCTCATAAAATTTCTCACATGCTAAGTTACAGTCCTGAATCTCAGATAAAAATGTCCAATCAAGTGAGTTTAAATGATTGTGATTATGATGACAAGATGTTTCTTAACCTATACTGAATTTTTATATGAAGCAATAATTTCTACTTTGATACATCTTCTTAGCGGATTTATGCATTATCAAAGGGCAAAACATTATAATATGTTATTTCCTACATTTCCCCAGGTTATATCTAATGTTAATGAACTAATGTGAAACGAAAGCTAATAGTGATAAAATTATTTTGATTTAATCTTGTATAAATCGGAATTAAAACCAGGTTAAAATATCTAAAAGTATGTACTTATCTGTAACTAGTATTTACTGTCCTCCTTAATTTCCTATTGATTTTATGGCTAATCTGTCAATAGCATTAATATTTTAATAAAACAATATAAAACAGATTAATAAAATCTAAGTGGTCTAACTGTGAGTTCATGAAAAGTGAACAAATACAGTTTTAAAACATACAACTTCTTCAAACAAAACCAACGTCTTGAGAACTTCTTGTCTAAATTACCCCAATCAAAACCTAGAGATATAAAACAGCCCCAGGAGATATAATAGACAAATTATAAAGTCGAGCTTCACGGTATATAGTTTGGAATTTTAAATGAGACATTCTTTTGATGTAACCGTAGAATTTAAATGCAGAATGAGTTCTATAACTAGAGTAATAAGTAGTTTTGCTTTTATCTTTTGTAGTAAAATAACCATATAAAATGTGCATTGTTTGTTGTTGAAATCAAGATGTTTTCTTTCTTTTATTTGACACTGGTGGCTCTTTTGTTTTACTATGTTTTTCGTTCGTTTATCTAGTTGTTTTTTCTTACTTACCTTGCAACATTATTTTCAAATTTTAAATTTTCAGCAATAATTAACGCCATGTTCAATATTTCAAATTACACTTTTTAAAATTATCTATTCTGGGTTATATTTTAATAATTGTCATTCTTATGACTGTGGGAGGCCCAGAACTAAAAAGAGAAATGGATAGTGCAGATCAAATTCTGATATCGATAATAATGAATGGAAAAACTGTCGTCGGAATTATTAATCCTTAGTGGCATTTACTTTATTTTCTTTTATTTAGGACCAACAAAAAGTGGATTAGTTAGATAGATAGATATCTCAATAAGTTCTCAATGCATAGGTACTAATGAAAGAAAATTTATATTATAATCATATAATGTTATAGGCTCTGAAATCGCGTAAGTCAGAAACGTGATATTCCAGCGACGGGCTCTTTTGAAGAAATAAGGAGACACGTATTTGACGGTTTTTAAAAGGAGACCTCCCCCGAACGGGTGACCGGTGAGGGGGAGGTTTTAAGCTTTTCGGAAATAAGAGCATGAAATTTGGCAGAAATGCTCTTTATTGGAATCTATTAGACACGAGTAAGACAAAATTCCGATTTTCACTTTTTGAAGGAGTGAAAACGGAGGTACTGGATGGTCTAAAGGGTATCCGTATTTCTGAAATCGCGTAAGTCAGAAACGCGATATTCCAGCGATAGGCTCTTATGAGGAAATAAGGTGACACGTATCGACGGTTTTCAAAAACAGACCCCCTGAACGTGTGAACAGGGAGGTGTTTTTAAACATGAAATTTGACACATACCCGCATGTGCTTTGTTGTCGTTTAAATTGTTTATTTTTTCATTTAACTCGGTCTAACACAAAAATGGAATAATGAATTGTTATCAACTGGCGATGAGCAGTGGGCTTCCCCGAGTACTATTGGTGTACTGTGGGTTTTCTCAAGTACAATGGATGCGCAGTGGGTTCCCTCGAGTGCAGTGGATGCGCAGTGGGTTTCCTTGAGTACAATGGATGCGCAGTGGATTTTCCGGATTACTATGAATGCGCAGTGAGTTTCCCCGGGTACCATGAATGCGCAGTGGGTTCCTACATGTGTACATTCTGAGTACTATAGGAGTACTCAGTGTGTATGTAGTACTTCTTTATAGGCAGAAGTTAGTATATTAATGTTCTTAATTCCACGCGCAAGAAGTCTTCCACGCGAATGAACTCGCGGGCATCAGCTAGTCTGATAATAAATCTGATGAAAGTTAAGAACTCAAAATGGCGTATGCAATATGGCTGCGATAACTGCAATATTTTTGCAGATTTACATAAAATTTAGTAAATGGTGGTGGATTTTGAATTTTTTTTCATATTCCTTCTTCAAGTCAAGCAAATATTTTGTTTTTGTTCTAAAGCCAATATTTAAGTTACAATAATTATAGCCCAGTCGTTGAAGGTATTTACCTCCAAAAACTTGCAAAATGAATAATTTTTTTTTAATGAGTTCGTGAAAGTGTATAGAATAATATCCTCAATAAAATTAAATTACAAAAAAAAACCCCGACACAAAAATATCGACTAAATAACTAATATAAAAAAAATAAATTAACACAACTTTAAAAATTATGAAATAATTTTTATTCCATATACGAACTCTTATGATTTATTTAAATCCAGCTTACATTTTTTTTATGTCCTCAAGATTTGCTTTCTTATACGCATGAATATATCGAGAGCTGCTGTTTTGAATATAACTATTTAGTAGTTCGTCTTTACAGCAGCCCCCGACATATTCATGCGTATAAGAAAGCAAATCTCGAGGACATAAAGAAAATGTAAGCTGGATTTAAATAAATCGTATATGGAATAAAAATTATTTCATAATTTTTAAAGTTGTGGTAATTTATTATACTCTTCGCAAAAACGAAGAGTATATTGTATTTGATCGACACATTTCTAAAATTGTAAATATCGCTCGTAGAGAAAAAATTATCATATCACTGTGTTAGTGAACGAATTCTAAACAACTTTCAAAATGTCCGTCCGTCTGTCCGTCTGTCACGTTTCTTGTAAGCACAATAACTCAAAAAAGAAAAGTCCGATTGTATTGAAATTTGGACAGTAAGTTAGTGTTAGCTAGGGGAAGAACCCTTGTTTTTGAACAAAATCTATCAGTAAATAAAAATGTTATTAATGATTTAAATTTGAGATTTTTTTTTTTGATTTTTATGTTTTTGTAAAAATTTACATTTTTCACATTTTTTTACGTGTTAGGTGGTTCTTACGCTTTTGACTCGGAATCCAAGGGTCCCAGGTTCGAAACCCACATGTGGTATGGTATACTTTTTTTTAATTTTTACTTTATTTAACACTGAGTCTTTCACAAACTAAGTTCGTACTATAAAATTAAAAATGTCTAAAACTGACATTATTTACAAAAAACTGCGAAGAGTATCCTATAGAATGTGTAACAGTTATACAAAAAGTTTAGTAAACCGGCGAAGGGTACGTTTTTAGCTTGTTTTTTTTATATTAGTTATTTAGTCGATATTTTTGTGTCGGTTTTTTTTTTAAATTTGTAATTTTATTTTATTTTATACTTTTTAAACTAAACATATACATACAACATAGCGTATTATTATATCACGTGTCCCACATAGAACTTTTTAACCTATAAGCCGACGCGGTCCAATTTTGTATTCTGCTAGTCGCACACGGTCTACAAGACCGGTTCTATTATAAGTATACTTATGTGTTATATTTAATTTTAATAAAACTGCATCAAAATCAGATCTCTCGTTGAAGAGATATAAAGCCACAGACAGACAGACAGACAGACAGACAGACAGACAGACAGACAGACAGACAGACAGACAGACAGACAGACAGACAGACAGACAGACAGACAGACAGACAGACAGACAGACAGACAGACAGACAGACAGACAGACAGACAGACAGACAGACAGACAGACAGACAGACAGACAGACAGACAGACAGACAGACAGACAGACAGACAGACAGACAGACAGACAGACAGACAGACAGACAGACAGACAGACAGACAGACAGACAGACAGACAGACAGACAGACAGACAGACAGACAGACAGACAGACAGACAGACAGACAGACAGACAGACAGACAGACAGACAGACAGACAGACAGACAGACAGACAGACAGACAGACAGACAGACAGACAGACAGACAGACAGACAGACAGACAGACAGACAGACAGACAGACAGACAGACAGACAGACAGACAGACAGACAGACAGACAGACAGACAGACAGACAGACAGACAGACAGACAGACAGACAGACAGACAGACAGACAGACAGACAGACAGACAGACAGACAGACAGACAGACAGACAGACAGACAGACAGACAGACAGACAGACAGACAGACAGACAGACAGACAGACAGACAGACAGACAGACAGACAGACAGACAGACAGACAGACAGACAGACAGACAGACAGACAGACAGACATACAGACAGACATACAGACAGACAGACAGACAGACAGACAGACAGACAGACAGACAGACAGACAGACAGACAGACAGACAGACAGACAAACATACAAGCATACGAGTCAAACTTATAACATCCCTCTTTTCGTACCAGTTTCATATGACCGAATCAAAATGAGGCCGAAATCATATTCAGTTATCATAATTGTCTGCACATTTTCAATTTTACTTCAATCGGACAATTTCTAGAAAAGTTCAACATGGCGAATTCAAGATGGCGACCCAACATCAAAATCTAATATGGCCTAAAACCTTCTCGACAAAATACTCTTTCAAATAAAAAAAAGTGCATCATAATCGGATCACCCGTTGAAGAGATATGATGCCACAGACAGAAAAACATACAAACATTTGGTTATTTTTTGGTGATGCGTTAATTTATTGGAGAAGTGTATATTTATTGCGTCGTTCCTATCCGATATACAACTTATAGTTTAAACCGAATTCTTCACCATTTCTTAGAATGCAACGTATGAGCGAATACATTATACGATCAAATTATAGTGTTAAAAATAAAAAATTTTGTCCGCCATCTTGGGACGTCCGCCATATTGAATTTAGTGTGACGTCATTTTATTTTCGTATTCTTCTCAGCAAACCCTTTCATTTGATACCCATATCATGGGAGTGCATAAAAAATAACGGGTCCGCCATATTGGATTTGGAATGATGTCACTTAGCTAATCATGCATTGTCAATCAAACTAAACGTGTATGCAAAAATTTCTGCTCAATCGGTTGGGGATAACTGTTTTAAAATTGAGTTGCGTCCGCCATATTGAATATAGTGTGACGTCATTTTATTTTCGTATTCTTTTCAGCAAACCCTTTCATTTGATACCCATATTATGGGGGTGCATAAAAAATAACTGATCCGCCATCTTTGGGAGTCCTCCACATTGGATTTGGAATGACGTCACTTAGCTAACCATGCATTGTCATCCAAACTAAACGTGTATGCAAAATTTCAGCTCAATCGGTTGGGGATAACTGTTTTAAAATTCAGTTGCGTCCGCCATATTGAATTTAGTGTGACGTCATTTTATTTTCGTATTCTTCTCAGCAAACGCTTTCATTTGATACCCATATTATGGGAGGTGCATAAAAAATAACTGGTCCGCCATCTTTGGGAGTCCGCCATATTGGATTTGGAATGACGTCACTTAGCTAACCATGCATTGTCATCCAAACTAAACGCGTATGCAAAATTTCAGCTCAATCGGTTGGGGATAACTATTTTAAAATTCAGTTGCAAGATTTGACCCACAAGAACAAGGCAAGTTAAATAAAAGCTTGTAATCAAGATGGCGATCAAACATCAAAATCTATATGGCCTAAAACCTTCTCGACAAAATACTCTTTCAAATAAAAAAAGTGCATCAAAATCGGATCACCCGTTGAAGAAATATGAAGCGACAGACAGACATACAAACATACGCGTCAAACTTATAACACCTCTCTTTTTGGGTCGGGGGTTAAAAAATTTACATTTCGCTCGGATGCAGAACATAAAAAAAAATTTTTATTCACAATCATACAGAAATAATCAAATTGTCTTGCATGTCAAAAGTTGGAAAGTATGACATTTCTACTTCATTCCACAATTGAACTGAAATGTGACATTTCAGGTTGGAAAGAAGCCACTTTCTTACCAGTTCTCTGGTTGGAAAGTGAGCATTTGCCAATCTGTGTTTTTACTTTTTTACTTTTTCCGGCAATAAATTTCCTGTTGCTCACAGGCAACTTCCTTGAGTTCAGGCGGAGTATATTCCATTTC
Organism: Rutpela maculata; assembly: GCA_936432065.2. Lineage (NCBI taxonomy): Eukaryota > Metazoa > Arthropoda > Insecta > Coleoptera > Cerambycidae > Rutpela > Rutpela maculata. The sequence goes on from OW386285.2 coordinate 19,938,258, forward strand.
ACTATCGGTATTATTATCCAATATTTCTATAAATATAGGCAAGGAACAAACACAAACGAGACGACGCGACGCTACTTTGGCATTTGTTATCCAACATAAGAATTTCTTGTTCATTGCCTGTTTAATAAAAACATAAAATGCTATTTAAAAATTTACTAAACGATTTTGTTGGCTTTTTGTTCTTTAAGGGAAATGATTGTGAATTCAATTGTATACAAACCTTGGAAAGTTTCATTGCTGTCTCGAGAATTAGTTGACCGAGGTGTGAAGCGGCGAAGCTCGACAACCATATTATCTCTCGACAACAATGAAAGTCTTTCCACCTCGGTATGTAATATTATTTTATCCATTTTTTCAAAATTTTGAAATTAAGTCAAGGTAGAAAAAAATAAAAAATACAAATGGATAGATCACATGTCTATGAACAAAAAATGTTCTAACAAAATTTATCGCCAAAGCCCGGAAAAAAATAGTCAGAGAACGTTATTACTCGGAGCGAGATCCATGCGTGCGCGAGTTATAGATGCCAGTGCCCCTTGACTTCCAGCTGAGATCAGCATCCCAACGTCACAACAAGAGATAAGCTAAAGTTACTTATTCTCTCGGAAGATGTTTATTCAGGCTTTTTGTCACTTTACTTTATATTGTACACATCGTCATAATAAAGCGCTACTTTTTGTATTTGTTCTTTGCTTGTGAAAATTTCTAATTGTTTTTTAAAAAACAGTTTTCCGGACGGGAAAACATTAGTGGCGCAGTAGGTAGGATGTTACGGAAAAGTCCTTTTGTGATACTTTTTTCGTTTTCAAACGTTAACGTAAAGAATCCAGCCCCAACCAGGACCAGTATCGAGCAAGGCCCAGGGATTAAAATTCTCCAAGTGAAGACAAGTGCAACTGTTGAAGAATGCTTCGAACATCGCTGATACTGTAAGTAGCAATTATTGTTTATTCCTCCCCTTTGCCTAAAGTCAATCACGATACTTAAAGCAAAATAGGGTAAACCGTGTAGTTAGTAGCATCAAAATAAAAATAAAATAATTTTTGAATACAATAAATAATTATTAATTTCTTTTTACAGTAAAGTTGTTCTCTATTAGTATTAATTTCCAGAATTAGAATTAATATTTTATTATATCATTCATATAAAATTATTATCGCAATTACCTAGAGCGAGTTAGTTAAGATCAATTTCCGCGAATTATGCAAAAGTGATTATATTACATTTTACATTCCGTCGTTGAATTTATCTTGTATTCCAACCAGCACGTTTCTAAGCCTTCTAAAACTTTACAGTTTTATCCACATAAAGTAAATAATATCATATACTGAGTGTTTATTTTTGTTTGACCTTACTTTTATTATTTCTCGCAAACTTTTATGAACGTATTTATAAATTTTATTTTATTATAAAATTACTATCATATTGCCTATATTAGTGTAGTTCTAATTAAAGTATTTTTGCTTCTAATTTATCTGAAATGGCACCGCCAGTTTTTGACGTAAAAACTCTATGCATTTTGCCCCCTTTCGACGGCAATCCTAATGAATTTACGATTTTATTAAAGTTTCGGTAACACTATTAAATCATTATTTTGACACAAGACCAGAAAATATTGGTTGTATACAAAATGTTTTAATTTTACAAGGAATTATCAGTAAATTAAGAGGTCGTGCAAAAGAGGTCGTTTCAATTTATGGTTGCAATGACTTTGATAAAATAAAAAAGACGCTTATTCAAAATTTCGGTGACCAACGTGACGAAAATTCATTAACTAGAAACCTTGTAAATTTAAAGCAGTTACCAAATGACACTCCTATGCAATTTTATGAAAGGGTAATGGGACTATTAAATACAATTAATAATTGTGTCGACCTTCATAACAGTAATGATGTAATAACAACAAGTAAAAGGGACTTCTTTAAACAACAAGCCCTAACAACATTTCTAGCCGGACTTCGCGAACCTATCGGATCAGTAATACGCGCTATGAGACCAAAAGATTTAGCAGAAGCAATGCGGTTTATTCAAGAAGAACTTAATATTAGGTATCTACAGAGAAGTCACCTTAGCACACAAAATGTATCATCCGGAAGACCTATGTCAGAAATTCCGAGACCACAACCACAGCACAACTTCACGCCAAGATTTCATCAACAGAACTTTGCACAACAACCCCGTGTCAATTACTTCCAAAATCAAAATCAATCAAGATTTCCTTAAGGACTCATCCATGTCAGACCCCGCATGAATTTCCAACAACCACGATTTCCAACAAATCAACAAGTATTTGGAAAACCAATGAATGTATGGAAACCAAACCCTAACACATCTCAACAACTACCACGGCCCACACCGATGAGCACAACATCAAGGCTAACTTTGCCTAGAACATTCACTCAACAAAATCCTGTTCGAAATCAACAGCCAGAAGGACAAACATTTGGTACCGAACAACTTTTTCACATAGAACAATAAACACCAACCGTAGAAGACGAATACCCTGAAGAATATGAACAAGAAGCATATGGTTACGACTACACTCAAGAAATACCGTCAGAAAATATTGAAAACACACAAGACGAACAAAATGAAAATTTTTCTTACGATCCGTACCCGACGAGACATAGTTGAACTACATATGTACACCAATAAAAGAGAGCTTCCGTATATCGAAATAAAAAATCCACCCATAAAACTTTTGATCGATACCGGTGCTACCAAATCATTTTTAAACCCCCAAACAGGATTTAAATATTACAAAAATAAACTAATACATGAACCATTTGTAGTCACTTCCATATTTCAAAATCATTCGCAAGAATATTGTGTTAACATTCCGACTTTTTCAGAATTTAATTCAGACTCAAATTTAAAGTTTTATCGTTTTAAATTTCATGATGTCTTTGATGGTCTAATAGGCCTAGATAATCTAAAATTACTAAATGCTCATATCAGTTTTCCCCAGTCAAAACTAATTACGGAACATTCAACTCTGCCTATCAGATATTATGAAGCTCAAAAACCTCAAATTTATTCAATAACCCTAGATCCAAACACTACAACTAAAGTTAAACTTCCCGTTAACAAAAATGGCACTGTAATCATACCCACGCAAAATGTGCAAGGCGCAAAAATCAACGAAACCTTGACCCACGCTAACAATAATTTCGCGTAAGCAGAATTGATTAACGGCAGCGAACACGAACTTCAAATATCTTTAAAGGAACCCATAAAAACCTCATGCATTGACTTAGAAAATTTCTACCTTTATTCAACTGACATTCTACCCTTAGACACACAAGATGTACAAATTCACCAACTAATTCGCACAGATCATACGAATAGTGAGGAAATGACGCAAATATTAAAACTATGCCAAAAGTATTCGGACATATTTCATCAAGAAAATTCACCTTTAACTTTTACAAATCAGGTAAAACATCAAATAAAAACCAAAGACGAACTTCCTGTTTATACGAGATCATACAGGTACCCTTATGTCCACAAAATAGAGGTAAACAAACAAATTTCTTCTATGTTGGACCAAGGTATTTTAAGACCCAGGAACTCGCCATGGTCATCACCGATATGGATAGTGCCGAAAAAACCGGACGCCTCGGGAAAAGTTAAATGGCGCATCGTTAAAAAATTGATGAAAATTTTTTTTTTCACTTTTTTTTTATGTTCTGCACCTGAGCGGAATGTAAACTTTTTAGGATATTATTCTATATACTTTCACGAACTCATTAAAAAAATATATTCAATTTGCAAGTTTTTGGAGATTTTACTATAAAATTTCCCTGTCATCTGGATCGGTGTGAAGTTAGCAGCTAAAAGTTAGCAGCCAATTATACGGAAACGCCCGAACATCCATAGACGTACGTGTAAACATATTATAAAATATAAAACATAATTTTAAATACACAGAAATCAAATAAAATGTGTGTATTTATACATAATAGACGCAAATTATTTGTAGCCGTCTAAGTGGGTGAAAGGCACCCTAAAGTAATACAAAACAAATAGTATTTGTAAAAAAGAGCATCAATTTCAAAATTCTGGCGAAATAGACCTAATGGATGACAATTATAAAGTCTGCAAGGAAATTTTCTTAGCAGCATTCTGAGAGGGTGAAAAACACCCTATATTATATGAAAAATATTGCCCCTACGGGAAACGAAGCATTAATACAAAATTACAAGTAAAATAGACTTAAGGAATGGTACTATACATGCTAAAAGGACAATTTCTTAGCGACCGTCCAAGGGGGTGAAAAACGCCCTTATATGACAAGAAAAACTAGTGCAGGTGTAAGAAACGACGTATCAAATTCGAAATACGCCTAAAACAGAGCTATTGCACGGTATTTATACATACTAGAAGGAAACGTTCTTAGCGGCCGTGTAAGGGGATGAAAGACACCCTTATATCACAAAAAAAAATATTGCTCGTACAGGAAACGGATGTCAATTTGAAAATACGCTTGCAATAGACCCAATATATGGTAATTATACATACTAGAAGGAAAAGTTCTTAGCGGCCGTGTAAGGGGATGAAACACACCCTTATATCACCAAAAAAAATATTGCTCGTACAGGAAACGGAGTGTCAATTTGAAAATACGGTTGCAATAGACCTACTGTATGGTATTTATACATACTAAAAGGAAAAGTTCTTAGCGGCCGTGTAAGGGGATGAAACACACCCTTACATCACCAAAAAAAACATTGCTCGTACAGGAAACGGAGTGTCAATTTGAAAATACGCTTGCAATTGACCCAATATATGGTAATTATACATATTAGAAGGAAAAGTTCTTAGCGGCCGTGTAAGGGGATGAAACACACCCTTATATCACCAAAAAAAATATTGCTCGTACAGGAAACGGAGTGTCAATTTGAAAATACGCTTGCAATTGACCCAATATATGGTAATTATACATACTAGAAGGAAAAGTTCTTAGCGGCTGTGTAAGGGGATGAAACACACCCTTATATCACCAAAAAAAATATTGCTCGTACAGGAAACGGAGTGTCAATTTGAAAATACGCTTGCAATAGACCTACTGTATGGTATTTATACATACTAAAAGGGAAAGTTCTTAGCGGCCGTGTAAGGGGATGAAACATACCCTCATATCACCAAACAAAATATTGCTCGTACAGGAAACGGAGTGTCAATTTGAAAATACGGTTGCAATAGACCTACTGTATGGTATTTATACATACTAAAAGGAAAAGTTCTTAGCGGCCGTGTAAGGGGATGAAACACACCCTTACATCACCAAAAAAAATATTGCTCGTACAGGAAACGGAGTGTCAATTTGAAAATACGCTTGCAATTGACCCAATATATGGTAATTATACATACTAGAAGGAAAAGTTCTTAGCGGCTGTGTAAGGGGATGAAACACACCCTTATATCACCAAAAAAAATATTGCTCGTACAGGAAACGGAGTGTCAATTTGAAAATACGCTTGCAATTGACCCAATATATGGTAATTATACATACTAGAAGGAAAAGTTCTTAGCGGCCGTGTAAGGGGATGAAACACACCCTTATATCACCAAAAAAAATATTGCTCGTACAGGAAACGGAGTGTCAATTTGAAAATACGCTTGCAATTGACCCAATATATGGTAATTATACATACTAGAAGGAAAAGTTCTTAGCGGCTGTGTAAGGGGATGAAACACACCCTTATATCACCAAAAAAAATATTGCTCGTACAGGAAACGGATGTCAATTTGAAAATACGCTTGCAATAGACCCAATATATGGTAATTATACATACTAGAAGGAAAAGTTCTTAGCGGCCGTGTAAGGGGATGAAACACACCCTTATATCACCAAAAAAAATATTGCTCGTACAGGAAACGGAGTGTCAATTTGAAAATACGGTTGCAATGTATGGTATTTATACATACTAAAAGGAAAAGTTCTTAGCGGCCGTGTAAGGGGATGAAACACACCCTTACATCACCAAAAAAAATATTGCTCGTACAGGAAACGGAGTGTCAATTTGAAAATACGCTTGCAATTGACCCAATATATGGTAATTATACATATTAGAAGGAAAAGTTCTTAGCGGCCGTGTAAGGGGATGAAACACACCCTTATATCACCAAAAAAAATATTGCTCGTACAGGAAACGGAGTGTCAATTTGAAAATACGCTTGCAATTGACCCAATATATGGTAATTATACATACTAGAAGGAAAAGTTCTTAGTGGCTGTGTAAGGGGATGAAACACACCCTTATATCACCAAAAAAAATATTGCTCGTACAGGAAACGGAGTGTCAATTTGAAAATACGCTTGCAATAGACCTACTGTATGGTATTTATACATACTAAAAGGGAAAGTTCTTAGCGGCCGTGTAAGGGGATGAAACATACCCTCATATCACCAAACAAAATATTGCTCGTACAGGAAACGGAGTGTCAATTTGAAAATACGCTTGCAATTGACCCAATATATGGTAATTATACATACTAGAAGGAAAAGTTCTTAGCGGCCGTGTAAGGGGATGAAACACACCCTTATATCACCAAAAAAAATATTGCTCGTACAGGAAACGGAGTGTCAATTTGAAAATACGGTTGCAATAGACCTACTGTATGGTATTTATACATACTAAAAGGAAAAGTTCTTAGCGGCCGTGTAAGGGGATGAAACACACCCTTATATCACCAAAAAAAATATTTCTCGTACAGGAAACAGAGTGTCAACTTGAAATCACGCTTGCAATAGACCCAATGTATGGCATTTATACATACTAGAAGGAAAAGTTCTTAGCGGCCGTGTAAGGGGATGAAAGACACCCTTATATCACAAAAAAAATATTGCTCGTACAGGAAACGGAGTGTCAATTTGAAAATACGGTTGCAATAGACCTACTGTATGGTATTTATACATACTAAAAGGAAAAGTTCTTAGCGGCCGTGTAAGGGGATGAAACACACCCTTATATCACCAAAAAAAATATTGCTCGTACAGGAAACGGAGTGTCAATTTGAAAATACGCTTGCAATTGACCCAATATATGGTAATTATACATACTAGAAGGAAAAGTTCTTAGCGGCCGTGTAAGGGGATGAAACACACCCTTATATCACCAAAAAAAATATTGCTCGTACAGGAAACAGAGTGTCAACTTGAAATCACGCTTGCAATAGACCCAATGTATGGCATTTATACATACTAGAAGGAAAAGTTCTTAGCGGCCGTGTAAGGGGATGAAAGACACCCTTATATCACAAAAAAAAATATTGCTCGTACAGGAAACGGATGTCAATTTGAAAATACGCTTGCAATAGACCCAATATATGGTAATTATACATACTAGAAGGAACAGTTCTTAGCGGCCGTGTAAGGGGATGAAACACACCCTTATATCACCAAAAAAAATATTGCTCGTACAGGAAACGGAGTGTCAATTTGAAAATACGGTTGCAATAGACCTACTGTATGGTATTTATACATACTAAAAGGAAAAGTTCTTAGCGGCCGTGTAAGGGGATGAAACACACCCTTACATCACCAAAAAAAGTATTGCTCGTACAGGAAACGGAGTGTCAATTTGAAAATACGCTTGCAATTGACCCAATATATGGTAATTATACATACTAGAAGGAAAAGTTCTTAGCGGCCGTGTAAGGGGATGAAACACACCCTTATATCACCAAAAAAAATATTGCTCGTACAGGAAACGGAGTGTCAATTTGAAAATACGGTTGCAATAGACCTACTGTATGGTATTTATACATACTAAAAGGAAAAGTTCTTAGCGGCCGTGTAAGGGGATGAAATACACCCTTATATCACAAAAAAAAATATTGCTCGTACAGGAAATGTGTCAATTTGAAAATATGGTTGCAATAGACCCAATGTATGGTATTTATACATACTAAAAGGAAAAGTTCTTAGCGGCCGTATAAGGGGATGAAAGATATCCTTATATCACAAAAAAAATATTGCTCGTACAGGAAACGGAGTGTCAAATTGAAAATACGCTTGCAATAGACCCAATGTATGGTATTTATACATACTAGAAGGAAAAGTTCTTAGCGCCCGTGTAAGGGGATGAAAGACACCCTTATATCACAAAAAAAATGTTACTCGTACAGGAAACGGAGTGTCAATTTGAAAATACGCTTATAATAGACCCAATATATGGTAATTATACATACTAGAAGGAGAAGTTCTTAGCGGCCGTATAAGGGGATGAAACACACCCTTATATCACCAAAAAAAATATTTCTCGTACAGGAAACAGAGTGTCAACTTGAAATCACGCTTGCAATAGACCCAATGTATATCATTTATACATATTAGAAGGAAAAGTTCTTAGCGGCCGTGTAAGGGGATGAAAGACACCCTTATATCACAAAAAAAAATATTGCTCGTACAGGAAATGGAGTGTTAATTTGAAAATACGCTTGCAATTTACCCAATGTATGGTAAAGGAAATGTTCTTCACGGCCATGTAAGGGGGTGAGATTGCAAGAAAAATTATTGTTGCTATAGGAAACGTACTATTAATTTGAAAATATGCCCGAAATAAACTCAATATATCGTAATTATACATACTAAAAGAAAAAGTTCTTAGCGGGCGTGTAAGGGGTGAAAGACACCCTTATATTACAGGAAAAAATATTGCTCGTACGAGAAACAGAGTATCAGTTTGAAAATACGTCTACAATATATCTAATATATGATGGTTGTACATACTAAAAGGATAAGTTATTAGCGGCTTTCTAAGGGAGTGAAGGAAACCTTTTTATGATATAGAACTTATCGTTTGTAGTGGAAACGGTTTATCAATTTGAAAATAATCGTAGGATAAACCTAATGCATGATAATTGTACAAAGCAAGAGGAAAATGTCTTAAAGGTCGTCTAAGGGGGTGGAAATAGTCTTAAAAGTTTCATACCTTTTAAAGGTGTTTCCTCATGGAAATATTGCTCGTACAAGAAACGGAGTATCGACGTACAATAGCATGTTACTTGTAAATACTACAGTGAAATGTTCTTTGCCAATGAGGGTGGTTTTTGTATAAAATAAAATAATAATATTGTTACAACAGGAAACAGATTATCACTTTCAACAAAGGCAGATAATACTTAAAAGGACACCGCACGTTTTGTGGGTATATTGGTGGCCTGTCAAATTTGATGAATTTTTGATATGTTATAGTTCAAATGATTCTGAACAATAAGTTCCTTTGACGAATTATGGACAGTTTCTCTGATAGATGGCTCCGAAGACTGAACCTACCTCTCGATACTATACCATGATCTCTCAACACTACCGCAGTTATTGAAATAATAACTGTTGGAAATGAATAACCAGACTATTTACCATTATTTGGTCTTTTATTGATGTGCCTGAACTTCCGGTTTTGCCGGAAGTGGGGTCAAATCACGTTTTTTTCAAATGCATAACACCCGTTTTACTTCAATTCATTAATCATATATATAACTAGCTTTATAAAAATTCACTATCTTAATAAATAAGTAAGTACGTGCATTAGCTGATCGAACATTGATGCTACTAGCTTAGTACCGGGTACTTCATAATCTTGGTACAATACAAAGTTTATTTTACTTTTCTAGATATGAAATTGCAGTTGTATCTAGTCAATGAAAACTAATTATTTTTACAAGTACAATAAGCAGTTTTTGTTTATTTATAATTCATTAAACCTTATTATTTTTAGCAAAAAATTGCATAGCTGATTATTTTCATTTTTTTAAATATTTACCTATTTTAATAATTCCTTAATAGAAATCAAACCAAAAAAATAAATTTTATTTCAAATTGATTAACAAAGAACAACATTCCTCCCCTATCACGCGTCGCAGCCAGCCACACATGCACGGTGCGAGGCACAATGAAAGGCTGGATGAAACAAAGGCAGATTATATTAAAAACAGTTGAAAACATGAACTAGATATACATATGTATATGCGTTGCGATTGCTTTTCTAAGTTCCAAAGTAAGTCAATCTTATTATAAAACCTAACATGCCGCACATAGGATTTAATTTCTGTATGAATAAGGTTTAATTAATTTGAAATAAATCTATTATTGAATGACTAAAATAAGTAAATATTTAAAAAAATGAAAATAATTAGCTATGCAATTTTTACTAAAAATAATAAGGTTTAATGTATTATAAATAAACAAACACTGCCTATTCTACTCAAAGGTCTCAAAGATAATCTGTTTTCATTGACTAGACAATTGCAATTTTATATCTTGAAAAATAAAATCAACTCTGTTTTATACCAAGATTATGATGCATCCGGTATCAAGCTAGCATCAATGTTCGAACAGTCAATGCATGTACTTACTTATTCACTAAGATAGTGAATTTTAATAGAGCTACTTATATATATATGATCATTAAATTGAAGTAAAACGGGACTTGTGCATTCGAAAAAACGTGATTTGACGTCCCTTCCGGCAAAACCGAAAGTTCAGGCACATCAATCTAAGACCAAATAATGGTAAATAGTCTGGTTATTCATTTCCAACAGTTATTATTTCAATAACTGCGGTAGTGTTGAGAGATCATGGTATGGTATCGAGAGGTAGGTTCAGTCTTCGGAGCCATCTATCAGAGAAACTGTCCATAATTCGTCAAAGGAACTTATTGTTCAGAATCATTTGAACTATAGCATATCAAAAATTCATCAAATTTGACACACCACCAATATACCCACAAAACGTGCGGTGTCCTTTTAAGTATTTTCTGCCTTTGTTGAAAGTGATAATCTGTATCCTGTTGTAACAATATTATTATTTTATTTTATACAAAAAACCACCCTCATTGGCAAAGAACATTTAACTGTAGTATTTACAAACAGCATGCTATTGTACGTCGATACTCCGTTTCTTGTACGAGCAATGTTTCCATGAGGAAACACCTTTAAAAGGTATGAAACTTTTAAGGCTATTTCCACCCTCTTAGACGACCTTTAAGACATTTTCCACTTGCTTTGTACAATTATCATGCATTACGTTTATCCTACGATTATTTTCAAATTGATAAACCGTTTCCACTACAAACGATTAGTTCTATATCCCTTAGAAAGCCGCTAATAACTTATCCTTTTAGTATGTACAACTATCATATATTAGATATATTGTAGACGTATTTTCAAACTGATACTCTGTTTGTCGTACGAGCAATATTTGTTCCTGTGATATAAGGGTGTCTTTCACCCCTTACACGCCCGCTAAGAACTTTTTCTTTTAGTATGGATAATTACGATATATTGAGTTTATTGCGGCCATATTTTCAAATTAATAGTACGTTTCCTATAGCAACAATAATTTTTCTTGCGATCTCACCCCCTTACATGGCCGTGAAGAACATTTCCTTTACCATACATTGGGTAAATTGCAAGCGTATTTTCAAAGTGACACTCCATTTCCTGTACGAGCAATATTTTTTTTTGTGATATAAGGGTGCCTTTCAACCCCTTAAACGGCCGCTAAAAACTTTTCCCTTTAGTATGTATAACTACCATACATTGGGTCTACTGCAAGCGTATTTTCAATTTGACACTCCGTTTCCTGCACGAGCAATATTTTTTTTGTGATATAAGGGTGTCTTTCATCCCCTTACACGGCCGCTAGAACTTTTCCTTCTAGTATGTATAAATGTATGTATAAATACCATACATTGGGTCTATTGCAACCGTATTTTCAAATTGACACTCCATTTCCTGTACGAGTAATATTTTTTCTGTGATATAAGGGTATCTTTCATCCCCTTACACGGCCGCTAAGAACTTTTCCTTCTAGTATGTATAAATGCCATACATTGGGTCTATTGCAAGCGTGATTTCAAGTTGACACTCTGTTTCCTGTACGAGAAATATTTTTTTTTGTGATATAAGGGTATGTTTCATCCCCTTATACGGCCGCTAAGAACTTTTCCTTCTAGTATGTATAATTACCATATATTGGGTCTATTACAAGCGTATTTTCAAATTGACACTCCGTTTCCTGTACGCGTAACATTTTTTTTGTGATATAATGGTGTCTTTCATCCCCTTACACGGGCGCTAAGAACTTTTCCTTCTAGTATTGTATAAATACCATACATTGGGTCTATTGCAAGCGTATTTTCAATTTGACACTCCGTTTCCTGTACGAGCAATATTTTTTTGTGATATAAGGGTATCTTTCATCCCCTTATACGGCCGCTAAGAACTTTCTTTTAGTATGTATAAATACCATACATTGGGTCTATGGCAACTGTATTTTCAAATTGACACTCCATTTCCTGTACGAGCAATATTTTTTTTGGTGATATAAGGGTGTGTTTCATCCCCTTACATGGCCGCTAAGAACTTTTCCTTTTAGTATGTATAAATATCATACATTGGGTCTATTTCAAGCGTATTTTCAAATTGACACTCCATTTCCTGTACGAGTAATATTTTTTCTGTGATATAAGGGTGTCTTTCATCCCCTTACACGGCCGCTAAGAACTTTTCCTTCTAGTATGTATAAATGCCATACATTGGGTCTATTGCAAGCGTGATTTCAAATTGACACTCCGTTTCCTGTATGAGCAATATTTTTTTTGGTGATATGAGGGTGTGTTTCATCCCCTTACACGGCCGCTAAGAACTTTTCCTTTTAGTATGTATAAATAATATACATTGGGTCTATTGCAAGCCTATTTTCAAATTGACACTCCGTTTCCTGTACGAGCAATATTTTTTTTGGTGATATAAGGGTGTGTTTCATCCCCTTACACGTCCGCTAAGAACTTTTCCTTTTAGTATGTATAAATACCATACATTGGGTCTACTGCAAGCGTATTTTCAATTTGACACTCCGTTTCCTGTACGAGCAATATTTTTTTTGGTGATATAAGGGTGTGTTTCATCCCCTTACACGGCCGCTAAGAACTTTTCCTTTTAGTATGTATAAATATCATACATTGGGTCTATTTCAAGCGTATTTTCAAATTGACACTCCATTTCCTGTACGAGTGATATTTTTTCTGTGATATAAGGGTGTCTTTCATCCCCTTACACGGCCGCTAAGAACTTTTCCTTCTAGTATGTATAAATGCCATACATTGGGTCTATTGCAAGCGTGATTTCAAATTGACACTCCGTTTCCTGTACGAGCAATATTTTTTTTGGTGATATAAGGGTGTGTTTCATCCCCTTACACGGCCGCTAAGAACTTTTCCTTTTAGTATGTATAAATAATATACATTGGGTCTATTGCAAGCGTGATTTCAAATTGACACTCCGTTTCCTGTACGAGCAATATTTTTTTTTGTGATATAAGGGTGTGTTTCATCCCCTTATACGGCCGCTAAGAACTTTTCCTTCTAGTATGTATAATTACCATATATTGGGTCTATTACAAGCGTATTTTCAAATTGACACTCCGTTTCCTGTACGAGCAATATTTTTTTTGGTGATATAAGAGTGTGTTTCATCCCCTTACACGGCCGCTAAGAACTTTTCCTTTTAGTATGTATAAATAATATACATTGGGTCTATTGCAAGCGTATTTTCAAATTGACACTCCGTTTCCTGTACGAGCCATATTTTTTTTGGTGATATAAGGGTGTGTTTCATCCCCTTACACGTCCGCTAAGAACTTTTCCTTTTAGTATGTATAAATACCATACATTGGGTCTACTGCAAGCGTATTTTCAATTTGACACTCCGTTTCCTGTACGAGCAATATTTTTTTTGGTGATATAAGGGTGTGTTTCATCCCCTTACACGGCCGCTAAGAACTTTTCCTTTTAGTATGTATAAATATCATACATTGGGTCTATTGCAAGCGTATTTTCAAATTGACACTCCGTTTCCTGTACGAGCAATATTTTTTTTGTAATATAAGGGTATCTTTCATCCCCTTATACGGCCGCTAAGAACTTTTCCTTTTAGTATGTATAAATACCATACATTGGGTCTATTGCAACCGCATTTTCAAATTGACACTCCATTTCCTGTACGAGCAATATTTTTTTTTGTGATATAAGGGTGTCTTTCATCCCCTTACACGGCCGCTAAGAACTTTTCCCTTTAGTATGTATAAATACCATACATTGGGTCTACTGCAAGCGTATTTTCAATTTGACACTCCGTTTCCTGTACGAGCAATATTTTTTTTGTGATAGAAGGGTGTCTTTCATCCCCTTACACGGCCGCTAAGAACTTTTCCTTCTAGTATGTATAAATGCCATACATTGGGTCTATTGCAAGCGTGATTTCAAATTGTCACTCCGTTTCCTGCACGAGCAATATTTTTTTTGGTGATATAAGGGTGTGTTTCATCCCCTTACACGGCCGCTAAGAACTTTTCCTTTTAGTACGTATAAATATCATACATTGGGTCTATTTCAAGCGTATTTTCAAATTGACACTCCATTTCCTGTACGAGTAATATTTTTTCTGTGATATAAGGGTGTCTTTCATCCCCTTACACGGCCGCTAAGAACTTCTCTTTCTAGTATGTATAAATGCCATACATTGGGTCTATTGCAAGCGTGATTTCAAATTGACACTCCGTTTCCTGTACGAGCAATATTTTTTTTGTGATATAAGGGTGTGTTTCATCCCCTTATACGGCCGCTAAGAACTTTTCCTTCTAGTATGTATAATTACCATATATTGGGTCTATTACAAGCGTATTTTCAAATTGACACTCCGTTTCCTGTACGAGTAATATATTTGTTGTGATATAAGGGTGTCTTTCATCCCCTTACACGGGCGCTAAGAACTTTTCCTTCTAGTATGAATAATTACCATATATTGGGTCTATTGCAAGCGTATTTTCAAATTGACACTCCGTTTCCTGTACGAGCAATATTTTTTTTGTAATATAAGGGTTATCTTTCATCCCCTTATACGGCCGCTAAGAATTTTTCGTTTTAGTATGTATACATACCATACATTGGGTCTATTGCAACCGTATTTTCAAATTGACACTCCATTTCCTGTACGAGCAATATTTTTATTTGTGATATAAGGGTGTCTTTCATCCCCTTACACGGCCGCTAAGAACTTTTCCCTTTAGTATGTATAAATACCATACATTGGGTCTACTGCAAGCGTATTTTCAATTTGACACTCCGTTTCCTGTACGAGCAATATTTTTTTTGGTGATATAAGGGTGTTTCATCCCCTTACACGGCCGCTAAGAACTTTTCCTTTTAGTATGTATAAATATCATACATTGGGTCTATTTCAACCGTATTTTCAAATTGACACTCCATTTCCTGTACGAGTAATATTTTTTCTGTGATATAAGGGTGTCTTTCATCCCCTTACACGGCCGCTAAGAACTTTTCCTTCTAGTATGTATAAATGCCATACATTGGGTCTATTGCAAGCGTGATTTCAAATTGACAATCCGTTTCCTGTACGAGCAATATTTTTTTTTGTGATATAAGGGTGTCTTTCATCCCCTTACACGGCCGCTAAGAACTTTTCCCTTTAGTATGTATAAATACCATACATTGGGTCTACTGCAAGCGTATTTTCAATTTGACACTCCGTTTCCTGTACGAGCAATATTTTTTTTGTGATATAAGGGTGTCTTTCATCCCCTTACACGGCCGCTAAGAACTTTTCCTTCTAGTATGTATAAATGCCATACATTGGGTCTATTGCAAGCGTGATTTCAAATTGACACTCCGTTTCCTGCACGAGCAATATTTTTTTTGGTGATATAAGGGTGTGTTTCATCCCCTTACACGGCCGCTAAGAACTTTTCCTTTTAGTATGTATAAATATCTTACATTGGGTCTATTTCAAGCGTATTTTCAAATTGACACTCCATTTCCTGTACGAGTAATATTTTTTCTGTGATATAAGGGTGTCTTTCATCCCCTTACACGGCCGCTAAGAACTTTTCCTTCTAGTATGTATAAATGCCATACATTGGGTCTATTGCAAGCGTGATTTCAAATTGACACTCCGTTTCCTGTACGAGCAATATTTTTTTTGTGATATATGGGTATCTTTCATCCCCTTATACGGCCGCTAAGAACTTTTCCTTTTAGTATGTATAAATACCATACATTGGGTCTATTGCAACCGTATTTTCAAATTGACACTCCATTTCCTGTACGAGCAATATTTTTTTTGTGATATAAGGGTGTCTTTCATCCCCTTACACGGCCGCTAAGAACTTTTCCCTTTAGTATGTATAAATACCATACATTGGGTCTACTGCAAGCATATTTTCAATTTGACACTCCGTTTCCTGTACGAGCAATATTTTTTTTTGTGATGTGAGGGTGTCTTTCATCCCCTTACACGGCCGCTAAGAACTTTTCCTTCTAGTATGTATAATTACCATATATTGGGTCTATTGCAAGCGTATTTTCAAATTGACACTCCGTTTCCTGTACGAGCAATATTTTTTTTGGTGATATAAGGGTATGTTTCATCCCCTTACACGGCCGCTAAGAACTTTTCCTTTTAGTATGTATAAATACCATACACTGGGTCTATTGCAACCGTATTTTCAAATTGACACTCCGTTTCCTGTACGAGTAATATTTTTTTTGGTGATATAAGGGTGTGTTTCATCCCCTTACACGGCCGCTAAGAATTTTTTCTTTTAGTATGTATAAATACCATACAGTAGGTCTATTGCAACCGTGTTTTCAAATTGACACTCCGTTTCCTGTACGAGCAATATTTTTTTTGGTGATATAAGGGTGTCTTTCATCCCCTTACACGGCCGCTAAGAACGTTTCCTTCTAGTATGTATAAATACCGTGCAATAGCTCTATTTTAGGCGTATTTCGAATTTGATACGTCGTTTCTTACACCTGCAATAGTTTTTCTTGTCATATAAGGGCGTTTTTCACCCCCTTGGACGGTCGTTAAGAAATTGTCCTTTTAGCATGTATAGTACCATTCCTTAAGCCTATTTTACTTGTAATTTTGTATTAATGCTTCGTTTCCTTTAGGGGCAATATTTTTCATATAATATAGGGTGTTTTTCACCCTCTCAGAATGCTGCTAAGAAAATTTCCTTGCAGACTTTATAATTGTCATCCATTAGGTCTATTTCGCCAGAATTTTGAAATTGATGCTCTTTTTTACAAATACTATTTGTTTTGTATTACTTTAGGGTGCCTTTCACCCACTTAGACGGCTACAAATAATTTGCGTCTATTATGTGTAAATGCAACACATTTTATTTGATTTCTGTGTATTTAAAATTATTTTTTATATTTTATAATGTTTACACGTACGTCTATGGATGTTCGGGCGTTTCCGTATAATTGGCTGCTAACTTTTAGCTGCTAACTTCACACCGATATATCTAGAGCCAATGCTTAAATTTCAAATGTCAATAAAAATCCGCATTTTACAGCAGAATTGCTATTCTAGTCGCGCACTCTGAATTGATTTTAATTAAGTTTGCTTGCACACTGGAGAAAAACATGCAGCAATTTAGTCTTGCAAGTAAGGTACATAAATGAAATTGATTAATGATACACTTGTACACTTTATAGGGTAAAGTTTCGAACTAACTCTCGGGAGATAAGAAATTTTGACGTCGCGTCATATCGTTCAGAAGGAGGTCGATAATATAAAGGAAACGAAGTTTGTTTCAGAACTATAAGACGTACGTATGAAATGTATATCAATATAGTTGTCAGATATGTATAAGAAATAACATAACAGCTCTAGAGAGTGATAGACATTATTTAAGATACGAATAACTTCCTCAATTGTTTTAATTCTGCTTGAAGCGTAAAGTAATTTTAAAAGAGTTTTAGTTACAAAGGAAATTGTCTAAATGTTGATGTGGTGTTTTCTTAATTTTTCTGTTTCTTATTGAGATGCTCTGCTACGTGTATTTTCTTCTATACAATGTCCGTGGAAACTACAAAATAATACAATTATTCAGTATTTTACTGGAAAGTAATCTCTACGCATGTGACATTTACATCAAAGGATCAGTTAGAGGATGGTTTCGACAAATAAGGAATAAGAACAAAAATATAAAAATGACGTGTTTTGCTGACATCTCGGAAAACGAATCTGTTTCCTTTCTCAAAGCATATTATAAGTGTCTGTATGCTGTGTATATTAAATACACAAGCTTTAAGAATATATTTGTTATACTCCATAGGTACTTACTGCTTATACAGAACTGTTGATATATCTAGTTGACAGTTTTATTTTAAACAATGTTGAGTTTGTTAAGTTCTTCTTTTAACATCCGCAGCCAGGTTGTGCAAACATCTACGGAACAATTCGACACACATTTATCATCATTTAATAATATTATAGCCGCTTCTTTAATTTTTCTTTTCTTGCTATCTGTCTCTTGCTTGGGAGAATGGACAATGGAAAATTTTAACAAAAGAGAGAGATAGCAAGAAAAGAACAATTAAAGAAGCGGCTATAATATTATTGAATGAGGATAAATGCGTGTCGAATTGTTCCGTAGATGTTTGCACAACCTGGCTGCCGATATTAAAAGAAGAACTTAACAAACTCAACATTGTTTAAAATAAAACTATCAGCTATATATATCAACAGTTCTGTGTAAGCAGGTAGCGACCTCGGGGGTTGTTTCAATCCTTGCAAGGGGCGTAAAATTCATTAATTATATTTTTATCTTGATCAGCGCCTGCCAAAACGGGGAAGGGCGTATTGACGATCCAAAGTGTAATTAATAAATTTTACACCTCTTGGAAGGGTTGAAGCAACCCCCCGAGGTCACTACCACCTTCTCTTCCGTGAAAAATGAAGGGATATGCACAGGAATAACGATCATGTGCCGAAAAACCTGCAAATCCTGGATAGCATGCTTTCTGGTGAGTGAGTGATTTCTGCCCGTTCGAGGGATGAGGAGCTAAAAATGAATATTTTTCCCATGATTAGCGACACCAAAGACGGGGGATAAACGTTTGAAAACAAAAGATTTTCCACCTCTCGGGAGGGTTTAATCAACCCCCTAGGTCTGCTTTCTGGATTCCACTTACTCTATAACCCCCTTCCATGTTATTTCAAGTATAATAAAATTCGTCGATAAATCACTCCCCGGACCTGTTTATATATGAAAACCTAAAGGGATTCCCATAAAAAGAGTGGTTTTTAGCCGTTTCAGGGGGTTGCGGCGGTCGAAAACTTCCCCCACTACTTCCATCTTGTTTAGCACCCTCGAAAACGGGGGGAAAAGGTAATCTCGTCTTTGCACGAAATATTGCACTTATCGAGCGGGAGCTAGGTGGCTTTTTCGGCAGCTCATCGTTCTATGAACTTTAAGATACTTTTATGGTTTAGTGGATAATAACGATTCATAAAATCGACTTCTGGCGGGGCACCTCCTGTCAGGAGCGTCACGAACACTGTTTAAAAATCAGTGAAATCATGTCATCGTTATAAGGCTCATTTTTTTTGTGTGTACACATTTTATGTTTAGAATGAATAAAATATGATCGCCAGAAAGTGTGGGCCGTCAGGAGGCGCAGCCAGAAAGGTAATAATGATACAATACATCTGAGGCACAGTACGGAGTCAAGTTAGCCGAAAGTGTTAAATTCCTGTATATTTAAGAGCCTATGGTTCTTTTGTTGACACTAAGAACTTTACGGGGAGGCTATTCTATTGTTGAAGGAGCTTATACTTACGTTTCAAAAAGGAGCCAGAACTTGTAACGATGAGTTTAGAGTTCTGAGATGAAATATGCGAAAAAAAATCCAATTTTCTTCAAAAATATTAAACATTTTCTTTTTGGCTAGCCTTACTGACGGGAGTTTCTTTCTGAGAATTTTTTTCTGTGTTCAAAACATTTAAATAAACATGCTCAACCTCAAAAAAGTTTGTAACGATGATGTTATATAACTCCGTTTTTTTTACGTCTTTGACCTTTCTGGTTGCGCCCCTGATGGCCCACACTTTCTGGCGATCTTCTTTCGTCAGCAAAAGACGTAATTTTTATATTTTTGTTCTTATTCATTATTTGTCAAAAACCACCCTTTAACTGATCTTTTGACATAAAAGTCACAGGCGTAGAGGTTATTTTCCAGTAAAATACTGAATAATTATATTATTTTGTAGATTCCACGGACATTGTTTAGAAGAAAATACATGTGGCAGAACATCCCAATAGGAAACAGAGAAAAACAGAAATTATTCACGAAGACAATTAAGTTTTATAAATAATAGTATATTGTTTCATTAGGACTAAAAGTGATACTTTTGTGTTGTAGTACACTTAAATTAGATTAAAAAACACTGAATAGGAGAAATAATTTATAAAGTAATAATATTTGGGATGCGTACTCTAGATAGGATTAGAAATAGATACCCGAAAAATTTCCCCACAATTTGGGGGTGGAACGTCCTTTTTTTTGCAAAAAACCACCCCCAACAGGGACTTAACGCGGATTTTTCACTTTTATCTTGTAAACCGTTCATCGGAGGAGAAAAAAGTATAGGAAATAAAAAATTTGTCGTTAAATTCTGCTTAAAAAATGTCTTATTAACCTTGTAGCTTATCCTCATCTATTTCGCGCTAACAGCCTCCAAACAGAGAGGTAGTTTGGGGCGCAGAGGTAAAAATCGATCCTATTCCAAGTTTCACAGCGAATATCTTAAAACCGGTTACTTTAACGAGAAAAATGCTCCGGAATGAATTTATAGAAGATTTGGAGTCATGTTTGAACTTTGAGCTTGCT
This sequence comes from Rutpela maculata, assembly GCA_936432065.2. NCBI lineage: Eukaryota > Metazoa > Arthropoda > Insecta > Coleoptera > Cerambycidae > Rutpela > Rutpela maculata. The sequence goes on from OW386285.2 coordinate 19,958,972, forward strand.
TGAATTCACCTTCCTCTCTTTGATGAGAAAGGGTTAATGAGAAAAACTAAGACATCGTCTCTGTATGATATTTTCAATGCTATACGAGAGAGGCCAATAGATTTTTCCGATTGCCAGTTCATTGTTGATGGCGGCAATTTGATTCATAGTGTAATACGGTCGAAGCAGGGTAACTTTGGCGACGTTTATACAGCATACTTTCGTTTTATTCCTATTACGGCCAAAAAGTGACTGTAGTGTTTGACGGATATGCTGACAATGCCTGCCGTATGAAGAGCATTGAAAACAGTATGGATCCCGGGCTTACTATACAAACTAAACACGCTTAACTTTCCTACGCATATCACCAAACTAATTAACTCTTTCCTGACAGACAGATCGCTGCAGGTCAGGGTGAATAACAAACTCTCAACTCGACGGGACATTCGCGCGGGCGCCCCCAGGGGTCGTGCCTGTCGCCAAAGTTATACAACTTGTACGTCTCCGACTTCCCGGAGTTCCCGAATACGAACCTTGCCAAGTACGCCGATGACACGGCCATGTACGTGCATTCACACAACGCACAAGCAGCGAACATGCTGCTGAAGGCGCACATGGCTCGTGCCACGGCGTATTACGACAAGTGGAAGATTCGGATCAACGCCGAGAAGTCGGAATCAATTATCTTCACGCGCCGCTTCACCAAAAATCGTATTCTTACACCACTTTCAATAGGAGGCCACCAAATTCCAATAAAGCGGTGCGTAAAGTATCTGGGGGTGAACTTGGACAGAAGACTGACGTTTAATACACACGTAAACGAGACAATACGAAAGGTCTACTCCATGTCCAAGAATCTGTATCCGCTCCTGGCGCGGGGTAGCGGACTCAACAGGACCAATAAAAAGTTGTTGTATACGATGATGATCAGGCCGGCTATCACATACGCGACGCCGGTGTGGTGCAGCATCCCGGCCTCGACAATGCGAAAATTAAAAGTACTAGAACACAAATTTATGCGCTTCATTTCAGCCTCTGATAGATACACCTCCCTCAGAGATCTCTATGCACGTTGCCCCGACATAACCCCACTAGCGGACTTCGTCCAAAATACATCGCAAAAATTCTACCAATTCAAATTGGGCGACAGTCCGCTAACCCGAAACATTACACGAATCAGACAGCATAATGCCATACTTTTCAATATAAAACACCCCTTACCATACCAGGCGTTGCCTTTCGGCAACCTCCCTAGCCAAAACTTTCCTACACCACAATTTCCCTTTCACCACCTTTTACTCTAAAACCCCTTTTCTGCTCCCTCTATTTATCTCGTTTTCGTTATTTTTGTCAATTTTTGTTCTTTTGTCCCTTTTTGTTCTTCTTCCAAATCCCCTTTCGATCAATAACTTCTCGCAAACCCAAACCTTTTAAATGATAATTTCCCCTTCACCCTACCTTCCCGAAGGCAGGCAGACCATCGGATGAAGATTGTGACTTGTTCAAACGGGTTTTTTCATTGAGTTTTTCCCGTATCACCAACCAAACCTTTAAAAACAGTGCGCGTGTTTGTGCGCGCGCCCCTAACCACAGTTTTTAATTTAGCTTTAATTAGTTATAAGTGTTTTTAAACTTACTTTAGTAATAAATATTCAAATTATTAGGTTTAAGCCTTTTTTCCTAGACAGGAGCCCTAACCCACCCATTAATTGTCGTTCAAGCCCGAGTCGAACCCGCTTCATCCGACTGCACATTCACCACGACGCTGCGCGACGTGGTTGTGCGGTCGGCTCTGAACCGGGATCCGACTCTGGCGCATATTTGTAAACATAATTGTGAATAAATACTTTTTGAATTGAATTGAATTGAATTGAAGAGCATCGAAAGATGCAGCGACTTTTGAAACGCATTTCACCGGAAATTATTTTCAATGAGAACACGCACGCCACTGACTGAACCGCAAAATAAAATGATAAACAATCTCACAAACAAGGAATGGTTCATTTCGCAATTGGTGGAGAGATTTAAAAACGAGGGAATCAAAACAATTACTGCTGTAGACGACGCTATAGTTCAAACCGCCTTAAATGAATCTCATGAAAACGATACAGTGGTCATCGTCGGACAAGATATTGATCTCGCATTGATTATCGCTCTCGCACCTTAAGCTTTAAGAAAAATAAAGATAAAGGATCTCGAATTTCACAACCAAGAACGCATTGTGTTAATATCGCATGGCCGGCGTATTAAATAAAATAGGCGTTGCTATGGATATTATTTTTTCTGCCGCTCACAGCAACAGAAAATAGTATATTATATTACGAGGAATAGAACGCACTCTTTTTTTGTGTTGAGCCCAGGATTTGCGGCTGAGGCGAAGCCGAAGCCGCAAACTGGGCGAAACACAAAAAAAGGCGTTCTACTCCGTGTAATATATACTATTTTTTCTTCAAGCGTATTAAAATGCAAAAATTCATTTATTTATTAGAAATGTACAAATATTCAAACTACAATCTTACATGTTGACACAATATGACAAGTGGCTAGTGGATAGCGCGCCACCGGTGGCTTTCGGTATTAACATTATGTTACTAGTAAAACAATACCCACTGCGGTGGCGCTTTCGGAACTAACATTATGTTACTAGTAAAACAATGTCCACTACGGTGGCGTTCGGTACTAACATTTTGTTACTAGTAAAACAATGTCCTACTTCTACTTCTGTTTTTGGTGACATAATTTAAACATTTTAATACGCTTGAAGAAAAAATACTTTTACCTCCGTTGTTAATGGCAATGCACAGTTGCCTAAAAAGTCAAACTTTAATGTCATGAGAAATGAGTTAAGAAATGTCATGTTTTTCTGACGTTTGACGAAAAATAAGTATTGTGCCAAGAAAGTGACAGATAATGTCATAATTAAGAGTTATTTTATATTTTAACATGTACCTACTTACTTTTTCAATCTATTTTCTTAATTTATTTTTTTACGACAGTTAAAAAATGTACTTTTTAAGTATTTTCTGTGCGTAGTAATATACTAAATCAACAAATAATGTATTTTATATATCCCGTGATAAACGAGAGCAAGAAAGAAAACAGATAAATTATGAAAAATAAGACGAATGTACTATTTCCAGCACGTTACACACTTCGTGAAATCTTATTTTTATGACCTTGTCATATGACAACGTAGGACATCGTTACCTATCGCTTCTAATAGCCTATGAATTGCAGTGGGAATAGATACGTCTTTCATTTCCTAATTTATGTTTTCTTTCTCGCGCTCGTTTATCGCCGGACCCATATATAAAATTTCATTTGCCGAGTCTGTATGTTTATAGTAAACAAAGTAAAAAAGCGTGAAAAAAGAATTGAACTGAATTGACTAAGCAGATTATTCCCAGATCGTAATTTTCTAACATTTCTTTTTACCAGTTAGAGACCAATTTTTCATCAATTATAAATTTAATTTGTTTATAAAAACAATCACTGACACAAATGAATAAACATTATGCGGTGAAATAAATTCAACAAGAGATGAAAAACATAGTTCTTAATTCCCTCATAACTTTTTTAATTCAATCAAATAAGTTAATAATAGTCATGGAATATGTTAATCTTTATATTTCCACACGGAATACTTTAAAATATTGCACAACAAATCTAAATCAAAGTATTTACATAATACAGATTAATAAATTCATTCTTGTACTTTTGCTAGTATATCATTCTCTCTAAACATATAATAAACTTCATCATCCACCTCAACTTTCGTACCTCCGTAGTCTGGAAGAATAACAGTATCCCCCGGTCCAACAACCATTGGCATATGCTTGCCACTGTCATTTCTACCGCCTGGTCCAACTGCTATCACCGTACCTTTCAGCATCCTTGTTTTAGAATTATCTGGCAGCATAATTCCTCCCTTGCTGTGTGTCTCTGGTTCTGCTCTTTTAATTAACACTCGGTTGAAGAGAGGAGACACTTTTCTTATCTTGAATATTGTTTTAAGGGCTGGTTCCATTTTTGGATCGATTAATTTAAATTATTCTAATATATTTCAAAGCGATTTGTCACGAGTGACAGTTTTTTTTGTTCGAATATTTATATCCATGGAAGACATGATATTGTGAACAGAAAATGGAATGTGCAAGGTTACTAAAGTTCAAAATTTATAGCGTATAAAGTTTCTCATGCGCTGCTTTTTGGCGAGACGTGAGTGCGGCGATGATAAGTCAGACTATCCTTGTTCTTCTAACGCGCAGTAGCAGCACAGTTATCTCACTCTGGAAGGGCGATTCGTACTGACCCGAAATATGGTTTGAGGTATACTTAATCCAGGCGAATTAGACTTTTGCTGCCAAAATCGTGCCCTACGAAGAATTTTTTTATTGTGTTTATTTGGACGTCTTGAATAACACTTGGTAGTTACGCCAAGATATAGGAGGAGGAGGATTTCTTGAAAATCGCGTCGGAAGGTCGCGGAAACCGCGGATTCGCGATTAACTGATTAACTCAGTTTTTATGGCTTATAAAAGTTGTACATCTGTAAATTCTAAAGGTCCTATACATTTTTTTCGTACGCCTAACCATTTTGGAGATATGACGCGGACTAAGTGAAAAATGCATAGTTCCGCCAAACCTCTTTCGCATCACATATTTAGCAATTATCTTGCCTTCTATGTCTCAAAATTAAAATTAAATATTGCTGTTATAGAGGTCGGTGATTTTTATTCCCCACCAGAATGTCTTATACATTTTATTTACATTTATTTACAGTGAATAAGTCAAAAAATGCATTCGTTTCCGCACCACCCCAGAGCTAGAATGTTCAGCGCGCTTTTTTTTACATGGTTCCCCAGGAGGCTTAATCCATGCCATATCTTAAATTAGTCAATATTTCTGACTCCTTCGGTATATGAAACGTTATCGTCCAATGACCAATCGTTGTCATTACTTTCATTCTAATAAGATTCTACGTCGTCCATTTCGTCATTCATAGCAATTAAACACCTACAAATTTTAACTTTTCTTTTGTATCGTTAACCAAAACCACTTATTTGCATTGTTTTGGTCCCAGCTACGTCTAACATAGTCATAAAAAAAATTGTTGGCTCTAAAAATTGTAATAACTGACCTATCTCACATATTATGGTATAATTTTAATAAAAAAAGCAATTAAATACATCATGCGAAAAAATATTTGCCATTTTGATATATATTTCAAATACATGCTATATACTATATATTTATTTAGAATATAAGCCCTTTAATCTTCAATTATTCTTCTTGCGCTTCTTAGCCCGTCTCTTATAAGTTAGTTCTGGAGCATCTCTTATACATGTCCAACAGTAGTCTGCCAACATCGCAGAAGTCCATTTGCCCTGATATCTCTTTTCCATATTTTGAATATCCTAGTGGAATCTCTCTCCATGCTCATCACTTACTGCACCACAGTTTTCTGGGAGGTAATCTAGGTGTGAATGTAGAAAGTGGACTTTTAATGACATATTGCATCCTAATTTCTGGTAGCAAGAAAGAAGATTCCAAACAAGGTCTCTATACTTTTCTGCTTTTTTGTTACCGAGAAAGTGTGTTGCTACCATTTTAAAGGAATTCCAAGCAGCTTTTTCATTACCTTCTAAAATATTATCAAATTCAGCATCTTTGAAAAGGTTCTTGATTTGAGGACCCACAAAAATTCCCTCTTTACTTTTTGCATTACTAAGTCTGGGAAATTTTTGTTTTAAATAACTGAAAGCACGTCCTTCTTTGTGCATAGCTTTTACCAAGTTTTTCATAAGCCCCAGTTTGGAGTGGTGGCAGTATTACCTTTTGTGAATCAAGTAATGGAATGTTAGCAACATTTTTTTCTCCTGGTTCAAAACCCAGTCTTGGCGGCCAAATTTTTGCTTTTGTAATGTTCTAATCGCACTCGACTGTCCCACTCGCGAAGAAAACCGCAATATTTGGTATACCCTTGCTGCATACCAAGTAAGATAGCTATCACTTTTAAGTCTGAACAAATCTGCCACTTATACTTGTTATATTTTATAGTTTGTAACAATACATTCATGTTACTGTAATTTTCCTTCATGTGGACAACATGGGCGATTGGAATTGATGGCAATGTATTTCCATTGTGGAGTAACACAGCTTTTAGACTAAGTTTCGAGGCGTCAATAAAAAGTCTCCAGTCACTAGAATCATGGGGAATGTGTAAAGCACTCATTAATCCGTCAATGTCCTTGCAGGCAACCAAGTCATTTTCCATTTTGAAAAAAGGTATAAGATCTTTTTGACGACTTCGATACAAGGAAACTTTAATATTTTCTTGTAGTAAATTCCATTCTTATAATCGAGATGCCAAAAGCTCCGCTTTTGCCTTGGACAGATCAAGATCACTTAATTCGCGTTGATTAATTTTGTGTGGTTCACCACCGGACACTGCGGCAGAGAAATCGAGATCTTGTGATGTTGATGGCTGGACTAAGTCGTCATCTACATTATCATCCGATTCTTCGTCAGAATCAAGGCTGTATTCTAGAGGTGGATTAGGAATAGGTAGTTCATCACTATGGAGAACTGGGCGAATGGCAGATGGTAAATTGGGGTATTGTATTACCATCCTTTTTTTCTTGTTAATACCCTGTATCACGCAAAAATAACAATCGGTAACATGATCTGTAGGTTCTCGCCAGATCATGGGTACAGCAAAAGCCATTGAACGTCCTCTTCCACTTAGGCAACTGCAAAGATTGTTCGCACAATTGCTGCAGCATATATGAGGTGCCCATTTTTTGTCTTCATCTCCAATTGTACAACCAAAATACACCTGGTACACCTTCTTAATTTTGGGAGTAAAATTACGTTTTTGATGCTCAAGTCACTTCACCACAAATATAACAAAAGTTGTTAGGTGTATTTACACAATCTCGTGGCATATTTTCAAAATAGCACTATTTACTTTCGAAAATGAACGCTTATCATGCACAAGGTACAAATACGATTACCTAAGAATGAATATTAGTTTTAGTGACAAATAAAGAGGTAGTAGTTAGTATGTCTATTTTTCGTAGAATTTTAATTCTACCTGTTATTTGTGATAGGGCCGCCCACAAACTAGGATTTATAAGAGGTCTACACACAATCCAGCGGCAGGGAGCCAGCTTTGTCGGCATGCTTTGAACTCATTCGTAAAAGTGAACTGGTCCGCTGGAATTCCAATTATCTTCAAAGCGTACCGACAATGTCAGGTCGTCTGTAGACTCCTATACCTGCGTTACACTTTATTACCTGTATTGGGAAAAACAGAGCCAACTTGAACTATTGCTTTTTATATTGTTATTCAGCATGACGAAATTACTAAGAATTTGTTATTTTTACTTCCAATACATGTAGGCTGTAGAATAGTGAGGTGCGGTATTCAAGCAGGAGTGACCGTGATAATGACCACAAGCTTTTGAACGATTCAGTCCTACCTTCCTACAGCTACATTTTCTTGAACAGTTGCAAAAAATTAAATTTAACAATATGTCTGGTGCTGGTGGTAACTGCGTTGGTAAATATCATTCTTCCTAATCCAGCCCCACTGCTCAGGGTCAATGTCTTTTCCCAACCGGGTTTGAACTTGATAATATTTAATTTTCATTCTGAGACATAGAAAGCAAGATCATTGCGAAATATGTGGTGATAAAAAGAGGTTTGGTGGAACTAAATGCATTTTTCACCTAGTCCGCGTCATATCTCCAAAACGATTAGGCGTGCGAAAAAAATGTATAGGACCTTTAAGGTAGAGAATTTACAGATGTACAACTTTTATAATAGATGTTGTTCCTGTTTGAGCCATAAAAACTGAGTTAATCGCGAATCCGCGGGTTCTGCGACTTTCCGACGCGATTTTCAAGAAATTCTCCAGGTATATCGTGGCGTAACTACCAAGTGTTATTCAAAACGTCCAAATAAACACAATAAAAAAACATTTTCGTAGGGCACGAATTTAGCACAGAGGTCAATTTTACAACTAATTCGCCTAGAGTAACTATGATCTGTAGTGTTACATTACACAATTTATCCTGATTACGACAATGCAAAACGGTGACTCAAAATGCGACCTCAAACGGGTCATTGCGAGCTCGTTCCAGTTACCAGTTCTTTGCTTAATTATTAACATTACACAAATTCTTAACAATATTTTGAATCAGGCCCTGCATCTGGTGTGATTTCACACCAGCTGCTCATTGGCTAATGACATTTATTGGTGGGGATCGTGAGTTACGAGTATAGTATAGTGTACAAATCTTGACTAAAGTTATTATGAATTATTACCTTGTGGATATGCGCATTTGATGGTGGCACTATCTGTTGAATTTAGTTACAAATTATATGCATTTTTCGTTTAATGGTAGCATATAGTCTAAGGCTAGTGAATTTTTTAACAGACTTCATAAAATTTAAAAAAGAGGAGGTTCTCAATTCGACCCGCATGTTTTTTTTTATTATTTGTTCAATGATTACTCTGGCGTAGCTCAAGCGATTTTTTTCAAACTTTCTGCAAACTGTAGGCTATAGTCCGGCGGTAGTCCCACACTGATTTATCAAGCTACATCCGTAAGGTGAACAAAAATTTGAAACAATTTTTATATTACGAGCATATTCGAGGATTTGGCGGAGTCGCCGGTTACATCAATTAAAAATTTAGTTCTCGATTATAATATTGATAATTTTTCACAATCAACAGGGCATTATATAACTTTATATCAAGTCATATACCATTTCGCAACGAAATAGAGCCTTGCATGGAGCCGAATCAGCCGAAGAATGTTTTCTACAACAGTATGAATTGAGACTTTTATTGAGAAACGCAGCCGTTGAATAATTAGCTTTTACAATATAGACCGGCAGTACATGACCAGTCAGGTGCAACGTTTTTAAAATGCATGAATATGCCAGAAACGCAAATTTTAGGCAGTCGTCGCGTGCAGAAGGGTGTGCAAATCGATTTTTTTTTATTTTTTTTATTTTAAAATGGATGCCAATAGTGCCAAACGAAAAGCCGTGAAAAAAATTCAAGACCAAAATCATCCAAAATCAAAAATACCAAAAAATTTTACGATTTAATGTGCGTACCAAAATTTGTTTTGCGCGCGGAAACTGCATGCTAATGAATTTCCGCTGGATTTTTTTTCACGGCTTTTCATTTGGTACTATTGGCATCCATTTTAAAATAAAAAAAAAACACAAAAAAAAACAAGAAAAATCGATTTGCACACCCTTCTGCACGCGACGACTGCCTAAAATTTGCATTTCTGGTATATTCATGGTAATTACATTCATATATATGATTGGCATGCATTTTAAAAACGTTGCACCCGACTGGTCATGTACCGCCAGTCTAATAGTAATTTACATCATAAGTCCGGCAGGTGACTTATTGCAGTACGAGTTATTTTACGGACGAGGTGACGCAGGAGTCGAGTCCGAAATATAAACCTGCCGGACGCGTGTCGTATAATATTTTATTTCATACTGTCTTCATAATCCTTTTTAAAATGATTTAAAAGTTATCAGTGGCGCCGCTAGCTTTTTGAAATGGGTGGGCGGATGCCGGCGGCACAGCGATAGACAAAGTTAGCAAAAAAACAAAGTGTACATTCATCATTTATATTATTATTATCCTACATCGCCAGCGTAAGGATAATAATAATAATAATAATAATAATAATTTATTTTCCTTTTTGACAATACAGAATATCGTATAGGAATAGTCACATAAATCTTATGTATACATATAGTATAAAATATACATTAAGATCGAAAGAATTCTGCTACTGAATAGTAACACTTATCTAATAAAAACATTTTTAATTTCCCTCTAAATGCATACATTGTCTCGCTAAACTTTATTTCATCCGGTAAGCGGTTGAATATTTTAGGTCCCATTGACCTGGGAGATTCACAAGTAATTTTAAGTCTGGCATAAGGCACATGGAACTAATTTTTCTGTCTAGTATCGACATTGTGGTATTCACTGTTTAAAACAAACTTATTCCTATTTTTAAAAACATACATACAAATTTCGAAAATATACAAACATGGCAAGCTAAAAATTCCAAATTCTTTAAAAATACCTTTACAAGTGTGAGTGGCCGGTACGCCGGCGATACATCGCAAAATACGTTTTTGCGCAATAAAAACATTTGCTGCTAGGGTGGATTGTCCCCAGAAACAGACACCATACTTCAAGCGTGTATCAACTTGGGCATAATATAAATTAATTAATTGTTCTTTATTGAGAAACGATCTGATATTTCTGAACAAATAAGTTATTGATGATATTTTAGATATCAGGACTCCACAGTGATGTTTCCAGTTTAAGGTTTCATCCAGGTGTATGCCTAAAAACTTTATACTTTCCTCATTCTCGATTTTGATACCATTTATATCAATATTTAAACTATTACATTTCTTTTGCCTGGTGTGAAATCTAATTAGGTGAGTTTTTTCTGCATTGAAATATAGAGAATTTTTAGAAAACCAATTATTCAAATTAGTCAATAAATTATTAGAATTATCTTCCAAAAGATTGTCCCTAGGATTAGATATTATAATAGATATATCGTCTGCATACATTGTAAAATGTGCATTTGACGCCAAAGAGTCTATATCGTTAATATATAATAAAAACAAAACAGGGCACAATATGGATCCCTGTGGAACACCCATATTTAGTTCTAAATATTCAGAATCAACTCTGTAAACTGAATTTTGCGTTTTATGTCGTAAACTAACATACTGATTTCGTCCTTCCAGAAATGTGCTAACAAAACTTAATGCAAGACCCTTTATTCCATAGGCAAACAGTTTAGATTTTAGTAAATCATGATTAACACAGTCGAATGCCCTGCTTAGATCACAAAATATCCCAACAGGGGATTCTCCTGCGTCGACAAATTCTAATATATTATATAAAAATGAATGTATAGCCGTATTGGTTGACATACCACTAGTAAAGCTATGTTGATTCTCTGTAATTATTTTGTAAGTCTCTAAGAAATTTAATAATCTATCCAAATAACAGTATTCAAATATTTTAGAGATACCAAAAGGCACAGTTACAGGCCTATAATTTTCCAAAATGTCTCTATCCTTCTTCTTAAAAATAGGTACCACTTTTCCAGTTTTCAAACTATTTGGAAATGTCCCTGATTCGAATGATAAATTGATTATATAAGTGTGTTATATGTGGCGTGATGCCTCAAGTCAGCGGCGGCGGCGCAGGGTGGGCAGCGACCGGCGCTTGGATTTGCAGGGTGGGCTCCCGCCCACCCCAGCACCCCCCTAGCGCCGCCACTGAAAGTTATAATTATTGAAATTTAAAAAATATTAGTATAGTCCGTAATCTAAAAATCGCATCACTTTAACGATGTTATAGACATTGGTTTCCATAGCTAATAGGCCAGTCCAACACGCTGTCACTTTGCTTTGTTTGTACTACAGCAGCCATCTTTTGTTGGTAAGTTAGGGCTTTTGTCAGGCCTAAAGGGCACCATACACGTTCAGCAATAATGTCATTCAGCAGATCATTACAGAAACATCATTACTAAAAATTTCCCCATCATTCCCTGTCATTATTTTTTACACCTTACATGTCCATTATTTAAGAAAAAAGCATATCTAGCTATAATTATTGTATTAAGTATGATTGAAAAAACGCGAAAATTCAAGTAATGAGATTACTGAACGTGTATGGTGCCCTTTAGGCCTGTCGAAAACCCTAACTTACCAACAAAAGATGGCTGCTGTATTACAAACATAGCAAAGTGACAGCGTGTTGGACAGGCCTATTATGATTGCCTTTAGCTTGTTACTGTCAAATAAATAAAACCATAATTTTTCATTGTTTTGTATTATGGAGATTTCGGAGGAGATTTAAAATAAATCTGTTGAAGTAACCGGAATCAATTTAATTAAACCTTATTCATGCAGAAAATAAATCCTACGTACCGCAAGAATGACTTAACTTTGAAACGCATATACAGATACCGGTAGACAAGTACGTACAGCATGCGATAGCCGTCTCGATCGAGCCACCGTCATTTAAATTGATTTGTATTGTTGCGCATTCAATTTAACACCATTGAATGGCCATTTCAATGAACTTGTACTTTATTATTTTTCATTCTTCCGTAGAATTTTTTAGAAATTACGAAAAGAAATATTATTGCGATTACAGCGCCATCTGTCACGAATCGAAAAAAACCTTTCAGACAAACTTGACGTAATTTTTGCCGTAGAATCCGATTCTGCAATAAAAAATATTTAAGATATTAAAGTTACCCAAGCCCCACTTCAAGGGGTGGGAATGGGGGGTCGCGTTTGGCATCATTGGATAGCTTTTTCAAAATTATTAAGGATGTGTTTTTTTATTTTTTGGATCCAATGGGTATTTCTCGAGATATTTGACCATTTCCAGACTTTTTGGACACCCGGTATGTAATTCCTGTACTATTTGTCATTTGTTTTAATTTTGTAACATGTCTTAATTATACCACTACTTTTTCTTATTATTGATTTGCTTGCTGGTTTTGATTGGACTGATTGATTGTTATATTCAGTGATGGCATTTAGAAATAAAATAATATGTTTTATTTGTGAATTTGCCAGATTACAGAACAAACGGTACACATCTCAATAAACGAAGAAAAAAGGAATATTGCAGCAAGGCGCAGAAATGATTTGAATTTACCCTTTCTGGAATTTAATGAATGATTAAAATAAGTAAATATTTTAAAAAAAATCAGCTATGCAATTTTTGCTAAAAATAATAATGTTTAATGTATTATAAATGAACAAAAACTTCCTATTCTACTTAAAGGTCTCACAAATAATTAGTTTTCATTGAGTAGGCACAACTACAATTTTATATCTTGAAAAATAAAATTGTTTTGTACCAAAATTATGATGTACCCGGTATCAAGCTAGCATCAATGAATGCACGTACTTACTTATTTACTAAAATAGTGAATTTTAACAAAGCTACTTATATATGTGATGTATTAAACTGAAGTAAACGGGTGTTGTACATTCGAAAAACGTGATTTGGCGCCACTTCCGGCAAAACCGGAAGTTCAGGCACATCGATCTAACACCAAATAATGGTAAATAGTCTGGTTATTAATTTTCAGCAGTTATCATTTCAATATCTGCAGTACGTTTTGAGAAATCGTCGATACAGATCGAGGAGTAGGTTCACTAGGTTCAGTCTTTGGAGCCATCTATCGGAGAAACTGTCCATAATTTGAAGTTTTGCCAAACTTATTGTTTAGAATCAGTTTTACTACAACATATCAAAAATTCAGCAAACTTGACAGGCCACCAATTTACCTACAAAACGTGCGGTGTCCTTTGCAGATATAAAAAATTATTTCCCTTATTTCCTCAATCCTGAAAATTTTTCCCATGATAATCAATACTATAACGGATAGCAATTTTATAACACACTGTTACAAAAAAATTGTCAGATACTTTCAATTATAAATAATTTGTCAAATAATTAATACGTTTATGTCTTACATGAAAAATATATATAGTTCCCATTATTTACACCCCACATACCTAAAATCCTACGCAAAAATATTATGAAAACAAAGGGTAGGTAATCAACCCACGATATAAAAATGTATGTCAAATTAATATATTAGGGCTGTGCGTGATCGGAATTAGAGTGGTTGATAAATAACCTATTTATTAAATTTTCTATATCAAAATAAGCATTCCTAAACTCGGGTAAAGAAAATAAATGTTGTAATTTCTCACGAAAGAGGAATGATGGATCGTAACGATGACGCAATCATTTAGGGAAGATGGATTACACATTTTTTAAGTTAAACTCCCATCCCTATTAGCAAAACAGGAATTAGATAGAAGACAATGAAAAATTGTAGAAACAACAAAAGTTATGGTTGTCTTTTATTCCATAATGATGATAATAATAATGATAATAACCGTAATTTTTTTTTATAGTATTTTATACATACACATTTACCGTCTCATTTCCAACTGTCCTCTGCCGCTCAGCTTTAAAAAATAAACGTTCTTTCTCTCCTTTGTTTAAATGTTAGTTGCATATGTTAAGCATTACAGTAAACAAATTATCTTGCTACCTTAACACATTCAAGACACGCTAAGTCGATAAAAAATGATTTAAAAAACTTGCCAAGTTTTGAGAATGACAGCCCTTTTGTATTCTCATACACAGAGATCTTCTTAAGCCTAATTTCTAGATGTTGGCGAGGTATTTTGTCGTCGTTCCAGTGGCAAAAATACTTATGGGGACTATTTCGATCTCGTCCAGGTTCCAGATGGGTTTCATTTCTATGGCAAGGTTTTCGTACTTCATCATCTTTTCCGCCCTGTTTTTATTTAAATTGTTACTTTGTGGATTGGTTGTATCTATATTCAGAGCTTGTTTTAGCTGCTTCTCGATAATGACTATATCGGGACGATATTATAGTCAATTATTCGATCTGTAATGATTAGTTTGTCCCAATATAGATGGTGTTAATTCTCGAGAACCATTTCTGGGATGTATTAATGTAAGGGGGGGGGGGGGGGTGACTGGCCTTGAGATTGTGTTTTCGAACCAGTTGTTAATCTATGCGCTCTATTTCATTGTGTTTTTGACACTTGCCGCATTGGCTAACTATGTTTTTATTTAACACGTGCTTTTTGTAGTTACTACGCCGTACGACTGTATTGCCGTTATAAAGCCTGCTGTTAGGATATAACTGTCCCTTCCTCAGCCTGTTCAGTGAACCTTGCTTGTCTGTACTTTCTGCGTCCAACAAATTTGGGTATTTGCCATGAAGTAGTACCTTCTCCCTCTATGTCGTTCGGCGGTTGTCGCGTTTAAATGTTTCTTATATCCTGGTTTAATTTTAGAACCGTGTTAATTTGATCCATCTTCCTGACGAGTTCCTTTCATACACTTGGCGAATAATAACAATCAGGTGCCTAGGCGATTCCATCTATAATAATATAGCCCATAGTTTATCCCATTCCACATTGTCCAATGCCTCACGGCAGTCTATGAAACAGAAATGCATGTAATATTCTCTTGAATTCCCTATAGGTTATCAATGTAGATTGTGACCTAGGTCACTTGGTCTTAAATTGTCCTTTCTTCACCTCGACCTAAAAGATCTTTTGAAAATTACCCTACACCTAATTCTTGCCCAGGATTCCAAGACTTTTTACAAAGTTAGTGATTTTCTTGGGGGCTAATTTCCCTATGTCTTGATGCGTTAATTCCATCTGTTCCAGGCACTTTAGCCTAATGTAGATTAAAACCTTACATTCGCAGAGTATATGTTCCGCAGTCTCAGTTGCAGCATCGCAGTATCTGCATTAATCATCTTCTGCCATGCCCATGTTCTTCAGAAGGTATTTCAAGGGGCAATGATCAGTTAGAAGGTCTGTGATCAGCCTTAGGTCAGACTTCTCGAATTCGAGATGCCTTGTGGCATTCTTTGTAGAATATGTTATAAACTTTTTCGCTTGTCTTTGGTCTCGAGTATTCCTCCAGAAGAACTTCTTCTGTTCCTTTTTCCATTTTTGGACCTTCTCCATTATGTGTCCCTTAGACCCCACAGAACGATTTGGGTCTGAAAAATGGGGCTTCAGCCCCTTTTCCTGCAAGGCTGTCAGCTGATTCATTACCTTCTATTCCCTCATACCCTGGTACCCACATCAAGGAACCTTGTTGTTTTTTGCCAGTTGCTTCAGGGATTGTCTGCGTTCCCAGGCAATTTTAGACTAGAAGGTATAGGATCTGAGAATCTTTAGTGCTGCCTGCCTATCCGAAAGTGTATAGATCTTTGCCATTCGAATGCCTCTGTTAAGGCATTTCTGGGCACACAGATCTATAGTATAGATTTCTCCCTCGAAGATAGTTGGGGTGTTGCCAAGAGTTTTAGATAGCCAGTATTTAGGCCCCGCACAGTGGGGCAAATAGCTCATTTTTTGGACAAGCGATAATTCCCAAGCCTGGAATTAATGAAATTAAAAAAAAATTTTTTTTAAACTCTTCGTTATAAAATTGCCTTTAATTCTATCGAGCCCGAATTTTGAAATTTCAAAAGTAAAGAACTTAAATTTTGAAAGTAAATTAAAATTTTATCAAAAGATTGTTTAAAATTATAAAAAATTGGTACTTGGGGGGGTTTTTTGGTTTATAATCTCATTTCTGATCCCCGAATTTTACGATTGAAAAAATCAAGATAGCGGATCCAACATGGCGGGCATAATATTTTTTTAAATGAAATGTACATGCACAAACTGTTAAAAATTGTTACTTAGGACTTTTAAGGGTTTCTAATCGAGAATTTGAGATCTAAATTACGTAATATCGTAATCCAAAATGGCGAATCCAATATGGAGGCCATAATATTTTTTTAATTGACATGTAAATGCGCAAATTGTTACTTGGTTTTAGAGATTGCTGATCATGAATCTGAAGTCCAAATTACGTAATATCGAAATCTAAGATGTCGGATCCAATATGGCGGCCATAATATTTTTTTAAATAAGATGTACATGCGCAAATTGATAAAAAATGTTACTCAGGGTTTTTAAGGGTTTCTGGCCATGAATATGAAGTCTAAATTATGTAATATCGTAATCCAAGATGGCGGATTCAATATGGCGGCCACAATATTTTTTTAAATGAAATGTACATACGCATTATACGCAAATTATTAAAAATTGTTATTTAGGAGTTTTAGGGTCTGCTGAACATGAATCTGAAGTCTAAATTACGTAATATCGAAATTCAAGATGGCGGATCCAATATGGTGTCCGTAAGTTAAAATAGAATGATAAATCAAGAAAGAAATTGCTAAAATTTTTTACTCAGGGGCTTAATTCGCTAATCTTGTTTCGGATATTTTAGTTTCGTCACTTTGGAAACCATAATATCGGATTCAATATAGCTGTTATAAATTTAAAAAAAAATAAGACGTAGATGCAAAAATCATTAAAAATTAGTTCCTAGAGGTTTCTGATTCCACAGTTAAAATTTCGTAATTTTTAATTCTAGGGTTGCATTTCCAGTATGTGCTGAAATGAAATAATTAATATTTTCTCTTTTCTTATGAGATATTTAAATCTGGATATGCACTAAAAATATATCAGATTGCTCACATTTGTAAAGTTACTCTCAGTGTAACTTCAAAACGAAAAACAAATTTTAACAGTTTCCTTCTTGATTTGTCATTCTTTTTTAACTTACGGACACCATATTGGATCCGCCATCTTGGATTTCGATATTACGTAATTTGGACTTCAGATTCATGATCAGCAATCTCTAAAACCCCCAAGTAACAATTTTTAACAATTTGTGCATGTACATTTCATTTAAAAAAATATTATGGCCGCCATATTGGATTCGCCATTTTGGATTACGATGTTACGTAATTTAGATTTCAGATTCTCGATCAGAAACCCTTGAAAGTCCTAAGTAACAATTTTTAACAGTTTGTGCATGTACATTTCATTTAAAAAAATATTATGGCCGCCATATTGGATCCGCTATCTTGGTTTTTTGAATCGCAAAATTCGGGGATCAGAAATGAGATTAGAAACCAAAAAAAAACCCAAGTAACAATTTTTTATAATTTTAAACAATTTTTTGATAAAATTTTAATTTACTTTCAAAATTTAAGTCCTTTAATTTTGAAATTTCAAAATTCGGGCTCGATAGAATGAAAGGCAATTTTATAACGAACAGTTTAAAAAAAATTTTTAAATTTTATTAATTCCAGGCTTGGGAATTATCGCTTGTCCAAAAAATTAGCTATTTGCCCCACTGTGCCCCGTTACGCCCGCACCTATTCCTTCGGCCGTCTAGATCGATTTGTATACCAGATGAGTTCCTCTTTCTCCAACCGCAGTGCTTCGATCCTGCTCGCTTAACGGCTCTCAATCAACACATAAAATGGGCAGTCAACGTCATGCTTGTCGAATAGGTTATAATTAGTATTGAGTCAGTGGGTTTCGTCATGGATTCAAATTGGATTAGTTCCAGAATCCTTAAGTGACCAACCAAGTCGCCTGGTCTGAATTTAAATGCCTGATGCAGTCTCAGGGCACCAAGCTTGCTTCCTCCCATGCAGCTGCATTGCCTCCATAGCTGCTGTGGGACAGGAGCACATTGCGCCTGTAGTCCCTAGACAGGCAAATCATTGAAATTTCCTCAACTTTTCTTGGGCTAGTTTTCTTCTGTTTTTGACCACCACAGATATGCAGGTCAACATGGGTCGAGGTGGTTGTCATAAATTGAGTATTTGTTCGCTAGTACCATGTCCTTTAACAAAACTTGTTTGTTCAGGAAGTATTTGCAAAGAGAGATCGAATATAACAATTTTTAGAAAATCTGTCATTAAAAATTAATTAAAATTCAACTCTATGTTGTACCTACATTACATGGTAGCTATTTATGCCTTATTAAGTATAACTCTGTTTTTCTCTGCCCAAATTATAAGTCTTTGTATAGATCCTTCGAAACTTTTCTACTACGTCGGAACGTGCCTGTACAACCAAAGGGTTTGTATCAGCGATATAACACGTAATATGAACGTTGTGTTAGCTTTGCATGTATAAGGCGAGGTCGTTAAATACATAATCCTAATATATCTGTAGTTCATCTGCATTTATGGGCTATTTATTGCCTTCTATTCCATTCACACAAACTACTTGCCAATGGTTTTTAATATAGCAGGGCCCCTAATATCATATCTCAACAGCTTCACAATAAGTCACGCAGTCAAAGGCACGTGATTGGTCTACAAAGACCAAAAACACAATGCCTTTATCTAAGGCGTCCAGTACCAAGCTGTGAAAGTTAACAAAGTAGTGTCGACATTCCTATTTTTGTGTGAAGACAGAAGAGTATTTTTTAGAAAAAATTCACTTAACTGTTCTAAACATGCAGGTTCTATAAACTTCGATATATTTGAAATTGTACTCAACTCGCAATAATTATGATAGTTTTGCCCCTTTTTTAAAAATGATATAACCACTTATTTTTAGATGGCCAAGGAATATGCCATTTTTAACCGAGTTTAAAAAAAGTTAAAAAACAATTTATATTTTTTCCCAATTATTAAACAAGTTTTTAACAAAAAAAATCCTGAGTTTGTAGGGGTCGCACAGTCGATCTCTCAATTTGTAAGCCATGATCTGTCACTCTGGCGCTGGCGTTATAAAGCCTTTCAGAATTAAGGAAATTAAAAAAAGTATAAACGGAAATTATTTGTTATGAAATCCTCTACAAAAAACACACAATGTATTTTTTCGTTAAAATTGAAAAAAAAAAGTTTTAGCGCTTAAAAGAAAATTTTGTGACAAATTTCTATCTTCCAAGGGTTATAACTTTGAATAACTTAATTATTCAATTTACGACAAAAAGTTCTTTAGTAAAGTTGTGGAGAATTCAATTCTAAACAAAAAACCTATGTATAATTTTTTGTAAGATGTAACGTTACGGAGATATAGGGCAAAACTGTTAGCACCCCCGTTTCAAGATGACGGCCAAATAGGGTGCCCGCCGATCCCGAAAACTCAATTTTAAACTTACACCGCCCCCCCATCCCCCCACATAACGAAAAAAAAACCTTGTCCCACCCAAAATGCAAGGTAAGTTTCAAAAAATTTAATATTTCAATGTACTAATTATGGAACCTTGTCCATCTGTAAAAATTCTTAGCAGTTCTAACGAGTAAAATAAAGCATTTTTCTCTTTCTGATTACACATTTTTAACATTTTTCTTAGTGAACAGGAGGATAAATAGTGAGTATGGAGGGAAGTTATATAATAACACAGACACCACACATAGCCGCTGGATCGAAGCGCCGTCCCTCACTTGAATACAGGCCTTTACTATTTTGAATTTATTGCAGGTGTACTTATCCACCTTTCAGCCATATACAATGGATTCCTTATACATTTGTTAACGTATTGGAAAAGTTCCAGAATTTATATTCAAAACTATATCAGGAATTAAAAATTCAAATTGATTAATACAACTTGGTTGCCGTAATTACAACATTTTACCAGATTTACATGGTACATGAAGATTCAAAATTCATGGATATTTTCTTTTACTGTGTAAAAGCTAAAAATAGGAGACTATTCAAATTGGTGAAATTTTTTTTAATTGAACTGTAATTTAATGTTTCAGCATATTGATCAGAAGGTAATTTAGTGATTTGCAATATTTAGGAATCGTTCATGAATTAGTTCATGTCATGTCAGAATACTTAGCTACGTTGATTGGTCTATTAAGGTATACTAAAAAAGCATACACTAAAAACAGCCACAACATTAGTGAAAGACGTTACCGTCAAAGAACTACGCAAAAACTTATATAAACGCCGTAAATTTCGTGCCAAGGTATTACAAACTTAAATCATAAATCACTTTATCAACAGAAAAAAATAAACACCACCCACAGTGATGTTGCTTTATCCCAATAAAAGTTTGTATGCGTTGTATACTCTTCCAAAGAAATTAGCTTCCACTTTTGACATGTAATTCTCTCTTTAAAGAAGTTTAAGGGAAAATCTCCTCAGTTTCACTCTTATACAAATAAATCTCTAGAGGTAGGTATATATAACGATTTCTCCGTCTTTGGAAAGGTTAAGCTCGAGTTTTTCGGTATATACTCGATATCGGAAACAGGATTAAATGAGCACTTAAGAATGAAATATTTGAATATCAAATGGTTCTTGGGAATAAAAATTGAAATTATTATTTATATTGCTAATGCAGATTTCGTTCTCCTTGAAATGATATAGGACAAAATAAAATACGGTTTACAAGCAAAATCCAGATAAGCAGTCACACTCCAGTCAAATAAGGAAAATTTGAGGTAAATAACTGATAGTTTTGAAACTTGGAAAAGATGTCATTAAGCTGCAGCATTAAACATACTAAAAGTCTTGAACTCAATCTGTTGCGCTCGAGCCGCCATTTTGGAAAAATGGAGCTTCGGTTCAGTTTTTTGCTTGTATCCTGCTAACCATTAGCGATGTCAAAATTATGTTTCATATAAAATTCTCTACAAAAAATGTTACATGTATTTTTTATTTTATTTATTTACGTATAAATACATTTACATATTGTGATACTAATCCTAAAACTTAACAACTAAAATAAACATGAAGAGAAAAAGCGAAATACAAAGATAAGATTAAAAGTAAATAACAACAATAACAAAAATTATTGCAGTATAGCACGTTTAGCCTGGTTTTAAAACCACCAAGAGATTTACAAAATAAGTCAAGTTCAGTGCAGTATTTGTTGACTGTTGAACTTATTCTATTCACCGGACTGAACATAGCGTAAATTGTTCGACAATAAGGTACGGACAGAATGGATATATGTCTAGTATTAAAAAATGGTACATTAAAACGCATAGACTCCAAGCAATCAGGAGAACTGATGTAGTTATTAATAACTTTGAAGGCGAAACAAACATCGTAATATTGACGTGTTCGAAATGCTCAGAAAAAGAAAGTTTAGAGTCAAATATAACACCTAAATCTTTCACCGTGGTTACGTTATGCAAGCTCACGCTATTAATACTGTAGTCAGGACTAATGGGTAACAACCTGCGACTGAATGTCATGGAATAGCATTTATAAACATTAAGATGCATGTTGTTGTCTTCGCACCATGAATAAATTGAATCAAGATTTTTTTGAATCTGAGCACAGTCATTCAGAGAATAAATATCATTAAATATTTTCAGATCGTCCGCAAACAGTAAAAATTCACAATCAATATTTTTAGCAATATCATTGATGAATAAATTAAATAATAGGGGACCACTGTGGAAGCCCTGGGGCACTCCAGATGTTGCGGAGAATGTCTCTGAAGTATATCCATCAACAAGAACCTGCTGGGTTCTCTCAGAGAGATACGACTGAATCCAAGATAATAAAGGAGGACGGACTCCGATTTTATGAAGTTTCTTTATAAGGAGAGAGTGGTTTACCTTATCGAAGGCTTTGCTAAAGTCCATGTATACCGCATGCACGTCAGCGCCTTTTATCAGAGATTTAACAATGAAGTTGGTATTCCATATCTTTATAATACAGTAAGTAAAAGTTTTAATTTTGGATTATTGCTATATGAATTAGATTTCTTTCGTTTTTGGCAACCTAATAGTAAATGCATCAGATACAATTTTATTATGCGGGGCCTTGCTAATTTTTAGGAAGTGGATGCCACCCCTTTTCAGGGGGTTGCACCTAAAAAAAACAAAAACATTGGACCTGAAAGAGAATCAAATTTTGAGAAAAAAATCTATGCAACTTTTCGTATAAATTGGTGGTTTTTAAGCTGTAATGACTTGAGAAAAAAGGTATTTTAAAATGATTTTCATCAAATAACTCGAGAACTATACTAGTACATTGGGTGAAACATGGTAGAAACGAATGCTGTTAAATTGAGGATGAATTTCGTTTTGCTTTTTTAAATTTTTGCAGAATTAATGGTTTCGAAGTATAAAACTCGCTGTCCCGTCAATTGGACGCATGTAATAGGACACGCGACGATTGGACACGGTAAAATAGGACGTGTTATATTGGACGCGTTTATTAAAAATAATCATATTGCATAGCCTTGTCATGATTACAAACAGTGGTTGCTGATTATGCGAATAGAAGAATTTTGGACTACTTGTGAGGAATTGACCACCTGCAAATGAAAATAATAGTATATTATTCAACGAGCGGTAATGTAGGTAATAACTCACGCAGATGAAAGTTTAATGTAATTCATCAAGTGAGTTATTACCATTACCGCAAGTTGAATACTATACTTTATCTACGATTATAACAATAAATATTAAATTGAGAAAATTTTGTTTAAATGATTCAGTTTGTTTATTAGTAAAATTCACTGTAAAATTTAATTTTTGTTCACCCTTTTATATTCGTTGTCTTCAAAAATTTAGCCACCTTTAAAGCGGAGGTAGAATGTGATTTTTAATCGAAATAGTGCATAAACTGCTTGTAGACAAAAAATCAGCTTTGCAGATTAATATTGCGCAGCGGAAAATGCAAAACTTCTCCGCGAACTGCAAAAGCCCGGAGCGCATATTCGGTCAAAAGTATTGTTTTTTATGTTAGAGGAAAAAGCGTCGGAAAGCTCAATTAATTTTCTTTACATAAGCTGTCTACAAATTTTTCGAAGAAAACGATAATTATCGAGATATTCGAGGAAATGTAAAAATTACACGTTTTCCTATAGAGTGTATGAAATCTTTCGTCTAAATTAATGTGGAAAAATGATACCGGTCCAGCCATTTTGACAACCAAGTGTCCGAACATTTCATAGTTCCCGCAAACAAACATAGCGACAGCACATGCGCGCGCTTTATAATGAAAAGGTCTATACTCGTTTGACCTTGTTTTTTATTTCGAGCTAACTCCCACCGTTTCGGTGGTATCTGCGAAAAATAACAAAAAAACAGCTTACATTTCGGAGTCGAAAAAATTGCAAAAACATGCAATCTTGATACGTTCATATTTTTCGAAAAACACCATAGGAATGGCCGTACGATGTCGCGACGTAAAGAGGAAGTCTTCCAGATAAACCTGATCGTAAATTGCACGGCAAAATTTGAAAATTCGGCTCGGCACGAACGAATCAGAAGTAGCATTTTGTGACATTTCAGAAAATCTTTATGGATATTAACGCGAATAATCTGTCACTACCTCCACCTTCGTGTGTTGCGCGTTACGTTGATTGGACAGGCTAGGCATGAAAATAAAGGTGAGTTATAATAACTCACAGATTATAACTCGCGCTGTTTGTTTATGGATACTATTAATTAATTGATCAAAAGCAGTTCATTAATTAGTATATAATCTAATAAGAGTAGATAAATTATATTTTATAATTTCTATGTTATTATATTTTGATAACTTTTTTGGATGATTATATATCTTATGTTAATCATATTTTTAGTGTAACCTATTTTTCATGGTGAGTCCGTTTCTATGTTGTATTTGTAATTATTATTATTATTTAGGTTGGGTTGGGTTAGGTTAGAATGTGAATACTTGATTTTTTTTTAAAAACGCGTCCAATGTTACACGTCCTATTTTACCCCGTCCAATTGTCGCGCGTCTAATTTGCTGCGTCCGATTGTCGCGCGTCCAATTGACGTAGGATCCATAAAACACCACTTAATTCCAAGAGATCTATATATCTTCACCCACGACCACAATGGACTCATACGTCAAGGACATTTTGATAGCTATTTGAATAATTAAAATATCGGCGTCTTCTGTAGCTTGACGCACGTACGTAAAATTGGATTCTTCGAATTTCTTTTTTAGCATTGTAATGAAACGAATCTTGCTACCATTTCGATGTTTTTATCTAGCATTTCATTGGTTTAATAAGGTGGCATTTATAAGCAAAGAGTATATAGAAATGGCTAACTACGAGAGCAGATGTTTGTAACACCAGATTAACGACCGGTTAGGCGATGATCGGTTTATACATGTAATTGGCGAATAAAAGAAATTGTTACAACTTTCGCGATGCGAAACTTTTAAACTATTAATTGTACAAACAAGTTTTTCTATACAAAAGTTGTTGAGAATTATTTCCTCTACAAAATTAATGATAAGTACTCTTTCCATAGAATCAACAGGAAACATATTATTCCAAAACAACCAAAAAAACGATTTTGCCCCCTCGAGGTCGACAATTTGTATTCTTAATGAAGGCCCTCCCCTATAATACTGAAGGAAAATGTGTCCTATATTTAATGTTCTTTCGGGGCTCACAAATTGAAAAATCGACTAGGATAAAAACAATGTACTGAAATATTAAACACAGTGGATAAAATAAACTTAATGCATGAGTAAAGTTCAATTAACTAAATGTAACTAAGTAAAATATTTTTATAATTGGTGATTTTTTATTTCATTTTATACCATGCTCAAATGCAATATCTCGAATAATATTGACACAAATGTAAAAAACTTCACACGGTTCTATAGAGAATTAAAATTCCTTTAATTCAAAATTTTTGGAGGGGTTGCTTTCATCAAAAATTTAAGGAATATGAGAAAAAAAGTGGAGGAAAGTTTTAAATGGCCCACCCGCATTGCACTACACAGGCTAACCCTTGTCTATCTGTAACTATCCCAATGTCCCTACTTTCATCTTGATGATTCATAAATTATTAGCTAGGCTAGTTTAGCAGGAAAATCAATTATGTTCTGACCAATATAAATGATTATAAAGATGTATTGTATAAATATATTATAATCTCATCAATCTATCGGTAAAATTTGAATATTATACTGTGGATTTTACTACAATTCAGTGGCAGAAATTTTGAGACCCTAGTCTGACATTCTCCATTCATTTTTGAGCCGACCTTTTGGTTTCTTTTAATTTTTATGTTATTCTAGTGTAAAAAGTGAAAAATGCTCAAGAAAGTTAAAAGGCAGCTCATTTATATATACTAGATACTACTGGATCTGGAATGAATCCTTGTGGAACTCCGCATTTAACATTTATGACATCAGTTCAGAGAGAATGATATTGGATATATGAACATTTTTAAAAAGCAAAATGGTGAATGTAGGACGTGTTCTTATGATTTTCTAAATGTTTTTTATATTTTTCAATCAATTTAAGTCTTATCTGACATCCATCCATCACGAATTTTGTGTACATAAGTTAAATGGTATAGCGACTATAGCGTCTCACTCACTGGAAATCGAGAAGTTCCAAAAGCGAGAAGTTTCCATGGAGTCGCTAAGAAACAAAAAGGAAAACTCGATCCATAATGGAGAAGTTTCCATGGAGTCGCTAGGAAAAATAAAAACATTTGATATAAAAATATAATATCAATATACTAAAATAAATACCAATATCACATAAAATATGAACATGTATTAAAAACAAATATAAGTATATTTACTTCGATTTTAATTTTATTTATAGCGATAACGCTATAAATTTGGTGACCCCGACGTGATCATTTTATGTCCAACGTGATAAATATATGCCCGACGTGATCATTTTATGTCCAACGTGATAAATATATGCCAGAAGTGAAAATTTTATGTCCAACGTCATAAATATATGCCAGAAGTGAAAATTTTATGTCCAACGTGATAAATATATACAAGAAGAGATTCAATATATCAACTACCGTATAAATTGACCATTTTATGAAGAGAAGAATTTTGCCGATGAATTTTGAATAGAGGTTCCAAATTTGAATAGATGTTCCTATAATTTATGGTAATTTCCTAATTCAATCAACTGAAGTTGTACATTACAAGTACTGTCATCTGTCGGTGATTGAGTTAAAGTACATTTCCTTTTTTATCTAAGAGAGTAGTAAATCAATCAATCAATCACAATCGATTAGTTATGCAAAGACAACCTTCAGACGAGGATTTTCCTCAAACCCATTATGTCACCTCTGTCAAATTACCCCCATTCTGGAAATCAAAACCAGAAATTTGGTTTACCCAGATCGAATCACAGTTTTCTGTTGCAATGTCAATGACAAGAAAAAGTATGATCAGGTTATAGCTAATTTGCCATTAGACGTGATAGATAATATATACGATATAATATCTAATCCCCCGGAAACGGATCTCTATATAAATTTAAAGAAAGTTTTAATTTCACGTTTATCATCGAGTGAGGAAAAACGTCTGAATGATCTGTTATCAGGTTCCCAAATGGGCGATCTGAAACCTTCAGATTTCTATAGATCCATGCTGAATATGGTTGGAGGATTCAGCATGGTTAGTCAAGATTTATTGATAAAGCTATGGAAAAGACGTTTGCCCCAAACAGTATATATTGCCATTACAGCTTCAGGGAAAACAGACACAAAAGAGATTCTAGATATTGCGGATCGGATCTGGGAGTCCTGTCAAAATTCAATGGTTGCATCGTACTCCAAAAATCCTCTTGACTCTGAGTCAACCCCGTTATCAGATTTAACTACCACTATCAAAAATTTGTCAATCACTTTCCATGATTCAATTAATCAAGTATTACAAAAACAAGAAATTTTTAATTCTCGATTAAACTCTTTAGAATCCAGACTTTCCAATCAATCCTTCGAGCCTCAACCTTCTACTTCATGCTGCAACAATTGCAAAAGTAGAAGCAATTCACAAACTCGTACCACTAATCGCAATCGTTCACCCAGCCGTAATAATGTTTCCAATAAATTTGATCGTACAGACAATACTATTTGTTACTACCATCAACTTTATGGTGCCAATGCCTATCGTTGTGGAGGTGAATGGTGCAAATTCAGTAAGAATTGTAAAAAATCTGATAATTCTCAAAGATGACTGAAGTTTGATAATTCTATGACGTCTGATTTTGACATTTCTAACAGCAAACGTCGTCGACTTTTTATTTACGATAGATCTAACAACCTGAACTTCCTAATTGACACTGGTGCCGATTTATCTGTGGTGCCACGCAATGCTTTCACAGATTTAAAAAAGAATTTTGATACGATATTAACCGCGGCTAACGGTTCAACCATTTTTACATACGGTAAGAAATTGTTAAAAGTCAATCTAAACTTACGTAGATTATTTCCTTTCGTTTTCAATATAGCAGACATTGACATACCGATAGTCGGAGCAGATTTCTTGTCTCATTTTGGTTTAGTTGTTGATCTTAAAGGAGCTCGAATAATTGATAACAAGACTAATTTGTCAGTTAATTGTTTTATTAAAAATAGTCCTTTAGACAATTGTAGATTAGATTCACTTAAATTATTTCCTTTGACAGATAAATATAACAAATTACTTTTACAATTTCCTAATTTAATTAGTTCCCCAGATTACAATTTACCTATTAAACATTCTATTGTACATCATATAGTTACTGAAGGTCATTTACCTTTTTCACGACCTCGTAGATTAGACAATCTTAAATTTAAAATAGCTCAAACAGAATTTAATAACATGGTAGAATTAGGTATCTGCAAACCATCATCTTCTCAAGTTTCCTCTCCACTCCATCTAGTGGCGAAAAAAGAAAAGAATGACTGGAGACCTTGTGGAGATTATCGACAACTAAATACGATTACCATTCCAGACAGATATCCATTACCTCATATCCACGACTTTAGCTCTCAGTTGCACGACTGCACTATTTTCTCCAAGGTTGATTTAGTGCGCGCGTACCATCAGATACCTGTCGCTGAAAATGACGTTTATAAGACAGCTATAACAACTCCATTCGGACTGTTTGAATTTTCCCGCATGCCTTTTGGTCTACGCAATGCCGGTCAAACTTTCCAACGTTTTATGAATGAAGTACTTGTCAATTTACCTTTCGTTTTCGTCTATTTGGATGATATATTAATCGCAAGTCAATCAGATGTACAACATTTGGAACATTTGGAAAAGGTTTTCAAGAGATTAGACACATACGGAATTAACATTAAACCATCTAAATGTATCTTGGGAGTTGACAATTTAACCTTTTTAGGTCATCACATCTCTTCATCAGGTATTTTACCATCAACTGAGAGAGTCGAAGTCATTAATAATTTCCCTTTACCGACAACTCTCAAACAACTACAACGTTTCATAGGTATGGTGAATTTTTATCATCGTTTCATACCTCATTTTGCTGAAATATTACTTCCCCTATATTCTCTTTGTAACAGTTTATCTCATGATAAAATTACAAAGATAAATAGTTGGCCTGATCAATGTTTAGACGGATTTTCGAAAGCCAAAGACGCAATAAGTAATGCAGTAGTTTTAGCTCATCCTTGCAATAATGACGATACTATCTTATCTCTCTCAGTAGATTGTTCTAACCTTGCCATGGGTGCAGTTTTAGAGCAAAAAGATAATAAGGGATTTCTTGCTCCTTTAGCATTCTTTTCCCGTAAATTAACCACAGCACAAACCAATTATTCGATTTTTGACAAAGAACTTTTAGCATTATATACTGCAATTAAACATTTTAAGTTTATACTTGAAGGTCGAAAGTTTAATTGTTTTACAGATCACAAACCTTTAATCAACGCTTTATTCACAAAAGCAGAAAGATCTCCTCGTCAAATACGTCATTTAGAATACATAGCTCAATTTTCTTGTAAAATACAACATGTTAAAGGAAAACATAATGTAATAGCTGACAGCTTGTCACGTATTTACGACACTTCTTCCTTAAAACAAGATATTTTACCACTTCAACTTAAAAATTCTCCCTTCCTTAATGTTAACTTTGACCTAAAGTTGCTTAGTGAAGCTCAGGGGAAAGATTCAAATCTCAACTATTTATTGTCAGATAAATCATCACTAACTAAAACCAATTTCATTTTAAAAAAGATACAAATTCCAGATTCAAATGATTTTATTTGGTGTGATGTTTCTCGTGCAAAAGTCAGACCTTTTGTCCCACTTATTTACAGACGAACGATTTTCGATATTTTTCACAACTTATCTCATCCTGGTATTAAAGCCACTAGACTGTTGATTTCAAATAACTATTTTTGGTCGAAAATGAACACAGATTGCAATTTATGGTCAAAATCGTGCATTAACTGTCAAGCTGTCAAAGTCAGTCGACATACGCGAAGTGCTCTCGGGAACTTCACCATTCCGAAAATCAGATTCGACCACATCCACATAGATTTGGTAGGACCATTACCTCCATCCAAAGGTAACTCTTACATTCTTACGGTGATTGAACGATTCACTAGGTGGCCGGAAGCGTACCCTCTTCGCGACATCACAGCAGAAACAGTTGCGCGTACTTTATTTCAAAACTTTGTTTGTCGATTCGGTGTTCCCTTGTCAGTAACGACTGATCAAGGAGTACAATTCGAGTCAAAATTATTTAATGAATTTGCAAAGTTTTTAGGTTTTCATAGAATACGTACAACTCCATATCACCCAGAAGGCAACTCTTTAATTGAAAGATTTCATCGCTCACTTAAAACTTCCTTGTTAGCTAGAGCCAATACATCACATTGGACAGATGAATTACCCATCATTTTATTAGCATTTAGGACAACTCCCAAGGAAGATCTGCAATGTTCACCTGCTGAACTCATATATGGTCAAACCCTTCGTTTACCTGGCGAATTTTTCGTTGAATCGTATAATTCCCCAGATATTCCTTATTTCATTGACAAATTACGCATTTATTTTAATAATTTAAAATTTGTTCCTCCAACTTCGCATGGCAATTACAAAACTTTTGTTAGTTCAGATCTTGCCTCTTGCGATTTTATTTTCGTTCGCATTGAACGTTTGAAACGTTCATTTACTCCTTTATATGAAGGACCGTTTAAAGTTTTATCTCGTTCAGATAAGTTATTTACCTTTAAGAAAGGAGCCAAAGTCATAACTGTCAATATTGATAGGGTTAAACCGGCTTTTGTATTAGTTGACAGATGTGACACTTTGCCTACCCCGATTAAAAAAGTACGTTTTGCAATCGACACATTGATTGATTGACTCTTTTCTTTTTTAACGAGGGGGTGTATATAGCGACTATAGCGTCTCACTCACTGGAAATCGAGAAGTTCCAAAAGCGAGAAGTTTCCATGGAGTCGCTAAGAAACAAAAAGGAAAACTCGATCCATAATGGAGAAGTTTCCATGGAGTCGCTAGGAAAAATAAAAACATTTGATATAAAAATATAATATCAATATACTAA
This sequence comes from Rutpela maculata, assembly GCA_936432065.2. Taxonomy (NCBI): domain Eukaryota; kingdom Metazoa; phylum Arthropoda; class Insecta; order Coleoptera; family Cerambycidae; genus Rutpela; species Rutpela maculata. The sequence goes on from OW386285.2 coordinate 19,989,717, forward strand.
AATAAATACCAATATCACATAAAATATGAACATGTATTAAAAACAAATATAAGTATATTTACTTCGATTTTAATTTTATTTATAGCGATAACGCTATAAATGGCTTATAAATTAAAGAAAATTTACCGTAAAAAATTGCAAAATAAGCACGTTTGGCACTGGGAACATAAAGCTTCTGTTGTTTAATGTTTGGATAGATGGTCTGAATTGAATATTTCCTCATAATCTGAGTTTCCTTTGCAAACTAAATTTATGGTTCATTTTCATGAGCATATATCATTTTTAGTTCTACGGAATTAGCATTCCTAGCAAATTTCATGGAGGGTTGTCGCTATTTCAGATAAATAATCACCGGGTTATACAAGTTTTCTGCTTTGCAAAGGAACATTAATTCTGTTCAACAAAATATAACAATATATAACACAAATTTGTCTTAATGTAGGTCATCAAAATAAACCATTATCAGCATCATCATTACAAAATACACATTTTCCCAAATAGAAATATGAATTAATTTATTTTAAACCTTCTTCTTCCTAACAACTTATTTTCAGACGTTTTGTGATCCACGAAATACTCCAGTCGGACTCTCTTTGCTGTATGGTATCTGACATCTGTCACGGTTACCTGTTAGGAGCGCAGCTTTACTAATTAATTCCATCAGATCTCAATGACAATGATTTTTTTAAGAATATAATACTTCCCGTCGTTAGCGAAGAAAGTAAAAAACTCAGTAAAAGTGGCAAAAACTTTCTCACCTATAGTTTGGTCTTATTAAAAACACCGTAATAACGTTTAATATATCAGCTAATCTATGTCAGGTTTAGCGGTACCTAAAGAACACACTGTATATTTCGATATCGTGTACATCTTATATTTGTGTGCTGTAAAATTAAGTATAATAAAATGCAGTTTACACAAAACACGACATATTGCTGTATCTGGAGTGTTATTTGATTTCGTCTTTGAATTTTTTATATTTGCCTGAAAACACTATCATTTTTAGAAGCTGGGTAATAACTAGAGAATATTATTTAGGTATTAAACAAATCACAACTTACACACTTTTTTATTTATTATAAAATTACCTATTTTCTGCATATTGTTGCCCCGATCTGGGCACGCTATACAGGGTGATTCTTTTAAGGTGGCCATTAGAATATTTCCCATTTGCAGATGAGACAGACATTTGAGATTTGGTACCTTACCATAGTCGACCATTGCGAGTCCGAAAATAATAATTTCAAAATGGCGGCACTTCCGGAAATACCGGAAGTCGATACCAACTTCCTTATTTTAAATGGAACACCCTATATATTTTCGACTTTTCGAAATTATCATAAAATTCTGAGTCAAAATATATAGCACAACCTATACCTAAACCGAGCAGTTTCGGAGATATTTGACATTTCATAAAAAAATTGACACTTGACACAAAATTCACACTTTGCAAGAACCGTTATAACTTTCTTCGTGTAGGAAATCCTCTACAACAAAAATAAATTCCATAGTAGTGTACCAAATGTTTTATTTTTCACATTACATTTTGTCAAATTCAAACCTCAAAAACTTTCTTATTTCAAATGGAAGACCCTGTATTTTTTTACATAAAATTATGTTAAATTAAATTCCCTTTTTTTCCAGTATAAGCATTGTATGGGTTAAAGTTACAACTTTTTGAAATATTGACGATTTTCTTAAATATCCAAGAATTTTTAGTAAAAATTGCCATCAACTTACCCATAATTAGAAACAATCATTAATGTCAGTCATTCTCTTATGTTAAAAAATGTACCCACGAAGACTTTTAGATTTGATTATGATTTATGGAGAATGTGATAAAGTAATACCAAGAACATGTAACACATTTGCTACTCAATACCTACAAGAACAGAAACCATCCACCATACACTGCAAAACGCATATTGGATAATTTTAGTATATTTTGCTCTATCAAATGGCACGTGCCAAATTTTATTATGGCAATCGATGGAGAATTAAATTTGAGGTGGACTTATATGAGCATGTCCTATACCTAACACATGTACTTTTTGAATTATTCGCAGGTTTTTTTGAAAATTATAATTTATCCAAAAAAACGTAGAAGCCTATGGAACAATTTAAACAATAAAGACAAAAGAACAAAGAACTTTTAAACTGTCAGTTTTTAGTTGTAATTAACCACGTTTTTCTGGTCTTTCATAAACGAAAATAGCCCTTTATTCCAATGAAGTGATTTTTGATTTATTTGTGATACACGACAACTACCAGAAAATCGTTGCAAGAACCTATCGCGAATTTAATGCCAAATAGCCCAATTTGCCGCGGATGAAGAAACAAAAGTTTCCAAGACTGAAAAACAAGTTTCTTCGTGCCGGAAACACTCATCCTCCAAGAAGAAGAACTAAATCTGTTAGGGAATCTGAAGACAATCAAATAAAGGTTTTGGGATATTTTGACGCGTTTCCAAGATCATCGATATGAGCGGCAACTTTTGATTTGGGATTGACTTACTCCTCGATACAGATAATTTTACATGATCATAAAAGACATGCCTACTCTTTCATACGGTTACAAAAGCTTCGACCAACCGATTACCCCAGACGAGTAACTTTTTGTGAAGAGATTTTTATGAAAATACAGACCCCAATTTTTTGAGACGAATTTTTGGACGGATGAAGCAAAATTTGCAAATGGTTGCAAATGGCAAAGTTGATGGCAATTTTTACTAAAAATTTTTGAACGTTTAAGAAAATCGCCAATATTTCAAAAAGTTGTAACTTTAACCCCTACAATGCTTATACTAGAAAAAAGGGAATTTAATTTAACATAATTTGATGGAAAAAAATACAGGGTGTTCCATTTGAAATAAAAAAGTTTTTGAGTTTTGAATTTGACGAAATATAACATGAAAAATAAAACACTTGGTATACTATTATGGAATTTATTTTTATTGTAGAGAGTAGCGCATCTTGTGTTCTTTCTACGTGCCAAAGAGCAAATAAGAATCTCCTACACGAAGAAAGTTATAACGGTTCTTGCAAGCCATTGCACCTGTCAAATTTTTTATAAAATGTCAAATATCTCCGAAACTGCTCGGTATAGGTATACATGTTCTGACTCAGAATTTTATGATAATTTCGAAAAGTCGAAGATATATAGGGTGTTCCATTTAAAATAAGCAAGTTGATATTGACTTCCGGTATTTCCGGAAGTACCGCCATTTTGAAATTATTATTTTCGGACTCGCAATGGTCGACTATGGTAGGGTACCAAATCTCAAGTATCTGTCTCATCTGCAAGTGGGAAATGTTCCAATGGCCGCCTTAAAAGAATCACCCAGTATACTAGTTATGTAAATACTTTAAAACACTCATTATTGGAGAACCAATAAAAACAACTACACTTCTAGCTAATACTGACGGAGTATTGAATTACAGATAGGATTCTTAGCATTTTAAAGCAAAACAATGTATTAAAAATACTTAAATCATTTACCTATTTAAATTCAGTCATTCACACTTTTTTTATTTCATATGAAATTATCTACTTTCTGTATATTGTTACTTTAATCTGGTCACGCTAATATACTACTTAGGAAGACACTTTAAAACAGTCATCATTGGAGTACCAATCAAAACAACTACTCTTCTAGCTAATACTGACGAAGTATTGAATTACATGATAGGATTCCCAGCATTTTAAGGGAAAACAATATATTGAAAATACTTAAATCATTTAAAAAAAATTCAGTAATTCACAACAATTATTGAACCTTGTATAATTTTTCTAGAGTCTTTAATCATGATAAAAGCAAATAAATAAAAATAATTAATTGTAAAAATAAATCTGCGTAATAACTGTTTCCCTGATCTACTGTGTTTTGACATTAAAGTGGTAATGGAATTATATTTTGTATTTGTCTGGTTTTAATGAACATATTGTGCTTATAGGCTCAATTTTGTTTTTAAAAATGTTTGTAAGCCTGTTCATAAAAAATAACTGCCGAATGTCCAATATTTCACTTTGTTTAAAAACGTCGAGCTTTTAAACAAAGCTCGAGATAGAATATGTTTTTACTGTAAATTATTTCCAGACTCTATTTTTGTAAAACGGTCAAAATGTTCATATAATAGCGTCATAATCATAATTATATGTATATTACCAACTAGCACTTGCATTATAACAAAACCAATTTCCATGTATAGAGCAATGTTATTAATAGTTAGTCATAAAACGACAAACCCATTTCCTCTCAGGCAAAAAATTCGCTCTGTACAAACCAGATTTTCATATTAACTATTATGTTCTACGAGGAGCAAATTCAAGAAAAGAAAATATATCCATACTACTAGAGCTAAACCGAGAAAATTCTTAGAAACGAAACCCAGGGATAAAGTGAAGATTATACTGTTTTATCTGGTAAGAAAACATTATGATAAATATTTTCCTAAAGTATTCCTTTCCCTTCCTGTGCATGAATCGATATTCAGTTTCTCGAAAAGTAGAAAAGACATTAGGTAATGCGAGTTCCTTCTCCAAGCATAAGAGATATCAGGGGCAACAACTAACTTCGTATTTTATAGGATGGAATGAATTCCTTAAGGCACTGCAGTTACATTGTGTCACGTGCTTGCATATCTGCATAAAATTGTATAAATTACATGGCTTACTTAGGCACTATTATATAAGTATTAAGTAAGTGATGTATTGGATATTGGCTATAAAACGCTTCCTTTGCACAATACATATTTTTGATTTAATGTTGAATTAATTATAATAGTAATAATAAAATCGTTGGCCAAACCAAAAGTGCAAGTTGTTTTATCTAATAAGTGCTATGCTTATGCTACCTTTCATTCGTTGGTCAAATTATTATTATTTTTAAAACATGTGGTTATAACCAATTTATCAACAGTGAAGGCGTGGCACTATTGGAGATTGAAGTTATTAGAAAATTATGTAATAAGTAATTAAAAAACTTGATGACATTCACTCAACAAATTAGTTGGAATTTACAACAGCTTTGTGTGCTGACACCACACCAGGTTAAATAACGACATTTTTATTTTCATTTTATTAACCTCCCCACAATAAAATTGTGGGAGGTTGCTACAATTGGTCCAAAATCGAAAATTAAGATAAGATCAAAACTTAACGTTTTGAGGTCCCAGGACCTCAAAACGTTAAGTTTTGATCTTATCTCAATTTTCGATTTTGGACCAATTGTAGCAACCTCCCACAATTTTATTGTGGGGAGGTTAATAAAATGAAAATAAAAATGTCGTTATTTAACCTGGTGTGGTGTCAGCACACAAAGCTGTTGTAAATTCCAACTAATTTGTTGAGTGAATGTCATCAAGTTTTTTAATTACTTATTACATAATTTTCTAATAACTTCAATCTCCAATAGTGCCACGCCTTCACTGTTGATAAATTGGTTATAACCACATGTTTTAAAAATAATAATAATTTGACCAACGAATGAAAGGTAGCATAAGCATAGCACTTATTAGATAAAACAACTTGCACTTTTGGTTTGGCCAACGATTTTATTATTACTATTATAATTAATTCAACATTAAATCAAAAATATGTATTGTGCAAAGGAAGCGTTTTATAGCCAATATCCAATACATCACTTACTTAATACTTATATAATAGTGCCTAAGTAAGCCATGTAATTTATACAATTTTATGCAGATATGCAAGCACGTGACACAATGTAACTGCAGTGCCTTAAGGAATTCATTCCATCCTATAAAATACGAAGTTAGTTGTTGCCCCTGAGATCTCTTATGCTTGGAGAAGGAACTCGCATTACCTAATGTCTTTTCTACTTTTCGAGAAACTGAATATCGATTCATGCACAGGAAGGGAAAGGAATACTTTAGGAAAATATTTATCATAATGTTTTCTTACCAGATAAAACAGTATAATCTTCACTTTATCCCTGGGTTTCGTTTCTAAGAATTTTCTCGGTTTAGCTCTAGTAGTATGGATATATTTTCTTTTCTTGAATTTGCTCCTCGTAGAACATAATAGTTAATATGAAAATCTGGTTTGTACAGAGCGAATTTTTTGCCTGAGAGGAAATGGGTTTGTCGTTTTATGACTAACTATTAATAACATTGCTCTATACATGGAAATTGGTTTTGTTATAATGCAAGTGCTAGTTGGTAATATACATATAATTATGATTATGACGCTATTATATGAACATTTTGACCGTTTTACAAAAATAGAGTCTGGAAATAATTTACAGTAAAAACATATTCTATCTCGAGCTTTGTTTAAAAGCTCGACGTTTTTAAACAAAGTGAAATATTGGACATTCGGCAGTTATTTTTTATGAACAGGCTTACAAACATTTTTAAAAACAAAATTGAGCCTATAAGCACAATATGTTCATTAAAACCAGACAAATACAAAATATAATTCCATTACCACTTTAATGTCAAAACACAGTAGATCAGGGAAACAGTTATTACGCAGATTTATTTTTACAATTAATTATTTTTATTTATTTGCTTTCATCATGATTAAAGACTCTAGAAAAATTATACAAGGTTCAATAATTGTTGTGAATTACTGAATTTTTTTTAAATGATTTAAGTATTTTCAATATATTGTTTTCCCTTAAAATGCTGGGAATCCTATCATGTAATTCAATACTTCGTCAGTATTAGCTAGAAGAGTAGTTGTTTTGATTGGTACTCCAATGATGACTGTTTTAAAGTGTCTTCCTAAGTAGTATATTAGCGTGACCAGATTAAAGTAACAATATACAGAAAGTAGATAATTTCATATGAAATAAAAAAAGTGTGAATGACTGAATTTAAATAGGTAAATGATTTAAGTATTTTTAATACATTGTTTTGCTTTAAAATGCTAAGAATCCTATCTGTAATTCAATACTCCGTCAGTATTAGCTAGAAGTGTAGTTGTTTTTATTGGTTCTCCAATAATGAGTGTTTTAAAGTATTTACATAACTAGTATACTGGGTGATTCTTTTAAGGCGGCCATTGGAACATTTCCCACTTGCAGATGAGACAGATACTTGAGATTTGGTACCCTACCATAGTCGACCATTGCGAGTCCGAAAATAATAATTTCAAAATGGCGGTACTTCCGGAAATACCGGAAGTCAATATCAACTTGCTTATTTTAAATGGAACACCCTATATATCTTCGACTTTTCGAAATTATCATAAAATTCTGAGTCAGAACATGTATACCTATACCGAGCAGTTTCGGAGATATTTGACATTTTATAAAAAATTTGACAGGTGCAATGGCTTGCAAGAACCGTTATAACTTTCTTCGTGTAGGAGATTCTTATTTGCTCTTTGGCACGTAGAAAGAACACAAGATGCGCTACTCTCTACAATAAAAATAAATTCCATAATAGTATACCAAGTGTTTTATTTTTCATGTTATATTTCGTCAAATTCAAAACTCAAAAACTTTTTTATTTCAAATGGAACACCCTGTATTTTTTTCCATCAAATTATGTTAAATTAAATTCCCTTTTTTCTAGTATAAGCATTGTAGGGGTTAAAGTTACAACTTTTTGAAATATTGGCGATTTTCTTAAACGTTCAAAAATTTTTAGTAAAAATTGCCATCAACTTTGCCATTTGCAACCATTTGCAAATTTTGCTTCATCCGTCCAAAAATTCGTCTCAAAAAATTGGGGTCTGTATTTTCATAAAAATCTCTTCACAAAAAGTTACTCGTCTGGGGTAATCGGTTGGTCGAAGCTTTTGTAACCGTATGAAAGAGTAGGCATGTCTTTTATGATCATGTAAAATTATCTGTATCGAGGAGTAAGTCAATCCCAAATCAAAAGTTGCCGCTCATATCGATGATCTTGGAAACGCGTCAAAATATCCCAAAACCTTTATTTGATTGTCTTCAGATTCCCTAACAGATTTAGTTCTTCTTCTTGGAGGATGAGTGTTTCCGGCACGAAGAAACTTGTTTTTCAGTCTTGGAAACTTTTGTTTCTTCATCCGCGGCAAATTGGGCTATTTGGCATTAAATTCGCGATAGGTTCTTGCAACGATTTTCTGGTAGTTGTCGTGTATCACAAATAAATCAAAAATCACTTCATTGGAATAAAGGGCTATTTTCGTTTATGAAAGACCAGAAAAACGTGGTTAATTACAACTAAAAACTGACAGTTTAAAAGTTCTTTGTTCTTTTGTCTTTATTGTTTAAATTGTTCCATAGGCTTCTACGTTTTTTTGGATAAATTATAATTTTCAAAAAAACCTGCGAATAATTCAAAAAGTACATGTGTTAGGTATAGGACATGCTGATATAAGTCCACCTCAAATTTAATTCTCCATCGATTGCCATAATAAAATTTGGCACGTGCCATTTGATAGAGCAAAATATACTAAAATTATCCAATATGCGTTTTGCAGTGTATGGTGGATGGTTTCTGTTCTTGTAGGTATTGAGTAGCAAATGTGTTACATGTTCTTGGTATTACTTTATCACATTCTCCATAAATCATAATCAAATCTAAAAGTCTTCGTGGGTACATTTTTTAACATAAGAGAATGACTGACATTAATGATTGTTTCTAATTATGGGTAAGTTGATGGCAATTTTTACTAAAAATTCTTGGATATTTAAGAAAATCGTCAATATTTCAAAAAGTTGTAACTTTAACCCATACAATGCTTATACTGGAAAAAAAGGGAATTTAATTTAACATAATTTTATGTAAAAAAATACAGGGTCTTCCATTTGAAATAAGAAAGTTTTTGAGGTTTGAATTTGACAAAATGTAATGTGAAAAATAAAACATTTGGTACACTACTATGGAATTTATTTTTGTTGTAGAGGATTTCCTACACGAAGAAAGTTATAACGGTTCTTGCAAAGTGTGAATTTTGTGTCAAGTGTCAATTTTTTTATGAAATGTCAAATATCTCCGAAACTGCTCGGTTTAGGTATAGGTTGTGCTATATATTTTGACTCAGAATTTTATGATAATTTCGAAAAGTCGAAAATATATAGGGTGTTCCATTTAAAATAAGGAAGTTGGTATCGACTTCCGGTATTTCCGGAAGTGCCGCCATTTTGAAATTATTATTTTCGGACTCGCAATGGTCGACTATGGTAAGGTACCAAATCTCAAATGTCTGTCTCATCTGCAAATGGGAAATATTCTAATGGCCACCTTAAAAGAATCACCCTGTATAGCGTGCCCAGATCGGGGCAACAATATGCAGAAAATAGGTAATTTTATAATAAATAAAAAAGTGTGTAAGTTGTGATTTGTTTAATACCTAAATAATATTCTCTAGTTATTACCCAGCTTCTAAAAATGATAGTGTTTTCAGGCAAATATAAAAAATTCAAAGACGAAATCAAATAACACTCCAGATACAGCAATATGTCGTGTTTTGTGTAAACTGCATTTTATTATACTTAATTTTACAGCACACAAATATAAGATGTACACGATATCGAAATATACAGTGTGTTCTTTAGGTACCGCTAAACCTGACATAGATTAGCTGATATATTAAACGTTATTACGGTGTTTTTAATAAGACCAAACTATAGGTGAGAAAGTTTTTGCCACTTTTACTGAGTTTTTTACTTTCTTCGCTAACGACGTGAAGTATTATATTCTTAAAAAAATCATTGTCATTGAGATCTGATGGAATTAATTAGTAAAGCTGCGCTCCTAACAGGTAACCGTGACAGATGTCAGATACCATACAGCAAAGAGAGTCCGACTGGAGTATTTCGTGGATCACAAAACGTCTGAAAATAAGTTGTTAGGAAGAAGAAGGTTTAAAATAAATTAATTCATATTTCTATTTGGGAAAATGTGTATTTTGTAATGATGATGCTGATAATGGTTTATTTTGATGACCTACATTAAGACAAATTTGTGTTATATATTGTTATATTTTGTTGAACAGAATTAATGTTCCTTTGCAAAGCAGAAAACTTGTATAACCCGGTGATTATTTATCTGAAATAGCGACAACCCTCCATGAAATTTGCTAGGAATGCTAATTCCGTAGAACTAAAAATGATATATGCTCATGAAAATGAACCATAAATTTAGTTTGCAAAGGAAACTCAGATTATGAGGAAATATTCAATTCAGACCATCTATCCAAACATTAAACAACAGAAGCTTTATGTTCCCAGTGCCAAACGTGCTTATTTTGCAATTTTTTACGGTAAATTTTCTTTAATTTATAAGCCATTTATAGCGTTATCGCTATAAATAAAATTAAAATCGAAGTAAATATACTTATATTTGTTTTTAATACATGTTCATATTTTATGTGATATTGGTATTTATTTTAGTATATTGATATTATATTTTTATATCAAATGTTTTTATTTTTCCTAGCGACTCCATGGAAACTTCTCCATTATGGATCGAGTTTTCCTTTTTGTTTCTTAGCGACTCCATGGAAACTTCTCCCAGGACCTCAAAAAGTGGTTTTTAAAAAATGTATGTGTGTGTGTGTGTGTGTTTATGTATTAGGGTGGGCTGAAAAACACGAAAATTTGAATTTGCAGATGGGCCAGTTTGTAATTTATTACTATGTTTCTAAAACTAATTCGGGTAAATTTTTAGCTAAATCGGTTAATATCTAGCCGGGCCCCCATGATCTTGAAAATGAAAGAAAAGTCCAAAAGTTTTCCGAATAAAATATTTTTCAGTTTCAGGAAAATTAGAAATTTGTCACTAAAATGTAGAATTTGACGAAAATAAGATTTTTTGTATAAAATTTCTAATTTCCCTGGAACTGAAAAATATTTTATTCGGAAAACGTTTGCTACACGCGTTTAGACATTGATAAAGAGTCATAAAAAAATTTCAAATATTAATTTGAAAAATGTTAAAAATCGAAAAACTGATCTTTTCTTTCATTTTCAAGGCGGTAGGGGCCCGGCTAGATATTAACCGATTTGACTAGAAATTTACCTGAATTAGTTTTAGATACATAGCAATAAATTAGAAACTAGTCCATCTGAAAATTCAAATTTTCGTGTTTTTCGGCCCACCCTAGTATGGATGTTAGCACGAGTGACGAAACAGCTAAACGGATTTGGATGAAACTTTGCGTGAGGGTTTCTTCAGCATTCCAGAAGATCTGAGAAGGTTTTGGTTGAGATCGGATTACGTTTAGTGCCGTTTTAGCACAACAAAATATTTATTTTATGACTACTTACAATTTGTAATCGAACCATTGAAAAGCAGTAAAAATTCCGATTTCAACGATATATCAAACTTGCACCCTTTCAATTTGGTTTCCGTGAAAAAAATTAAAAAACAAAGCAAACGTGAAGCATAAAATCGCTTTTCGCGTGACACGGTAGATGCGCGGAGTCGTTACGCCGTGAAACGCGTCACGTCAAGTACGTTCCTATTCAACAACATTGAGATCGGCTTTTAAGATCCACCGGGGTTTCAGCCGCTTCCAGTAGCTGCCGATTTTTTTATTCAAATAGGCTTAAAATGTCATGAAACGTCAAGATTTTAAGTTTGAGAGATAAAAAACTGTCTGTCAGTCTGTCTGTCTGTAACTTACTTTTGTGCGCGAAAACTCTGGAACGGTTTATAATTGACTTGAAATTTAGTATAATGAGATTTGAAACGATTATATTTTGATCTTGTTCGGTTGAGGGGTAAATTGGGGTAAGTAGGTAAAGCAAACCAATAAGAATCCATGAAATTGGGACTTAGTTAATGTACGAGAAGCCAGTCAAAATTTTTTGGCATCAGCCACCACCACTACCATCCCCACTACCAATGTAGCATATCGTTTTATGGGTTCTTGGGGTAGACGATTTATTATTAATATTCTATGAATAATTATTTCCACATAGTAGAGTACAAATATTGTATCAAAATTTTGTTCGTTGTAAAATACTGATAGGAAATCTAGGCGTGGAAGTAGCGATTCTTTAGGCTGTAGTTTTTTTATTATTTCTCCAATAGACGTTAAAAACTAGAGAAATTGTCTGCGTGAACTCGTGATGCTGTTATAATTAATAGGTCATCTACTTGACAGGTCATTATGGAATCAATAGAGTTCTATTTTGAGAGTACACGAAGCGATTAGAAAAATCAATTGATTGCGACATATAGAGTGCTTCCGTACGTACATGCCTATATACGTACGTACAAATCTACCCCCTCTTGACCTCTCGCCAAGACACACGCCCCATCAAATTCAGACACGTGTGCAACAAAAATTTAGCGATTAACATTTATAGGCAGGGTTTTTAATTTTCCCTGCAATAACGTCTTATATGACATCACACCAAAAACAACAAACTGCATTGAATTTAAATGTACCAGATATAAACAAAAAAATAATACGATTACCTAAGCTTTCGAAAGATCGTCTAGTTCAAATAATAATTGCAGTGTTTGTATTTCTCCCGCCGGAACATCTGGCCGTTGCGAGGTTTCGCGCGACCCATCGCGGCTGTAACCCGTAATGATAAAACATTGTTATACACCATAGTGAGAAATAAATAAAATGCAATGTACACCCTTATATGAAATAGTGTAAATAATAGTTATTTAGGTATCAAAGCTTGTAAGTGTATTTCACAAGTTGAGAACACAGTGCAAGCCGAAACCCGTGGAGCCTGAGGTTTACAACGTTCGAGATCTTTAAATACACGATACAAGCCCAGGTGCATACGAAGTTTTTCGTACTACTATACTAGCAATATTACAATTTTTAGGAAAAATCATTCAAAATTATTATATTTCAAGATTTGCTTAACTCATTTATTAATTGGCTTAGACTCTAATTGGAGTGTGTTTGCTTTCTGCTATTGTGACTGTCAATAAGTTGTCAAATTGTCAAATTTCCGCCATTCAAGTTATTTACGTGAGTTTTTGCAATAAAAATATGGATTGTGATGAAAGTATAGACATTCAGGTGGCAGCCAAAAATGCGTGTGCTTCGTTGGGAATAAAAATAAATTTACTTTTTTGGCCTAGGGCATAAAATAAATTTTGTACTTTTTTGCCTATGGGCTATAAGTGACACTTTCATAACACCGACAGACGCCAAAAAATGGCACTTACAGAGCTAAGTAGTACGAAAAGGTATATTTAGTGGTGCGTAGAGACCAATTGTCAGAGACCTCCAGCTCTTCATCTTCAGCGTTTCGCTCCGTGAAAGTTTGACTAGGCTAGTTTGCGTCACGGGCAGTCAGGAAGGATAAATCGTTATATATTTTATTATTGTTAATAAATTTATTTTAAATAGAATTTAATTGTTTAGTTGCACTCTAGGCGTACCTAGCGAAGTGAGTTCGAATCCCACATAGCGTGAAATAATTTTTCATTGAAAATAGTTCCCAGGATGCAGTTCGAATTCTACCATAAGCTGAAGTCCCATCTCCTTTACTCAGACAAATCTAGATCTCCTATATTGGGTCACCGAGGTGATCCGGAAGGTGGTTAAAAACATGTTTATATTTTACATAATCGTAATTATATATTACTAACTAAGACTTGCCTTATAGCAAAACCAATTTATATACAGCGCGCGCACTTTTACTAATTGCTTGTCATAAAATGTCTATCGTGCTTTTAATATCCTATTAATTATTAATAAAATAAGTACGGTCATAAACGGTCAAAACGATCCATAAAATACTCCGTTATATTGCATATACGTGCATGAACATTAAACATACTAAATGTCCGTCTTGGTCATAATAAAATAACGGTATGGAATTTGTAAAGCAGGATGTCCGGAATTTACTAAACTAGGAAACAATTGTAAAATTTCTTAGAGGCTAGCGGATAAGGTAATAAATATTCAAGTCACTATTTAATATATTTATATACACTATTTAATACAGCAAGACCCCGTTATTTTGGAACGCGTTGGTCGATTTAATTTTTTTTTTTTTTTAGATATAGTGCTCGATGAGCTTTATTGGACTGTTTTGAAAAATTTGTAATTTTCATATTTTCAAGGCCTACTAAGCTCCTCTAAATGGGTCGAAATTTCGAGATCGACTATTAGACAATTTTTTATCGGCAAATTGGATAACGTATTCAATTCACAGTTGTCTCAAATACCCCTGCACAATATTTTAGCTCGACACCTTATACAGGGTGTTTGTTATTCAACAGCCACATTTAAAATTTCTCACTTTTCGACTGGCCCTGTATAAAAGCCGGTTAAGGTTTACTAAAAAGATAAAGTAGTCATTCGACTTAAGGAACATCAAATGCTAAATGAGGATGAAAAAATAAAAGTTTAAATAAATAATGCTTCTATACATTATACGGTTGCTGCACGTAGGTGCCTCAATGAAAGTTTTTCAAACAAATGGATTAGACGGAATAGTTTTTCTTTTTTCTTCCTCATTTAGTTTCTGATGTTGATGTCATTAAATAAGTATTCACTTGACGCTAGTCAATTTCTTTCTAATATGCCAAACTTTCTCGGAAATTAAAAAAAAATATATCTGAAAAAGAGGGGCGAGCGTAGAGGCGACTTCAATGTGAATATCAGTCGATATTCTGTTGAAGCAACGTCGAGCGCGGTTAGTAATTGGATGGGGTCCCATCTTGGGAAATACAGCGTTCTCGTCCCACCTTCTAGCGGCTTGTATATCAGTGTATACGCGGAAGTTACGTAATTTCAGACGAGGATTACGTAGTGGATATACCATCCTTCGGAGGGGACGTAAAGCAGGCGGTCCCTTGTCTATTAAATGTTAGGCAAGTAAAAGATCCCTACTCTTCTTAAGGGAAGAGATTCGGCAAAATTTCCAGGTTGGGGGTAGCTCGTCTCCTGGCGTTGGTGATAGGCTCTGGTAGCGGAAATAGGCCGACGTTAAATAATTAAAAAAAAAATATATCTGAAAAATTCAAAATGGATTTTGAAGGGAAAGAGTAGAGATTTCAGATGCCGTAACGAGTTTTGTGGGAAAACAATACCTCGTGATGTAACATAACCTCAAATATAGCGAAAAACCGGTTTTTTCCATTTCTAGGTTAGAATATCTCGAAAACCTGACGTGTAATTATACCTAGAACTTTAACAAGCTAAATACGTAGGTACTCTTCGCCAATTTACTGAGCTTTTTAATAATTGTTACACATTCTATGGGATACTCTTCGCAGTTTTCTTGTAAATAATGTTAGTTTTGGACATCCTAAATTTTGTGACCCCAACTTTGTTGTGAAAAAAAAATGTATGAAAAAAAATTGAAAAAAAAAACATCCAACCTGTGTGGGATTCGAACACACGATTTTTAGATTGCAAGCCAAAATCCAAATCCAAAAAGACTATTCAATATCTATGGTACAACTGATGTGCCTAGTCGGAGCCCATCCGGGTGACAATCAGACAGCCACGACGTGTAGCGTCGTGGTAGGCGTGTGATTGGGCGGGGTGGCTCCGATTTGGCTTGGCGGCAATGGTTTATTAACCAAAGCTCCATCCGCCTATAGGTGGATTTAAAAACTGGGTTGAAATATACAGTGTGCTCACATGAGCCTAAAACTAATTAATGGATAACACAATAAAACTACACTCATTGGCAAGCGCACTATGAAATTTTGATTGCTGATGCGAAAACAGAACTAAACGAAAAAACCCGTTCGAGCAAATGACGACCTCGTGGTCTGGCCGCCGTCGAGGAAGATGGAGTTATTAAAATGATGTGGTTTAAAAAGTTTGTATTTACGAGATGTTATTGGTCTAAAGGGGAATTTTGAGACAAAAATGTGCAAAAATAGAAAGAGGGTGAAAGATGTAAAGTTGAGGAAAGATAAAGAGTGGGATAGAGATAGGTTATCGTAGAGGGAAGTATGGCTAGGGAAGTTGCCGGAAAATAGGCAACGCCTGATATGGTAAGGGGTGTTTCAGATCCAAAAGTATGGCATTGTGCACAGAGGTCTGAAATGAGGCGCATAAATTTATATTCTAATTTCCTCATTGTCGTGATCGGAATGCTGCACCATATCGGTGCCGCGCATGTGATTGCAAGCCCAAAGCTTAGCCACTGGACCATCACAGATTACTACGAAAATTCTGTAAGTAAATTCTGTAAGTCTGTAATATATATCTTACGAGAATCATATTTCAAAGCATTAAATATATTATTATGAAATATATATTAGTAAAATGTATAAAGAAAAAAAATATATTATAGAGATAACATTTCGCAAGATTTCTATTTAAGTACAGGCGACAAAAATGAAGAAAATATATATTTTTTAATTAAATGATTAATAACTTTCTTATTTACTGACTGATTTTCTTCAACAATAGGGTTCTTCCTCTAGCTAACACTAACTTACTCTCCAAATTTCAATACAATCGGCCTTTCCTTTCTTAAGTTATCGTGCTTACAAGAAACGTAACGGACGGACGGACGGACAGACAGACGGACATTTTGAAAGTTGTTCAGAATTCGTTCACTAATACAATGATATGAAAATTTTTTGTCTACGAGCGATATTTACGGTTTTAGAAATGTGCCGATCAAATGCAATAAACTCTTCGTTTTTTTGAGAAGAGTATAATAATATATTTGAAATCGTATAACCCCAAAAACCTATAAAGCGACATGCTACATCGGTAGTGTGGGTGGTTTGAGACTTTGGCATTTCGAACATACACTAAATCCCCGTATTATAAATTCTTATTTTGGTTTACCTTCTTACTTGGTTTACCTATATTTACCTCCATTTACCATCTAATCCTTCAATGTAATAAGATCAAAATATAAACTAGTTCATTTTAAGCCTATTTGAACAAAAAAAATTCCAATTTTTCTTTTACCGTTACTATAAATACTTCCACTCTACGTGGAAGTAAAATGGAACTAAAACTATTTATTAATCCGTATTTAAGTCGTAATATTATTTCAGGGAAGTGCGTTTGAAACAAACAAAATCTTTATCATATAAATTAAAATTTTTATATAATTCATAGAGGAAACGTGTAGAGGAAAATTTAGAAGCTTTAGATTTTTACCTGATTTCTTAATTAAGGACTCCACCGGTACTCTAAAAACTACCGGGGATCAGATTTGGCGCCAATACTGTCAAGAACTTTTCATTTTTTGGTAACATTAACAGGAGAGAGGACAATTTACAAAGGTTAGTAGTTCAGGAAAAACCAGATGGCAAAAGGCAAAGAAAACGTTCTTCTAAAAGTTGGCCTGCTATCACCAAAAAGTTGATGGCATAAAGCTTTGTAGTTTGACATTCTGCGGTAAGCTGTTGAATATGTTCGCGGCATTATAACTAAAGGATCTCTGAAATTATGCACCTTTGTGCTTGGGAACATTGTACAACCCACAGTTGCGTGTAGGGCAGCTATGAATATTTTGTCTCTATAACTAGTTTATTGAACAAATAACCAGGTGTTTTCCATATATTAAACAAGCAAAGTGTAGTGCGAAACGTCTATTTAAGTTCAGCCATTTAGACTAGAAGAATTTTGATGATATATGGTCGAATTTTCTTAACTTATAGCAATATCTTATGCAGGCATTCTGAATTTTTTGTGGGATAACCTTACCATTTTGTATCGAAGGTCAATAAAGTATATCGCAATACCCTAACAGAGGTGGTATTAAAGAATCACACAAGTTAAACTTAATGTTCGGACTCAGTATAGTTTTGTGTATATAAGGTATTTTTAGTTTACCCTACGATTTTTGTACTATCTGGTTCACATATTTGTCAATCCTTAGTTTGACGTTCATATGTACACCCAGATTTTTACACTCCACCTTAGTTTCTATTTTTGTATTACTTATTTAAATTTCAAACTCGGGGTTTTCAATAATTACTTTGCTTTCTTTACCGAATACGAGTAGCTTCGTTTTTCCTTCATTTAATATCAAATTGTGCCCTTTAGAAATTAGTGATATGGTGTCCAAGTCAAAGTTAATCCTATTGGGTGAGCCGTGGAGGTCGTCAAGTCTAAATAAACAATAGATTTGCGTATCATCTGCATACTGGTGGATGCTGCAATTATTGAGATATTCATTAAAGTCAGCTGCATAAATAGAGAATAGTGGTGGGCCTAATATACTTCCCTGTGGTACTCCTCTGTTAGTTATGATATAATTAGAAAATTGACCGTTGATAACAACCCTCTGCCGTCTGTTGGAAAGATAGTTTCTAAAAAATTCAAGAGAGTTTTCACCAAGGTCAAAGAAATTGAGTTTCTTATAGAGAATTGTGGTTTAGGGTATCAAAGGCCTTGCTGAAGTCTAGGAGAATTAACTAAACATGTATTTTTACCATCATCATTTGCTCTAAAAATATCGTGAGTGACATTTAGAAGCGCAGTAGTCGTGCTGTGACTACTTCTAAAGCCAGATTATATACGAGGTATAATTCCTTTTTCAAGTAAATATGAATTTAGTTGCTCAAAGGCAATTTTTTCTAAGACTTTGGAAAGAGTAGGTAATATATTAATTGGCCCAAAGTGAGAGAAGTCAGATGAGCTGGAATTTTTTGGTAGTGGTATGACATTGACGTCTTTCCTTCTGTAAAGCTACCTCTTACCAAGCATGCGTTCATGATAAATATGAAGTGAATGGCCAGATGTGGGAAAATTAAATCTAACATCTTTAAATTTATGTCATGTGCACCCGTTGCAATGGATTTTAACTTACGTAGATCTATTTCAACTTTTTCTGCAGAAACCGTAGAAAAATTGAAGACACTGAAAACATTAGAGTGCTTCTGGTTTTCATATTAGTCAATTATTAAATTTGCTTCTATATTCTTAGTGGTGCTGATTTAGGTAGGTTATAATGAAGAAATTATTTATTTCATTAGAATCAGTAAATTCAGCGAGATTCTCAGACTTCCTTGAATTATTGGGGTATTTTAGAGTTTTTCAGAAATTTTTGCATATTCTAAATAAAGGCGAAAGTTTGTCCTTACTACTAATTAGTGAGTGACTTGATATGTCATCCATTTTAAACACATCGCTATCCACAACAATATCCCTGTCAGTGGTAACAATAATATCTATCATAGTAGAGGTGGTGGTGGTGGTGGTTTTGTGAATCGTATTGCACAAAATGTGGTAGTTTGAAAAAAATATATATTTATCCATATCCATTTACACCATAATCAATTTGGCAAGTGTAACTCGCCATATGTAATTTCGTAGATAAGCTAATACACGTAATATTTTGTACCTATCACAGTTTATCATTTTTAAGTGTTACCTTTGCGTACGAAAATTACACATCGTGCACAATATGGACGGAAACGGAACACGCAAGTCTATTTTGTATGTCCACAGCGCGGTGTGAGAAAGTAACACCTTCGATGGAATTGTGTTGTGACTAATTTCACTTTCGGCAGGAAATGAACCATTCATGGACCAAATACGGTTAAGTGTTATTGTAAAGCGGTCACACAGGGGCGGATTTAGCAAAACGCAGAGGAGGCACGTGCCTAGGGCAGAAAATTTCCACTGCACAGTGCGCCGTCTAATGGACAAGAGTAAAAAAATTTACTTCTTTATTGGAATTTGTACATCTAATGGGTGTGTTTGCAGATAGATGATGGAAGGTAAATAAGTGTTGGAAATCAAAATATCGAATTCCTGTTGTGTATGCTAGGTTTTCACCTCGGAAAAGTAACTTGAAGTAAAAGTTTGAAAACATACTAGTACAGCGTTCTTACTTCTTTCTATTTTTCATGGATTCATGATTAACTTATTTGTAGACTGCCATTGTGATGTCATCGACATTTGAAATGCGAGTTAAGTTGCCGGGATAAGATAACAAAAACTCTTAACCCGTCCACTCCTATGCTACCAGAGATAGTCTCAACACTTTGCGTCTAACCCTCGCATAGATAGCATCATTTTTATTCAGTTTAATTATTGTCAACTTTATTAAGTTCCATTTTTGGTAAAAACTTTGTAACAATTTTTAACAATTATAATTTAAAAGAACACGTTAAGTCGGCCACGCGTCTTAACTGACGCAGTCGCAAACGGAATAATGCCCAAAAGTTCTCAAAAATCAAAACTTTTGTTCGCACTTACGATTAAGGCATTATTCGAACAGTTCGCAAGTCCATTGGGGACCTGTTCCAGTAAAACTATCAATTCATCGAGGATAGTGAGCCATCAGTCAATTGAGGACAGTTTAACCCAAAGAGAAAAAAATGCACCAACGAAGTCAACTTTAATTACAATTCTAATTTTGAAAGTAATATAACAAATACCCTTATCATTTTAGAATTTTCATATTAGCATTGAAAATTCATCTTCTAATTTAATTTTATTCCTATGATTTTAAGAGTATTGCCTGGATCGAGTAGGACAAGAAATTAATATCCAACATAACTGCTTTCTATTAACAATCTAGAATAAGTGAAACAGAATCTAAAATCCAAAACCCCGTAGGCAAAATTTCACAGTCTCGCGCCCGTACTTTGTTACGTATACCTCGGTCTTACAATAAAACAACAATTCTAAAACAAAGTGAAATAAAATACACACTTCTTTAATGAACGTTATCGATGACCTTGTGAATCAATTCGCCAACCTTCCAAGCGATAGACAAATAGTTTTAACAACCCCTGCAAGAGAAGGAACTACCATGGCTTTACCACAAATCTCGGTTCGGGACTACTTGGAATTAATATCTACATTTGATGGACAACCTACCAAACTGTCAACATTCATAGACGAATGTGAAGAGGTTTTCCCACTCATGGCACCGAATAATGAGCCCTCCAGAATAATGTTCACGATGTTGCATATAAGAAACAAACTGGTAGGAAAGGCGGCAACACTCCTAGCTGCAAGGAATTTTGTGACATTCCCCGAATTAAAAAAATTATTGATTAGTCTATTTGGTGACCAATGTAACGAAGAATCTCTGTCGTCCAACCTCAATGCAGACAAAACCGAGTGAAACGGCCTTGTAATTTGCCGATAGATGTATCAATATCAGGTGCTTATTATTGTCCAAATTAATATGACAAGAATTGACGGCAGAAATATAAACAATAAAACTCGAATTATATAATGAGTTTACAATAAGAGCTTTTTTAACCAACGTTAACCTACAGCTAAGTCATCTTCTACGCTGTAGGCAACCCAAAGATATCGAAGTAGCTATCCAAATCATCACGGAGGAAGAAAACATAAACTACCACCGTTCCAAAATAAATGAAGCACAAAATAACAGATACACACAAATTGAGAATAAACCCACCGCAAACACGAGCAATGCCGAATAATCAGCAGCAACAGTTAAGAAACTTCCAGCAACCCCACAATGCACATATACACATATGTGGCAACAACAACACCAACAGTACCAACAGCAGGCAAACTAGATGAGACCCAATCCGAGGTACTTTCAAAATCCAGGTCCTAGCCAAATGTTTTCATGACAAAAAATAAACCTATGATGAACGCACCTACACCAATGGAATTAGAGTCTCGAAGAACGCGTATTTCAAACCAAATGCTACAAACTTCGAGATACATACCCCAACAAAATTTGAGGAACGAACAACTCCATATGCAACAGTCAGAAGACCTAGAACAATTTACAACACCCGAAAATAACTACAATGAAAATTTTGGATATCAGGAATGTGACGAATTCAGCTACGAAGATTATCAAGAATATGACAGCGAACAAGAAAATGAAAATTTTCCGATAGGAGCCTCGGAAATTACAGACAGACAGAACTAATAGAAGTTCATACGTCACAAACAACCGGATATAGTACAAGATCCGGTATAAGGAATTGATACCCTCATCTGTTATTCCGATAAGAAATAGTTTTTATGAAAGATAACATGCCTAGCCATATCTTGACCCGATGCCATTTAATTTGAATGAAATCAATTGATTTTTTCTTTTTTTTTTGTCAGGCGAAATCGAAATTTTGTCTTTAAACGTATATAGCAGCGAAACCATTAATCCTACAGGAATTTTTCAACGAAGCAAATTCATCATCATTTTGTAATCTTTCTAATAGATCCCTACCAGTTTTTTCCTAGAACCAATGTTTATCTAGATATTCGCTAGACATGAGAAAAAAAAACACGTTTCCTCGGAAAATCTAAATTTCCAGTTGTATGGCTCCCAGCGTAGGGCAAAAAGTAAAAAAGAGACTTGTGGCTTATTAAATTCTCCACAAATTCGTTAGGTCGTAGTGTTTTGCCGTAGGAGCCACCGCTTAGGAGTTATGGGCGTTTTAAGCAAAAAGGTGCAAGATACCGCCATCTTAAAGGGTCCGCAGGGCCCAAACCAAGTCACAGTAAAATTTGGAACACGGCAAA
Organism: Rutpela maculata; assembly: GCA_936432065.2. Lineage (NCBI taxonomy): Eukaryota > Metazoa > Arthropoda > Insecta > Coleoptera > Cerambycidae > Rutpela > Rutpela maculata. The sequence continues at coordinate 20,012,052 of OW386285.2, forward strand.
ACGTTCCTCACATTATGTAGTTTCCTTTGGGAGTTTTTATTTTTAGCTATCTCTCACGGATTCCGAGTTACGGGCGAAAAACAGTTTTCAGAGATGCGCCATCCGAAGGGAAATTTTCGTCGAAAACCCGACATCTAAATATACTCGCATTTTCAAAAATATGATACCGCGACGCCCGTACCATGTTTATACGGAAAGAGGAAGACTTGTAGTTGATTCGCATCGTAAATCGCACGCCAAAATTCGAAAATTCGGCCAGACTCAAACGAATCAAAATTGTCATTTTTGGCATTTTTCGTTTGACATTTCTCGATCGCGATTTTTTGTTAGAAGAGTGTCTTTCATCCATCTCTTTCCGCCGTAAAAAAAAAGATAGTCGACCTTCCCCTGTTAATAACTAATCAACCATAAATAATACGACAACGAAAGATAACCTAACAGACGTAGAATTTAATTCTAAATCGACCTGCACCTGTCCCGATCCCGTCAGATATGTTTAAAAAACCCTTTGCTAATGAAAATTCGCAAAGAGTAAGGAGTACAGACGTGTAGAATTTTACTTCAAAAGCCCGTTACATTTTTTTGCCTTACGACAAAAAAATAAGGACGCTAGGAGCGATACAACTGAAAATTTACATTTTCCAAGGAAACGTGTTTTTTCCTCATCTCTTGCGAATATCTTGATAAACATTGGTTCTAGGAAAAAACTGGTAGGGATCTATTAGAAAGATTATAAAATTATGATTAATTTGCTTTCTTGAAAAATTCCTGTAGGATTAATGGTTTCGCTGCTGTATACGTTTAAGGACAAAATTTCGATTTCGCCTGACAACAGTTTTCAAATTAAATGGCATCGGGTCAAGATATGGCTAGGCAACCTAGTCACGATCTATAAGCCTACATATTATCTTTTATATAAACTATTTCTTATCTGAATAACAGATGAGGGTATTAATTCCTTATGCCGAATCTTAGACTATTACCATATATTAAAATATACGAAATTAAAGCACGATTTATGACAGACACTGGATCGACAAAATCATTTATAAACGAACAAATTGCCCGAAGGCACTTTCAAAATTATATACAGGTGGATCCATTTTGTATTACACCACATGATACAACAACTCACCACTACAGTGCTGAAATTCCGATTTCAACCGTATTCAGAAAGCCGGATTTTACCCATGAACACTACATTTTTAATTGCACCAGTACATCTTTGTTTGCCGACTGAGTCTCAGTACTCATGGACATCGATGAGTAAAACATTTTATTCATTTTTACTAAATAATAAATTTTCGAGAATTTAATTGAAAATATAAGTTGTCAAGAAGGATAAGTGGCATTTTGATTTTTGAGGAATTTTATTAATTTCTAAAAATATTCCCTACTTATTTAAAGGGGACTTCTAGAATGATAAGTTTCGTTAATTTTAAATATGCTTTAAGAAAATACTCCTCAAAAGTCTTCTATGAAATTGTACATGGATATTTATTAAGCAGTTAAGTAAACTGATGTAAAGAAAGCAGTAGTCTGAAGCTGCGAGTTAATTAGTAATTTAACTTTTTTTAGGTCATTCCGTAATAATCCCGCACAATGACGTTTTTGAGCGGTAAGTGGGTCTGCAAAGATGTCGGTATTTCCACTTTATCTCACTACCTTCCTGTTGAATAATAGTCAAAAATGGTATAGCCCATGAAACTTCAAGACCAAGAGGCGATGCATTCTAGAACTTTCTATCATTTAAAACATTTCCTTGAGCCCAAAGGCAATAATCTAATCGTTTAATTTCGTGACCTTCTCTCAAGATGTGCAAGAACTTTGGCTTGAGTGGCGTTATTTTGTGACGAACAAGGCATGCACCTTCTAATTTTTTCTCTACTCACATTCAATTCTAGACCTCTTTGACGTAAACTCATTTGGGGATTAGCACGAGTTGAAGCTATGATATCATTAACACCATTGTGTCTCCGATTTCAAACTGGGCGGTCAACTGGGGGACTTTTCAAAACACTTCCAATTCGATTGAAACGTGCCTTTATGGCTGCTGCAGTTCCGTGTTGGACAGGATTTCTCTCCGGATGTCTTACGCTGAATTCTTCTGCAACTTCTCAGCTTGTTCGAGCACCATCACCAAATAATTTAAAATTATTTCAATTCTTTCTCTTAAATTGAGACGTACAAATGCCTTTGTTCGTATACTAACGCAAGTAACTTCAAACTGACATTAGTAGAAATTTCTCATTTGTTTTCAAGGCTTGCTAGGGAAATTATACAAAATTGTCTTTATCTTAAGTGTGTCACACTATATAAGACTATTTATAAGTTTCCTTATGTTTTGGTAGATTTCAGGTCTATCAGGCAGGCCCCCTACATCAAATCATGGGCCCCGGTACCAAATTCACTAGTGAGCTCTCGCGCCTAATAATTGGTGAGCGAGAAAAAATTTTTTTGTCAAAATATCTAGCGGGCCCCCGCTCGGAAGCCAACGGGCCCACTCGCTTAATAATTGATGAGCAGCGGCGGGGGGGAAAAATTTGAAAAAAAAAATTGTTAATATCTCTGGCGGGCCTTCAGTACGGGCCTCTCGGAAGCCCGGGCCCCAAACTCAGTACCCAATAGCCCCCCATACGGGGGCTTGCTGTCAGGGGCGGCAAAATTAGTAGTTCCAAGAAAAGCACAAAGCTCAAATCCGCTCCTGCGGTCCCATATCGCACTAATAACATATGTAATATTATTAATTAAATGTTTGTGGTTAGTTGCCATTTACGATGTAAACAATCAACAAAGGTGTAGCTGACTCATTTCAGCAAATTGGTTGGTTGTCTATTAAGCAGAAGGTAATGACAAAATGTAAGGATTTAATTTTCATGAGTAATCTAGTAATGGAATTCTAGTTATAACACAATCGAAATAAAACCTCTTACCGACTGCGAATATTAATTTAATTATCGTTTCGTGAGAAAAATAGCAATGCTGTCTGTTTTACATATACGATTTTTAAATTTAAAAATCAATAAATGAGATTATCATTGTTCTGTCAATCAGAATTTGAATTTGACTGGATCTACATTTTTATCGATTATGATATAGCTCAGGAATGTTAGGAAAAATAACGTAAAGATGAACATTTTGCAAACAGTCATACAGCTAGTCCATAATCGAAAAGTCCATTTAACCTCAAAAAAATCATTAATTTATAAGCAGAGCTCGGGAATTGTATCTCTGTGACGTCAAAATCAGGGTTGGCTCTAGGTCAGCGCGGAAAGGTTTTTATACTAGTATGACACAATATCTCTTACCTTGTACTTTTTTAGGGAACTCCGTTAATATGGTCAGTTTATTATGAACACTCACTCGAAGATAAGGTATTGGGGGATGCAACATTAAACTAACACACACACACACACACATGTATTTTTCACTACCTTAAAGTAACACACTTATATCTATTTTTTTACGACCTGTAACGAATATAATATGATTAATATTTGTTCTAAATGTTCTGAAGTTAAACTTTGCGAATCCACAAGTATACTGCAGTCTGAGAAGCACGAGACATTTTCGTATACCGTTTGCAGATACATACGGCTAGAATTGTAAAGTCGGATTGCAAAACTGCGATCTCGGATGGTTTTATTAAATGTTGACGTAAATGCGCAGAATTTCCACAGTGTAGGTATAGTAAAGGGGATTATGTCAAAGCAATGTTTCACAATTTCGGCGGCGTCGCCTAAGGAGATAATAAAATCGCATTAGTAAAAAATACATAAAAGTACCGGCGTACACTGGAATCTAACGTTGACACTCGGTCAGAATTGAATGCCTTCAACATTTCAATTGTAAAAGAATCAACTACGTCTTTAAGTAATTGTCAGTACGTTTCACAAATGTAGATTTCCGATAAAAGTAGGTTACGTATTACGTATTAATATTTTAAAATGAAATAAAATTCACTTATCATGTTGTGTACATTTGTGACGTACACGGTGCATGGCAGTTTTATGCCATTAATTCTTAACTTTGTTTATTATGTATGATTTAATATTATATACAAATGGTTTATTTTATTGGGAAAAAATGTTTTATGTTGCCAGCAGTTTATTGGGTTTTTATATTTAATTATTATGAAAATAAACATAATAAACACGTCACACGAATTAAACAGGACAGGAAAGTATGTGTTTGATTTAAAATTGTTTTTTTATTTTCTAGATATGTATTACATGTTTTTGTAAGAGCCGTTACCGTTTTTAGGTTAAATTTATTACGAAAAATACATGTTTCAGTAGGCGTTTGCAATATAATATTATGTCTATATGAGAGCCGTTTCTGGGCCGAGATAAAATTCCCGAGTCCTGCTTATAAGACGAATTTTAAAGAAGACGTTACGAAAAAGTCTCGAGTTTGGTCCTTTTTGTGGTATAATGCAAATACTACAGTCATTTGGTGCTCAAGAAAGAGGTTACCTGGGAAGTTCCCCGGGACTTTTGAAAATTGGTGATTTTATAGATTTCGATGTGCTCTTTCCGAATTTCTACTTTGCCACTCGTATTTTTGCCGCTCCCGCCGCCATATTGGAAAAATGGCGCCTAAAACAGTTTTTTGACAATATCTCCTTTCCGACCTAGAGAAAAATTCCTAGTTTTTTTAATAACCTTTTTTTTGTAAAATGAATAGTTTTAGCGTACGAGAGCCACAAAATCTACTCCAACATGCGTTTTGGCCAGCTCCGGAAACCTTGTTAAAACTTATTTCTTGCAAATGCAAAAAGGGATGTGAGAAAGCCTGTGGTTGCAGAAAGGCTGGATTAAAGTGCTCCATTATATGCCCGAATTGTAGTGGTATCTGTTATAATTCACAAATTCTATCACAAGATAGCGATGAAGAGGAAGAAACGGAGACTGTTCTCGAGCAAACGTATGATGAAATCGAGGACGAAGAGGATTGCAATAAAACTGATAATCCCATCGCGGATTATGTGGATGAAATTTCTATCTGTGACGTTTTGATCGGTACTGAAGACGATGAACTCGCAACACCTGCTCCATCAAGAAGAGTGAAGCGAAGGAGAATGCGCTAAATTTTGGAATAGTGCATTGCATGTGCATTAAGCCTACTGGGGATACCACGATAAAAAAACGCGCCACTTATTCTACCTCATGTTATTGTGGAAATGAGTTTTTTGGCCAAAACGCATGTTGGAGTAGATTTTGCGGCGCTCGTACGCTAAAACTATTCATTTTACAAAAAAAAAGGTTTTTAAAAAACTTATAGGAAATTTTCTCTAGTTTAATTTATTATATAACTGTTTTATCGTAAAATGAATCGGAAAGGAGATATTGTCAAAAAACCGTTTTTAGGAGCCATTTTTCCAATATGGCGGCGGAAGCGGCAAAGATACGAGGTGGCAAAGTATAAATTCGGAAATAGCACATCGAAATCTATAAAATCACCAATTTTCAAAACTCCCGGAAAACTTCCCAGGTAAAATTACCAATGATTGTACTAAAACTATTTTGCAAATCCTAACCTACAAATTTCTCCATATTTTTCTTCTCTCGCTCACCAAAGGGAAGTATTTTAATCGTAAAAACCGCTGCCTACTTCCACATCCTGATTTTCTATCCAAGTCTCTCATAACGAAAAAATTTTGTATGTGGAAATAATTGTTTATAGAACTTTAATAACATAATATTTGAAATCGTCTACCTCTAAAACTCACAAAACGATATCCTACACAGTAGTGGGATGGGGGTGGTAGTGGGGGTGGATTAAGTAAAAAAATATTTTGAGGCTTTTGGTTCTTGTAAACTCACTAAATTACATTTTTTTTCACCCCCTTTAATAATGGGGTAATGGGTAAGTGGTAATGCCAAAATTTTTTTGAGACCTTAGCTTCTCTTGTATATACTAAATACCAATTTTATGGACTCTCACCTGCTTGATTTACCTTTTTACCCCCATATTTACCCCATTTTATCCCCCAACCCTTCGACGGAATAAGATGAAAATATAATCTAGTACCAGATCTCATTAAAGTACATACGTGTACCAAATTTCAAGACAATGTCTTAAACGGTTCCAGAGTAATCGTGCGCACAAAAAAAGTTACAGACCGACAGACAGACAGAATTTTTTTTTTTCGCTTAAACTTAAAAGCTCGACGTTTCATGACATTCTAATTGTACCAATTAAGTTCACGTCAATTTTAGCTTGATCCAAGCTCAAAATCCAAAGTTACGATTGTTACAATAATTGCAACCATAGATTTTGATCCCGGATCAAGCTGAACTTGGTTTGAACTTAGTTTGAACTTAGTTGGTACAACTTGCCTAAGCTTATTTGAACAATAAAAATGTTCAAAACTTTTTTTGTCGTTCTATACTTCCACTGGATGTGGAAGTAAAAATCATTCTCCGAGATTTTTCAGTCTGTCTGTCTGTTGGCATTATATCTATAAAACCACTTGACGGAGGAGAATAACATTTGGTAGGTAGTTGACGCTACTCGGAGACCTGGGATACAGTTCCACTGAAAAGTGTGAACGGTGGGCCCCTTAAAAAATATAATTAAGGAAAAAATGTGACGAAGACAGTCATATTTGGCATGTAGTTGATACAACAATCAAGGAAGAAAAATATAAAAATGTACAGAGTGGAAACCATAAAAAAATAATGAAAAATATGGCAGAAGGCAATAATATTTCGCATGTAGTTAACACGACTATCAAAAAAAAATATGAAACAAAATTGTGACAGCTGTCAAGGAAAAAATATAAAGGATTGTCATTACTACTAAAAGTCAGAGCTGGGCAAATTACTTTGAAAAAGTAATTAATTACAAATTACAAATTACTAATGTTAAAAAGTAATTTGATTACCATGTAATTAAATTACTATTAAAAAAATGTAATTAAATTACTAATTATTTGGTAATGGTAATTGAATAAATAAATTACTTTTATAATTACTCTACACCTTCTAAATTTGCTATAATGGAAATGCGAGATGTTTAGTAAATTTAGGATCATTTGTTAGTGTACAATAATTATAAACATATACAAATACTGAATAATACAAAAGGAAGATATATCTAAATTTTTTAGTAATCAGTAAAGACAGTAATCACAAAGGAATGAAAATCTATAACTAAAAGCAAATATAAAAACCGCTGCCCAAGAAATCACTACTTCCAGATACTGATTTTCACTTGTAATCTCCCTAGTGCTTGAATTATTTCCGGAAATTTTTTTGAGGTCCGAATTTTTTGAAAAATCCGTGAGCGAGAAAAAATTTCCGGATTTTTAATTCAAGAGCGAGGGAGATTCGGTAAGAAAATTTTAGACCAAAATTACTTGACAAAAAAAAACTTCAGAAATGTTTGCAAAATCTTGTAGACTGGTGCTGGTGTTAGATTAATTTTTTGATTTTATTTTTTTATGTGGTTTCCTCATATCTTAGTAAAATGAAATATTTAATAGTAGATAAAACATGGAATAATGAGAGTGAAGTAAAATTAAAACAAGTTTAGTATACTTATTTCTTATATTTCCTACGCTCTAGTCGCATAAAAATAATATAACGAACTAATATTAATCATAATAATTTATTTCGTATGCAATCTTTATACTGCAGTAAAAGGAAACCAAGATGAAATGATATTTGCTGCAATTTAAAGTGGTGACAAATAATATCCCCTAAAAAAATCGCTAATAGTTAGCCATGGAATCACAAGTGTCTTGAAATATGTCATAAAACGGCTCTGTGCTTTATTTTCTGAGGAAGAAGATGCACAAGTGGAATTTTTAAAGCATTTGGAATTAGTTAATAATGTAAGGAAACATAGTAAACCAAAATTGTACTAATTTAATTTAAATAAATATAAAAATATTTTTCATAATATAAACACCATTGTCTAATCATTGCTGTCAAACCAGGGAAATTTCCACTTATTAATGGGAAAGTAAGATTTCCAAAAAATTTTATGGCTGTCATAGCAACAATGACAAAATAAATTGTCCGATTGGCTAATAATGATTGGTATAAAATTTTCTATCTAATTCTCTCACAACGAAAAAAATTTTGTATGTGGAAATAATTGTTTATGAAACTTTAGTAATATAATATTTTTTGAAATCGCATACCCCAAAAATCCATAAAACGATATGCCACAATGGTAGTGGGGAGTGATGGTAGTAGGGTGGTAGTGGAGGTGGGTGAAGTAAAAAAAAAATGAGGCCTTTAGTTCTTGTATACACACTAAATCACAATTTTATTTTTTCACCCCCTTTAATAACGGGGTGGAGGTGGTAATGGGAAGGCTAATGCCAAAACATTTTTTGAGACCTTAGCTTCTCTTATATATTCTAAATAAAAATTTTATGGAATCTTACTTGCTTGATTTACCTATTTACCCCAATTTATCCTCCAACGCTTCAACGGAATAAGATCAAAATACAATATAATTCCAGATCTCATTAAGGGTGGCGGTCCCGTGCTTAAAAAAACAATTTTATAATTCGAAAATTTCTTCTACAGTGTGTGCTATTTAAGACCGCAACACCCCGTTATTTTGGAACGCGTTGACCGATTTAAATTTTTTTTTTTTGGGATGAGCTTTATTTGACTATTTTGAAAAATTTGTAATTTTCACATTTTCAAGGCCTACTAAGAGCTCCTCTAAATGGGTCGAAATTTCGAGATCGACTATTAGACAATTTTTTGTCGGCAAATTGGATAGCGTATTCGATTCGAAGTTGTCTCAAATACCTCTACACAATATCTTAGCTCGATACCTCATATAGGGTGTTTGTTATTCAATAGCCAAATTTAAAATATCTCACTATTCGACTGGCCCTGTATAAAAATCGGTTAGGTTTACTAAAAAGGTAAAGTAGTCATTCGACTTAAGGAACATCAGACACTAAATGAGGAAGAAAAGGAAAAGTTATTCTTTAAATAAATAGTGCTTCTATACATTATTCGGTTGCTGTGCGTAAGTGCCTTAATGAAAATTTTTCAAACAAATGGATTGGACGGAATGGCTTTTTTTTTTCTTCTTTATATAGCGACATCAACATCAGATACTAAATAAGGAAGAAAAAAGAAAAGCTAGGCCGTCTAGTCCATTTAATTTTAATAATGATTATACCTTTATTTACCATAAAAATATAATATACATGGTAAATAGGTACCATTTCACCTAGATAGTGCTCTTCCAATGGTCCTAAATACAATACAATACAATAAAAGACAATAAAAATGTTTGTTTGAAAGTTGAAGTTTGTTTGAAAAATTTTCATTAAGGCACTTACGTACAGCAACCGAATAATGTATAGAAACACTATTTATTTAAAGAATAATTTTTCTTTTTTTCTTCCTCATTTAGCGCCTTAAGTCGAATGACTCCTTAACCTCTTTAGTAAACCTAACTGACTTTTATACAGGGCCAGTCGAAAAGTGAGAAATTTTAAATTCGGCTATTGAATAACAAACACCCTATATGAGGTATCGAGTTAAAATTTTGTATAGACATATTTGAGACAACTGCGAATCGAATACGCTATCCAATTTGCCGATAAAAGATTGCCTAATAGTTGATCTCGAAATTTCGACCCATTTAGAGGAGCTTAGTAGGCCTTGAAAATATGAAAATTACAAATTTTTCAAAACAGTCAGATAAAGCTCATCGAGCACTATATCCCAAAAATTTTTAAATCGGTCAACGCGTTCCAAAATAACGGGGTGTTGCATTCTTAAATAGCACACACTGTATATTTCTGAACGATTTGAAAAAATTCTTTAGAGAAAACATGATAGAATGATACCAGACTATTGAAATCAATAAAAAATTTTTGATTTTCGCACGAGAAAAAAAAATCCTTTAGTTTTCAATAGTCTAGTACCATTCTATAAAATTGTCCCTAAAAGCCCAACAAAAGTTTTGTTAACCTGTTCAGGGATGTAGAAAAACTTGTCGAATTATGTTCACCGCAGCCGCCCATCTTAAAGTACATGCGTTTACCAAATTTCAAGTCAGTATCTTCAATAGTTGCAGAGTAAATGTGCGCACAAAAAAGTTAGAGATAGACAGACAGACAGACCTACAGACAGACATTTTTTTTGCTCAAACTTAAAATCTCGACGTTTCATGACATTCTAAGCCTATTTGAACATTAAAAAATTATAATTTTTTTTGCGTTACTATACCTACTTCCACTGGATGTGGAAGTAAAATGACACAAACTATGAAATATGAATAATATTATATGTTAATGTTTCCTTTTAATAGGAAGGTAAAGTAATTTAAACACCCTATTTAATTTTAATTTAATTACGGTAAAACAATTCAACTCTACAGTATTCAAATTATTTTAGAGATTTGAAATTATTGAGAAGTAATTTAAATTACTTGAAGTAATTCAAATTACTTAAAATAATTTAAATTATTTGAAGTAATTTAAATGACTTGAAGTAATTTAAATTACATGAAGTAATTTCTATCGGTAACTAATTACTCTGAAAAGGTATTTTCAGAGTATCGCTTGAGGAATTAATAATTTTTAAGTACAATTACTGCTTTGAAAAATGTAATTCAATTACAATTACTTTTTTAAAAAAAGGATTTAAATTAGTAATTTAATTACTTTAGTAATTAATTACTCCCAGCTCTGCTAAAAGTTTATGGAAGATTATTCCAGAAGAAGCGTTGTCAAACAGGAAACCAGATGTAAGCAATTTCAATATTATTGCTAATAAAGCGATGGTATATATTACCAAACGCAAACGTAAAAAGTGGGGTCCAAAATCAGAGGAATTAAATTTTGCGGGGTATTGTGAAGATTCAAAAGATTGTCGACTTATTAAACTAGACACAATCAAATTTATAAAAAATAGAAGCATAGTTTACATGGAAAATGATTTGACATCAAGTATCAAGACAAGTGAAGTTGATGAAATGAAGAAATCTTTTCATTAGACGATTAAAAAAATCCAGATATACAAGATTATTTTGCCCACAGATGTTGTGAGTATTTCAGCAGTAAATATTGCTATCTCTCTCTAGGTAATGAAAATCATAAAAGAAAATGTATGTGACCTAAGGAAATCAACGATTTCGTAGTATACAAAACCGAAGATATTAACATCAATAATTCAGAAACAGTTGAAGATCCTTTATCTAGGTCTGATATAGTTATTTGTGTACCAAGTGTGTCGTAAGTGCACTTTTTTTGGTCGAGAATACAGGGTGCAAGCCGAGGCCCGTAGGGCCGAGATTTGCAAGTATTTGAGATCAAAAGATCACACTGTACGACCCACGGTGCGTATGATATTTTTCGTCATACCGGATCATTAAACTAGAAAAAAAATTGAGAAAACTAGTGGAAAACTATAATTATTTGAGTCAGATTTCACATTGCTAAGCAAATAGAAGAGGTTGGTAGCGATGCTTGTAATATCCATGGCAACCGTCAATAAAATAAATTTAGGACGCGACATCTATTCAAATGACAACTACTGTCAAAAAAAATTAAATTATATTATTATAATAGCTTTGAATATTTTTGAAAACGTCGGATATAGAAGATATAGCAAGTTAGGCTTGTCTGAATTTACTTCAAAAAAAGTTAAAACATTTAATAATTTGTGACGTAAACAGTCATGACCAAATTTAAATGGTCCAAAGTGATCATTAAAAATTCGGCTACTCGGCAGCTCATATGTCGACAGCGGGTCGTGGGCAAGGTCTCTTATGTCAATTATAAAGTTTCAAAAGATAACTTGTGTATACTAAATGAACAGATGGAAATTTATTGTAAGCTTCGGGCGCCAGCCAAGGTTAATTGGCAGAGGTAGGGAAAGAGCAGACAAAACACAAACTTCAAAGAAAAAGTATAATAGAAATATATGGTAGTATAAACAAAAGTATCACGATGCAAGTGGAGGTTATCACAGATAATAATAGCAGAAAAATATACTTATGTATATAGGTAAGTAATTATATAAATTATATAGAATATGATATAATTAGTATAAAAATTATTTGCAGAATATATCATCTAGCCATATGTCGATAGCTTTCAGGACCGCAAACAGCTGTTTTTGGCTTACATGCGATGACAAAATAAAAAAATAGGAAGTTATATCAGAATTAAGTATAAGAAACATAAAATGGCATAAGTATACACTAGATAAAATAACGAATAGTAAACGATGACCAATATACAGGCAAATGCACAAATATACGATGGCTCGCGCCTTTGTGTCTCTGAAGACTACTTGCTTCTATCGAAAGTAATGGCACTGCGATCTGGCAGATTCAAAAAGAAGAAAAACACTCATCCGTCTGTGGTGAAATAATAGCCAGCATTCCGCTTACCACCTGCAGACCCTCTACGAATGATTGCGGTTCCAATAAAAAAATAGGCTCTGCACCCAAGGCAAGGAATTTTCATCAGGCCTCCGCCTGGCACCAGTTATTCATTAATTTGCTATGTATATATTTGGTTGGAAGTTTTAAACGGCTCATATGCCCAGTAGGTACAACATAAGAGCTGATAGAGGCTGAAGGGTAGTATTTAAGGGCATACAAAAAACCTAAAAAGTATTACACCCATTACAACTACCAAGGTATGTATATTTATTTAAAATTTAAAATATTATTAAAAAGAAACTACTGACCTTAGCTCTTATTAGGTTGATTTATTTTAATAGGGAATTTAAATTCACATCTGGAGAACACCTCCCTGTTCAGCAACCAGCCAAATCAAAAATGTCTCCTCCTTTTTTGTCTTTTTGAAAGCAAAAAAGGTGATTTTGCGCCAATTTGCAAATCAGGCTGTCCATTGATACCAATATTAAAATCCCTAACTTAAATTTTGACATTTGCCAATCAAAATCAAAACAAATCTGAATAACATTTACGAATTTAGTTTATTAAATATTTATTATACCTTATAATATCCAGGTAATCTATTAGTCCTTTATTTAATTAATTACTTGATAATGCGATGACAACATAACCTTGTATTTGTTATAGGCAGTAATGTAAACAATTGGGACCCAGAGATTTTATAAGGTGCCAGTGGAGATAACATTTAATTTAATGTAATGCATGGAGTTGCAAGAGGTAACCAGTCGTAGTGGGCCTGATAAATGGTGAGGCAAGTGTATTCAGAAGACTACTGCTACTGTGCCGAGACCTGTTCACTGCATGTCAGTTAAATAAGCAACGATAATATTGTTCACCTGCTGTATCCTTATTGAAATATATCTGTATTTATACTATGTTTTTAATTGCTAATTCTGAACTGTTACAAATTGTTATATCAAAGAGAAAATTTCCCCAATTTACTTTATTTCCCTAGGGACGTAATGAAAAATAACGACCCGTTGCCAATTACAACAAGTATTTGGTACATAAAGCGTCACTTACGATCGAGAAAACAATGGAACTAGAGTATACTTACGAGGGACGTATGACGAAAAATAATTTTTGAAAACTGCAATTTGAAGAATATGATTCTTTGTTGGTAAATTAAATCTGTGATTTAGTAGATTCGCCATGAAATAGGAAAGCCATTAATTGTAAATGAGTTTCCAAAATTAAAAGTAATGGAGATGGAAAAGTATAAGGCCCGTCTGACTCTGTTCCTGACCGTACCTTTACTTCTTCCCACGTCTTGTCCATTGTTTTTGCCTCAAAATAAATATGTGAACAAAATTGGTTTCGATTTCATTAAGACTAATTTTTCAATACTGTTATATTTTTTATTGGTTCTTGAGTTAGCAGACAAAAGTGTAATTTTCTTTACAAAGATTGTACCACATTAGTGTTACGTGTGATAATTACCATGAACAATTTCCACTTTAAGCAAAAACGTGTGTAAAAACAACCGTATTTCCCAAATTTATAGTTTCCCAGCGCCCTTTTACTTCATTTAAAATTTATGGCGTAGTGCTGATATCGATCCAGGACGATACATCAAAATCCATTATTAATACCATTAGTTGCATTGTAGGGGTGCCTGTCTGAACCGCATTGCCTCCAGCTCAATGTTGAATTATTTTCTTGCTTTTTTTTTAATGCGGTAGAGGTGATACTCCAGACCACTAGCATTAATTAGATACCAAAATGTTGGCATGCTTCACGAGGACTATAAATAGTTATATATTTGCTTTTGCATGTCTCAAATTATGTAAAGTATTAAGTCTTTAAACATTCCATAAATGATAGATAGATATATAGATAGATCTTTATTAACCATTCAGAGATACATTGAATGTACATTATGGCAAGTCAAACAAACATGGATAATAACAAGCTAAAAACGTACTCTTCGCCAATTTACTGAGCTTTTTATATATAATTGTTACACATTCTACAGGATACTCTTCGCAGTTTTCTTGTAAATAATGTTAGTGTTTGGACATCCTAAATTTTGTGATACCATCTTTGTTGTGAAAAAAATTGTATGAAAAAAAAAATATCCAACCTGCGGGGGATTCGAACACGGGACCTTTGGATTGCAACGCAAAACTTTATCCGCTGCGCCACAACCTATTACAACAAAAATTGATTGTCTGTGATATATATCTTTCGACATTCATACATATTTCAAAAAATTATTATGGAAATAATATCTCGCAAGATTTCCATTTTAGTACAAGCCACAAAAATTAAGAGAATTTTTTTTTTTTTAATTAAATAATTAATAACTTTTTTATTTACTGATCGATTTTCTTCAAAAACAATAGGGTTCTTCCTCTAGCTAACACTAACTTACTTTCTAAATTTCAATACAGTCGGACTTTTCTTTCTTAAGTTATCGTGGTTACAAGAAACGTGACGGACGGACAGACGGACATTTTGAAAGATGTTCAGAATTCGTTCACTAACACAATGATATGAAAATTTTTTCTCTACGAGCGATATTTACGATTTTAGAAATGTGCCGATCAAATACAATATACTCTTCGTTTTTGCGAAGAGTATAATAATTAATAAATAGAAGCATAAAAAATACAACATTTTTGTAGTCAAATACAAGGTAAAAAAACATGATAACAAAATATGTATGTGTCCACACACACATATGTATACAGTGTGTCCCAGGATAGATGTAACACCGGCTCGGTGGCGCAGTGCTTAGGATGCTAGGTTTGCGACCACAGAGTCCCGGGTTCGAATCCTGGCTAGGGTATGGATGTGTAGTGGCGTTTTTCACGTGTTACCGAGATAGTAGGAGTGAGCTAGACTGCGGTTGTGTGAGAGACAACACGGTCTAGTCGCTCTCCTCTCCTGAGATCGAGTCTCACCTGCGGCAGATGGCAATGTCGCAGGGAATGGGTGTTGTTATGTTGTCTATGTGTGAGTGTCTGTCCTGGTAGAGTGGAAGATCAGCCTACGACTGAACTCCGCCAGGACATTAATATAAATAAGGCTAATAAAAAAAAATAATAATGGAGCAAAAATTTTAGAATTTTGGAATGGTATTTGGGGATTGAGTCCTGCTTGTTGTAAAACTAAAGTATACCAAAAATGACTTGATTTGTTGTTCTACAGGGTGTTTTATAAGCAAAGTTGTAAAAATCTCCAAATCTCTTTTCAAAATATGAAAAAATTCCACTAAAAAAGTTATTTAGAATGCAATTTTATACCTCTACACCAAAGGACCCCGGAACAAAACCCATGAAAATGTTGATTCGGTGGAATCGGCTGAAATTTTGGTATTTTGTAGTTCAAGTCATGCTGATCAAAAGTTCTTATCACATCGAGCCAATCCTATGAACAGTTTTTGAAATACAGCTTGTCAAAGTTAGGTAATTTGCGTCATTTTAGACATTCAAGTACTTTTTACTCTTAAACTATTAACTTTAGCAAAAAGTTGCAAGAATTGAAATATTTTTGTTCTAGTCCAATGAAGCTCAAGAATTTTTTTCAGAATTTTTTTATCAATTTTTAGGTTAAATAAAATATATATATATATGTCATATTCCGGCATGCTTCGCTGGGATTGGCTGAAACTTTGCTATTTTGTAGTTAAAGTCATGCTGATCAAAAATGCCTATTGCACTGAGTCTATCCTATGAGCGATTTTCACTCCAGGAGTGCCTCAAGGTCTTAACAACGAGGTAACGGGTAATCTATATGTACTTGTTATGAATGGCTTCCAGCGTGTTTGTGTACTGCGTGCATGCGTTTGTGTGTATGTATGTGCCAGTGTATATAGGGTTCTCCGGAAATATCAATGACAAACTTCTGGTGCAGATTCTACATGCAAAAATATGTTCGCAAATACCTTGAGCTACGGCCTTTTGAAAATGGCACTCAAAAATTGATTATTATTTTATATTTCAGAAACCTTTTGATTTACAGGGACGCGTCTTTATACGTATATTGAACAATAATACAGGCTTATTTTTACATTATTTTTTTTTAATATTTTTTACCGTAAGTGGGTGATATTGAGGGGGGCTGTCGATATTTTGCATTAATTTCTTATGTCTTTTATTTTTTTTTTCACTTTGGTGCAAGAATGTCATTCACTAATTAAAAATATACAAAAAACGTCCTCTTTCATTTTAGTCGTAGGACGGATCTTTGTGAGAAAAATCGTTCTAATGAGTTTGATGCGGAACCGCTGAAAACACAAGCGTATTATGGTTTTTGACACGACATGAAAATCACATAAAATATCCATCAATGATTCTTCTTCGAACGATACTTGATGATGCTGTTCCTGAAAATCCTATGGATGTTCTCAATCTTTAAAAACTAAAAAAAAAAAAATATTAAAAAACAAAAAGTAAAAATAAACAGATAGAAAGTGAAACCAAAAAAATGGGATCACCCTGGTTGGTAATCAGAACGCTCTCATAGGAAACATAGTGCCGGTAAGAGCGGATTCTTTAATAAAAATAAATCATACACGCGCACGCACGCACACAGACATTCATAAACACGCACATATATATAGTTTGCCCATTATCTCGTTGTAATGACCTTCAGGCACTCCTGGAGCGAAAACCACTCATAGGATAGATTCAGTGCAATAGGAATTTTTGATCAGCATCACTTTAACTACAAAATAGTAAAGTTTCAGCCAATCCCACCGAAGCATGCCGAAATATGACATATATATATTTTACCTAACCTAAAAATTGTTAAAAAAATTCTGAAAAAAATTCTTCAGCTTTATTGGACTATAACAAAAATATTTCGAACCTTGCAATTTTTTGCTAAAGATAATAGTTAAGGAGTAAAAAGTTCTTGAATGTCTAAAATGACGCAAATTATCTTACTTTGACAAGCTGTATTTCAAAAACTAATCATAGGATTGGCTCGATGTGATAAGAACTTTTGATCAGCATGACTTGAACTACACAATACCAAAATTTCAGCCGATTCCACCGAATCAACATTTTCATGGGTTTTGTTCCGGGGTCCTTTCAAGAATATAAAATTATTTTTTTGAAACTTTCCATTTTTTGCGAATTAAGAGTTGAATTCACATTTAAAGTTATGTAGGAGCAAATGTTAATCATCTCAAAAAGTAGGCTATTGGTAAATAAAAAATTGAATATACAAGATGTAAGAAGGTATAATGTTGATCGAATTAATTGTAAAACAAGAAACAATTACTAACAGAAGATTAATGAGATTTAAAAATTATAACAAGCAATAAATGTCAAAAACATAACAGATTCACAAACAAATTAATTATTGACCGATACAAAACAATGTTTACAATTTTTTTATTATTCGACATAGCTACCACCCACATCCACACACATTCCGATCCTTCGCCTGAAGTCCTTAAAACTGTTTCGAATATGATCTAACGGTATGGAGTTTACGGCAATTCTCTGCTTCAACACTGCTACATCGTTAGGAAGTGGTTCAGCGTAAACCAACTGCTTGAGGCGACCCCATAAAAAGAAATCCAATATTGATAGGTCTGGGGATCTCGCCGGCCACTTGATCGGTCCATTCCTGGCAATCCAATTTTCTCCAAAATATAAATTCAGCCACCGATTAACCATTTCTGTGGAGTGGCCAGCGCAACCATCATGTTGAAAATGAACTAAAGGCATATCTCTTAAAATATTTAAATGTTCTTCAGAAAATCTTTCAAGAAGCTGTAAATAAGTGTGCTGGTTTAACCTTCCCTCAATGAAATAAGGTCCAATATTGCTAATATTAATAAGAGCTGATCTCTCTCTTAGTGGCATCCTAGGATTTTCTATAACAGAGGCATGAGCTATAATAGGCCCAACATTGTCTCCATCATATGCTTTTATTTTTCTTTCCATGTTAAGAACACTACCAGTAGCCAGAAATTTTTAAATTATTCTCATAGCCTGAGTACGTGACAAAGCAGTGTTTGGAAATTTCAAATTAAATTGGCTTACCACTTCTCTTAGCGAGTTTTCACCGCCAATTCCGTAGCATTGCACAATATAAATTTTTTCACGCACTGTGAGTACCATTTTCACTTAATTTTTTATGCTTGGTTCGTTAATTTGAAACCGAAATTAAGGATAATATTGACTACGTTTGACAGATATGTCAATAATAAATGATAAATGTGTATCCACTGCTTTTCTCATAGCCTACTTTTAGCTTCTACATTACACTAGTAAGAAAGTACACTTGTGCAAAAGAGAGCATAGCATCATTTTGAACACTTTTAAATCTATGACTACTTTTTTTCGCTTGAAACCGTCGAAAAAAGTGGTCACTATGAGGTATCAGCATATAGGTAATTGATTGTCGAAACAGTTTAAATAAAAATATACAGAGTGTTCCTTTTGAAAAAACTGAGTTATGACGGTTTAAATACCTAGTAAAAGTTTTAATCAACATGGAGAATCCCTGTAGAATTGGATTCAACTCTGAGAATCCTGGAAATTAGTACATGGTCTTGACAATATTCAAAATTAAATTACTCAAATTTATGCAGATTTTTCTCTTGACCGCTGCAAACGTATTTTTTTTGGAACGCAATGCTGCAGTGTAAACCCAAAAATAATATATTTCTGGATAGAGAAGTAAGAGTCAAATACGAATAAGATATAAAGACATATTGGGTGTTTAAAAAATCCTAGTATTAGTTTGTCACTACTCTGTGAAACACCCTGAGGATTTTAATATTATTTTAGAATATGCCACATTTGATCTCAAACAATTTTTATCTGAGACATTTTTTCAAATTTCAAACGGATGAGGAGATATTGCCCATCCACATACTACTTCTCACCCTGTACATACACAAACAATCACATCATCAAATAAAAAAAAATTATTTTCTATTAACTGCCGATATATGAAAGAGAATCTCATTTTTGAGGTTTACGCAATATCGTTTGCAAAATATGCAAAGTAGCTGTTGTATTTAAACTCAAAAAGTACAGTCATTTGTATATAACGCAATCTCGATCTACAATAATATAGATGACCAACTGAAAACAACTTCTGTAAATAAAGTTCGCAAAACGATTAAATCTCATTTCCTCTCTCTCCAAATTTTATAAGATAGCAATTGGTTTTATATGTGCGGATGTATGTGTATGTGGGTATATATATACATATTTGCCTTTTCTTAGTCTTTAGTTTTAAAAAGTACATTTATTATTTTTACAAAAAATTATTTATATTATGTTTAATAATAAAAATTAACAAAGCAATTTTTATCAATTTTTACAATTTAAAAGTTATTAACAATCAAAATTAAAAGTAAATATATTTAGATTATCAAATAAATAAAAATGCGTTTATACGCCGCACAGTGGCGAGAAATGCCAGTGTTCCACCCAAATTACTCTAGAGGTCGTAAATTTTAAGTTATTGAGACATTCTTTTTTTTAAAATGTTCATCTTGAATTTACCTATCGATTCCTCTAGCCGGATTTTGAAATTTTATTTTTCGTTTTTTTTAATTTTTAATAGAAAATCATATTTTTACAGAAAAATACTGTTTTTTCTATTAAATTTATTCTAACGGGCCGTAAACTTGAGTTTTTGTAACAAATTTTTTTTCAACTCTTCGTCCTTTAATCAGCTATTGAACTGTCTAGATGAATTTTTGATTTAGTTGTTGACAACTGTCAAAATTACTGTCAAATATAAAAAAATACGATTTTTAGATAAATAATGTATGAATAACAGGTTGGTGTTCAGAAAAATATATATAGTGTTTTCAATGTACCTGGTTCCGAAGTTGACAGGAAAATATGTATTTCTAAATTTGGCAGCGCCATAATTGTTGTCAAATTTCCAAAGATAGATGGAAGAGCTTATTAATTTTAAAAATACCCTGTAAATGTATAGAAAAATAGATATATATTGTTTTTGATCTGTTTGATTTAGTAATTGACAGGAAAATATGAGTTTTAAATTTGGCAGCTGTCATAATTGCTGCCAATTTTCAAAATACAGTACTTATTAATTTTAAAAATGCACTATAAATGTATAGTAAAATAGATATATATATTGTTTTTAAACTGCCAGATTTAGTAGTTGACAGGGAAATATGGTTTTTAAATTTGGCAGCTACCATAGTCGCTGTCAAATTTCAAAAAATAGAAGTTAGAGCTTATTAACTTTAAAAATACCCTGTGAATATATAGCAAGACGGATACAAATTGTTTTTAATGTACCTGGTTCCGAAGTTGACTGGAAAATGTGATATCTAAATTTGGCAGCTGCCAAATTTAAAAATAATATTTTCCTGTCCGTTCATAAATCAGGAAGATAAAAAATAATATATATCTATTTGTCTATACATTCAAAGGGTATTTTTCTGCACACTTAAAACTTGACAGTAATCATGGCAGCTGCCAAATTTAAAAATTATATCTTCCTATTACTTACGAAACCAGATAGATCAAAAATAATATACATCAATTTTTCTATACATTTATAAGGTATTTTTAAAGTTAATAAGCTCTTACCTCCATGTTTTGAAATTTGACAGCAATTAGGTATGTCAGCTGCCAAATTTAAAAATGATATTTTCCATCAGTTACGAAAATCAGACTGATAATAATAGACAAAAATAATATATATCTATTTTTCTACACATTTATTGGGTGTTTTTAAAATGTATAAGCTCTTACTATATTTTGATATGAGACAGCAATTATGACAGCTGCCAAATTTAGAAATCATATTTTCCTGTCAACTTCGGAACCAGGTACATTAGAAACAATTTGTATCCGTTTTGCTATATATTCACAGGGTATTTTTAAAGTTAATAGCTCTAACTTCTATTTTTTGAAATTTGACAGAAATTATGGTAGCTGCCAAATTTAAAAACCATATTTCCCTGTCAACTACTAAATCTGGCAGTTTAAAAACAATATATATCTATTTATTAATTAATAAGGTGTTACCTCCCTATTTTCAAAATGGACCGAAATAGTGTGACGTTTCACTCCCACTCTAACTATTCCATCCTATTTCTAACATCGACCTTATTACCACTGTACATAAGACACTGGTCAAAATTGAATTTGAAATTTCAGAAAATCTGTGAATATTTAACTATTGAATTATCATACAAATGTTTTAACTTTAAAAGCTGCGCCTTCTTGTAATAAAACTGTAATTTTTAAAGTCCTCTTGAAATTTTTTCAGAAATAATTTTTTATTGCGCACGCGTGTTTACGTATGTCGAATATATCTGCATCTTTTTATTTGTTTACCTGGACTAGATGAAATTTAAGGTTATGTATAGTGGATTATTTCTTTCATAATTTTCAAGGATTTTACAGTATTTAAAGCGTTTGCATTCCAAATTTGTACTGGAGTCAATAATAATATATTTCAACGGCATCGTAAGTACCTACGTTTGTGATTGAAATTATAACAAAGTAATTTTTAAATATGTATGTATCAATATACTTACCTATTTCTAGCATTGAAAAATGGTTCAAAAACACGTATTGCATTTTTCTGCGATTGCTCAATTTTTTAAAGATAAAAGAAAACTCATGGTCAAGGCAGAAAGTTCTGTTGAAGCGAGCCACGTGAAAGGAATGATTTATGATCCCGAAGTACCGATTGTTAAGGGACAAGTTCATGCTAGCATGAGAGATAGAATCTATAAAGTAGAGGTGTGTGCATTTTTTTTAAACATTATCATATTTGACTTAACGTAATTAATTGTTTTCAGATATTTTTGAATAACGATAAAAATATAACGGATGGAGAATGTACTTGTCCAAGGGGATTATGGTTATGACATCATATATAGCTGCTCTGGCTCTCTTGCACACTATAATATTTCTGTAAGGGTACGAACATGCTACACAGATATAGAAGTTCAGGCCGCAGTTTCAGTCGATGCATCGAAGCTATCAATTTTGTGCTAAGAGCAGTTCACTCTGCTAGCATCCACGGTATGTGCGGTCACATTTAAATGTATAGGTTTGTTTTACACGTTAATGGCTTCGATACATCTTCTGAAACCGCGGCATGAACTTCTAGCTGGGTAGCATCTTTGGCATGTTTGTACCCTAACAGATGAAGCATGTTCATGGAACAGTGGGGCAGCCAGAAAATTCATCTGGGGGGGGGCCAATAGAACCGGCCTCCCAAGAGGATGAGGAAAATTTTTCAGAAAATGGTTGAAAACGGATGTGTATGTAGATTCTTCTATTGGATAATATTGGCATTAATTACAAAATGTTTATTTCAAGGGATAATTTAGATACTGCTTTGTACTGCTTCTTTATTTTTTGGCTCATGGAAGACGGCTTGGGGGGGGCCCGGGCCCCATGGCTCCCCCCCTGGCTGCGCCCATGTCATGGAATATGTCGTATTTACAAGACAGTTCAATTTTAAACTATTTTAATCATTTATAGACTTAATAGAAATAAGTTGTGAATAAATGATACAATATGTAATTTCTTTATTTATTTGCGTTTCTAAGTGAAAATACTTACTTAAAAATATTTAAACACGAAGTTATAGGTTGAAAATCTGTGATAATAGTATAAAATAATGGAAAGCAATTCAATTTCAAATGAAAATAAATAAAACAGGCTTTGAGGTTAGAATACAAAGAAATAATCAAAGAACTACGTTCCGAATAATTTTCCGGACACTTGTAGAACGCATGCGCAGAAATAGCCATCCAGAAAATATATTTTTTTAAATTTTCGGTAGAGAAAATTGATTACCACATGTAAAAAACCTATAATCCAGCTCTATTTTTATATCAGTAGTTAGGTTTCAATGGCTAAATATAAAAAATAACGTACCAATCCTTAGATACATTTTTAAGTAATTTATTTTGACCCTTAAAACACATGTACAGAAGGCATGCTTCAAAGACTGCATGGAATGCAATTCAAATTAACCGCCTCATGCATGACGTCACGACTATTGTGGTCCATTGACAGCTGCCAAATTTAAAACTCATATTTTCCTGTCAATTACTAAATCAAACGGATCAAAAACAATATATATCTATTTTTCTATACATGTACAGGGTATTTTTAAAATTAATAAGCTCTTAGATGTATCTTTGGAAATTTGACAACAATTATGGCAGCTGCCAAATTTAGAAATACATATTCTCCTGTCAACTTCGGAACCAGATACACTGAAAACACTATATATATTTTTCTGAACACCAACCTGTTATTGTATGAATTATTTATCTAAAAATCGTATTTTTTTATATTTGACAGTCATTTTGACAGTTATCAACAACTAAATCAAAAATTCATGTAAACAGATCAATAGCTGATTAAAAGACGAAGATTTGAAAAAAAAAGTTGTTACGAAAACTCAAATTTACGGCCCGTTAGAATAAATTTAATAGAAAAAACAGTATTTTTCTGTAAAAATATGATTTTCTATTAAAAATTTAAAAAAATGAAAAATGAAATTTCAAAATCCGGCTAGAGGGATCGATAGGTGATTTCAAGACGAACATTAAAAAAAAAAGAATGTCTCAATAACTTAAAATTTATGACCTCTAGAGTAATTTGGGTGGAACACGACATTTCTCGCCACTGTGCGCCGTACCAATACCGTTACAATAGAAGGCTTAGAAATCAGGATCATACTTTTTTGTTTGTTTAATAATTCAAACATGGTTGAGGAATGAAATTAATTATTAAGTATTTTACTTATTGTTTGTAGTATACATTGATATTACAAAATTATATTAATTGTAATAAATAATAACAAATTTTTGACAATAATTAAAAAACATACAACGAAAAAAGGCATTTTTTCGGAATTTTCGATTTTCCGGCACTATATATATATTTTTTATTTATTGAAAGTAGACATAAAAACAAAAAAAATGAGCCCTGTCCAAACTCTATCGGACAGGTACAGGAATCGCAGTTGAAAATTTCACTTTTTTTTTTAAATTGAATTAAACAACAACCATTAAATATTTTGCTTAAAAAAAATAATGCTTATGTGGGACACCAAAAGGTATACTTTCACCAAGTTTAAGCTAAATCGAATTATTTTTGTGGAAGAAAAAAATAAAAAACCGAAAAGGGGTCTTTTTTGCGTGTATCTCGAAACATTTTGAGGTTAGGATAAAAATGCTCTCCACACAAGTTGTAGATTTCTTTATTACCTACAACTTTTATAATCAACTTTTTTCGATAGGATGCGCAATTAACCGAAAAATCGCAAAAAACCGTTTTTCACCCTTAAATATCCACCCCATTTCACCCCAGATAACCTCAGGTGGTTCGGATTATTTTTTCTTCTTTAGTTGTGATATGTTCTAAAATATTCTACAATCAATTTGCTGTAACGAATTATTTTGTTGTTCAACCCTGATCTAGCCTGGCCTAATGACTGACATTAGCGATTGTTTCTAATCATGGCTAATTTGATAAAATTTTTACTAAAAGTGCTTGAGTTTCTAAGAAAATCGCAAATAATTCAAAAAGCCGTACATGGGAAGAAGATAAATTATTTAGAAGGGGAAGGGGGAAAATACAGGATATTCTATTTAACTAAAAAAAACCGCTGCCCAAGGAATCACTACTTCCACATCCAGATTCTCTATCCAAGTCACTCACAACGAAAAAACTTTGTATGTGGAAATAGTTGTTTATGGAACTTTAATAATATAATATTTGAAATCCTCTACCCCAAAAACCCATAAAACGATACCCCACATCGATAGTGGGGTGGGGGTGGTGATAGGGAGGTGGTAGTGGGGGTGGATGAAGTAAAAAAATATTTTGAGGTTTCTGGTTCTTGTACATACACTAAATCACAATTTTTTTTTAATCCCCTTTAATAAGGGGGTGGGGGTGGTAATGGGGGTGGCTAATGCCAAAATTTTTTTTGAGACCTTAGCTTCTCTTGTATATACTAAATACCAATTTTATCGACTCTTACCTGCTTGATTTACCCATTTACCCCAAATTTACCCCAATTTACTCCCCAACCCTTCGTCGGAACAACATGAAAATATAATCTAGTTCCAGATCTCGTTAAAGTACATACGTATACCAAATTTCAAGTAAATATCTTAAACGGTTTCAGAGTAAACGTGCGCACAAAAAAAAAGTTACAGACAGACAGACAGACCGACAGGCAGACAGACCGACAGACAGACAGAAATTTTTTTTCGCTCAAACTTAAAATCTCGACGTTTCATGACATTTTAAGCCTATTTGGACAATTTAAATTTTTTAAAATTTTTTTGTCGTTACTATACTTCCACTGGATGTGGAAGTAATACGTTTTCGCGGTTTGAAGTAGACAAAATGTAACATAAGAAACTGAACACTTGGTATATTATCATTGAATTTTTTAAACTGTAGAGCGTAGCTCACCGTATGGTCTTTCTGCATGCCAAAAAGCAAATGAGGATCTTTTACGAGAAAAAAGTTACAATGGTTTTTGCAAACCGTTACGCCTGTCAAATTTTTTATAAAATGACAAATATCTCTGAAACTGATATGTTTAGGGACAGAGTATGCTACATGTTTTCGACTCAGAATTGTTCGTTCTTTTCGAAAACTTCGAAATATATAGGGTGTTCCATTTAAAATAAGCAAGTTAGTATCGACTTCCGGTATAAGCAGAAGTGCCAAATGCATGTAATTATTTTATTTGGATTGGCTATACTGCATTAGTAATTGCCTGAATTTTCAAAATTTTCTGAAGCGTGCTTCTCCCTACATCGATCGATACAAGTACACAGACATTTTTTATTGAATATTTCAGTTTAACGAGTTATAAAACGGATTTTTACACAAAATTTTCTTTTACAATGATTATTAAAAACTTTTGTCCTGTTTGATTAAATCAAATATGTATAACAATCTGAAGAACATCCATATACAAAGGCGATATAAGTAATGAATAATGTATATCTAGTACCTATATAATATTGAAATTCACCACCAGTGTTGCAGATTACCGTGGCGGTAATATATAGGGGCAAATTCCATATTCAAATTAGACAGGAACCAATTAAATTCAAATTATGCACATCACATTAATTTAAGATGTCACAACAAATATTTGCAATTCCAAATACATCGCCTACTTCAGTTCCTTGTTCGCATCGTACTCGAATTTAATTCAATAACTGGCCGTAATTGTGTTAAATGAAAGTATGTGAGGTCATGTGAACCTTTTATACAATTCAATTCTCCTTCACGGCGGACGATTTAAAAACAATAACACATCCTGTACATCTGATATTGCGGTTGTTTATGCTAAATTATCCGAGAGCACTCAACGGCTAGGTACTTACCCTGATGGTATTGCCAATATTTGGGTCAACATTGTGTGCTCCTCTCCAAAGACACACCCTCACTTATTGACTAGGAACGATGCCAAAACAAATGAAGCAAAATTAATAACGTTTAGAGAACACCATGACACCACTATAAACACATAATTATATTGACATACGCTGAAACTACGCTATAATTCACAACCGCGCCTCTTTCCAGAACAGTTTCGCAAATAATCCTTTGAACTTTGACCGTATTCTAACCAATAATTATTGTCCCTGTTTTTTCCTCGGATTTTTACGTCTTGAGGGTTAGTTTTCTCATTGTTGATTTATTGACCCAACAAAGGGTGCACAGTTCAAATGACCGGATTTGCCCGCGAAAAACGACATCGCCGGCAATTGCGTTCAGTAATTGGAACCATGCTCGAGAATTACTTTAAAGCTTATTCCGGTCAAATCTGTCTAATTAATTTACTAAGTCTACAACCTACGAATTTACGTTATTCGAATCCGGGAGCTTGAAACGGACTAAATTCATTCATTGACTGTGACTACGCGCACGCGCTCTAACGCGCTGTTGCTCTATGAAATGCGAGAATTGTTGGAATAAGGATGGACATACGATAACATTTGGGGTGTCTAACAGTGGCGTGGAAAACATAAGGCTCGAGGGTGCGATCGATCCTCTATCTTAATAAAACAAATGTCAGGTGCAGGATATAGGTCTCCCTAACGTATATAACAATGGGAAGTTTGTAATTTGATATGTGATGTTATCTGAATGGACACTTGTACCTACCCTTATTATACATCAGTAAATGTGTTTCTTGAGGATTGCGCAACAGCTTGTACTACAATATGTTGTATAATAGTTTGTTATTTCAAAGTAAATTATTTTTCGTTTGTTTATAGTTACATTAAAGAATATTTTTATATGATTTTGCAAACAGCAAGAAAGTATAATGTCTGAAAAATCAAAAAAGATAATCTATCTAGAAAATATTATTTAGGTATTAAGCAAATCACAACTTGCACACCGCTAATATACTTAAATAAATACTTTAAAACACTCATTATTTAAGAACCAATCAAAACAACTACTCTTCTAGCTAATACTGATGAAATATTGAATTACACGATGGGATTCCTAGCATTTTGAATAAAAAAAAAACATACTGAAAATACTTAATCATTTATTTAAATTCCACTTTCTTATTTAATATGAAATTGTCTACTTTCTGTATGTTGATGCCTTAATCTGGTCACGCTAAAATACTGCTTTTTTTCAACTAACTCGAAATAGAGAACGTATAATTTTAGCAAGGCAGACTATATCTTTATATAATGCTTCGCTCGAGTCGAAATGCTGAATCATAAGGATAGGATTTTGCAGAGTGAGAGGAAAATATGCGTTCATTTTCGGTTTATTATAAATAACCCAGGTAGCAAAGGCACGTGAAAATGACGTGAAAAAATGGTCAGGAGTGACGAGAAATGACAAGTTAGATGACGTAAATGAAACGTGAAAATGACTTCCTAATGTCTCAGACGAATGACGTCTTTCAGATTACATTTGGTAATCCCCCACAGGTTTTTAGTAATAGGAACATAAAAAACTACATAATAGTTAGTAATCTACTTGATAAAAATAAAATAATTAATGCATAAATAAGTTTTGTCCTAATGAATTTGTTTGTTAGCCATCCGTAATTTTATTTACATATTAACATATCTAATATTGTTTACCATCACTCCAACTTTTTCTCACAAGTGTTGCCTGCAAATTATAATGTTTATTAAGTTATTAAATTCATTTTTACTTACCTTTAACAATTGCGGTCCGTAGGGTTCGAACCTACATGTCTCCCGATGTCGGTATTACAGTACTGACTCTTCTACCAACTGAGCTATCTTAGTGACCGTTATTTCGGATGCTAAAAGCAGTATTTATGGTGATGTGTATGAAGTCTTTATTATGTGAGATTTAATTTCTAGCCTTATTTAAAATATATGAAAATCTTTCAGGTTCTCTTTTTTTTTCTATTTTTTTACGTGTTCTCAAACCTGAATTTTTCGAGTTACTAGTATTTTTATTTATTTAAAATTATTAAGAAGAACTTATTTAATTTAATTAAACTTTCACCAGTGTCACCTGAGAAGTACGAGTACTTGTTGAACAACGTAATTATTACATTAGTGGCGGTTCGTTAAAAAAAATGTTTACTTTAAGAATTTAAGTTATAAGTTGAAGTACTTATACAAACCTGGGAACAATGTTGGAGAAAAAACGGTAAAGGTATAATATCATCTACAACATAAATAGAATATTTAATGGTCTAAAACGGAACCTAAAATTGAAAAGAAGTATATTCGTACATCGGTTTTATAAGCAATTACCTTAGAAAAAACAACTAAAATTTTTTCCGCAATTATTTTAACAAAAAAAAACAAAAGACGGAATGAGCAGAAAGACGACGCTTAACCCTCTCGACCCCTAACCTCTGTTTGAATATTTGCTTAAAGCCTTTATAGTGGAATGCATTTTAATCTAATGTTATTATTAAAAGAACTCGATATCTTCACAAATAAACTGCCGAATCTTTGCAAACTTTTCCGAATATAAATTATTTTGGATATTGTTAAAAAACATTATCCTCGAATAAAAACGCCAATACTTATCCCTCACGACACGGTTTATTTTTTTTAAACTTTACACTCTGCTTACGATTACAAACTGCCATCAGCGAGTTTTAAAGTTTGTAATCCGATAAAATATAAATAAATTTAACACCGAAAAAAAGACGACAATATGACGTGATATGTAGCACGTCAGTTTAATGTCATATATGAGATGTCATTATGTCGTCGATTTTTCTGACGTCTTTTTGACCAGAATCACCAGATTTTGACGTCATTATATTGCTACCTGGGAAATGATATAATCTTTAAAATAGTTTCAGATACTTCCCATTGCTCTAAGGAATACAACCATATACAATTTTTATCATAAATTTTGTATATAGTTAAATGTCATACTCTAATAATGAAATTAGGAACTATTTTCATTGATAAACTATGATATTCAAGTACAACAGAAATTTACAATAATAGTATATTATTCAACGA
Organism: Rutpela maculata; assembly: GCA_936432065.2. Lineage (NCBI taxonomy): Eukaryota > Metazoa > Arthropoda > Insecta > Coleoptera > Cerambycidae > Rutpela > Rutpela maculata. The sequence continues at coordinate 20,041,930 of OW386285.2, forward strand.
GCGGTAATGTAGGTAACTCACGCAGATGAAAATTCATTAATTCATCAAGTGAGTTATTACCATTACCGCAAGTTGAATACTATACTTTATCTACGATTATAACAATAAATATTAAATTGAGAAAATTTTGTTTAAATTACTTATCAGTTTGTTTATTAATAAAATTAACTGTAAAATTTAATTTTGGTTCACCCATTTATATTTGTTGTCTTCAAAGATTTAGCCACCTTTAAGCGGAGGTAGAATGTGACTTTTAATCGAAATAGTGCATAAACTGCTTGTAGACAAAAAATCAGCTTTGTAGATTAATATTACGCGGCGGAAAATGCAAAACTTATCCGCGAACTGCAATAGCCCGGACCGCATATTCGGTCAAAATTCTTGTTTTTTATGTTAGAGAAAAAATTAAAAAGCGTCGGAAAGCTCAATCGATTCTCTTTACATAACCTGTTTACAAATTTTTCGAAAAAAACGATAATTATCGAGATATTCGAGGAAATGTAAGAAATTACACGTTTTCCTATAGAGTGTATGTAAATCTTAAAAAAATTATTTTTCTCAGAAACCTTTGTTTCGAAGGGCCAAGATTAACGGAGCATCAAAGTAGTACATAATATTAAGTGAACATCGTATATGAGATCGATTTCAGTTAATTGCCGATTAATTACGGTGACAAAATGAAGAAATTTTACCGAAGAAAAAAGTCCCAAATCCCACCTCCTCTAATTCCTTCATTTTTGTCGGAATTCAAAAAATTAAAAAAAGAGTTTTAGCAAATCTATTTAAGTTAACTAGAATAGTCTTTTGGCGTAGGAGCCAACTGTAGAAGCTCAAAATTTGCAATTTCTGTCATACATGGCCAACATTTCAGTAGTTATCTCCGAAACGAAAAAAAAAATCAAAATTCTGATAGTAACAAAAGATTCGTAATAGAAAATACTCGTTTGACCTTGTTTTTTATTTCGAAAAATAACAAAAAACAGCTTACATTTCGGAGTAGAAAAAATTGCAATAACATGCAATCTTGACACGTTCATATTTTTTGAAAAACGCCATTGGGACGGCCGTACGATGTCGCGACGTAAAGAGATAAACCTGATCGTAAATTGCACGGCGAAATTCACAACACTTTTTTTTTAATTCGAGGCAAAATAAAAAAAATTACTATTTTTTTTCAAACTTCAACATTTGAAGTTACGTAGTTCGATTTTTTACCATTGAAAAGATCCAAAAATACGTCAAAATCACCATTTTTTGTGCTTTTGATTGATTGTTTTACACTGAGCGCAAGAGAGTACTTACGGCAAAGATTTTTAAATATGTAGTGTGAAAACGTAAAATCTGACATATGTAAGAATCAAAGTGGTACTCAGCTGGTGCCGGAAAAGAGCCTTTCCTTTTCAGATTAATGAAGTTTCATTTTGTATTCAATTTTTGAAGTTATAAAAGACTTTTTATAGTATATTTCATTTTGTTTTTTATTTTATTTATTTATTTATTATACGGCAGAGCCATTTTACATTTTTTAATTCAATAAATGAGAGTATAATTACATAAAAATAGTTTCGGAATAATACATAAAATAAGAAAAATAAAAAACATTTTTTACAAATACAAGAAAATTTAGCTACACCATGTTTTACTTTTAATTACTTATACAATGTTTAACTTGGTTTTTGAATGAATATAGTGACGAGCTAAAGAGTTCTATATCTTTATGGAATGAGTTTGCTGTTCTGAGTAACCTGCTTATGGGCTCGTTTTGACCATAATTTGTAGGATGAAAAGGTATTTTAAAGAGTTCTGAATTTCTTGTTCTACGATCGTTCAAATTAAAGTTAATCAACTGAAGTATCTCTGGACAGTTCATATTACAATTAATTAATTTATGCATAAATCAAGTTGCACTCTTCTCCGCTCAAGTGATAGAAGGTTGGTTGAGTTCGCGTAAGATATCACTGTAGGAATATTCACCTATTGGATGACCCATCATGAATGCACATTGTCTAAGGAATTTTGATTGGACATTCTCAATGGATTCTTTATCGACATTATATGCTGGATTCCACATCACACTGCCATATTCTAGTAGACTCCTTACCAGAGAACAGTAGAGCAATTTGTATAATTTAATAGAAAAAAAAGTAGAGTCCCTATTGATGCAACCTAACACTTTCAGTATTTGTGATGTGATTTTTGAGGTTTAAATGTCATCTTGAAATCGAATATTACCCCAAGATCTTTTATAGAATTTACCCTGTTTAAGGTAACATTATTGAGATGGTAGTCGAATATTACAGGATTATTGCTTCTCGTGAAAGAAATTTGACTACACTTAGCAGGGTTAAGTTTTTAATAGATTGATGTCACACCAGCAAACTGTTGATGAAAACTGGAAGAAAACGCATTTTTTAAAATAAAAAAAAAATTGAACTTTATACCATTAAACCACCTAAAAGACGCACAATGCCTCCTTGATATTTGGCGAAGAATTGCAAAATTTTATTTCATCCGCCATCTTTAATCGTTCTATTTGACTTACAGCGTCCGGGTTTGGTGCATTATACTGCCCCCATAAGGAAGAACCCAGTATGTTAAAAAAACATAGAATGTAGATATTTGAAGCTAAACATTAGAGTAGTAGTAGTAGTACCGTGTTTTTGCTTAGCATTCTTATCTCAAGATTCTTAAGAATAACATGGTATCTCACAGGAATATATGCTATGTAATGAATGGATACGGTGTTCATGTGTAGTAACATGATAAATTCGCTCCAGATACGAGGTCGACAGAATGTTAGAAAATAATGTTCGGGGTCTATTTTACAGGTTTTTTTCGATGTAATTGATGTATTTTTGTCCGTTGAGTTCGTTAAAACTAAAATCTCAAAATACCCAAAAATGCCACATACGGGGTTCTTTCTTATGGGGGCAGTATATCTGACCATAGATGAGTTTTATTTTTGTCAACTTTGGTGAAGTTACTCCCTTTATCGAAAAGATATTCAATTTTGATTTTTTCGGTCACTTTTGGTGTTTTCTATTTTTTCCAAGATAGCCGACATGGTCTATATCTTTTAGAATTTGATTTCAAATAAGCTAATATTTTTAAAATTCCCATTCGATTACTAGTCCAAGATATATTAAGCAGGTATGTAGAAAATCCTGGAAAGCGTATCAAAAAGTGCATATAACTTTTGACGCACTAGGGCGAAAATATTCTTTTCGTAATCAGAAGGTTATATAATAATAATAATAATAATAATTTGTTTATTTACATAAATTACATAGACTAATACACATTACATAATAACTCTCTACATTATAGCATATATTAAAAAGTTCATGTACGACATAAAGTTGTAAGTAAATAAACAAAAGAAAGTACCACAAAAGTAACACTTGCAAGTGGCAATAATTTCTCAGTTCATCAGCACTCCATACAATATATATTCCATGTACTTATCAACAATATACATACATACACACATGCACACAAAAACACCTAAGTAAACACTGACCTTGTCTATCTAATCTTAACAGTACTATAAACATATATTTTAATCCCTATTTACATTTAATAATTTGGATACCTCGTCCCTGCTCATATTGAGTACAAATTGTTTAGCCCTAGTTTTAAATTGATTTAAGAAACGTACATCCCTTACCTGACTTGGCAGTTCATTATATAATCTAGGGGCCAAAAAAGCTAAGCTTCTTTGACCCACCGATTTTTCAGCAGCAGGCGTTTTCGCTTGGCCCTTCATTTTATTCCTAGTTTCATACGTATGGTCAATTAAAACTAATTGATGTTTGTATTTCCACTGGTGAGTAACAGCTTTTAAAAAAAATATTTGTCGCAAGTCCAAAATTTTTGCCTCATGATACAGTAAATTGGAAGGGTAAGTATTATTTTTTTGATAAATTATTTTTAAAAACTTTTTCTGTAAAATTTCTAATTTTTTTAAGTAACTATTAGCAGCGCCGCCCCATCCAAGAATTCCATAAAATATGCGTGATTCCACTAACGCAAAATATAATATTTTTAAATGTGGTATATCTAAAAATGATTTGAAATATTTAAACTTATATAAAATACTTCTTAGAGTTTGAGTTACACGCTCGATATGATAATCCCATCGTAGATGTTTGTCAAAGGTTACTCCAAGATATTTAGCTTTCTCTGCTGACATAATTTCTATTTTTTTTCCATGGTTGTTGATGGTTAATTTGTTGTAAGTAGGTAAAGAGTTCTTGTAGCAGCCAAAAGGCATAAATAGAGTTTTTTCGAAATTAATAGTTAGAATCTTGTGGTTAAACCAATCGATGAGAATATTCATATTATTTTCCACTTTTTGCTTAAGGCCCTCCCATGATGTATCTGTATAGAAAACGGCGGTGTCATCTGCAAAACTAATAACTTTTCCCTCACAATCAATTGATAGTAAATTATTAATATAGACGGTAAAAAGAATAGGACCTAGAACAGTGCCCTGTGGTACACCGCACGTTACTGTTCTCTCATCACCAATTACTGAATTAATTTCAACGGATTGCTTGCGGTTAGTTAAATAGCTTGTCATTAATTTAAGTGAATTTCCGATAAAGCCCATATCTTGCAAGGCTTCCAACAACTGTTCATGATCAACAGTATCGAAAGCCTTGGCAAGATCTAGGAATAGACACAAACACTTCTGATTACTATCAAGCGATTTATATATTTCATTTGTTAATGTCGTAATGGCCTGTTGTGTTGATTTACCCTCTTGAAATCCAAATTGATTTTCTGAAATCAAATTATTAATTTTTGTATATTTCACAATTCTTGATTTTATAATTTTCTCGAAAATTTTTGCTAGATTGGTAATAATTGAAATCGGTCGATAATTGGATGTTACATTTTTATCTCCATTTTTATATAAAGGTTTTATTTTTGCAATTTTAAATTCTTGTGGGCATATACCTGTTTCAATTATTTCATTTATTAAATGTGTCATAATACATAAGAATCAACAATAAAATTTCCAGTGTAATGTTGGAGTCGAAAATAATCAATAATTCAACTGTACTATCAATCAATAATGAAAATCTAATTAAAATATCAATTTTGATTTTGAATATTTGTAATTCTCTGATAATCCACGTCTGGTTGTGCTAGAGACAAAGAGAAGAGAAGAGAATTACGGCTCTTGATTGATCGAGACAAAAGATGGAGCCAAAAATGTGAGAAAATTGTAAAATAATAGAAATAATTATGTTTCGTTTCACTCGCTCTAATTAAAAAACGTTACAACGAATTAATCTCAAAATTTCACCGTAATGTCACTCCATATTTGTTATCAAAATGTGTTAATATGAAGATCAAATTTTAATATGTGTAGAAAATATGATTTTTTCTATGTCCATAAACTGGGAAAATTTACAGGTGCGGATATAACAAGCCAGAAACTTTTTTAACTTTCGAAATAGATACCAAATACCGAGGCGTATGATGGTAAAGGGTGGGGCTGACTTTTTTATTTGAAACTTTCTTTTCTAGGATTAACAGTTTCCGAAGAAATTGCAATTATTTATACGGAACCCCCTTGCGGACGAAACAGCGCAAACTACGTGCGTTAGAGTGTTGTTTAATGAAATCGAATTCAGGTACGCTAATATACTAGTTAAGTAAATACTTTTTTCCACGATCGAGCTTTTTTGTTTATTTACAAGATCTGTTTCCAAGGCGGTAGGTTATATTTACTGGTTGCTAGGCATAACATGTCGGTAACTGATTTACTTACCGACGTCTGAACGGTAAGTAAAATTAATATAATACATTTCATAGCGATCCTTGGATTTTTCTGAAATTATTGCTTTGCTGCACATCCAATTCAATTCAATTCAAAAAGATTTATTAACATTTCAGTTACAAAAAATGCGCCTGAGTTGGAACCCGGTTCAGAGCCGGCCACACCACCACGGCGCCCAACGCCGTGGTAGATGGGTGGCCGGGTGGGGCAGGTCCAACCTCGACTTGAACGGTAAGTAAAATGGGTGGAGGTTAGGGCTCCTGTTTTAATAAGAAATAAAACTTAAACCTAACAATTTATTGAAAAATAATCATGAACGATTTTAAAATACTTAGAACTACTTAGAAATAAATAGAAAATGGCGAATTTTGTTTAAGCGCGCACACGCGCACTGTTTTAAGAGGTCAGGTTACTAGCACGGGAAAAACTCAATGAAAGAACCCGTTCGAACAAATGACAACCTTCATCCGATGGTCTACCTGCCTTCGGAAAGGTAGGGTGAAGGGGAAGTTATGATTTAAAAGGTTTTGATTTGTAAGAAGTTATTGGTCGAGAGGGGATTTTAAAAAGAAACAAAAGAACAAAAAGAAACAAAAGAACAAAAAGAAACAAAAGAACAAAAAGAAACAAAAGAACAAAAATAAGACTAATAGAAAGAATAGAGAAGGGGTTTGGGAGTAAAAGGTGGTGAAAGGTAAGAGGTGGTGAAATGGAAATTTTGGTATAGGAAAGATTTGGCTAGGGAGGTTGCCGAAAGAGAGGCAACGCCTGGTATGGTAATGGGTGTCTTATATCGAAAAGTATGGCATTATGCTGTCTGATTCGTGTTGTGTGTATGTCTCGAGTTAGCGGACTGTCGCCCAATTTGAATTGGTAGAATTCTTGGGATGTTTCCCGGACGAAGTCCGCTAGTGGGGTTATGTCGTGGCAACGTGCGTAGAGGTCTCTGAGGGAGGTGTACCTACCGGAGTCTGAAATGAGGCGCATAAATTTATGTTCTAAAACTCTAAGTTTCCGCATTGTCGTGGCCGGGGTGCTGCACCACACCGGCGGCTGCACATCCGATCTCCCATGCATTTTCTATTTCACTATTGCCTTCGGAATCACTCATTGTAAAAAAAGTAATACAATAAAAATTTATTGTCAAATTAAATGTGTTTGCTTGTTTGTAAATAACACCAAATATTATCTTGGAAACATATAGCACAGCCGACTACTTTTATAACAAAGTAAAAATATCACATTTGACAAATTGGACTTGCCACGAAATACGAAAGTCATTTTTGACTTTTTCTTTATTTCATAGAAATTAAATAATTTTAATTGAAGTGTAATTCAATACGATCGTGCAAAAACAGTACGAGCATCATGAACGTTAAGGGTTGTGCCGGTCTCCGGCAACATTGCCGTCGACCGGTAAACGTCCCTTACCGTTCTTGATACTCAATATGCTATAAAATACTCAGTATTGGAGAACCAATCAAAACAACTACTCTTCTAGCTAATACTGGCGAATTATTGAATTACATGATAGGATTCTTAGCAAAAAAAAAATATATTGAAAATACTCAAATCATTTATTTAAATTCAGTCATTCACACTTTTTTATTTAATATGGAATTATCTACTTTGTGTATATCGGTACCTCAATCTGGTCACGTAAATATACTACCACTACCTAGGAAAATATTTTAAAAAACTTATCATTGGAAAACCAGTCAAAACAACTACTCTTCTAGCTCTTAGGATGGATGAAGTAAAAATATATTTTGAGGTTTCTGGTTCTTGAACACACACTAAATCACAATTTTTTTTCATCCCCTTTATAATGGGGTGAGGGTGGTAATGGGGGTGGCTAATGCCAAACATTTTTTTTGTTTTGAGACCTTAGCTTCTCTTGTATATACCAAATACCAATTTTGTGGACTCTTACCTGCTTGATTTACCTATTTACCCCAAATTTACCTCAATTTACCCCCCAACCCTTCGACGGAACAAGATGAAAATACAATATAGTTCCAGATCTCGTAAAATTACATATGTGTACCAAATTTCAAGTCAATAACTTAAACGGTTCCAGAGTAAACGTGCGCACAAAAAAATTTTTTTTTTCGCTCAAACTTAAAATCTCGACGTTTCAAGACATTCTAAGCCTATTTAAACAATAAAAATTTTTAAAAATTTTTTTGTCGTTACTATACTTCCACTGGATGTGGAAGTAGAAGTCAAATAAAAATAGGTAACTAAAGTGATACAATATTTCACAATACGTAAACATGTATGTACATACATGTTATACGTACACATATTTTATGAAAATGGAAGAAACAAAATATATAAACATATACTTAAAGATATGTGTAAAGAAATAACAACGATTCTGTCAAATGTATATTTAGCACCACAGAAGAAAAAGATAAAAAGAAGAAAAGCTTTCATAAAAGCGTAGGTCTACTTTCAATTAACCACTGGCGATGTTTTATTTTTGAGGATTTTTTGTGTATTATTTGCTTTAATTCGGGTGGTAGAAGATTGTGCATTTTTTTGCCAATGTAATGGTATACTCTTTGTCCAATGGTCTTACTTTTTTTGAGTAATAATAGATTTTTTTGACTTTTATGTCTTGTATTATGTACACTGGGTGGCTCAGCCGATAGGGACGCTTTTCTAACTTTTGAATGGGCGCATGGGTTTTTTTCAAATTTGGTGCAGTGATATGGAGTGAAATTTTCAATTATATGATGCAAAAAAACAAAATGGCCGACTTCCGGTTTCGATGTAATTGACATAAAAAGCAAATTTTTAAACGGGACAACCTGTATATTTTTGCATATTTGGATCCTGCTGGCCAAAATACATATGATCTGACCCTCAAGTATTATTTCAATTTTCAAAAAATTTAGCTTTTTTAATTTTTAGTTTCAATAATAGAAGGCCGCGATTTTGCCAAAATTGTTAAAAATCGATCTGCAAGCACCATTAAAATATTATCTCTTCAGATACTAACATTAAACATAATTTATTCTTCATTAAGTTCAGCGATATTGGTTTTTCAACGAAAACTATTTTTTTTCTTAAAAGGAACTCCTATGGGACAACATGTTATTTAATTAGATCTTTAAATTACGAAGAAAATGATACGCATAATGTCTACCTTCTCTTTGTACTAAATTCATAGTTAATAGAAAAAAATGTTTTGATTTTTTTCTTAATTTTTTTTTGAAAATCAAAATAATATTTGAGAATCAGATTATATGTATTTTGGGCAGCAGAATCCAAATATGCGAAAATATGCAAGTTGTCCCATTTAAAAATTTGATTTCTGTGTAAATTACATCGAAACCGGAAGTCGGACATTTTGGTTCTTTACATCATGTAATTGGACATTTTATCTCTTATCACTACATCAAATTTAAAAAAAAATTATTTTCCCATTCAAGAGTTACAAGAGTGTCCCTATGAGCTGAGCCACCCGGTATGTGAGATAGAATCCATTATTAATTTGTGGTTTGACATATTTGTTACCGCAGTTAAATAAAAAGGTTTATTACGTCACATATTTTGGTATATTTAAAAAGTTCCTAAATTGAGAACCTTGTCAGAAAATTAAAAATGATTTTAAGTATTCTTTTTTGTTTGAGTTCCAGAGCTTTTAGTACATTTGAGTATGCTCCACCTCCTATATTTAATAAGATTTTACGAAACAAATACTAGGGATTGCAATTTACCGGAAGTTTTAATAACCGGTAAATCGGTAAATAAAATTGTAAATAACTGGTTAACCGGTATGGCAATTGTCTTTTTCCATGTACAAAATTATCTAAATTTAACAAAAAACATTTTTGTCCACGACTATTAAATAATGTTCTCATTATGTATGTGTTTCCTCAAGGATAATGCTATCCATTATTCCCTGCAGTGAATAATGATTTCATTATTCACTAGTGAATAATGAGTACAGTCAGTTGTTTGTAAGAAGTCACGGGCAGGTACTTCTTCAATTCGAATGCAAACTTTTTAGTAGAATTTATGGCTAGTTTCTGAAACCTTAAATAGAATAAAATTATTCGTTAACTATCATAGCTACAATTGTGTGAACAATTTTACTGTTATTATCAAATTTATGAATAGATAACTTTATTTAGCGTTTCAGAAACAGACCCTCTTTTATCATACAATTTCGTTTTTAAATTTGATTGAGTAGGCCGTCATGTTTCAAAGAACGGCTTGTCAAATTAAATTTAAACGGCAACGTTATTTACAATAATTTTACATATTGCTCAAAAAGAATAATATAATTAATTAATTAATTAATTTCTTCAGTAAACAATTTAATCAAAAATATTAAATAGTTGTGGACAAAATATAGTATCTACTCGCATATAATGGCTACTATTCACTCTGGTGAGTGAGCCTACGGCTCGTGTCTTAAACTTTACCCTCGTGAATAATAGCCATCATATATGCTCGTTGAATAATATACTATTAGATACGTATATTTAATATAATGAACAAACAAAAGGTTTTTTATCAAAAGGAAAAAACATATATGAAATAAATTTATATAAACAATTATTCTGTAAATAACAAAAATATTAACTTAAATAACAAAAATTATAAACATAAACTCAAATAGGGCATCTACTGAATACCTAATCTAAAAATACAATATTTTTTAAAAATAGCCTGTTAAAAGCTATATCTGCTAGTCGTCTATTTGTGCATAGAATACCACCAGCTGAAGACACCCTTCCTCAATCGATATTGGTGGGTTAATAAGAATTGGTAATAACATACTTTTAAATGTATTCCATGGATATTTGCGGCAGTGAAATATTCAATTTCCTGTCGCAAGATATTGTCAATGTCTCTCTTACTTGTATTTCTTAGGGCTTGGTGTTTGGATTTTACTTTTTATGTTATTTATTTATTGTTAAAAGTGCTGAGTGTTGGGACAGTCACTCTGTATTTAGTGAATACTAGTCACTGACATAAATAAAAACGTTGAATAAGTGACATATCGTAAGTTCAGAATTTACCGAAATAACCGGTAAAAAATTAAAATAACCGGTAATTATCATCATGTGGTTTTGTCCTGAAAACCGGTTAACCGGTTAACCGGTATTATAATCAAATACCTATTCGAACATTAAAAATGAAAAGTTATTGGCTGTGTGTTTAATCTCACTGGCACCACGTAAAAGTGAATTATACGTTGTTAGTGAAAAATACGAATCAAATTGGTATTGGTAATTGGCCACTCTCGACTGCAACTTCTACTCTCTTTTCATAATAAATTTATTTGTGATCTACGTCCATTTTTTTGCATTTTGACCTATACAAGCTGTACAGCCAGCCACTATTTGAATTGCACAGATACATTAATCACATTGAAAAATTTCACTACATGTCCATACAATAGCCTGAGTTGGAGTTCTGTGTATGGAAAATTAAAAAAACGCTGTTAATTATTATAATGGATATTTCATACTCTCATATGGCAGATATGTATTTAGTTTTGTGTAAATATGATGGAAACATTGCAGTAGCGGCACGGCTTTAAGCAAATAATTGAAGCTCATGAATCGTTCAGGGAAAAAACGTATCTTTGTGTACACAGTAACCTCAGAGGATTAGCTAGTGTCAAAAGATTCAGAGCGGTAGAGCCGCGTTTTGCAAAAACCGTATAACAACAACAGCTCTTATTATTATATAGAATAGTTGATAATTAAGATAACTACCTGCAAACGACTAGCTAGTAGTGCAGGGACGTAAGACCAAATTTATGCTAGAGTTTTCATCGAAAAAATTCATATTCCTATCACATGATGTAGCGTTCCGCTTCGATTTAAATGCATTCTTAATTAAAATCTAATAAAACACACTTTATTTTGATATACACTGTACATTATATTTACCATCTTTAAATTAATGAGACCCAGACATTTAATTATGTGTTAATAGCTATTGTGTTTAGATGTTTGATACAGCTTTTTGTATTTGTATTTAAACAGTCTATTTATCCTTTGTATTTTATCAATATTATTTTTCATATAACGCAAAAAGGGAACATCGCTTTACGCGTAGTCGTGTTAGTAAATCGACTTAGTACAATTTTTCGTTTTTCGTTTTTCGTTAAAAGTTCACATGACTTATTTTACCCATATCAGTATTGTGGGTTGCCTATATGGTAAATGCTCAATTTTCTTTCTGTTTTAATTAAAATATGATAGTTCGCGCAGAAATTAGAGTAGGGTTTGGAGCTTACCACTTGCCAGCTGTGTAGACTGAATACAATTTCCATGTATGCGGCAGCATAGTAAAGTCACACTCAAATTTAAGATAATCGATAGACACATACCGTGTCACCTTTGTATTTATCTGAATTTACATAGTGCATCACACAAGATTAAGGTAATTAAATTAATTCAATTAATTTCTCTACCCAATATTTAGCGACTTTAAGTCATATTTATTTTTCAAATGTGTAAACTAATTTAATTTGTTTGATGTGATAATTTTTATTTTACAAGCATGTGCTAATAACGCAGAGTTTTTCTGTCGAAATCAATCTTTTTGTATCGAAATTATTATTCTACAATCAAGATTATGGAGAATCCATTTAGTATTTGAACATAAAAGTTGTACCAACTTACATTTATTTTGGAAATGAGTAGTTATCGAGTGTCAATGTGTTTATTGTCGAGATGGGTCCAAATACATTGCAACCAGTTTGGAATCTTAAATACTAAATGTTAAGTCAGTAATGGTAAAGTTAACTTGCGATCCGAGTTTTAAGCAACTATAGTCCAGTCAAAGTCAGTCAAGTTTGATTTAATTTGAAGTTCGAGTACCAAATAATCCAGTTTAGTTGAGTACAGTCTTTTGGGCTCAACCAAATTCAAATCGTGCTTAACAAAACTGTTAACGTTATCCAGGTGTCCCAAAATAGCAGATGTGTGCCATTCCGCCATCTTATGTAGTTTCCTGGCGTTATATGAGACAATTTGGTAGGAGTTGAGGGGCCTCACCGGGATTTATCCTCAGTACGTCCATCATTAGATGGTGAGAAAGTGCTATTTTTGATTTTGTGCTACTCTTATTTATTACAACATTTACTCACCTTATTTTTGATTATCGATATTTGATATTTGATATTGTTATACATATTTTTATGGTTTACTATTTTAGTAATTTCCTGATATAACTTTAATTAATTAAGATCATTTAGACCTTGATGGTCAAATATATATTCTAACATTTTTTTATTCATTGATTTTGTCAGTCAAGTTATTTAAAGGATGCATAATAAATGATACATTTTATCTTAAAATTTACATCTTTTTAATTCATTTGTTTGTGTCTGTTTTATTATCAGGCATTTTACCAGCAGTCGGTTTTGTCCCTTTACTCCCTTTTGAATCACGAAACAAACTAGTTGGGCAAATACCTGTGAAACTATTGGTTCTATCTCTAACTCATATAAAAACTGGATCCACGAATCCAGCCTCGCATAAATCAGCTAGTCGGTAGCCGCCGTGTTTCTGATTTGGTTGAAATACTTTTATTTATTGCCCAAACCAGACATAAATAATTATAATTTTTCCAAAACCAAGCACGAGTGTTTCAATAAGAAAAACAGAAACCTGAACTCTCAAATTTTTTTTTTTAATTTTTAAAAGGTGTGAAATAAAATTTTACTCACTTTTACATGCCTATCTACTTAGCAGAAGGAAATAAAGGATCTCCTTCATCTTTTATGTTTTCTTCTTCCAGGTGGTGTCTATTTGGAATCGTCTTGGGGATATATCATCTATTCGCATAAATACACCATTTTAACCTTCATTTTACAACTCTTTCCACAACGCATTCGTGAGCTACTATTCTCTGGCATATCTAGTTATTACAAGCTCTCTGCGATCTGGAAACTCTTTCACTTGACCTCAAGCAGTCCATTTCAACCCCCAGAATTCACTTTTCCAAGTTTGCGTTAATAATGAAGTCTGGACATTCTGAACTATAGCACAAGTTCGATTCTACAGAAACCTTACCTACATGTTTTAGTCTCTCTTGGATGTATTTTTATTTATCAAATTGAATTCAGGTAGTCTAAGACCCTCGGCATTATTTATGATCTCCACTGATCCCGTTCAATCCATGTTAAATATAACTCTTATATATTTAAATCTATTTATTTTCTTCACATTCACCATCACTAAATGCGCAACTGGTGTCTTGTATTGAAGTTCATTTTCAAAATGCAACACCTTCGTAGCATAAATTCCATATTGTAGATTGTAGGCATCCTGGATTCAGATTACTTACCCGGCGACATAATTGAGAATAAAAAATTATCTTTTCATTCCCTAATAGTTTTTCTTCCAATTTTGTAGGCTTATTGTTTTCAGTACATGTTGGAAATCAAAAAGAGATGGTCTGAGATCTTCGGTTGAACAAATGGCGTTAAGACATTTCTGCCAAACTAAATAACGCAAGAACAAGGTGTGTTATAACGCGTGTGTTTGTATTCCAAGTAATCCAATTTTTTTCTTTAGCTGAAAAGTATTTTATTAGATTTGCACAGGGTTTCATCTCAGTAGATCTTCAGGGAGCTGAACAGCACCAATAAAGAATTTATTATTGCTACCAGCATATTTGAAAATTTGGCGAATGCGCGGGATTTAAATTAAAAAACTTAGCTTTCGATTTATTTGAAAAAGTAGATTGTCGATAAGGTCTTTGGCAAGAGTCCATCTAGGTAGACATTTAGAGAGCTGCTCATAATCAGTAAAGAGCTAATTATTATCATGAGGCTCTCTAATGTTTTAACCGATATCGATGTAGTCTTCTTTATATGATAGTATATTACAAGGTGACACACAGTGGCTATCCGCTGTATGTACATTGTCCAGCATAGTGTAACAAATACGTCCTATGTATGTCCAGTTGGTATTCCTAAGGCTTCACAATGGATATTTTATGGACGTCCAGAGTTGTGACAAAAGAACATCCATAAAATATCTTATCCTCCTCAAGGATATCCGCCTTATGTCCTTCATGTCCAAAGTGGTCATCCATAGGACGTACATATGTTGTGTTGTCTGGGATATCGTATGAGCTTTCAGGAACTGAAAACGTTGTATTTGATTGTGACTTTCAAAGATTAGGATGTTTGACACTTGAAGCAAATTACGCAGCATTGTTTCTAGTGGTGTTGAACAGCGTATATCAAAAATAAAATTGATCCAAGTATGAGTACAGTGCCCTGCGAAATACAAATTATTTGGAAACAACACATACTTCGTAATTCAGAGAGTAAACTGTACACGTCAATTTGTACTACGAATATAGGAATTGATCCCGTTTAAACCATAAACATCCCAGCTGAGACAATATTGTGGTTATATAGTCTAATGCTATTGATCATAAAACTTCCTATATGTCTTCCGCCACTGAGGTCTGATGGAGAAAATTAGATCACACAAGTGCGCAAACAAAAGAGAAAAGCGTATTCGAAATGGTACGCGAAGAAAGAGAGGGTCGTTAAGTCTCCCCCTGTAGACTGTGATGATGGCCAGGGGTGATGTAGTAGTTTCATTACGATAGCAAGCAGTGCACGTTTATTTTCCACCATCCTCTAATTTAATCTATATATTACTATCTTGCTGGTAAATTTCTTATTTCTCATTTCAAAAAAACTTCTGGGGTTCGTTCTTTATATATTTAAATTGACAAATTATTGATTGGTACTTTAGAAATCAATTTAATGAAATGGGGATATTTTCGATAAAAAAATTTTTACTTACCATGTTTTTGTATTATCAGTAGGTCGGTAAAAACTTTTACAAATCAAGTCTAACAGCAAATTTGACAGACTTTTGGACAACATGCGGCTTTTTCTTAATTTGAGTTCGCTAATTCCGAATCTGCTAGGTGAATTTTTTCAAATAAGCCCAAAGGATTTAAAATATTCTCCCTTTAAAAAAAATAATATTATTTGAACTCTTGCATTTTCTTGTTTGAATGATTAATTCTAAGTTTAACCTCTCTGGAGATTTTGTGTGTTAATATTTTTTGTTTCTAAAGTTATGTCTGCAGGATTCTGTATACCTCAAATTAGACAAGTTTAGTTATTCTTCTTTGAATATCTTCATATATACCTAATAAAAATACAATAAACTTCAGTCGACTGCCCTTAAGATATTATACTGTAGGCGATGGTAGAGTGTACATTAGCATAACCCACTTAATATAATGGCCATAGCCAACAAATAAAAAATGTACAACTCTTTCGTTTTTAATAGGTACAATAGAAACAAATTATTCATTTATTTATTTATTTATTTATATATTTACATCCAGCTGCTAAATGGCCATTTACAAGTACAAGATAAATATTTAAGTAAATCTACAATACATAGCTTAAAGCTAAGACAATACAGTCAAAGTTAAAATAGTAAACTAGACAATAAATAGATAGAGTAATAAAGAATATGAAGACAGGCAACATTTCTGGACAAGTAAATTTATTAATTTGGAAGTAAACTTGAAATTTTGCTTTTAAATTGCCTCATACTGTTAGAAAATATGTCTATATTATTTAAGTAATTATAGATTTTACACATAAAGTTAATAGGCAGTGAAAATGATGAAACGAATTTGACACCGGTACATGAAAGGTATTACAACTTCTCGAAGAAAAAAGTGGTATATCAAAGTATAAACAGCTGAGTAAAAAAGTGAGTGTTTAATTTTTATAAAAAGTTAGTAAACTGCCCAACTCACGTCGTTTAGTAGAAGATTATAATCGTAGTTTCTCACCAAGTTTCATAATAATACAAAATTTCTAGGAATGTTTTTTTTACATTAACCAGAAGTGATATTGTAAGCTTTTCAATACGTTGGAGGCCATTTTTAACACTTCCACGTTGGCTAATGACATTGAGGTGCCATTTTGTAAGATGGCCGATCTCATTGAGGCGCCATTTTGGAAAATGTCCTCGTAGCCACTTTACTAAAAATACCGATAAGCCCAAAAATAAACTCTAAAATAAAATGCTAAACGGCTATAAAATAGAACAAGTATAGCACACACGAGGCGTTAATAATAAAATTGAATAAAGGCTATTTGGACAAAAAAACTAATCTAATTGGGGTGGCCCGAAAAATAAAAGTAAAAAAAAGGCCCACCACAAAATAGATTAGGCCACGGCTAGTCAGTATCGTTGGAGGCGAGGGCGTGAATTAGAGTTAGGAACTGATCGATAATATGACTAAAAAAACAAATTTTGGTACACAAAACTCAAAAGCTTTTTGCGGGCACCAGGCCTTTTAGGAAGACCGTGAAATAGAAAAATATACAGCACAAACAAATATTAAAACAAGAAAATAAAAATAGTATCGATTTAATATCGAATAGAAATAATGTACAAGTTTCGATTTACAATCGAAGTAGGTAAACAATGGTAGGTTTAAGTTAGTGTTATGATATATACAAGGTAGGTTAGTACAGGCAATTCAAACAAAAAACGCGATCAACAAGAAACTAAGTACACGATAAAATTAAACTGTGGCTTAATCAAGTGCTAGCGATGGTGGTTCAACCACAAAAATCATATTACAACAAAATCAAAGTACTACCCAATATCAAAAACTCAGTGTTTCTATTCGTAAAAAGACAATACTCTATCACTATTACTTTACTCCACGACAGAATTATTAAAGGTTATCGCAATAAAGGAATAAAATCTTGAGTTAACGAGTGAAATAAACACATTTACTCGATTTCACAGAATAGCAAATAATTTGCACCACAAAGTGATAATAAAACGTGGCTGAGATGTAATCAAAACTTCAAGTACTGAAAATAGTTTCGAATTAGGCAGAAGGCTTGACAGAGGTCATAAAAAAATATCACTATGAAGGAAATGTTGATTATGGTATAGTCACTGACAAAAAATTACAAAGTCATAAATAGATAATGCAGCTCGATACAGAGCAAACAAACACTACTGTAAAAATGACAATTAAGTAGGTGAATTCAGTTAAACGATTTGTTACTTGATACCTTGTGATTCACGCAATAACTATAACTCTACAATACATTGCGCAATAACTATAAATCTACAATAAGTTACGTAATAACTATAGATCGACAATAAATTTATCAATGACAACACGTAGCAACTAATTAAAATGTATAAATAACGACATTAACTTAATCTACAAGAAAAACAACACGGTAAAAATTATTAAAAGTGACCTCACGGTCATAAAACTTAATAGGGTTAAAATTGGTATCAACCAAAAGGATATCAAAACAGGGAGTGGGCGCAAAAGGCGACAAATTCCACTACTAACCACACGGTAAATTGGACGAAAGCTTTCACCACTGGTACTCTATACCACAACGTGACTCTGAACACCCTGTATTCTTAAAATTCGAAAAAAATTTACAACAATAAGATTATGAGATGCATAAGGCTCTGCTTTTTTGATTAGCGGAGGGGTTTCATAGCTCATAAAGCCTTTTAAAAAAAAATAAATCCTGCCTTGGCAGTAAATTCGCATTTTTTATGTTGAGTGCTAATTGATTTTCGTAACACCAATTGTTTAAAATGTTTAAATCATCAGCAAAAAATAATGTAGAGGAAACTATGCGATCACATTCATATATAATTAAAAAAAAATTAGAAATAAGAGGGGCCCCGAGTTGGATTCTTGAGAACCCCTGAACTAGCCATAAATGCCTCAGATTCAAATGCCCAGAAATGCCTTCATATTCTACAAATAATTTATGGTTGGTTAAGTAAGATGCTAATAAACGTAAAGCGCTATTGGAGACACAATAACTATTCGATGTTTGAAGCAGTTTTACATGAGACACACGATTAAAAGCTTTACTGAAATCCATGTATATAACATCTACTTGATATTTGGACTCTGAAGTACTAGAAACACATTGGATAAAATGGCATAAGTTAGATGCTGCACCACGTGCTTTTACGAAACCGTGCTGTTGTTTCAACAGTATCGGTTTGACGTGCGCATAAAGTGCCTCCGCCAAAACGATTTCAAGCAATTCTGAAAAAATAGAAATAAGTAACACCGTTCTATAGTTTGTAATGTCTGTGAATGAATCTGATTTATAAACTGGACAGACCCTGGACAATTTCCAGAAATTAGAAGAGGTACCTTTTTATAATAAAATTGAAAATAAACTTTAGCGGTAACACAAAACATTGAATACAATCTTTAATTATAAGAGGAGGAAGTGCCTTTCAATTTATTAGCCGTTTAGAATTTGACCGTCCGAAATTCGTTGAGAGTAAATGAGTTATTTATTTTTCCTAAATCACTGTGTTAAATGATCTATCGAGACTTGGTCATTATTTGGAAGAAAAATACTAATAAAATGATTAGCAAAAGCATTAACTATTAAATTAGGCAAAGTTAAAGCTTCACCCTTACGTTGCATAGAACCTGGAATTCGTCATTTTTTCATTTTCGAGTTTACAAAGCTCCAAAATGTACGCAAATAATAATAATAATAATAATAATAATAATAATTGCTTTTATTGATAGATATTAGATTACATTGTTAATAAAAAAAACATAAATAAAAATAGATTATGTACACTATATATCTATCAAATGGCAGAGTTCGCTGTTCATCGGAGTACGAGGAACCGTGCTCTTCCACTCAACCATAGACACCCACCGGAAACAAGTTGTACATTAAAGATTTATAAATTTGTAGATAACATTGACTTAATACATACCACTTGCCACGGTGGGTCAAACATTACAATTAACTAATTTACTTAATAAAACAGTAGACTGGGAATATCAAAACCAAGATAGAGACATATTTATTATACAGGCTAAGTAAATTCGAAAGTCCCTAATGTAAGTATTTCTTTGAGCTTCTTTTTAAATAAAAATATCTTTTCAAGTTATCAGGAATCGCGTTGTAAAGGTTCGCAATGTTGTAAGAGAATGACGATTGAAAACGAGCGGTGCTGTGTTGAGGAATTGTTAGGTAACTTTTGCGACGTATATTTATATTATGGACATCTGTACGAAATTTGAGCTTATTATAGATGGTTTTTTTAGAGAAATAATTTTGTGGAAAAGAACACAGCTATGCAATAATCTCCTATTTTCTGTATTGAGCCAACCGATCCCTCTTAAATGAGTGGTAACATGGTCACGCCTTCTTATACCACAAATTAATGTAACACAAGAGTTTTGTATTAGTTGAAGTCGTTGAGAGTCAGATTTAGTAATACAAGGGCCGTACACACTATCTCCGTAGTTTAAATGTGACACACTAATGAGTCGCATAGGAGTATCTTACACTTTTTACTAAGAATATTTTTGTTAGAGTAAATTAATTTAAAGTTGCAAAACGCACTTCTGGTTACCATTGCCACTTGCTGAGAAAATCTAAGGCGATTGTCTAAAACTAATCCTAAGCTTTTTTCACTTACTGCAAGTGTTAATTGTTCATTATTTACTTTTATGTCAACTTTATTTGAGCATCTATTACGAGCGGCATCTCTTCCGAATAATATGATTTATTGAAAGGTAGAATTTCTCAGAGACTAATGACACCAGATCTTCATTTAGTTTAGTGCAAGCCATCTCTAAGTCAGTTTCAGGAAAAGCTAGATATAATTGTGTGTCGTCAGCGTAAAAGTAGGAAGTAGAGTATTTTAGATGTTGACAGAATTGAAATGTATACAAGGTGAACATTAGAGGTCCCAAAATGGAACCTTGTGGAACACCATTCAGATTCTAGGCCTTTCAATGCAATAGATTGTAAACGATTTATCAGGTAGTTTTCCATTAAAAATATCGCATTTCCCGTGAATCCAATATAGTGCAAGATGCCCAAAAGTAGCTGATGTTTAATTCTATCGAAAGCTTTAGAATAATCTAGTAAAACAAGTAAGCATAAATTATTTTGATCGATAGCAGTGAAGAAATCATCAGTCGCCTTTAAATTTTTTTATGTAATTTTTGTAAGCCGTAATAATTTCATTTTTAGTCGTCAGGGGAGGCGGAGTCTCCCTTTGGAATAAGCAGCATATCTTCCAATCTTCCAAATTAATATCTTTTACTTGTAGAAATTTCTCTAATTGTCTTTCAAAATATCAAGCCTTCTCTGCAGACAATATCACGAGCCGCCACTGGTCTAAGGGCCGGTTCTTTCTTCTCCAGTTAAATCTATTCAATAGATAGATCCCATGGAAATAATTATTATTACAATTGTATGCAAGGAAATTATGTAAGGAATAAATTTAACGAGAGATGAAAGTACCGTCCCTAAGCGATTTTAGGTAGAAAAGCAATTTATATTTCCGATTCCGATACATTTTCAAGTAATGATTTTTTATTTTCGACTTCGGAAAAAAAAAGGAATACAATTTAATTATGCAAAAATTAGTTTAGGTTACATCTTGAAGTCAGGAGGGAAAATTAAGAATACTTAGGTCTGAAATTTTCAGAAAAACTACACAACATACAAAAATTCTTAATTTTGAGGAATTTCCTAGGGAATTTCCATCTTGAGTGAGATAGAAAAGGATACAATTAAAAATCACTTGAATAATACGAAGATAAAAAGAGGATAATCAAAATCGGATCTTGTCATTGAATTAGTCTAGAAGTATAGGCAGTTGGCAGCACATTTTGTTGAATTATGACTCATTTTACCTGAAATCTTCAAATCCCATCGGAGTTAGTCCACCCTGTATAATGTAGTTTACATCAAATTTATGTTCTTGTCGCTGTGCTGTTTAAAACAGCGAGCGGAAATAATTTTCAGTAGAATTACACTGAAAAGCGCGCGTTAAAATTAAATTAGCAATTCTTTTCCCAGGTAATAAAAAATGCAGTTTTTATTTCACCCCTAACTTGAGATACCTTACTATCCCATTATATTTTACACCGAACGTCAAAAGTTTATCAAGCATTTTATGTGTTGCGGCATTTAACCGAGAATTTAACGATAAGAAGGAAATCTTTTTATTCATACATAAACTTTGGTTAATCTCTTGGTTAGGTTTTATTGTATTTTTACTGTCTTTACTGAAGAAGCAAACGAATAATGAACTTTTATTGTAGATTGAGATTACTCTACCTAGCGTATTCGATCCAATAAAATGTTTGCTTGAAATATTAAGTATTCCTTTGTTTCAATCAACGATAAAGAATCAGATGTGGCGATTTTTCTTTCACAGCGTAAAGTATAGTAACGGTGGAAGAAAGTTGATTTTTGTTTTTAAAATGTCATGAAACGTTGAGATTTTAAGTTTAAGTACAAAAATTTCTGTCCGTCTGCCTGTCACTTCTTTTTTGTGAGTAGGATTACTCTGGATTACTTTACAACGGGATCTAGAACTAGAATATATTTTGATCTTATTACTTCCCAGCAAACACTCATAATTGGCACATAAATGGTTACGCGCACCATCGCCATCATTATAATAATTTGTACTTTTATGGAAAACCATAAACGGACCCGAAGAGAAATGTCCCACCGGCCAGCAGCTGCCTGGTCATTCCTCAATTTGCCAGCAATGTACAATAATGGGCCACCAAAGAACCTCTAATGATGCCATCCAGAGGCGCACTGAAGGGAGGGCTTTGGGGGCTTAAGGCCCCCCCTGGAGGCTAGCAAATAGCATCCCCCCATGAGGCGATAAATTTTTTTTCAGATTTCTATTTGCACCCCCCCATGAGGTGATAAAAAGTAGTGATCGAAGGGATATTCTTGAAAATGTTAGTGCCCCCTCCCAGTAACCTTTCTGGATCCGCCCTTGTTAATCATATTATTATTAGTAGTAGCCCCCCTAGGAAATTTTCTGGGTGCGTCCCTGATGCCATCCTATGTCCATTTTATAACTACATTGCAGTTTCTTAAATGATAATGCGTTATACTGCCAACTCTGGTCATTTGGTATGAAACCATCGACAGGATATGTCTGGCTGTAATCTCACACATTTTTCAATATTTCGGAGTATCGGAACACTTTCATAGCATCCATATATTGCTGTTTTGCATAACAAAAAGTTGTGATTAAATTTATTGAAAATGTAGAGTAATACCCCATTACTATATTTACTAATAATAGAAGGACATGTACAATGTACACTGTACAGGTTTGTTTTACGTTTTACAAATTGATGACTTCGATGTATCGACTGAAACTGCGGCCTGAACTTCTAGCTGCGTAGCATCTTCGGCATGTTCGTATTTTAGGGTCATTGTCATGAAGACGTGCCCTTTGCAGTCCCTTCGCCATAAAAGTTCAGTTTTAAAAAAATTAGTTGTTTTCAGGTTTTAATATTCAAAGTAACATCGGATTAATATAAATAAAATATTTTCTTCGAATTCATCGTTTTCTTTCTGTTTTTATTTCTCACGTTTTATTTCTCAGATCTCACGTATCTTAACTGTCCCTACCCCAATGTATTAGACTTTGACCTGTCAAAAAATATTTTTTCACTGTAATATAGATTTAAAAGAGAGAAGAAACGCCTTGAAAAACACAAAAAAATTAATTTTTAAAAATATGGTACTTTAAAAATTAATTTATCTTCAAAACGCTACTTTATTAAGTGTCTCCAGTAAGTGTTCTCACTTTAGTTAACACGTTGATTCTACTTCTTAGAATCGAGTGGGTGGTGATGACCTTCCTTAAATGTAAGGATATATATTTTATTTTACCAGTTGTGGTTCTAGCTCTGAAAATGAGTGAGTAATTAGTGCTAGTTTTTACTGGTTTGACGTCAAAATGATTGTATTTATAGGAACGATAAGCATAATGTCTCACATTTGTTAACAAAAAATTTCAGTAAAAAATATGCAATATGCTACTTATTTAGTTATCATTTGTTTGATATTTTGATAGAATACATATTTTTAAAATGGCGTTATTTTTTAAGTACACAATCGGCTTTTTAGCGGGAAATTTGAATCTAAACCTCACCTGCGTTAACATCACTTATTTATTAAGTTGGAACATGCAAATAGAAAAGTTTCAAAGTACAAAAAACTAGTTTTTTGTGTTCTTATATACATAAGAGGATAAGTTCTCAAAATCCACTAACTTTTTTACTTCCTTCTCACTTTCATTAAAGTTTTTGTTTTTATTTGGTACATTTGTTTTTCTTTCTGTTTTTTAATTTTTGTGTTAGGGAGAATTAAAGATTTTATTTGTATTTTTTACATTAAGAGACTAAACATTTAATTTTTGCCTTCAACTTTTATTATTTAATCATTATATCTTACTTTTGATACTTTGTTTCTCACTTGCGTTAACTGGTATTTTAAAATATTGTCTTTTTTTAACGAAACTAATTAAGTTTAAGCTCACCCACGTACTTAAAATATCTATTTAATAATTTTTATGTTCTAATCTGAATGTTATATTTGAAAATAAATAAATATATTTTTCTTAAAATTACTTTCTGAAAATTCACATTTTCGTGACAATGCAATTACCCAATTACCCTTTTATGGTTAGAGAGAATACTTACTTTATATTCGCTTTTGAGATATTGATGAAAATTGCCAACATTTTACCAAATGGCCCATTATATGCTTTCAAGGCATTGGCTTATACCGTTTGCTACAGAAAGAAAAAATTATTCTTGCAAGTATTGTAACAGTAGTAGCAAATTTATCTATCTCCATCAACTATTGTGAATTACATGTGAAATCTTTTAAAAAATCAATTTTACGTGAATTCATTCAATAGGTATTCCATATTTCTTTCCAAACTGTTTCTTGTTATAATCATTTATATTTAAAATAACAGGATGATTGAAAAATGCGTTTAAAATAAAGATAAAATTCGAAAATGATTAGTAAATGTACGTAGTCCAGTGTAATTAGTCATTATATAAATGAAAAATTACGAATGATTTTTTTTATTGGATTTCTAATGCCATACTTAAATAAAAAGTTTACCCACTGAAAATGGGGCAATCCGTAAATAAAAAAAAAAAAAATTAGAAATCTCAACGAAAAATACAATTATCGGAATTTTTTAATATTTCTTTTAAGAAAATAATGATTGTTATAGTTGTCGAGGTTGTTTACAAAGAATTTGTAAAAAATGAAACTTTAAAATTAATTTGAAGATGGCAGAAGCTCCAAAAAGCGAAATTAATGAATAGTACAGTAAGTGAAGCTTTTAAATCCCAGCCCGAAAACGATGTAGATAATGAATTTCCAAATTTTTTTCTTCAACATGCTTCATACAGGGTGAGTCATGAGGAACCGTACATACTTCTACCGTAAGTAGAGGCACCTAAGACAAATACCAAGTGACCCCTAAAAACTGTTTGTTCCCTTTCTTTACTATCATACAAAGTGTTTTATGAATTTTGTCCAAAAATTGTTTTGGTCATAACATTTTAACGGTTAATCCGATTTGCCTCATTTTTTACAACAATGTGCACTGATGCCTAACAACCATCATACATATCCAAAATTAAAAAATCCAGGGACGGTTTCAAAAAAATTTGTTGGATTGTATACGATAATTCACCCTGTATATGATTTATTTAAAACTTGATATGAAATTTGTATAGGACACGAATAGGTAGTAAAACCTAAATATTTGAAATTTTTGTCACACTCTCAACAACTTTTTTACTAACGATCAATTTCAAGTCAAATGAAAAGTTTGGCAAAATGGAATATTTTAATGTATACTAATATTTATTAATACAAAAATTTAGCTAAAAAAAAATAATATCTACATAACTCGTGCCGTAATAAGTACCTCATTTTAATCAATTTCCAGGCCAGGTCTTAAAAATGTGGCTGATGTGGTTCATCTAAAAAGTTGCCTCTGTATGTGGTTTCTCCAATTAGTCAAATTGCTTCCAAAAAGGACAGAAATAAGTAGTCAAATTTGAGTTACCTAACTTTCCCCCATTTAAATGTTCAGTTTAAGATCAATTTTAACGAAAACTGTAAGTTTTTCGAGATATTTTTAAAAGCCATCATATTCAAATGCAAGCATTGAATTTAAAATAAATACAACATACGGATCTACGTCCTTTAGTGCTTGTTATTACGTAGGTACTTCCATTTTATTTAATTTTCAGACATTATGCATCCATTATTGTTGAATTTATAAAGATCATAGACGTCTGTGACAATTTGACATTTGAAACCATTTCAGTAATTTGACATTAGGTGTCAGTCTTTAGTTATTAGTATCAACAACTAGTGGGTTAGTGATAGCACAGACGACAGGAACTATACTGTCTTCTGTGGTGATAGTATATTGTAATTTTCTCCATTCAGAAATGCCAAATCTATTTTCAAATGTCGAATACGCTGACATTATTTTTGTTTATGGATATTGTAATGGGAATGGTAGGAGTGCTGCAAGAGAATACCAGACACGATTTCTTCGACGTCGAATACCGAATCATCAAACATTCGGATCAGTTTTTAATTACATCAAAGAAAATGGTACTGAAGCAAAATCAGAACGAGATGTAAATCCTGTTCAGCAAGAAAACATACTTAACGGAAAAGGAAAATCCTAAAATAAGTACGAGGAAATTACGTGTACAATTGCACGTTTCCCAATCTAAAGCAAATAGGGTGTTGCGAAAAAACAACTTACATCATCACATCCAGTTAGTTCAACGGTTACATCCAGGAGATGAAATCCACCGTCTAGCATTTTGTAGATGGGTTGCGAACAATAGACTCGGATTGTATAGAACACTGTTCATAGACGAAGCGCTTTTCACAAGAGATGGAATATACAATTCACGCAACTCACACGTATGGGCAGAAGAAAATCCACATGCGATTCACGAATGTTGCTCGCAGCAAAGATTCTCTGTGAATACTTGGGTTGGAGTAATAAATAACCATCTATTAGGTCCTCATTTTTTTGATGGTTCATTAACAGGACAAGTTTATTTAAATTTTTTACAAAATATTTTGCCCAATCTGCTTATTTGGGGACGATTAAAAGAGTTGGTCTACGCGGGAAATGTAAATACAAGGCAAGAACTGATTGACAGGATTATTATTAATTGCTGCAACATTATCAAAAATGACCCCCTAACAATTAGGAAGTCTATCAGACATTTAATTATCCGACAAGAAAAGAGTATGGAAACAGATGAATTTCACTTTGAAAATCTTTTATAATTATGACATTTATCTTTTTTTTTGTTGAATTTCTTCTGCAATGTTTAAGATGTTTTGATATTTTCGTTATTCCTTTACTTTTATGGATGTGGAAGTAATAGGTGACGATATTAGGGAAAGCCACAAAAGAGATTACCCAATTATTGTCATAGGTGACGATAAAAGGGTTTTTACATAAAATTTTCAGTTCAATAAAAAATATATTGATATTGTCATTATGAAGCTGTTTTATTTTTTAACAGCTATACAAAGGTACAAAATTTTCGGTACCTAATTATCGTCACCCACTTTTCTGAATAGTTTGACTACAAAAAAAAAATATTTCAAAGGGTGACGATATTATGGACTATCTATGACGATAATATGATAGATGGAAAAAACACTACTTAATGAAAATATTGAACGAAAAATTAAACAAGTTCCTTGTCATTTTACATAAAAATGAGAAAAATAGGATCAAAACTCGGATCAAAAACAAGTGAAGAACATAAATTAAAAATAAACAAGCTAAAAACGTACTCTTCGCCAATTTACTTAGCTTTTTATATATGATTGTTACACATTCTATAGGATACTCTTCGCAGTTTTCTTGTAAATAATGTTAGTTTTTGGACGTCCTAAATTTTGTGATATCGTCTTTGTTGTGAAAAAAATTATATGAAAAAAAAATGAAAAAAAATGTCCAACCTGTGTGGGATTCGAACATGGGACCTTTGGATTGCAACACAACAACAACAACAACAATAACAATTTATTAACATTTGTATATACATTTATGCGCCTTGCCGGAACCTGTCCCGGAGCCAGCCAGACAACCACGGCGCTGAGTGCCGTGGTGATTGCAGAGCTGGGCGAGGCAGGTCCGGT
Organism: Rutpela maculata; assembly: GCA_936432065.2. NCBI lineage: Eukaryota > Metazoa > Arthropoda > Insecta > Coleoptera > Cerambycidae > Rutpela > Rutpela maculata. The sequence continues at coordinate 20,069,787 of OW386285.2, forward strand.
TTGGCTTAACGACGGATGTCTTAGTTAGTACTCCTGTCTGTCACAGGCAGACTTAAAAACTAAAATAAAATTAAAAATGTGTCCACACGGACCTAAAGCTAATTAAAAGAAAACTGTAAAAAATTATCACTCACTAGGCAAAGCACTTATTTAATTTTGGTTGGTGGCACGGGAAAACAGAACTTAACGAAAAAACCCGTTTGAAGTAATTCCACCCTGGTGGTCTTCCTGCCGCCAGGAAAATGCCGTAGAACTTTAAAAAATATATGGTAAGAAATATTTTGGTTTTTACGAATTTATAGGTCAAGATGGAATTTAGAAACAAAAAGGACAAAAGAACAAAAAGGATAAAACAAATAGAACATATCAAGGGGATAGAGAAAGTTGGTTATAGGTTTTAGTAAAGATTAAAGGTGGGGAAATAAGAAGTTGTCGTATAGGAAAGTTTGGCTAGAGAGGTTGCCGGAAAATAGGCAACGCCTGGTATGGTAGGAGGTGTCGGATATCGAAAAGGATTGCATTATGCTTTCTGATTCGGGTTATGTTGCGGGTTAGCGGACTATCGCCCAACACAAAGCTTTAGCCGCTGCGTCACCACATATTGCTACGAAAATTTATTGTCTGTGATATACCTATATCTTTCGACAATCATGCATATTTCAACTCGTACTTCTATGAAATATATATTAGTAAAATTCATAAACAAAAAAAAAATATTATGGAAATAATATTTCGCAAGATTTCCATTTTAGTACAAGCGAAAAAAATTAAGAGAATATTTTTTTTTAAATTAAATAATTAATAACTTTTTTATTTACCGATAGATGTTCTTCCTCTAGCTAACACTGACTTACTTTCCAAATTTCAATACAATCGGACTTTTCTTTCTTAAGTTATCGTGCTTACAAGAAACGTGACGGACGGACAGACGGAAGGACAGACAGACGGACAGACAGACGGACATTTTGAAAGTTGTTCAGAATTCGTTCACTAATACAATGATCTGAAAATTTTTTCTCTACGAGTGATATTTACGATTTTAGAAATGTGCCGATCAAATACAATATTCTCTTCGTTTTTGCGAAGAGTATAATAATAAAGTCAATATTAATAATTACAGTATAAATAACAATCCTCTTTACCAGTGAAGGCCTAAGTGACCTTGTGCGAGAGGGGGCTACACACTTCGAGACAAGAGACAGCCACTGAGTATCCTAGTATACTAGGACAAATTTATTTTCCATAAAAAATCTCAGTACCGCGATTGAAATTCGAACCCGCGACCTCGGAATTTAGGGTGAGAGTTAAGCATGCAGTCATACTGTCATTCTGTTGTAAAATATGAAAATATGGATTGCTTGGACTATTAATAATTTAATATGTAGAGACTACAGTGTTAAGAAAATTACATAAAGTGGAATGAATTGACAATGTCGTCTATAGGAAATTATTGGAGAATATGAAGAAAGTGATACTGGAAAGAAGGCTATTAATAGGAAATAATATGTGTACGAAATGCTCGATATGCCAATGAAAGAGAATATGTATTTCTGTTTAAAAAAATTTTTATGTACACATTCCATTCGTTTATAGGTATAATTTGATTTATTTCTTGTTCATTTTATAACTATTCTAATTTGTTATAAATTTTAAATGCTTTAGTTTTAAAATAATTTAAAAAATATTTTAAATAAAATTTCTGATATCAACTAAGACTGTGAGGATATTTGGGACATATATATGACGATAAATAGAGCGTCAAGTGACGATTATTAGGACAATCGGTTTTTATTCCCTATTACACTAAAAATATCTCGAAAAATATAAAACAACGTTGTTTTCCTGTTAAAAATATCTTATTACTCTCATTTAAAAATAACTCAAATATCACAACATTAAATAGCTATATTAATTACTTCCACATCCGGTGGAAGTATAGTAACGACAAAAAAATTTTTTAAATTTTTTATTGTTCAAATAAGCTTAGAATGTCATGAAACGTCGAGATTTTAAGTTTGAGCGAAAATAAATTTCTGTCTGTCTGTCGGTCTGTCTGTCGGTCTGTAACTTTTTTTGAGCGCACGTTTACTCTGGAACCGTTTGAGATATTGACTTGAAATTTGGTACACATATGTACTTTAACGAGATCTAGAACTAGATTATATTTTCATCTTGTTCCGTCGAAGGGTTGGGAGGTAAATGGGGGTAAATTTGGGGTAAATAGGTAAATCAAGGAGGTAAGAGTCCATAAAATTGGTATTTAGTATATACAAGAGAAGCTAAGGTCTCAAAAAAATGTTGTCATTAACCACCCCCCTTACCACCCCCACTCCATTATTAAAGGGGATGAAAAAAATTTGTGAATTAGTGTGTGTACAAGAACCAGAAACCTCAAAATATTTTGTTTACTTCATCCACCCCCACTACCGATGTGGGGTATCGTTTTATGGGTTTTTGGGGTAGAGTATTTCAAATATTATATTATTAAAGTTCCATAAACAATTATTTCCACATGCAAAATTTTTTCGTTGTGAGTGACTTGGATAGAGAATCTGGATGTGGAAGTAGTGATTCCTTGGGCAGCGGTTTTTTGAGTTTTCATTACAAAATTATTAAAGTCAAAAGTTAAACTTTTGCTTAACATGACGATAATTGGTACATTTACCTTACGTATTGTAAATAAACATAAGACCGGACCTGAAAATTATTTAAAATGATGGTACTTATTAAACCTAGGCACGTGGTATGTAGATATATTTTTTTTTTTAGCTAAATTTTTGTTTTAATAAATATTAGTATACCTACATTAAAATATTCCATTTTGCCTAAAACTTTTCATTTGACTTGAAAATTGATCGTTAATAAAAAATTTGTTGAGAGTGTGACAAAAATTTGAAATATTCAGGTTTTACTACCTATTTTTTTGAAACCGTCCCTGGACTTTTTTAATTTTGGATATGTATGTTGGTTGCTAGGCAACAGTGTACATTGTTGTAAAAACTAAGGCAAATCGGATTAACCGTTAAAATGTTATGACTAAAACAATTTTTGGACAAAATTCATAAATATTCTGTATGCTAGTAAAGAAAGGGAACAAACACTTTTTAATGGTCACTTAATATTCGTCTTAAGTGCCTCTATTTACGGTAGAAGTATGTACAGTTCCTCATGACTTACCCTGCGTATAAAAATTTATATTGTCATTTTTCCTGCTTTTTGATTAGGGGTTGTCGCAAAAAAAACAAAAAATACACAGTCTGATAAAGAACCAAATTATAAGAAAGAAAGGTCTTATACACTTTTTTGCTAAAATGCATATTTTTCGAGATATTGCGAACTGAGAATTGCAATTTTCACCTAAATCGAGCCCTAAATTTTTTGTCGATATTTCGAAAAATTAAAATATTTTTTTAATTGTGGTAGGTACCTAATTTTCAATGGGTAAACTTTTTCGTTTATGGCATTATAAATCCAGCAACAAAAATTTTATTCAAATCCATTCATTATAGCTGGGTTTCGAGGTGGTATACCTAAACCTATAATTGCATTCGACTAACACATGATTTTTGTTATTTATTTTTTAATGAAAAATCATAAACTAATACAAAATGAGACATCTATTTTTGAAATATAATAAAGTTAGTGATATTTTTTATCACCCTGTATTTTCACTTATTTTTATATTTACTTGACTCGCCATATTTTAGCAAAAGATGTCTCCTGCAATTTGACTTAAGTATATTTTGCGTCTGATACCTATAGGTACCTATACATATTTATTAAGCATTCATTTCTTGAAAATAATCTGTGGAAAAAAAGAGGTGCTAAATAAAATAACATTCGAACTTATTATGAACTTAAAATTGACCAAATACCTATACAGGGTAGGTATTCATCCATTTAAAATAACGAATGCTGATTGCTTCTTCCGGTAACCAGGAGTGGCAGAATAAAAGTATTTTTTTGTTCCTGGCTATAGGTACTCTTTATCACCAAACTTAACATACTTTCGGCGAAATATAGGTAGTTTATAAAGGGTTATTGTGGTGGAATCATATACTTAATGGAAATCGGATATATTACCGTTAAATTCACACCTCTATAACATAAGTATAGGTAGGTATACCTAGTTGGAATATTTAGATTTCGTATTTTGTTTCACAGTTCATAATATATCTAATACTTAAATATTCCCGGCGTAAAAGTACCATTTGTAAAAGTACCATCAGAAATAGCGAGTAGGTATAAAAACTGAAAAGTTAAAAATTGTTCTATTTACCTATTTCAATTGGACGATTAGTTACATTTTAAAGGTACACTGCCTGTGGTTAAACGGTTCTTTGTTATTTTCACTCACCTGTATTTTTGCCTCTAGAACGCGAAATTCAGGTAAAAAATTATCAAGGGTACCCATAGGTATATATTTCCCGAGGTAAGTCATATTTAGAGTTTAAACTACCACAAACACACTTATCGCACTTTTGAAAATTGATTTATTTAAAAATTTGTTGGTTTCTTTGTCTCACTACCGAATACTTAAGAACTCACGCACATTTCTATACTTAGTTATTGCTTCATATTTACTTTCTGTTCACTATAAAACTCAAAGTAAAATTTAATTTCAAACTAAAAACATTTGATAACGTGTAGGGACCTAATGAACTGAGGTATTGGCAGTACTGGAACAGGTTACTTGAAATTTTATTTTTAAAACAAATGAAATACTACACACACACTCAGTTTCCCCTGAATTATTATATTCGTAACGTAAGTGACCAAGTGTTTATACTAGATATAAGCTATAAGTGTAATTTGTGACAATATTCCCTTTTCGATAAGTGTAAAATTGTGTGGAGTCGATCCTCGTCAATTCTTGAGTTGAAAATTGTGTCCGAAAGATAAAAACTGATAAAATGAGTAATAGGGTAAGTGTATGAAAACATTTTAGAAACTCCGACGTTTTCCTAAGCGTATTTTTACTCTAAAGCACAACCAGAGATTGTATTATAAATTCCATTTATTTTTATAACTTATTAACTTGGAACTTGGAATTCATTTATAAACGTTTTCTTCGTTTGGAGCGCAATCATTTCTTGATCGGTGGTGACATCTTGTGCACTATGGTTGAATTTCTAAGCTTGAGTGAGAAGTTTTCCTTCTAAATCTCAGGTAAACATGAGTTTAGATTTTTTGGGAAATTATTTTGTCATTATGTATTAAATCAAACCTGTTATATATAGATTATCGTACTACTTTAACTGGAAGCGTTTAGTAAATTATACTGTTATTTTAAAACTGAAAATTGGTATCCATAGGAAAATGTGATCTTATAAAGTTAAGTGTCCTAAATAATAGATGTCAGGCCAGGTGCTTCTAATTTAATTAATTCTATTAAGTATATAACTACGTACAAATAAATTATGACAAAAAGTAAATTAAGATTCATAGAAGTCAATGTTAAATTTAAATAACTGGATTTTATTTCATTGTTTTAATTTACATTATTAGAAATTTAGGGAAAATCACCGTTATGAATAATAATCATCTCAGTGACGGTTAACATTTGACATTGCAATCCGTTAAGCAATAACGCGTTTCCATTGGTCAAGTTTATTTTTGAACTATTTTAAAGTGCAACTGTGAGGTACGATAAACTGTCAGCGTTGTTTTGTAATTTTATTTAATTGGTTTTGGCGTATTTAACGAACGTTATAAGAAATTAAGTGTAGTGATAAGTGAAAAAGACATAATCCTAGAAATAACTGACATACACTGAAAATGTCAGCAGATATGGCTTTTAAAACGCCACTGGCCCCAAAATCAAATGGTTGCATGTACACGCCGACCCCAAATAAAGCAACGTCTGATAAATCTGATAGTGAAGAAAGCACAGGTACCTCAGATACTGGTTCAGCATATACAGGATCTTCGAGTGACTTGACTATTGTGGCATTATTTGATGAACTTATGCGATTAATGAAACAACGAAGAGATGATCGAATGGAAGAAGCTTTCATAGTTTTTGCTGATAACATGAAAGTTATGTGGTCTCAGTGGCAAATGTCAGTCAAGGTTTGTGAAAGATTGCAAAATCTGCTTGATATTAGAACACAAGAGTTCAGCGAAATGGAAAGAAACCTTATGTTGGCCAGGAAACTTTTGGACCAAGAGAAGAAGAAAACGAGACAAGCAGAGGATGAAAGAGACGAATTGGTAAGTAATGTATAGTTTTTGTAATTAATTATGTTGGTTAGTTTACTCAGACATTTTGAAAGAGAAGCGTACATATGTAAATAGTAAACAATATTTTTGTAATATTTTCCAGGAAATCCAAATAGCAAAGGTTCGAAACCTACTATTTAAAGATAATCGCACAAAGTTAGCTGATGAGACTCGAGAACAGTTAGCTTTCTTGAACAGGGGCCGTCGAAGCAGTGGAGATCAAAATGCTCCTGTTGGTAACCAACTCACTGCCATTCCAGAAGTGAATTCCACAGGTAATTATCCTAACATCCCTTGCAAATAGCTGTATTACTAACATTCGAATGAATAATACGTAAAACACACAGTATACTGTGATTTTTGTTTTGTGGTAATATATGTTTTTCCACTATATTTTTTATCATTTTATAAATATTATTTAGGTGCTTTCTTCCTATCGACAATCTTACCTAAATTTTAGATTCTTACCTAAGCTAACTTGCAAAAAGAACGATCAAAACAGATCGGAAAATACATGCACGCACATCGTTAAGATTCAGTATTTTGACTAATTGCCACGTTTAAATCAACCTAAAGTCTGTTCACCAAGCTCTAAGAGTAATTCTCACTGTCACTTGTCAAATGAAACCAATGAGGAACATGGTCACGTGATATATTTGTTTGTTTACATGCGGTCTCAGAGCTTGGTGAACAGACGATGGGCCCGTCCAACACGCTGTCACTTTCCTTTGTTTGTACTACAGCAGCCATCTTTTGTTATGGTAGGTTCAGTTCAGTAATAATGTCATTCTAGCAGATCATTACAGAAACATCATTACTAAAAATTTGCCCCTATCATTATTTTTCATACCTTACATGTCCATCATTACTGACATTATTTTTTTCGTCATTATGTTATTATCATCTTCCACCATTATCACATTATATTGTTCCAATTAGCTAGATATCGTAACCTCTGTATTGATCTTAGTGTATAATTTTCCCTCATTCCGTGGTCCAGTATTATGTGTAAAATTTTAAAATGCCTCGACGGGTCCCAAGGAGAGAAAAAATTGTGCCCTTGTATTTAACTTTAATTTCTTCCTATCCACATTCATTTGTTCTCTTCTGTCTTGTTAGTTTAGGTACACATATAGTTGTTCTAATTTTAAAATTGTGACTGTATGGAGAAAGAAAAATTCATAATCTTATAGTTTGCTTCATTCAATAATAACTAATTATTGACTTCAGAACAAAGGCTTTACTATTTCAGCTAAGAGAATGTTTCAAACAATAATATTCAATACAAATACAATGCCAATTTATTGAGTTTCCTATTTATGTTAGTCTAGACATTAGCCGGGAAAGGATAGCGATGAATTGAACTGTCAATAGTGTCAAGTAGCATATATGTGATTGAGCAACGTTGATTTGATAAGCCCTTGTAAAAATTATTTTGAATTACATCCCCTCCAAATTTAAATACCAATTGTCTTGTCGCCCTTGTCGCGCACACTGATAATGTGCTCATACTACTATCCTCCTTCTCCGACTATAGTATAATATCGAGAAAATTACTGTTTTTACATATCGTACTATTCTTGCAGGTTCCATTTTGTCCGATTTTAGTTTTTCCCATTCTGAAGATGACCTGGACACCTCTAAATGTTTCCAAACCGGTAGAGAATGGCGAAAACATAGAGCTAGTACAGCTGCTGCACCTACGGAGCCCGCTGTCAAGAAAAGACGATCGTCTTCAAATAAAGTGGTGGAGGTAAGTTATTGTCTTCTATGAGTTTAGAGAGAAATCATTAGTATTACGTTAAAATTTGTGAACAAAGTTATACACAGTACGGCTATAATATACTCGGGCATCCTATTTGTGGTGAGCAGAATTATGCGACATATAAGGTGAATTTCAGCATAGATGGCGTATGAATATATGTTCTAACCTTTTTGTTTCCACCAGAATTCTTTTTTGCATGTCAGAAATCATGAAATGCTCATCAAAACTGAGGTGTCAACGGAAACATTAAACAAGCCATAATTTCCAGAGTTTTCAAGATATAATTCTTAATTTATAGTCAGAAAAAAATGCGAATAGAATAAGTGTTTTCATAACATTCAGAGAAACTTGATTTTATGTCTTTTATTGATAGAAATTAGTCTTCTTTATTATTATATCATACAGTAGTGGCAGTTAAACATCTTGGGTCGATCCCTATAATAAGATAGAGTGAAATATAAATAGCAAAATAATGTACCTGAAAGAAACGGATATATTACCATTGATGCCAAGCACTTTCAACATTTTAAGAGTTCCGCCCTTTATCCCCTCCTATTGTCCCTCCTACAGCTTGAGACGTTTATGATGAAAACAGGAGTTCCCTAAAAATTGTTTAGTACATTTCAAGATAAGGTGGGGTGTACTATTCTTGTCAAGAATGATACGTGTATTGGAGTTTGCTGGAGAGTAGTTATTTGATGCATTTTTTAATGCTGAAATAACCAAACACTATTTTATTTTTGCCTATTTTTAGCCATGTGGCATGAAAATTAAACTAATATTCAGTACATAAAAAACATATATCATAATAATAATAATAATAACATAATAATAATAACAAATTTATTCCATAGTACCAAAAAAAAACAGGCGTAGAACAAGTCAGGTTACAAAAATAGTGTATAATGCAAATATAAATAAAAGAGTAATTTTACACATTAAAATCATCTCGCTAAGATGCGACAATACAATAAAATATTACAACATTGTTTATAAATTAAAAGTTTTTGAAGTATAAAGTACATGACAGGATACACTTATTTATATAATTTCACAGGTAGTTTTAAAGAGTAGATTGGATGAATTCTGATATATTGTAAAAGTTTTGATGTATTAGGTATTGTTTTAATTTTGATTTAAAATTTCTCTTCGGTTGGTCTTTGAGTTGTTGGGGTAGATGATTATATATTTTCAGTAATTGGGACACTACATTTCTTTGGACTCGAGTGAAAGAAGTTTGGGGCGGGCGTAGCACTAGATTGGCACGGCCTCTTGTTGTATATGGATGCACCGCTTCATACCTGGTAATAAGTTCATTGTAATTATCTTTCACAAAACAAACACATTCATATATATATAGACATGGCAAGGTAAGTATCTTCTTGTGTTTAAATATTTCGCTACATGTCTCTCTTCTCTTTAGATGAAATATGCTTCTTAGGCATGACTTTTGGAGCCTGAAGATTCTAGTAGCCTCAGATGAATTTCCCCAAAAAATTATGCCATATTTAATTCTGGAATTTACATATGCATAGTAGGCACTTAGTGCAGCTTCTTCATTGACTTCATTAGATATGATACGTAGTGCATAGATGAAAGAACTTATTTTACCAGCAAGGTAATGGATGTGGCATTTCCAATTTAACTGGGAGTCGATCTCTACACCAAGAAACTTTACATGATTTGTAGATGTGAGATTTTCGTTGTTGTAGGATATTATTAGAGGATCTTCTTGTCTTAAACTAAATTTTATTAAGTTTGTTTTTCCGATATTCAGTTTTAAATTATTCTGTGTATACCATTCTTCCGTTTTTTCTAGGGCATCAGTTATTTCTATTGTCAACTCTTCTTTTGATTTAGTTCTTGTTATGAGTGAGTTGTCATCAGCGAATAGATTTAACAGGTGATTAGTTATTTTAGGTAAATCGTTTATGTAAAGTAAAAATAATATTGGCCCAAGAATAGACCCTTGTGGTACTCCTTTCTTCGTCGTCACCCAGTTAGATTGTATCACTTTTCCTGCTTCCGTTGTCATTACACATTGTCTTCTGCTATATAGGTATGATTTTAAAATATCAAGTATATTTCCTCTGAAACCCATTATTGATAATTTTTCTAGTAATATATCATGATCGACACTATCAAATGCTTTTGATAGGTCCATAAATAAACCAACCACAAAATCTTTTTGACTGATTCCTTCTAAAATTTCACATAGCGATTAATTAATACGGCTTTATTTGTAATTTGTTTCTTGCTAAAATAACTTAATTAAGAGAGGTTTATAGAAACATGATTTGTTAATTTATTTAGATTTATACTGTGTATTTTAACATGGCGTAAAATAATTTACGTTCCCCAATCTCCCCCAATGTCAAATCTCGGCATGCTTTGCTGGCAACAGGTCAGAAGCCTCTATTCTTTAGGAAAATAAAAAAAATAATTAAACAAAGTTTTTTCTGAAAAGAATATTGAAAAATAGCGAACGAAAAATAGATTTTTAATCACCCCCAAAAAAATTATGAAAAAATTCATGTAGATCTGATGAAGACACATCACATATATTTTTTTCATCATAACGTAGGTCAATAGGTTTTTTTTTAAAATATTAAAAATTTTTGAAGCCTCAAAAAAAATTGAATTTCCCGCCAAAAATTTGGAAAAAAATTGTACTTCATGCGCGCGTCGAAGACCTTCAATTTGGCGCAAGAAAAACTGAAAAATCTTTTAATGCGGCTGAGATACGTGAAAAAAACGAAAAATCTTCGTAATCCAATAAAACAGTTTCTGGAGCACCTAAGTAAATCAAAATATGGGGAAGAGCACGTCTTTTTGTTCTCAACAAACCTAGCTGGGTGAGATTTCAAAAAGTAAAAAGGCCCTTTGGCATATACCAAAAAGGGCAAATTTCTCATAATTTGACACTTTTCCATCACTTCCACTTTCCCCAGAAATGACCTCAACTTTGAAATTTTAAATGGAGGAACACCCCGTATATTTTTTTACGCTTTTGGATTCCGGAGACGATTTTAAGTATGACTGCATAGTTTTAAAAAATTTTTGAGACTACTTGATTCCTTTAGGGCTATTTTTATTTTTGCATCTAGAGTACAGGGAATGCACTCAAATCAATCAAATGGGCCAAAACAATAAGAGAAAAATGTAAACATGAGATTTTTCGAATTGGTTTAGTAGCTACGACAACCCAAAATTTCTGAAATAATAATAATAATAACTTTATTTTCATAGACTTACAAGAAATCACTAATTTGTAATTATGTCAACTTTTTCAAATGGCAACATCTTTTAGACACTGTAACAGTATATTTTACTCGTCACGCCATAGTATTTTTAAACCTTTCTGAATTATAACACAATTTCTGTTCGTAAATGAATATAAATAAGTAACTATAAGTAAAAGAATGTCACTGGAAACAAGTACACCTACCGTTTTGCGTCGGGAAAATATCGCTTAGTGTTATCTTTTCCATGGTATTTTTCGCCTTATTTGATTGTCTAGCTATTTTGAATTTTCAGTTTTAACGGACTAGATGTCAATATTATTGACGTTCTGACAGTGTTACCAACTAGTTACCAGTTAGATCGCGATTTTCCCATTACTTGTAAAAGTTCATCTGGATAAAAGAATTCCTTTAATAAATCAATCTTATTATGCAAATAGCTTTTCTTTGACTAAAATATATGACAGGCCAAGGACCGTAACCGAACCTAAACCGTAACCGAACCTAAACCGTAACCGAAAACTGCACCGTAATTACGATTTTTTTCTAATCGTAACCGAAATCGAAAACTGTAATGTGGGATTCTGGAAAACCGAAACCGCAACCGAAAACCGAAAAGGTAACCGTAACCGAAACCGAGCCGAAATGAATTTAGCTTTCAGTCCCTGCAATCATTAATTTAATTTTAACCGAAACCCTAACCGAAAACCACACCGTAATTACGAATTTTTCCTAACCGTAACCGAAACCGAGAACCGGATTGACACTGCTTTGAAAACCGAAACCGAAAACCATATTAACACTGCTCTGAAAACCAAAACCGTAACCAAAAACTGAAAATGATGTACATCAGTTAACCGTAACCGAAACCGAACCAAAATAAGTTTTGGTCTCTTGGGACAGGCTAACTGTTATGTTATTCCTATAACAACAATTAATTGAAGGATAATGTTCTGTGTGGCGACATCTCTGGGGCATTAGCATCACATCAGAGATCAAATTGAACAGAGATCTTGCATATGAAACTACAGAAATGTATTCCTGGTTGCGCCACTTACTAGGACACTTTTTACAGGATTTATCCAATTTTTTTTTTAAATTTCCACTGAGAACTGCCACGATGGTATTCATTTTTTACTGAAGCTACTAATACGAAAACATTTTGACCAAGCGTCATCCTTTTTAAGGGATTAATTTTTGTACAGTAATAAATGGTGATTTGAAGTTGTTAAATTCCCTACACACATCTGTCGAGGCAAATTTTTAAATAATTTATTTTTTTTACATTTTTTGTGTCAATTTTATCTTTTTGACAGCTGTTAGCTGTCAAATTATGTATTTCGCAGTTTGATTTTACTACTATATAGTTTATGTACTATGTGTGGACTAAAAAATTTAATTTTCATGTGAATATAGCGATATTGGTTCATTATTCAATTTTTAATATATTTTTTTTACAGTTAATTGGCAGTTTATTATGGCATTAATAAAAGTTGACCAAGTCATTTAAAAATCTGCCTCGACAGATGTGTAGGGAATTTAATTACCTTTAATTTAAAGAAAAATTATCCTGATCCGATGGATATTAAGGTCTATAGAGATTTTTGAACAGTAAATTCCGGAATTTCCCCACTGTGCAACGTACAGGTCCATATGTTGCAATTACTCACTTAAAATCGTCTCTGGAATAAAAAAAAATGTAAAAATATTCAGGGTGTTCCATTTAAAATTTCAAAGTTGGATTCGTTTTCGGGGAAACCGGAAGTGATGGAAAAGTGTCAAATTATGAAAAATTTGCCATTTGCCAAATTTAAAACTTATATAGTGATAACTCTGGAAACTATGGCTTCTCTAATGATTCCGTTGACACCCGGTATAGTCAGAAAACAACGAAATAAATTTAGATTGTGTTGATTATTCAAATCGTCGAGCAAATCATCAAATTTCAGGTATAAAATTATTTATCTTTTGCAGATTGGTCCTACGGATACCGTCCGGGCTACAACAACAGTAACAGTATCAAAAGAAGGACCAATAACAGCAACATCTGTTATTGAATCAGTACCTAAATCTAATGTACTTTCCAATCCCTCAACTCCAAGTGTAAGTTTTTGTGTATTATGAAAAATGGTGTCAATATCAGAATTTATTTTTAAAACAAAAAATATTTCTACGTGAAATTAAAAAATATCAAGAGCCAAATGCTCTACTATCAACTGACAGTGGACTGCATTAGTATGACGTCACATAACTATGCAACCCCTATGTACTACTCACACAAGTTGCCTGCCAAGCACACTGGAACTTGACCCTTAATGGGTATGTTTATAAGGTGACATTTTCAAGAATAGAAACATAGCGTACAATTTTATTTAATTTCTCTCGTGGAAGAAATATTTAGGAACTTTCAGTTACCATTTATCATGCACAAGGTATGAGAAAATATACACAAGTATACAGTATTACAAAAACTGTATTTGAAAGTAAAATAAAGTTCTTATAAATCATAATATATTAATATATACATTTCAACGTAATTTTTAAATGTCAAATAGGTATTAGAAGTACTTAAATATTTTTTCCATGGGAGAAATAAAATAAAATTCTGGGCTATGTTTCTATCCTCGAAAATGTTGCCTTATAAACATATGCTTTAAGGGCCAAGTTCCAGTGTGCTTGGCAGGCAACTATATAGGGGTTGCCTAATTTGTAACGCCATGACTAATAGAGTCCATTTCCAATGCAACAGGAAAGGGGAAATTAAGTAAAACCAAAAAAAAAATCAAATAAAACTCCCTGTACTTCGAAAAGTTTCTAAGGAAAACTCTTTTTACTTTAACAGTTTCAAGTGTTATATATTTTTTGATGACCTGTATTTTTAGGATTTTGGTGTGCCTCAACCAAATGCTCCTGTCAATTTAATTTTCGAATCCTGGAATCGTGAGGGAATACACAAATCAAACCAGGGCAATATAAGGCAACATTGTTTCCAGCAAAAGACAGTTGTAATGCCCGATTCCTGCGTATCATGTGAAAAGCGCATCCGTTTCGGCAGGTCTGCCCTAAAGTGTAAAGATTGCAGGTCTATATGCCATTTAGAATGTAAAGAGCAGCTTCCTCTACCATGTGTTCCAGTTGCAAATACACCTGGACAAAAAAATCTATTAGTAAGTTAAGAGTAAATATTATTCAGTAAGTAGGGCTTAACTCGCCTTGAAAGTATGCTCAGTTACCGTTCCTAGGTCAATATATAGATGGTTGTCTGCGAAAACATTTAACACGTTAAGCTCCTGTATATAAACGATTTTTGGGTTCCCGTGGACCGGATTTTTTTTTCCACAAATATTATTAAATACATTCGGGGGCAGGGTTGGCACAAAAACTCACCATTAAAAAAACCGATGGGTAAAATGGGTGGTTTTTTGTGGGTTTTTGATTTTTAGAAAAACCCACCCGTTTTTTTTTTTAAGGAAGATTATAAAAAATTATATTTTTGCCTCACAAATACTTGAATAAAACAATAAATCAGTAAACAATAAAACAAGTAAATAATAAACTTGAGAAAAATAAAAAATGAAACAAATAACAAAAACTTAACAAACTCTCCTCAAAGTGGAATGCGAAAGGCAAAAGATAAATATCTTTTGAAAAGATATTTGTTTTATTTAAATGTCTAGAAATCTTAACTAGCTTTGACGCCTTTTCAGCTCCAAGCTTATTCCTTAGTTTGCTCCAAATATGGCCTAATGTAGAAAATCATTTCTACTGTGGTACTAGAAGCGGGACAACTATGCAATTTTGAAAAAAAAATGGCACATATTTACTAGGTTTTCATAACAGAATATTTCCAACACAGTCCAGATGTTCTCACATGCTTTATTGTCAAAGCAATGTGGAAGTATAAAGGATGGAAGGCTCACCTCGTAAACGACTAGACCGGGCTTATGTTATCATCATGCAAGCGAGAGGGAAAACAAACACGCCCTCAAAAACGGAGATAGAGGACGCGTGACTGGGGCAGAATGAAAGTAATGGAAAACGGTATCTCTGCGCAAGCGCTAACTTCGTAAACAATAATCCAGATCGCGTGCCTTCTTTAAATTTGAACGTTATACGCGTTTAAATCTATCCATGCAATGTTGTCGCTTGTAACGGTTTTCCCCAATATTGCGATAGTATGACAAACCCCATGGACAAACCACATTATAAAATGATATCTTAACAACGTGCTAAGAAATCCTCACTAGCTTTATTCGTTTTCTGTTTTTTGCTTTTTGTGAATACGCATTTTCCCCAAATACTTTTACATCTACAATAATATTGACATCCGAAAAGTTTTGAAGGCGAGGCGTAGAAATAAATGCGGCAACCTCGAAATAATTCGTATCCAAAAACTCGCACAGGCGCTTAACTTGCTATTTCTCTTATTTTGAAATCGTTCTGCTGAGGCGGATCATAGCTATACTGGGGGGTTTAATGTTGGTTAACAGGCTTAGAGATATAGATGGGCCTTCCTTCCTTTATACTTTCATGCAAAGCAACGCCGAATGAAAGGTGGGAAATTAGGCGGGAAATTTGAATTTTACAAACACCCAGAATAAACCAGAAAAACCACAGTTACCCAGAAAAACCCACCAAAAAACCCATCTAAATACCCAGTGGGTCGTCTTGTTCTAAATAAGGTGGGTTTTTGCACAACCCTGTTCAGAGGGAAACATTTTGGGCCATCTTTTCTTAAATTTTCTTGTTGTTTGGTATTTTATTGGCATTTGAATTTGAGGTACATGTAAGTACCTCGCAGGCTGGAATGGTCTTGGACTGGCAAGATACTAATGTGTGCCGCACAAGTTCGTCCCTGTCTTACATCTACTGCTATATCCAATACGATAATAGTCCACAGTACATCGCCCTTTTTTGATGATTAGTAACAGGCTGAATTTTCGTGAGTAGAATAGAATAAAATAGAATAGAATAATTTATTAACCTCAAATTAACATAACATAAGTTACAAAAGGCAAGTCATAAAATAACGGTACAAAAAATTACAGGAAAAAAATATATATATAAACAGCAATAAATAATACAGTTACATTAAAATAATCAGTAATAAAAAAAATTCAGTTATATTATAAAATAAGAAACAAGTGATAAAACATATAAACCCAAGTTGCAGGCCTTAATTCCCTACTGGAAACAAGAATTTTTTAATGGAGTAGAAAGCGTTTACTTCTAAAAAAGATTTTACGCCTTTTTTGTAAGTAGTATAGTTCCCTAATAATTTAATATCATCAGGTAATGCATTATAGAGGATGATACAGTTGTAGAGTGGAGATTTACGAAACATAGTTGTTCTGTATGTAGGCAATCGCAGGTTTATATTTCTTGTGTTGTAGTTGTGAATATTGGATTGGTGTATAAAGTCCATTAGGTGTCTCTTGGTAAACAAAACACATTTCAGAATGTATATAGATGGCACGGTTAAAATTGCATATTCTTTAAAGACTTGACGACAACTTGCCCGGTAGTCCAAATTAAACATTAATCTTAATATTCTTTTTTGTGAAATCAAAACTCTACTGAGATCAGAGGCAGAACCCCAAGACATGATGTTATAGGAAAGATGGCAGTAAGCAAAAGCATAATAAAGATTTATTGTACACTCAACAGTTAAGAACGACTTTATCTGTAGAATTGCGTAAAAGGCCTTATTCAGCCTTCCACATACATGTGTGATTTGGTTGCGGAAAATCATATCAGAGTCAAGCCAGGTGCCTAGTAGTTTAGTATGAGTTACAAAGGTATAAGGGGACTCCTTTATAAGAGTGTCAGGAATAGTCTTTTGAAGATGAAAATCTATACATAAGTACTGTTTTTTGCTTATTCAGAATTAAAGAATTTTTATGGCACCAGAAATCCATTTCACTAAATGTGTCCACAATTTTCATTTGAATTTCCTCAAGGGATTTGCCGGCTACCGTTATTGTGGTATCGTCTGCAAACAATCGATCAGTAAATAAAAAAGTTATTAATTATTTAATTAAAAAAAAAATATTCTCTTAATTTTTGTCGCTTGTACTGAAATGGAAATCTGGCGAAATATTATTTCCATAATATATTTTTTTTTGTTTATGAATTTTACTAATATATATTTCACAGAAGTACGAGTTGAAATATGTATAAATGTCAAAAGATATATATCACGGACAATCAATTTTCGCAGCAATGGCTGGTGGCGCAGCGGCTAAAGCTTTGCGTTTGCAAGCCAAAAGTCCCGTGTTCGAATCCCGCACAGGTTGGATGTTTCTTTTTTTATTTATTTATTTTTTTTTTCATATAATTTTGTTCACAACAAAGATGGTATCACAAAATTTAGGATGTCCAAAAACTGAAATTATTTATAAGAAAACTGCGAAGAGTATCCTATAGAATGTGTAACAATTATATATAAAAAGCTCAGTAAATTGGCGAAGAGTATGTTTTTAGCTTGTTATGTTATACACACCTTTCTAGAATTTTTGAAAATTCAGAGCTTCATTTTGACGAGATGCCCAACTTTTCTCTCTGCGAAAATTCTCGAGTGGTAGCTAATAGCAAAAATTATTTTTTCTATTTCACACGAATTAGACAATTCGACAACCTGTCAAATTATGTTGTTGTGGACAAACACCCGGGGCCTCAAAAAACAATATTTTCTATATTTAATATAATTTTCCAAGAAAAAAAATATTTAAGTAACTTCATTAGTTATTTACAATTTTAATGATATTTTTTTGGTGCTTTTATTAGTAAAATTGTGAAATACACCCTGAAAACTTTAATTTTCGCACTCTAGTTTCTGCTCGCTTACAAGTAATTATAGTAAATTTTGGTTTAGATCTGTTTTGGAACATATTTAAAAAGTATTTTCGGCAGGCCTAAAGCAGGTTTATTTGAGTTTTTCCTTCTGTCCATTTTTTAACATTTTAAAGTAGATTTTTTTTTATCGGGTTTCTTACAAAAAATTATACTCGATAATTTTCAATTATTTTTATAATATTTAAAGTGAAAAACCACTTTGGCACTAAAAAACATATTAGATGAAGCGCGCAACCTAATTTTTGTAGATAACGCCAAATGATTGAAATAGCATACTTTAGAGCGTGGTAGCACATTTTAAAATTCATTTTTTTTTTATCAAAAGAGCATTTTTTCTTTTACATAAAAAGGAACATTTTTACAGGGTGAGACATACATAAGCTTTTTTTTTGGGTTGGTCCAGTGGCGGCTCGTGATATTGTCTGCAGAGGAGACTTGATATTTTGAAAGACAATTAGAGAAATTTTTACAAGTAAAAGATATTAATTTGGAAGATTGGAAGATATGCTGCTTCTTCCAAAGGGAGGCTCAGCCTCCCCTACCTCCCCTGACGAGCCGCCACTGGGTTGGTCTAACGTACAGGTTGTTACTTTTGTGACTTAGAATGTGTCGGAAAATACATTACAATCATATCTTTTTATTGATATCAAGGAATTTTAAAACAAAACTTGTTTAGGGAATTATCAGTGATTATACCCCAACAACACCTCCAATGGTACCAGCATTAATTGTTCATTGTGTAAATGAAGTAGAAAACAGAGGATTGAGAGAAATTGGCTTGTACAGAATTCCTGGGTCTGAGAAGGACGTCAAAGGTTTGAAGGTATATTCCTTTAATTACTCTTTTATTTAGTAATAAAATTGGATAGACGAAGTTAAATTCTAGAAAATGATAACATGGGAAGCATGCTGTAAATGTATTGAAGTTATGCAAATTTTGCTTAAATTAGTTTGCTGATAATATATCCACCACACTTTGGATTCGATAAGTGCACACTTATCGTTTATGTAATAACACTCTTTTTTAATCGACTCGTAGGAAAAGTTCCTTCGTGGTAGGGGTTCTCCAAACCTCAAAGAAGTTGACATTCATGTGATATGTGGCTGTGTTAAGGATTTCCTGCGGTCTCTTACCGATCCTTTGATAACTTATGCGCTTTGGAAAGATTTTGTGCATGCAGTGGAGGTAAGAGATACCCAAGACATAGTGCCTGCTTTGTACCAAGCTATTTCGGAACTTCCTCAGCCCAACAGAGACACATTGGCTTATATGATCCTTCATTTGCAGAAGTAAGTTACCTATAATAGTCGTAGGTATTTATTTGTGCTCATTTAAATTACTGTTTTAGAATTGCCGAATCACCAGAGTGTAAAATGCCTATTGAAAACCTTGCCAAAGTTTTTGGTCCGACTATTGTTGGCTATTCGTCAGATGATCCCAACACAAATAATTTAATAACGGAAACGAGGCAGCAGTTCATGGTAAGTACAGGTAGTTTTGCAGCAAAATTTTTGACAGTACATTTTTGTAAAGCTAATATTTAAGTATTTCCAGTTTTTTTCTCTTTCGTTAAATATTGGAATTAAGTTATTAGGTTAAAAATAATGCATTTCAGGATAAGTGCTGACTTAACTATTTAAATTTGTTAAGTTTATGCAATTGGGTTGTTGACGAATTTTCAAAAATGGTGAAATATGGTAGTAGAGGCGTTAATTTAGTTATATGTTTAATTTGAAAGAAAAATTCTAAGTGCAACATATTAAAAAAAATTATTAAAGTTCGACTATTTGAATGTACCACGAAAACGGAAGTGACATCATAACGGCAGTTAGATGTGAAGTTATATGCAGAACAAAAGAAGAGGAACAAGTTGACATTGTTGGCAATAAAGAAAATTACCTCAAATATCAAAATTGAATTTGACACTTAATTAGAAGTTTTTAGCGTTTGGTATTTATTTTCTTTCAAAATGACTAAGGCAGGATATATAAAAGCCAGTTCTGATATTTTTACCTTCTATAGATATATTTATGGTCAACGAATTTTTAAAAAGAGATGATCGTTTTAGCATTGCAGAGGTTAGAGGCGTAAAAGCCGCGAGGTACGTTACAGCTATAGTTTTGATTATAAATATTAGAAAAACAGTTAACCATTCATTTTTACATTCACCATTCATTACCGGAACACAGAAGAAAAGTTTTTTCGGTGAATTAGTGGTATTATTTACACAGTACGGCACAAAACACCACTTAAACTTAAATTTATCCATAACTTTATGTCGCTAAAATAAATCGAAATATAACCTAGAAATGTCAATGGAATTTGACATTAGGTTTGTTCACACAGTCTGAACTACTGCACCAGTGTAGATAATAGGAGAAAGAGTGAGACTATACATAAGTTGAAGGGCACTGGTGCATATAGTGTGGGGTTTAAGTTATTAAATATAGTGTCAAATACAATTGACGTTATTCTCTTTTTTTCTCCGTCGCTATCAACAGTTTATAACTTCGTATCCTTTTTTCGTCGTTTAATAACTACTCTGCAGACTGCCTTTATGTTGTCACCTCCGTTTTAGATGCAGGTGTTTTTAAAATTGATATTGTACTGTTATAAGACTTTATTTTCAACTTTTACATGTTTCCAATGATTTTTTATGAAGAAATGTTATTGTTAAACACAGATTCTATTAAAATTTTAACTTAGTACAACAACCCAATTGCTATCTTCCATAGAGTAAAAACATTTGGTTATAAAATATTTTTTTGTTACATTTTTAACTGTTAGAAGATAACAGTTTTAGGAGTGATGGAAGCAGGTTTAATAACAGGACCAAAGTATGATATTTTTGATCTAGATTTATGAATTCTGTGGAAGTCTGTTTAGATATTTGTCTTACGTCTTGTGTGCTAAAAGTGAATTTCTTCAATGGTAGCATAGTTTGGTAGATTTTCTTTAACAAATATGAGTCACTGTAAAATATCTAGTGAGAGTACTGCCTTCCTTTGTGATGCAGAAACGCAGTTCAGTCATTTTAGGATGGTGAACTGGCCAATAAAATATGAATACGACAGGAAATATCTCCTTATTAATTTCAACTCATAAGCATTGATAAATTAGGAGTGTTAGTAGAGTGCTCGGTGCCCAGATATACGCATAAAAAAAAGTTCTGTAGGGGTTTCGTTGTTGCAAGCTGAATTTGATATAAAATTAATGATGATATACTGATGTTTCAAAATCTCAAAGCCGTCAAAAAATGTCCTACTCAAAAGGTCATTATAATCAAAAAACGAGTTATTTCTTAGTGAATTAGGTGTTTTGATATTTCTACGTTTGAGCAATAGCAAATCCTTTTAACCATGAATAGAACTTGTCAAGTAGATTTTCGAACAGATCCACCTCGAGAAATCATGCGTGCTCCCCCTGCCCCCCCTCAAAGGGGCTGCCTGTATCCGCCTATATAGATTTTTTTTTCTCAAAAATGGTAGGAGCTAGAGGAATGATCTTGGCGCCAGTCGATAGAGTATAAAATTTTGCATTTGCTTTTTGCTGTTTTCTGACGGCTTTATATAAACAAATAACATATAGATAGATAGATAGATAGATAGATATTTATTTACCAATATAAGATACAGGTTAGTGTACATTTGGCAGGTCAGGATACATACATATAAAATTTAACATTTTCAAATATAATGGTGTATAAAAAACATATTATTACAATAATATATAATTACATAGGACACACATATATACACATATAAATATATATATATATATATATATATATATATATATATAGGTATAGACGGTATATTGATGAGCCCGATATATCGATAGGTCGTTCATAAGCCTGGCATTTCCCAAGTGTATATCTTAACAAGTTTATTAAATATGGCAATTATTGTGCATCTCTTTTAATAGGAAGCGGCAAGGGGTGGCTAATTATTATTTGTTCATTGATTATATAAACATTGCATATTTCAGAGCCCGGATATATTTATAGGTACTTTCAGAGCCCACTGTATATAAGAATATAACTAGCGTTCGCTCCGCGTCCCAGCGATGTTGCCAATGAAACTGGGCCTCATAGGTCATATCTTTATAATATATATTTCATTGATGCTTGCATTGTCAAGAAGCACAATATTATATGGTTAGGAGTAAATAGTTGCTATACGGCGCCACTATCACTGCTGTTTACAGTAGAGAGAGAGAGAGACGCTATTGGAGGGTCAGATAATAAAGGAAATATATCCATTCATTGAACGCATAAATAATATAACAGTTAAATTTATTTTTAAGAATTTGAAATTACATTAAAGGTAACCTAATAGAATATTGGGTTATCCTTGTATGCAAATTACATATTAAATATTAATAATTGATAATGTAGTTACTCCGTGCTAGGCCATAAGTATTTAAATATTTTAAATTTGTCTGCATTTGAAAAATTTGTTTTATATTTAAAATTCGACTTCATCTTTTTCCCGCTTTTAAAATATTGTCTCATTCGCATTGAAATAAAAAGATGAAAATCATCAGAAATTAAAATACGTTTATTTACTTAACAGAGATTGTATTAATAGTACAGTAAAATAAGGTATCAATAATAAAAGAATCCCTTACAGCTATTTTTCTTTGGAAAGTGTACTTATTTTCGTTGAGTCTACAACAAATGACCCTTGTTTCCGAGTATATGGGTCAAATATGACCAAAAATTGATTGATATCAAATGACAACAAAGCATAAAGTTCCCTTTTAAGTATGGCAAGCAAAAATTTAATTTTTCATGATCTTTGTATTGATTATATTGTTGTATTGATTATAATAATTTTATATGCTTCCACTTTGCACTGATAATAATATTAACTATCATTATTATTACAAGCATATGAAATATTTGTGTCTGACATTAATGACTGACATGTCTGACATTAGGTGGCACTCATAAAAAATGGAATTGTGTGGTATTGTTTTCTGGTTCAAAAGTTACTAACATTAATTGCCACAAAACATGCTTTTTCCTCAATATTTTGAAAACACCGGCACGCAAAAAAGTCAGATTTTTTTATAGTACTGAAATTAAGCAAGATAGGGCAAGACAATATACAGTGTGTCGCACATTTAATTTTAGTCGAAGGCGTCCGATTCTAGGATGGAGAAAGTGGGTTGATTTTCAGAAAATAAGTATTAGCGATTTTTTTACAAAAAAAACTAGTAAGATGTTCTTAACCAGCACCTTTAGAAACCCAATTGTACAAGATTACATCGTAGCGAATTCAAAGATGTTTGAGACAGGGGCCGCCAAAAAAACTATTTTTTCAACTAAAAATAATTTTTATCTGTAAAACGGATTCTCAAATGAAACAAGGTATTCTACATTTTTTGTTCAGAATAATGTATTATAAAAGTATGAATTGATTTTACAACACAATAATAGTTTATTTAATAAGACAAAAATTAAAAAATAAAATAAATAAAAAATGAATAAATTAATTAATTAATTCATTCATTAAATTAAATTAATTGCCTAATAGCATTTGTTTTCTTGGTTTACTTAGGTTTTTATTGAAGATTATTTGTTAGAAAAATGGTAGGTATAGTAGGTAGAATTTTTGCCTTATTAAATAAATAATTATTTTGTTGTAAAATCAATTCATACTTTTACAACACATTATTCTGAACAAAAATGAAGAATACATTTTTTTCATTTGAGAATCCGTTTTAAAGATAAAAATTACTTTTTTTGACGGCCCCTATCTCCAACATCTTTGAACTCACTATGATGAAATTTTGTACAAAGGGGTTCCCAAAGGTACTGATTAAGAATATCTTACTAGTTCTTTTCTGAAAAAATCGCTAATATATATTTTTTTAAAATCGACCTCCTCTTTCCATTCTAAAATCGAACGCCTCCGTCTAAAATTAAATGTGGTTACGTCTAAAGACTCACTCTATAGGTATATAGTCACCACCAAAATTTCAAAATATTCGGATATCAAATGAGCGAGATATGAGGGTGGCTCCATGAAAAGTGCGACACACTGTATATGTACCTTTTTGTCAAAGCATAAAATTCCCTAGTATAATGGTTATAATAAAAAAACGGCACATTTGATAGTTAAATTCCTATTATTATAAGTAATACAATATAAATAATAATTATATAAAAATTTAGTGTAATAGGTTTTCTTAGTTTAATGTAATACTGCTACAGTAATATTTTTACTTCCACATTCAGTGAAAGGTAACGACAAAAAATTTTTTAAAATTTTTATTGTTCAAATAGACTTAGAATGTCACGAAACGTCGAGATTTTAAGTTTGAGAGAAAAAAAATTTCTGTCTATCGGTCTGTCGGTCTGTCTGTAACTTTTTTTGTGCGCACGTTTACTCTGGAACCGTTTGAGTTATTGACTTGAAATTTGGTACACATATGTACTTTAACGAGATCTAGAACTACATTATATTTTCATCTTGTTCCATCGAAAGGTTGGGGGTAAATTGGGGTAAATTTGTAGAAAATTGGTAAATCAAGCAGGTAAGAGTTCATAAAATTGGTATTTAGAATAAACAAGAGAAAGTAAGGTTACAAAACAAATTTTGGCATTAACCACCCCCAATACCACCCCTACCTCATTATTAAAGGGAATGAAAAAAAATTGTGATTTAGTGTGTGTACAAGAACTAGAAACATCAAAATGTTTTTTTACCTCATCCACCCCCACTACCACCCCCTATCACCACCCTCACCCCGCTACCCATGTGGGGTATCGTTTTATGGGTTTTTGGGGTGGAGGATTTCAAATATTATATTATTAAAGTTCCATAAACAATTATTTCTACATACGAATTTTTTTCGTTGTGAGTGACTTGGATAAAAAATCTGGATGTGGAAGTAATGATTTCTTGGGCAGCGGGTTTTCCTAATGCATATGGGAGGTCGAAGATAGTTTAGGCTAACCTTTTCCTTTTGTGTGTAAATTCTTTTGTACACAATAAACGTTCATTTATTTATTTAAAATTGTACCGGCCGCCAAATTATCAAAAATGAGGTACAGAGACGCTTGTCATTTTTTTATACTCTCCTCAGTCATTTAAAATGCAATTAAAAATAATCTGAAAAAGCACACATCATCTGTAGGTTCTAGAAAACATTTTTCAAAACACAACGGATTTTTTAAAACTTATGTTGCTATTTAAATTTAAAAAAAATGTTTCCTATTGTCACCGCATTTTGCGGTTTTCGGGTCTTGATATAATCTTACAGAAATATATTTTTAACCATCATCTATCAATTTATAAAAATACAAATTTTTACTCGTAACGGGGTCATAAAATTATGAACAATCCAAAAAAAAATCCGCGAATTTACTAGCCGATAAGTTTATGCATTCGTCAATTAACAAATAGAGCTTTTGATATGAAATTGGAACTGGCAGAATTTTTATTTTCACATGAAAAATAATTACAATGATGTTAAAAAATTGTTTTTATTTCGGTGAGCGCGTGGTCAGACGCTCCAAGCGACCTGTTTTATATTTATTGCCGTACGCCCCGCTGAGTTAAGCGGGTGCCCTTTCTCTGGTACCTTTCTACATTCAACTTAAATACATCTTACAATGTCTGACACATGATGCTTTCTTGAATACAGCCCAATAAAACAATCAAAGCGTCTCAAGTGTCAAAAGAATTATTGAAATTATTGGCCTGTTTGAAGCACGATGGAGTTATATGACAGTATAGTACCTAACGGTAGGAAGAAACATGCCAATATGCACCAAAAAATTATATTTTGTAAACTAGTGCCTAAAGATTTATAAAAGAAACTACAAAAATAGCAACAAGAAAATATGGGGACAAAATAAATCGAGAAATATAAGTATATCATATTTTTGATGATATATTTTATCTATTTTATTGAATCCAAAAAATATATGTTGTGATAATATGATATAGTAGTTAAAGATTATACTAAAGACATGCAGTGAGTGTGTCAGAACAATGTGATATGAAAAGAGAAAACTATATTAATTTTTTATTTTAAATGTTCCCATTATCAAATGTCTTTTTCAATTCTCTATTTCACATTTTTTCGAATTTAAATCGGCCCAGCCGTTCGAAAGATATAAATTATTTTCGAAACATTGATATTTTTGATTACCCCTAATGGTGGAGTCAAATTAAGCATCAAAATAGGTGAATAAGGAATTATCTGGCTGCAGCAGTCTTATTGTTTGAATTTGTTGCCAGTATAATATATAGCAGCAAGTGTATGAGAAGTTTTGCATTAAATCGGTGGTCCATTGCTTGTAAAATTTTAACAATTTATTTTTAAACAGTGAAATTTTCTGCTATTTTCTTTATTATCTCCGGTCCTAGCAATCGTATCGCAATAATAAAAAGAGCCATTTGTTCGCAATAAAATTTTAAATAAGACTAGGCCTATGAAAAACTTTCTGATAATTTGTTAATTTATAAAAAAATAATCGCCAAAAATTGCCTTTTTTGGTTATTTAAGAAATATAACGTAATAATGAATCAATTATAACGAAAGTTGGTTTAACTATGCCCATTACTGAAGTAAACCCTCGTGCCACAATATTTATTCAAACGGTTAAAAACCAATAATAATTTCGAAATTTTCATCGCGTTTAAATGCATCGACAATTTATTTTTAAAAATGTAGGTTTTTAAATGTATTTTACAATGGTATTATGAAATAAAAAATCTTCATTTAAACTGTTTTTTTGAAATTTGTTTATAATTTTCAAAATTATAGGTATAAACAAATTCAAATAATCCTGTGGATTTTTTATAAAACTAAAAACGCAAACGAATTACGAAAATAGATGAAACATTTAACATTTTTCTAAAAAAATAATTATCTACTTGCATTTGGGGCCAGGATACGTCAGTTTTTGTAACTAAGTCGCTTATAAATAAACAAATTAATATTTCTTCTTAAAATTGGGACCTGTTATTCTTCAATACCTATATTTTTGTCTCATTTAGTTGAAAACAAATCAGAAGCACAATTTTTAAAAGATAATATATAAAGGCCCGAATGTCGGGCCTTTGGAAATTATGTTAGAGATCCGATAATTGCCAATTAGCTCTAAACGTTATAATACTGTTTTACAAATTAGACTTTAGTATTTTAGACGATAGCACTTTTTTACCAGGATGCGGACGTCTAGGGTTCAACTCCTGAACGCGAATATTGTTTTTTTTTATTGTATCGGTGATATTAAAAGTTTTACAAAGCTGTGTCCATGGACATAAGGATATTCGTTCAGATTAGATTGGTTCCTCCTTTTCGCGACAAAAATTAAGAAAATTATAAAAAAGAAATGTGGTTTTTGTTCTCATAACCGCTCTATTCAAAGTTATTTCAAAAATTGTAATTTTAGATTATTTTCAAATATCAGAGACAAAGATGTAAGTTTTGAAAAACAACCACTCCAAATTTCAAAAAGAAATGGTTTATTTATAAGTGACTTTAACGCAAAAACTGACGAATCTCGACTCTCGACCTCAAATGCAAACAGACCATTATTTTTTTTTTTAAAGAAATGCTATATATTTCATGTATTTTCATAATTCGTTTGCCGCTTTTAGTTTGATAAAAAAGATCACAGGGTTATTTGAATTTGTTTACAACTACAATTTTGAAAATTATAAACAAATTTCAAATAAACAGTTTAAATGAAGATATAATTTTTTTCTTAATACCATTGCAAAAAACACAAAAATCTACATTTTGAAAAAAAAACATTTTCTCCTACGAGTCGATGCCATTAAGCAGTAAGCGATGGAAATTTCGAATTTATTATTGGCTTTTAGCCGTTTGAAAAAATATTTTGGGTTAAAATTTCGCACGAGAATTTAGTTCAATAAAGGACTTTCATTATAATTGATTCATTATTACGTTGTTTCTTAAATAGCCAAAAAAAGTACTTTTTTGTCATTTTTATTTATTTATTTTTAAATTAACAAATTATCAGAAAGATTTTTCATAGACCTAGTCCTATTCAAAACTCATTGCCAACAATTCCCTATTTTTATTTTTGTGACAGGATTACTAGGATCAGATATAATAAGGATAATAGCAGAAAATTTCACTGTTGAAAAATAAATTTTTAAAATTATACAAGAAACAAAACTGCCTATACTGCCGTCCTAAGCCAAAAAGACGTATCTCAAGTTTTGGCCGAAATGCATATTTTTATACCTTAGGATAGCTGGAGCTATTTTCTATATATTTCCATAGCGAAATAAACGTATTTCAATCGTTAAGTATTTTTAAAGTGCCAACAAAGTTTGACGTATCTAAAAAAATAGGCCAATTAGACGTATCTCATTGTAAAAAAAAACTAGTAACCTAATTAATATAAATTCATAACTACACCACTATTAACCTCTACATTAGTACAACTACAAAAAAAAAATATTAGTAAATATTTGAAAATATTGACGCGATTTCGAAAATTCAAAACATGCCTATATCTCAAAACAGTGAAACCTTGAGATACGTCTTTTTGGCTTAGGAGGGCAGTATAGCACTTATACATAAAACAAATTAACACAATAAAATAGCTACAGTCAAACAGTTCCATTCAAAATTTATAAGCGATTTAATACTAAAGACTAATATTTTATGAAGTTGTAAGCAATCAAAAAAAAAAAATTTTTTGAGAACTTGACTTCTCGTACATACCCTAAAACCCAATTTTATCGACTCTTGCTTGCTTTACCTATCTACCCCCCTTTTACCTCCCAACCCTTCAACGGAATAAGATCAACACATAATCTATTTCCAGATCTCGTTGTAATACACAAGCACACCAAATTTTGAGTCAACATCATGAACAATTCGAATCGTTTGCACAAAAACAAATTGCAGGCGGATTTTTTTTCGTTCAAGCTGAAAATATCGATGTTTCATGACGTTCTAAGCCTATTTAAAAAAAATAAATATTTTATTTCTGTTACTATCCACTAAACTACGTGGATGTGGAAGTAATACCAGCAGTCGTCATGGACAATGACTATCTATCCTTATAATACGCGGTAGCTCAATCGGTTAAGGCGTATTGAATGGCGAATATGCTGATCGACTGTCTACCGCGCTCTGGGTTCGACCTCCAGCCCTGGTATTGACAACACTGGTGGGTGTGGATGTATGTCTGCGTTTTTTTTTAAATGTGTAACCCCCTTCCGCACAGCCTTGGCTTTGGATTTGGGGGGCTGCCCACTATCTGTGGTGTGTTTATTATGTTTTTTATGTGTTCAATACGTAAAACGTCATTCTGCATAATTATTGTTTAATGTCCCGATATTTCTCCATGAAAATTTTAGCACCAAAATTAATAAAAATGAGGAATATTATTGAATCATGAATGCAAAAAACCACAAACCTAATTTAGGGACATGGAAACATTAATTTAGTACAACAAATGGACAAAGCCAATGTATTTTATACTCGATTTTATATTTTGTTCTTATTATAATTTTTCTCTTTTAATATAAATGCTACCTACTTCTTTTATCGCTCTATTTGAAATTATGTATTACAATTCAAAAAACATTTTAAGATGTTTAAGATGCTAACAACTATTTTGCTTTCATAGCACTGTACCATATAATTTATAATTCTTTGAACGTATATACAAATTTTTTAATTTAGAAAAATTATTCGAATATGAAGAAAGAACTTTCATTCAACGATTGTGACTTCATAAAGAAAGTATTTAAGAGGAAATAAGAATCGAACGTTATCGAGCCACTGCAACGATGCCAAATATCGGGCTATATAACGAGCGATGAATATCAACTGTATAAGAGTCTAGGATATACAGGAACAGCGCCGCCTGACTCAGTAGTGCTGAACTAAAAGTGTATCTCGGAACATGAAAATATGACTTTTTGAAGCCCACCTCAAAATTTTGTAGGGAGGAAACTAATATGATTTGTGACCATTTAGTGATGATATACACGGGGGTACGTTGATGAGCCCGACCCCGGGCTTCACAGGGTCAAATCGGGCTGCACTACAACCGCTCAGTGTATGAAACGGGCCTGTATATGACCGTGCATATCTCTATATATATATATATATATATACACATATATACATACACACATGGGTAATAAATAGATAAGTAAAATAACAAAATAAAAAAATGTAGACATGGTGCAGTGTAGGTTAAAGTTTACAGACTGTTGTTAATTATATTTGTCTAGGAACTCCTTTACTGAGTAGAAACCATTTTTCATACAAATAATATACCAATCGATAGAAGAAAAGTGGTCTTTATTTTTTATATCTTGTAGAATTTTGACTTATTGGGCCGTTTTAGAGGTATAGCCAAACACGTGTCGTTGTTGGAAGGCTCCTCACCCTTTTTTTTTGCTGTGGGGCCTTAAAGAAAAGAAAATAGCAAAAAGCAAATGGAGGGTCTTATGCAAAATTTTATACTCTATCGAATGGCGCCAAGATCATTCCTCTAGCTAATACCGTTTTGGAGAAAAAAAAAATATACATATAGGCATATACAGGCAGCCTCTTTGAGGGGAGGCAGGGGGAGCAGGCATGATTTCTCGAGGTGGGTCTGTTCGAAAATCTGCTTATTTTGACTAGTTCTATTCATGGTTAAAAGGACTTGCTATTACTCAAAAGTAGAAATATCAAAACACCTAATTCACTAAGAAATAACTCGTTTTTTGATTATAATGACCATTTGAGTAGGACATTTTTTGACGGCTTTGAGATTTTCAAACATCAGTATATCATCATTAATTTTATATCAAATTCAGGTTGTAACAACGAAACCCCCACGAAAGTCACAATAAGCGTATTAATGCACTCTACTATGTGGTACAAGCGGAGTAATGTTCTCTCATGTAAGTGGAAGCAGGCAAAAAGATATATCGTGTCTTACTCTCCTTTATTGCCCGCTTCGCCATCGAAAAAAGACTAGACTAGCTCATGGATTCATTCTTCTCCATCCTTGGTCTAATTCCTGGCCAAATATCTATGGTAGTATGTTTCTTTCAAAGATTCTTAATTGTTATTCATTGCTACTGATCTGTTGATAATTCTATACATCTTGAGTTTGCATAATTTAATGAGAATTTTGCTTTAAATTAGGTCTCTGTAGGCATAATAGAATTTATTAGAAGTGTTCTAGAGTATGCTTCAATTATATGGAGCCATTATTATATTTGCCATATTTATTGCATTGAAAAGGTGCCAAATAAATTTTTACAGTACCTTTTTTATAAGGAAACTAGGCACTATGACTTAAATAAACCCAAAAGTCAATTATTGGATAATAGTTGTTTACAAACATTGGAAAAAAGAAGGAATATTGATCATCTAATTTATCTATTTGAAATAGCCCAGTCACTTTATACATGAACCTCTAAAAAAATCCAACCGAAGATTTTCCAATGGGATTCTCTTTATTTTGGCATAGCAAATAATTTCTCAAAAGTTCATAAAGCCAACTGGACGGCTACAAAAGTTACAGAAGGTCAAAGGTCACTAAAATCAGTTTTTTTCAAATATCTCGTAAATTATCGGTTTTACGTTAATTTTGGCTATTATAAAATTTGTTTGTGAGATAAATCTGCATAAAAAAAGGTTCTATACAAAATTTACATAGAACCAATAGTTTTTGAGATATAGGTTTTTTTTACATGGTGTCCCCTGTAAGCCTAATTCATGAGTTACAAGTTATATTATAATTTTGTTGATTAATGTTCGACTTTGCTGACTTCTTATTCTTCGTCTCTGTCTATCTCTTCTATTTCCACTTCTTCAATATTTTCATCTTCATCAACAATCATCTCAGCGAAAAATAACGAAATGAGGTCGGCTTCATCATCTTGGAACTCAGATTCAATGGTTGTATTATAACATTATTTCCTAGCTGTTTAATAAATTAATTATTTTTTTGTAACGTGTTCGAGATTTAGACTGAACCTTATTTATTTAGAGAAAAAAATGTTTCTACCCCAGTAGCTCAGAGACTCGGCAGATGAGTCATGGGTCAGAAAACACTTTACAAATGGTTTTACGTGTTTGATAGATTGTAATTAATATATGACAGATGTTTTTATAATTTTTCTTAAAGATATGTTAATTTGACATATAAAGATAATTTTCCCAGAGAGGTGGGGCGCCAATCTTTCTATATTTGTAACTAAACTGAAGTTTGATTACAAGAAAGATAAACTAATCAAATTATAAGAAAAGTATAAATTGTTGACTAAAAAAAAAAAGGTGTAAATTAATATTCTTAAAGATATTATTAAAATGGTTTGTATCAAAATAGTTTGTATAAAAATAGTTTGTTTCAAAATACCTGAAATAAGTGGACAATGTGATAATAAAATTTATTTTATTATAAACCAATCAAACTTGATGTGTTTTTGTTAGAAAACAACTAAACTGAGGCCTTAAAAATTAAACAAATTTATGTACAAAAGAGAAAACGAATGGACGATAATATGTTATGCAGATATTATTTAAAATATTGTCTCAAACATGATCCGACAATATGGTGTTTAAAGGTCAAAATTTATTATTTAAATATAGAAATTGTGATCACAAAGTCTTTACAGAACTTTTTATATATTTGTTTTCAATTAGACGTTACGCCGATAATTTACATCTTAATAATAATTGAAAATACTAACTGTTCGTTGAAAACATATTAAAGATAAAATTGAAAGTGGAAATAATTAAAAAAAAAAAAACATTTGCAATATGATACTTCAAAGAATTCTAAAAATATTAAAGCAGAAAAATATGAGTTATATATTAAAAAAAATCAGATAAAAACTTTATTTGCGACACTTATCTGGAATTCTTAGTGAATTAAAGTAGTGACTCCAAGTGAGGGATGATGATGGTGAAATCCAACCCACATTGACGTAATCGCTGACTTCTAGATAAACCCAATATTAAGTTAAGAAGTTCCCAGTACCATGTTCGAAGCTTCCAGAAATTCCATAAGGACAAATCACATCTATTCTACCATACTATCGTAGCGATCTCCGTAAAAAGTTGTCCTAGACTAATATGTACATTCCATCTTCTAATTACGTAGAGAAGAAAAACAACCCCATTGGATGGTTAAAAAAAATTAAAGTTTCCAACCCAAATTAAAATAAATGCATATCTACGATGTGCATCCAAAATTAGAAGATTTGCATTTAACTTTATAAGATTTGCATCTAACTTTCGAAGATTTGCGCCTAATTTTAAAACCGTGGAAAGAAATGAAGTGTAAGCGTTACTTGCTGCAAAATGGCCGTTGCCAAATCTAAGTTACAAAAAAAATTATTTCTTTATAAATTACTTACTGATTAAACTGGTGAAAAACAATTAGGCCTGCTTCATGTTAAAGAAGAGGGACTATCAATCCTTTCTATGTTGAAGTTGTAAAAAGAAACTTAATGAAGACACATCACTATTCAAAATTTAGCTGACAATTGCAAAATGCTAAGCTTCTTGTAACGGAGAAATATTTCGTTCTGACTTCCCTTTCTCGTAGTATGTAAATCGTGTCGCCTCTTTACCCTTTCCACTCTTAAAGCTAAGTTAGAATACCCAGCTACCTTGAGTACAGCTTAGACGTAACGCTGGTTGCATACCGTTGTGTTTGTTTATGAAGTAAATTTAAAAAGAATAATTGAAACTACCGCGGTCATTCACGCTTGAGTTAAATTACGTTATAATTTATGAAGCAGCAATATGCATGCTACAGTATTCTCGGACATTGTATTGAGACACGAC
This sequence comes from Rutpela maculata, assembly GCA_936432065.2. Classification (NCBI taxonomy): domain Eukaryota; kingdom Metazoa; phylum Arthropoda; class Insecta; order Coleoptera; family Cerambycidae; genus Rutpela; species Rutpela maculata. The sequence goes on from OW386285.2 coordinate 20,103,682, forward strand.
TGGCCCCGACAAGAGCCACACACTGTGGAACATGGCAGTCCTATTTTTCTGCATTGATGCCACAACCTTTTGTGCAACTGCAGAAAATTGAATTGAGAAGTTTATCTGGTGCAGGAGAAGTCAGAGTAGTTGTTGTTTAAAGTCCAACCCCATTGCTGAGGGTCTAAGCCAAGTTTGCACCTGGTAATATACCCTGACTAGATGTTGTTGAGTAGCCGCTGCTGTGGGTGGAATTGACGACAATTGCACAGGCTTATTTAGTCCAGTGCATTTTGCAAAACTAAAATATCTATAATTATACAGGGTGCGGCAGAATGGATGGGTGTTTTTGAAATGGGAATAACTCGGCTATTTTTAAGTAACAGAAAAAATTATTACGAAAAATGAAAGCTTAGATGTTCCATTAAACAACCAAAAAATGGAAAGCACGAAAAAATAATCATTTTTTAAAAATTAAAAAATCAAAAAATATAAAATAATTAAAAAAAATAAATAAAAATTAAATTCTGAACCCATTTGACGATTGTGTCACGTTTCGGGATCGGACTGCGAACGCACGATATTTTCTCGTCCAGATAACCATTGTGATTAACAGATGGCGTATCTCCCCGAGTTGAACGACCATATACGCAACCCTCCATAAACGCCTTGCTCAGCAATCACATACTAGCCCGATTTCAAATACTCCTCTACTGCGAACGCATGATGTTCTCTCGTCCAGATAACCATTGTGACTAACAAATGGCGTTTCTCCCCGAGTTGAGTGATCATACCCACAACGCTCTACTCCCCTCCGTTCGCGTATACTACCCTTCCCAAAAACACCCATCCTTTCTGCCGCACCCTGTATTATCAATTGAAGTCTCTTTTTTGTAGCTCCATACATAGCTAAAATAAACAATGTGCCACTATTTATTAGCAAATTTTTCAGTTTTTTATTTTGAATGCCGCCAATGCTTCCTGTAAATCTGGTCTTTTTTGTAATATTTTAAATGCATTTATTTTTCCTTTTCAAAATAAAGCACTAACAGCATGTAAAAATAGAATATGTTCTCTACAATCTGCATACTTCTGGATTGTCCTGGTATTGTAGATCTTCGATTGGACGTTTCCTTTTCTGTGTTTAAGAAAATAGATATTGTGAGTAATCGGAGTGCGTCCTATTAAAATTATGAAGAGATTAATATCTTCTCCAACAAGAACTGCAGTGCGCTCAATTGACTGCTTCAAAGCTGTTTCTAAATCCGGCATCATCCGGGGCCTGTATGCTATTAATTTTAAACATTTCTAATTTGGCCATTAGTAACGAAATAAATCTATTTTCATTTAATTTATTGGACAAGAATTGTTCTTGATTGGAAGCTATTGGCGTTGTCTCTTCGAAAAGCATATGACTGGATTTTTGAGTTATTTTCATACATCGAAGTTGCCTCATTGCTTTGATATTTTTACTATTGTCAGTATAGCCATCGTCTATATTAATCGCATAATGATTTAGGAGATAATTAATGTACTGATCAATAACCCAACGGAAAGTTGAGTCTTTTTGATAAATAACACGATGGAGAAGAAATCCTCCGTCGATAATATACGTAATTTCACTATTTATTTTCGTACAAATTCGTTCGAAAAGGTCAAACAGAGACGACTTCTTTGTTTTGCGCATATTTTCATTTACTATACGTATAGAATAGTGGCGCATGCACTTTGCTCCGAAATTTCACAGCCCAATATCTCAAAAACTATTGGTTCTATGTAAATTTTGTATATATACAGATTTATCTCATGAATAAATTTCATAATAGCGAAAATTAACGTAAAACCGATCATATACGAGATATTTGAGAAAAACTGATTTTCGTGACCTTTGACCTTCTGTAACTTTTGAGAAATTATTTGTGAAGCCAAAACAAAGAGAATCCTGCTGGAAAATCTTAGGTTGGATTTTTTTAGAGGTTTGGAGTTTTTTTTGTATAAAGTGACTGGGCTAATAGAGCTAGAGATAGATACCCGAAAAGTTCTCCTCTCCCCATTTAGGAGTGGAACATTCCTTTTTTTGCATTAAACCTCCCCTAATGGGGACTTACAGCTGGTTTTTCACTTTTATCTTGTAAACCGTTCGTTGGAAAAGAAAAAAAGCATAGGAAATAAAAAATTTGTCGTTAAATTCTTCATAAAAAATGTTCTATTAACCTTGTAACTTATCCTCACCTATTTCGCGCTAATAGCGCCCGAACAGAGTAAACGCACAGGTAAAAATCTATCCTATTCGAAGTTTCACAGCTAATGCGGTCTGGTGGCGTGGTGGGCTTTCGGCATTGCTTGGAGGGCTGGCTATCTGGGAATTGGGTTGTATTCTTGGTGTTACATTGTGTTATTTTACTGTTTTAAATAAATTATTTATTGTTATTATATATTATATTGTAACTGTTTTTAACTGTAAGCAATAATTTCATATTATTTACAAGTGTGGTTGGGTTATCTACCTGTTGAGTATTAAATTAAATAAATAAATAACACACATTTCGCCAACTGGCATCATCGGAGGTTAATGTCTTAATTGTCTCCAGATGATGCCCGCATGGTTGACGAAACATATCCAGTAAAATATTCGACCTTTTATTTCTTAGTATTCTTTAATAATTGTCTCTCCATTTTACAATTTCAGGTAATGGAACGTTTGATTAAACTTCCCTCTGATTATTGGTCTTCATTTATTAATGTAAGTACCCCACAACCTACTGGAAAACTGCAGCAAACTCCAAGTACAGATTCGTTATTGAGGCCGACTAGTCGCATATTTACACCAAGAGGGTGAGTATAAAACCTCAAGAAGGATAAATTTTGATTTTATCCGATAATTCACAAAACATTTTTCTTATATAAAATTTATTGTGAGTACATGCTTGTTGAGAAGTACGTTACGTTTCGCGGAGAGGTTAAAGGCACGTTGTTCAGGGCCAGACAAAAAAAATTCATGAATTCACTGCAATCTAATACCTGTTCTAAAATTTTATAGCCTCTAATTCCTTCAATTAGATACAATACTGTTTTTAGCAGAGGGTGGAGGATAATTTGTAGGCAAGTTTAAAAAAAAATCGTACGTTAGATAGGATTATTTTAACTCTTTGTATAAATGATTTGCAACTGCAGGCTCACATCTCGAAGGCATCAATACGGTGTTGGTCTACCTCCCTAACAGTCCATGTCGCATAGGCCTAAAGAAAGATGGGAAAAATTAAAGTGTTATTAAGTCTGGTCTTTGTGTGCTTCGTGATATTTCTATCTCGCCAAATTTTACTCTTTCCACAAGTTGCCGGTTCTGTCCACAAGTTCTTCAGGGTATACCGTCTAGTTTGCTACCTCAAAATCATCTATCCTTAACGTGCCTGGAATGGTTTACATTTACTCCATCTACAATCATAATTTTTGTTTTGTTGTTACACTTAAATCGTACTCAGAGTTCAAAGGTTGTTTAACAGGTGTATGGGCTCATCCTTGCTTGGTGCAACTAAGGTGGTATCATCTGAAAATCTCAAGTTAGAAATCTTCCATATACACTTCTTTGTAATCCAATTAAAAATAGCTTTATTGTTACTAGCAGAAATGAATCAAGTATTTGCAGAGATGGATAAAAACCCGTTTTAAAATTTTTCAAAATGAATACCCAAAATATTCTTTTTTGCAATAAATACATCGGGCATATTTTTTATTACCAATCTTACCCTGTTTATTAATAATAAATTCATTAAAACATAACAAATAACGAATTTAGTTCTTGCCATATTTGAAAACAATAATTCCTTTCAGTATTTTTTTGATTACTTACTATTCATTAGCATTAGCATTATTAGCACTATTAGATATTTGGAAAAAATTCACACTTACGCTAAATGATAAAATAACGAATTTTTTGAGAATTCAGACTAAAAGTTAGGTTAGAATTGGCAGCAAATTCAAAAACAGTTTTTTTTTTTTTTGGGACAATTCCCGATGAGGGAAAAAATTCATTGCCATCTCTGATTATTTGTAACACAAGTTATGAAATTAACCTAAAAATACATAGATTCTAACTTCCAAACTATAAAGTCATTAACTTATATTTTTGGTATGTTTCAGTTGAGAGGTTTTTCTGATTTTTGAGGCAAAAAATTGATGATTTTTTGAATTTTTTTTTCAGAAAACCTGTATTATTTTTATATACAAAGCTTTTTACAAAGTATTAGGCAACTCTTAAAGTTCACAAAAAAAATATTTTTTTTGCCGTCAAATAAATGTGCAGCACGCGTTGAAGTTGACACCACAAAAATAATATGGCAAACGGTTCCAGCGATAATTCTGTCCCCATTGGTCTGAAACGCAAAAATCAAAAACAGTCTTGTTAAAAATTACATCCTTTAGTTCGCTGATGTCGACATTAGTCAAAATTTCAACAAAAAAAAATTCCACTTATTTTAGTGACCGATAAAAAAATGCCATTTTTCCAGCCAAAAACGGGTAAAAAAGGGGGATACAGTCTAAATAACAAGCTTTTGAAAAAAAAAGTGGTATACCACTGTACCAGTTACCTAACAAGAGTACCAAAGTTGGTCAAGTTTTTTAAATAGATTTCTAATCGGAGGTTTTAAAATTTTCAACTTTATTTTACTTTTTAAAAGTGTTTACTGTGTAAAAAAAGGTTTGATTTAAAAAAAAAGTTGATTTTTATTTTAATTTTTCCAGAAAACTTTCAATGAAGTAAATCTTATGTAAGTAAATGCATGCAGGGTGATACTAAATTATGATTTTTTATTTTATTTTGTTTTTATTTTTAATTTGCATTTTTAAATTTGTTTCTTTGTTTTGGAAAAATGCATGAGGTGGATGCCCCAAAAAAAAAGCTCGCTGTGGTATAAATTTTGGCTTAAATCCCTGCAACTCAGCAAACAACAAAGTACTGCGGATCTCAGAATCTAATCGCGTTCTTAATAATAATAATACTAATAATAAACAAAGCAATGAGTCACCTTCCCTTTTGAATGAGCCACAGTGCCAAGAAAAACAAATACAAATAGGTACTGTGTGCCAAGTGGACATTTAACTGGGAGTTCTCTCTCAGAGCATTGTTTGCTTGTCAAGCGTCACAGGCCTGACCCGATTGTGTACCATGTCTTTACTGAAAATTCAGGCTTATTAAAGACCCTGTAAGGCATATTAAGAGAGGGGCGCTGGGGGCATCGCCCCCCGGACCTTCGGAGGACTTTACCATCACCACACGTAAATAATAATTAATAACACCGGTCTACAAAAAGAGATCTTGACCTAAGGTTCTAATCTAACTTCCCTGAAATATTTTGAGCTGCTGAAGCCAATTTTGGACTAAAAAAATTTCTATCGCGTCAATTTTCCATACCCTAAAAAGGGGAAAAAAAATATCCTAAAGGTCACATCGTCACATCTAATTTTTCTGAAGTATTTTGACGCGTTGAAGCTAATTTTGGAAAAAAAAACATTCCCTCTACCACCCCCTTTACCCCCCTAAAAACTGGCATGATAGATTTTTTTTTTAAATTTTTGTTTTGTACGTATTGAATAAAGGTTATTTCTACAAATTTTACTTATTGTTAATTAACGCCCCCCCCCCCCCGAAAGCCTACTCTGGATCCGCCACTGCCTGTAAGCAATCTAACTTTGTTGTTTGCTAGGAATCATGAATTTGATAGGTTATAGTTGCCTTTTCTCGGAGCCTAATATTAATGGAACAGCTAAGTGTTGATCGGATAAATCAAAGCTAACATTCTACTTGTTACTGTAAACTTTGTGTAAATATTGTTTATAATTTGTCTGGCGAAAATATTTATTCATTGTTTTAATCTGTGATGCACATTTCATTTACTTTTACTTTTTTTATGCGGTGAGTGCCTAGGATGAACTATAGAAGTTTGCTGTTGGTACTGCACTTTTCTCTTACTATTCAAGCTATCCTAGCATCCTCTAGTGTTTGAAGATCAAACTGATGACAAGAGTAATGTTCTTGTTTACATTTGTTTATTGTCTAACAACAGTGGATAATAGTGGATTGATATTGTTACGTGTTTACATCCCGTTTGTAAACACCCTGTATCGTGGATCCGGAAATTATTATCAGGGGTAACACTAAACACTAATTTATTAACTTACAATACTAATTACAACGATTAATTTTGGATGAAACTCAATTTTTTTTAATGGATCTATATTGGCACCAATATTACTGCACTAAAGAAATTATATTTCATAAACTAGTGCCTAAAGGTTTATAAAAGGAAACTATGGTAATAGTATCGAAAAAATGTGGGGACAAAAAAAAATCGAGAAACGTAATTTTTTTAAACAGGTTAAGCGCCAGAGGTTTTTGAGTGAAACGTCTTGTGAGACCATGATGTTTTTTTTATCAAATTCTGAAACTTTGAGGTACCTTTATACCCCCTGAACATTGGTATTGTGTTTAGTACGGTAGATTTTTTAAAAAAAGCAACAGACACCGGAGTCCGCTTTGGCCCAGCAAAATTACTACCGAACACCGGTGTCCGTTGTGGCCCAGCAGGATAGCAATGCAAGCAGATAATGCTCTAAAAGGTAAAAAAAAGTCATTACTTTATGTTCAAATTGCGACGGAAATCCGCGATTTTGTTTAGAATGTTTCAGCACGTTTCATATGAAATAAATTAAATAGTTACCTTTATGCAGTTTAGAATTTAGTTTTTTTTGTCCTTTTGGAATAATGTATTTGCTTATGTTTATTTTGTTTTGTTGGTATACGAGCAATAAAATTTGTTAGCTGTTAGTGTTATTGTATTTTTTATTTGTCCGCCAAAAAATGTCATTTAAAAAATATTTTTGTTCAAACAAAAATACCTACTACTTGCCTGGTAAAGCTTGTAGTAGTGCAGGACCAGGGCAGACACGCTACAGTATTAAATCCATTACAAGTGTGTCCGCTTGGCTTTGCTGGTACCATTCAGTTTGGAAAGTGCAGCAGACACAGGTGTCCGCCATGGCCCTGGCGGTGTCCGCTGCGGCGCTTAACCTGTTTGGGTTAAGGATGATTACCCTTTTTATGGATTGCAAAAAAATATGTTGTGAAATAGTATTTACAGATTCTACTAAAAAATATAGTGACTGCCAGAACGATATGACTAAAGTGGTGTGTCCCAATTATATCTACAACACGTATTTTTTTATTTGTTGGCCCAACTGTTCAAAAGATACATTTTTTTCAATTTGTTAATAGTTTCTATTACCCCCAAATAGTTAAATATTAAGAGCTAATATTTGGTAAAATTGTAGTGCCACTGATAGCAATCGAAATTTTAAAAAAATAATCCACGTGAGGGCCGATTGGCCACTCTTATTCTGCTACAAATAGTGAGGTGGCTTATTGAAATTACCGTTACCTGGTGGATAGAAGCACCAAATTTGGTATGAAGCTACCTTAGGGTATACTCTAATAAATGTTAGCCTAGGAGGCCTGTGGAATTTCTAAAAATTTTCATGTACAGCACTAAAATCCAAAATGGCCGACAAATACGACAAAATAATACATGTGAGTCTTTCTTTTCGAGGCAACATCTCAGCAGAGGAAGAAGCTGAAAGTCCTTCAGAACAATGTGAAACTATTTAGCCAACTATATATATCTATGCAGAACTGGGAATCTGATTTGGCTGAGTTTTTTGCGCATGAGATACAGTCATTCCCTCCTTCCATTTCAGACTTTGGTAAGTTTTATTTGCCAACCAACAAGGCTGGAATACTGCAATGTCTTGAGCAGCCAGGTCAATCAGAGCCCCCTTCAACCTATGACTTCAAATTTCTGGACGGTGCCGTCATCATCCACTGCCTGCCCACTACTAGTGTCGACACCTTCAGTCAGTATACTGATAAGATATTTCTACCTTACCTTCATAAGCAGCTGGAGAATGCCCAAAGGTTAGATGTTGTTTGGGATACCTATATTCAAGACAGTTTAAAGGAGTCTACCTGGAAAAAAAGAGGTGAGGGGATACGAAGGAAAGTATCTGGCAACATCAAACTGCCATGAAATTGGATATGGACTTTCTCCCTGATTCAATGAAAAAGAAAGAATTGTTCAATTTTTTGACTTCCAAGGTTGTAGAGTTACACTGGCCACCAGGAAAAGATGTGTATCTCTCAATAGGGAAAGCAGTTGCACAAATCGTTTCGAACCCACCCATGGAAAACTGCAATCATGAAGAGGCAGGCACGAGGCTGGTGGTTTGTGTACTCCATTCACTACAGCAACGGCAAAGAGTATCCGTGCTTGTGATTGTGATCCTTATTGGCACATTCTATGATCTAATAGTGACTCAACCTTTGGCCGATATCTAGGTGGCCTTTGGCATGGGCAAGCATTACAGGTTTTACCACATCAACGCCATCTATGCAAGCCTGTGTGAGCCAAAATCACGAGCACTATCTTTGTTTCACTCATTCTCTGATTGTGACTCAACCTCCGCCTTCAAAGGTAAGAGTAAGAAGTGCATTTGGGAAGCATGGCAAGCATTTCAAGACGTGCTACATTTCTGGATTTGGCCACATCCATTTCAACTGCTGAAAGCCTACTCTGAACACTTTAGCAAGCTGGAACGACTGACTGTTGTTCTATATGATAAAACCACTCCTTTCAGCAGTATCAACCAGATAAGAAAGGAGCTTTTTTGTCAGAAGAATCGAGCAATAGACAAACTTTCGTCGACTGAGAATTCCGATTCTTCAACATATCTGAAGGGCAGTTGATCAAGCAGGTATTTGGACGACCAGCACACAAAAACAGCAAGTGATTCCTTCTCCACAGGATTTTGCTTGGAATAAGGTTTCAGAATCATAGGTTCCAGTTTGGATGACAATTCCAGAGGTATTCCGATCATGCAGGAAATTGATTAAATGTTCCTGCAAAGGATACTGCAAAAATTACAAATGTAGGAAAGCCAATCTGGACTGCTCACTACTTTGCAAGTGCGAGTGCAATTTATTTATAACTGTTGCATACTGAATTCCATTAAATGGATAACAATGGATAACTATAAATATTTTTTTGTTATTGGGAACTTTTATTAGCGTTATATTTGGACTTACATATTACTGTAGTAAATGATGGATATGTTTTATTTAATATGTAGACTACCCAAAGCTTTGGCTTAAAGCTGTAATTCAATATTAACAGTCTAATAGATTGTATTAAGTGATATTTTGTCGTATTTGTCGGTCATTTTGGATTTTAGTGCTGTACATGAACATTTTCAGAAATTCCAGCGGCTAATATTTATTAGTATACCCTAAGATACCTTCATACCGAATTTGATGATTTTATCCGCCAGGTAACGGTAATCTTGAAATACAACTCTAAGCCACTCACTAAAAAAATAAATAAACTTAAATCTCATTTTTCCCTCAAATTTGACATCAATATTTCTGTTTACTATTTTAGGATCAACCGTCCAGAAAAAAGGAGGCAGAGATTTTTTGCTACACCACCTTCGTATAAATAGCATACCCGAATATATACTTAAAATATATAATAGAAATTTATTGCTTATATATCTATTTTAATATTTAACTGTTAGTTAACAAGACCTTTGTACACAGTATTGTCAGATGTGTATGTGACATTTAGGTTCGGTTTTTCAATTGATTGCAGTTTAAGAGATGCCTTATTTTCATACAAATTTTTTTTTAAATTAATAATATTTGTTAAATTAAAATTACTTCAAAAGTATTTGTATAATTTAGAAAATTGGGATGTGAGAAACATTACCAGCCATTGAAATACCGGACCACACAGTATTAAATGGTTTGTACAAGTTTTTTTTTAAGTTATGAAGTGAACCAAGGTTGAAAACTACATATCAGTCATAATGCATAAATACCATTTTTGCATTCTATTTGTGATTTTGTGCTATACATAGTAATATAACTGCGAAACTTTTATTTGAGTTAGTTTTTGTCTCCTTATTTTTTTTTTTTAGCTTCATTGCGTAATTTTTAAATTAATTATTTTACTGATATTTTTACATAACTCTTTGGTGGTGTGTAGTTTCCAAAGTGGGAATACTCTCTCATATTTCTATAAATTTCTAACAGAATTCTGAGGCTTGTTATTTAATATCTTATATTTATTTTAAATTTTAATGATATGGGATCATTTTTAAATAAAGTTTTATTATACTTATATACTTTATTTCTTTCCCTTTAAATACAAACATGAAACTCTTCCGCCATTTTCAAGATGGCGGTCCTTAGTGGTGAATTTGCTCTAGTTAGAAGGAACAACATGTTTTTAGCTATATTTTTCAAAGGAAGTATATTTTTGTTCAGTATTTTATAATGTTAGACGTTTTGAGCAACACACCTATAAATATGGAACTGATAGCATCAAATACCAATTATATAATGTCACTATAACTTAATGAATTAGCATTTAGGCAAACGTTGTGCGTAGGCCTAATATTGAAACTTAAATATAGTAGCATCGAAATCAACCATTTACAATTAATCGCATATTGTTATTTGACCTATACATTTTTGGGTCTTTCCAAGTTTGCAATGATGGTAGTTGAATTTGCTTATAAGTTGCTGTCTTAGTGCTGCCACTGGGTGGTCATCCAGCAATTTGTATCTATCTAAGCCCAATAAGTTTACTGACAACCCATCCATCTACCATCCCATATGTCTATTATCTCCCTTGCCAAAATCCTAGACACCTTGCTTTTATAGCCATTGCACTATCCAACAGCTTTTATATTCTCAAAGACGCTAGCTCGATACCACAATGAAGCTGAAGCAACCGCGACAAACGATGTGGTGCTGTCAGACTTGCCATACAGCAAAGGGAGGGAGGGGGAGTGAAGGAATTCGAGTTGGAGATCTGACAAGTGAAACGGCCCATGCTTTCTTCCAGTTGCCTAGCGCATAAACAAGTGGAAGCGTCACTTTGGTGTTGAGCTCTACTTCGGTTTTACTCGAGTGCCACCTTTACAATTTTTACGTGAGGCAAAGGTCCCACAATAGCCTCTTAACACAGCCTGTTGCAGTAGGGCTGGGATAAACTCAGTGAAGAAACGGAAATGTCCAGAGGTCAAAACAGCAGATTAGATTTTCACTCACATTCAACAGTAAAACACGAAAATCGGTAAATAACGTTTATTAAAAACATGATAAAATCAATAACAGTAATAAAAAATGTTTATTAAAATATGGTAATTAGAAAACAGCAATAAACTGTTCAGGTACTCAAATACTTATAAGGAGTTGATCAAAATTAAAGCTTAAGTTATTTTACATCTTAACATGCAAAGCTATACGGATAATTAAAGAATAACTAAACCAGGCAGGGAGAAGATAGTTTAAACGGAATGTTGCAGGTTTTAAAGCTACTACGAAATCATTATTATTATTGGTTAAGGTAAGCAAGCGGACTACAGTATGATAAGCGGTAAGAAAAAGAGAAAGTGAGCAGCAAAACAAGCAGTATAAAAAAAAGTTAGAACAGGCAGTGCTTGAATACCAGGCAATAGTAAAGCAATTATTTACAGCAATAAACATGCATGAGATGATAATAATTATTCGATCTGGCGGTTTGCCTGTGAAATGACTTCGATTTACGGAGCGACGGACATTGCTAGCCAAATGCTGGTTTATCAGAGCGGTTACAGGAAATGTTTTAACACGTTGACTGCCATAGAGGTTAAGACAAATTTCTCATAAGGCGCCAACTGGTAGCAACGGTTTAACCAAATAAAATATCCCCCAGGCCATGAATATCATCGGCTAATACAATATGAATTGACGCACAATATTTAAAAAAAAAAAAAACTGCCGAAAAAAACGGCAAAAAAGTTCTTTGTCTTTTACTACGCCATCTCGGCCTATTTATAACGATAGAAGTGTGCTGGACCGATTCGCTGGAGATTCTGAGATCCCGAAAAGATCCAGAAGATCCAGAGATCCCAAAAACATGACTCGGTCTTATAGACCGAGTCGGCCCACAGGGCAAATATAAGTACTCGGTCTTATGGACCGAGTTGGCCTCATAGACAATAAAAACCTCGGTCATATAGACCGAGATGGCAGTCGACGTGTTAAGTATCAAAAATATGATTTTCAGCATTTTTGCATTAAGTTCCCGGACTATAACAAATTTTCATAAATTCTTCAGAATACTGGATTTTATTTTTAATTCATAAAAATATGAAATAGTTAAAATACACTAAGCAGGAAAACAGGTTCTAAACCACGGTAAATTGTCAGGTATTATTCTATCTCGTTAAAATAGAAAAACACGGTACAAGTTAAAATAATCTGGACGATACACGGTTTTCAGGTATTCTCTCAAAATGTCAACTATGTTTCTTTTTCTAGGTTTCGGTCCTGAGAAAAATTACTGGAACATAAATGTTTTGGATAAAATCTCGAGAATTTAACAGTCTCTTTCTAGAGCACAGTTACTTTGATAATTTATATTCACTATGAAAATTAATTTGACAGTACGGAAATTGGCAATCATATTTTGATACATTTTAAGCGGAATTATTTTGAATTATCACTTGAATACACTTAATCATGAAGACATTATTATCGGTTAGGTGTAGGAAGTCGATGATAAACCACGTGGCGGAGCTACTCAATCAATAAAATTGTCGAGTGATGAATCGGAAGTGAAAATCAAGATGGCTTTTCAACACCTCGATATTTTCAGTGACATGGTCAGCGCGACTAGTGGTCAATTTTGGTAAATATTTATTGATATTCCGCACTATCTCCCACAGCGGGGTTTATTACATTTTAATATGAGGCAGGATTCTACGACGCGGTTCTTAATTTTGCATGGGAGTTTCTCATTTGCATAGATGGGGGCGACGAAATTAATTGTGATTAATTAAAATAAGTAAATTTAAAGGTAAACGGAGCAAGTAACGAGGTGTAGTGTTAATTTGATGCATTTTATTATTAGGAAAAACACTTCGTTACTCTGTGCACGGCTGTCGGGCGGGCTTGCCGCTACACTCTTGGTAGCCCCAACTCACATCCCTCTACTGTCAATACTTTACGCCCAGTGTATAGTCACAAAACTTCTACCAAGAATAAGATGTTACTAGTTTCATTATTTTAAAAACTTTATTTCTAAGAAGGTTATCACAATCTTTGTGTCCCGTTTCGGTCCAATGTTGACATAAGCAGCAATTAAAGTAATTATTACCCTAGTCACGCCTATAATGTGCTGAAATTGTAAATTAAGAATATCTAAAAAAGGCAAATTAAATACGTTCAATTCAACAAAACAATATTTACTTAACAACATAACATAATTTCCAGACCCAATCTTTGAAAAAGGAAACTGCGATGACCCAGGTAAATTATAGACCGATATCTTTGGTTCCTATCATTGCCAAGATAGTGGAAGGACTTTTAACCAAGCAAATAGCAGAGTACTTCGAAAATAATAGTTTATTTAATCCCTTGAGCACTAATATTATTCAATCATATCTAACCAACAGACAATAATTGGTCCACTATAATGACATGAATTCTAGCTTTAGTTCTATCAAATATGAATTGCCACGAGGGTCAATACTGGGACAGTTGCTGTTTCTCATCTACGTAAACGATATAACTAACTGCCTTTCAAATAGTGTTTTAGTTTTATATGCAGATGATATGACTACTCTGGACAGCTTTTAAAATTAATGAATAAATCACAATCAGAGGCCTCCTTATGGTTTACAGTAAGTCAACTACACCTCAATGAAAGTAAAACTATGAAATGCATATTTACACTAAAAACCTGTGATTTTGATAACCTGTCATCAGTTAAATGTCTTGGAATGCACCTAGACTTCAGGCTTTCTTAGGAAACACATAGAGCAACTGCCGAAAAAACTCCAAATAATATATTTACGTTTTGAGACATCTATGCCCTGTTGTAGACAGTTCAAGTTATACTAATTGCTTGCCGAGCAAATTTGTAAACTTCAACGGGGTACAATTAGAGCTATCACAGGATCAGGGTATCGTGTAGATATAAAACAAAAATTTATCGAATTAAAAATTCCCACTTTCTCTTGTGTGTATGCGCTGAAATGTTTATTACGGATACGAGACAATATTACCTAAACTATACAATAAACTTCCAAACCATATTAAATACTTACACGGTAATCAATACAAAGATAGAATGAAAACATACCTTACCAAAAGGGCATTCTATTCTTTGAATGAAATGTCAAATAATGATTTCTACGTTGATTATAGCACCTATTTTATTTTATATACTTTTTGATCTCTGTCTAGATTTTTAAACTGCAGTTTGTTCTATGTGTTTAGTATTGTAAGTATATTTACTATTTAGAATTTTAATCACGCAATTTGTGTATTTCTACCAATAATCTTACATATAAATATAAGGTAATGTCTCTGTTGTTGTTGACAAATGTAAACGGTTTGTGTATTGACATGATCTTTTAATAAGTAAATAAGAATAAAACAATAACAATACAGCAACTTACACATATCACAATCTGTGATACACTAACCCACAACGCAGTGTGAATTTTGGGGACACTTCTGATCATTGTTTACTTTCCTCAATGAAGGAAACTTTAAAATTGATGCTACAATAATTGTCGTGCCCAAATATACCGAAATGTCAAGTGCCGGAGTTTCTTTCGGCCTGGATTTTTTTTTAGAGAATTTTTAAGTCGGACTCGGCGCGAAAACAGCGCGCGCGGGACGCTAAAGTTAACTCTTCTGGGTAAAGCACGACGAACGAAACTTTAAAATTGATGCTACAATTTTTGTCGTGCTCATAACTATCGAAGTAGAGCGTTTTTAACAAATTCCACGAATTTGAGGCTTAATAGTGAAGTTTTGAAAGTCGGTAACAGTTTTTCTTTAAATGAACTTGTATCTTTTTTCTAGTTTTCTACTAAACAGTTTGGACTTTTGATTATCCAAATCTGTAACTAACTCATTATCGGAAAAAAATGCACTTTTGCTTCTCACCGGAAATTGTAAAGCTCGACGAAGTGGACTTTTCTGAAATTGTAAGTGGGTAATTTATTTTTTGAAAACTAGGTGGATAGTAAAGGTCTTCACGGAGAATACATTCATCAGCTGTCACAACAGAGCAGAGAAATCATTATTACAGAGAATCAGGTCTAGTAGGGTATTATTTATATTTTTTATAAAGTTAAATAGTTTTAACTCAAGATATTTACAAAAAAAAATTTAACTCGTTATAGTACAGTAACTAGAGGTTTTAACTTCGGAATAATGTCATATTGAAGGATTTCGTTCATTTTTGGCAGTATAATAGTAAATGCTTCACAGAAAAGTTTCTATATTGTGTGGGGGCTTGCTCATTTATAGGGGGTGGATGCCACCCCCTCTCAGGGGGTGGCACTTAAAAAATATATATATTTATTGGAGCTGAAATATAATCAAATTTTAAGAACAGGTTCTATGCAATTTTTCACATAAATTGATAGTTTTTAAGTTTTAACGACTTCAAAATTGCGATTTTAGCTTAAAAAAAGGTATTTCCAAACGGCTTTCGTCAAGTATCTCGAAAAGTATTGCTTTATCGAAAAAATGTTACAGACCAATTACAGAAAGTACAAACTGGGAATTAATTATATTTTTTGTTTATTGATGTGGGATTAATAATTTCGGAGATATTTAAGTTTATATTTGGTATCCAAGTGTTTCGAAGGAAAAAAAATACGTTTTATCGAAAATACCTGTATAGTTTAAACTGTTTTTTTCTAAAGCATGTGTTGTATACAAACTAAAAAATTTGAGCATCTGTATCATGCTACAATTAATGAGAAACAGTGTTTGAAATTCCTTTTTTTTTATTACTGGCTGATTACAGTAACAAAATGGCGACGTTGTTATTAAAAAAATGTGTAGACGCACATTGCTTCGGTCATAACTTCTTTGTTTTTTATGCTACAGAAACAAATAAAAAAAACAGTTGAAAGCTTAATTAATAACCTATTATTCTACCTATTAGCATCCTTGACATAGGTGTCACAGTTTCTGAGATATTTAACTCTAACTCTAAATAATTATCTTATGAACACTTGGATGCCAAATGTAAACTTAAATATCTCCGAAATTATTAATCCTACATCAATAAAAAAATATATATAATTAATTCCCAGTTTGTACTTTCTGTAATTGGTCTGTAACATTTTTTTGATAAAGTAATACTTTTCGAGATATTTGACGAAAGCCGTTTGGAAATACCTTTTTTTTAAGCTAAAAGTCGTTATAACTTAAAAACTATCAATTTATGTGAAAAATTGCATAGAACTTTTTCTTCTCAAAATTTGATTCTACTTCAGCTCCAATAAATATATTCTTTTTTAAGTGCCACCCACCCCCTATAAATTAGCAAGCCCCCGCACAATATAGACACTTTTCTGTGAAGCATTTACTATTATACTGCCAAAAATGAACGAAATCCGTTCAATATGACATTATTCCGAAGTTTTGCATATTTTTTACCTGTAGGTTCTGTACTATTAGTTTTGTTTGATATCTCTGATAATAATTTTAACATTTAAAGAAATCTAGATGTCCATGACATATTGATATTTGCATGACAGGTTGAATTGAGTCAAGGCCATGGCATACGCGATGTTTTTGAACTTTAAACTGTCTTTTGTGATTGCTCCACAACGGTTGAGTAATGAAAATGAACTCTTGTGATTGGTTCTCGCCCATTGAGTAATGAATTATTACCCACGGCTGTGAGTAATGAACACTATTACTTGTTCAAAAATGTATCTATAATAAATAAATAATTCAATAGAATTCTTTTGTCAGTTGTTTTAGCTAAGGCACCCTTTTAAGTGCACAATCCCGTGCAACAGTAGATTTTCACTGGCACAATTTCAGAATTATTATTTCTTACGGAAAAATTCCAAAATAGGTATTTTTTCATGAAATTTGGTACAAACCAATCGCTAATAAGATTTATTAATTTCCCCCCCGAAAAAAGACCCCAGTAGGCCGAGCTTTTATGTTTTATAAAATTTAATGTATTACAAGAATGCACTTCTCAGAGGTCTACGTTTAAAAAAAAACGATCTAAATCGGACTTAAAATCAAATTTTTATGAGGGTGGTTCCAAGCAAAATTGGACACATTGGTGCCACCCAATAAAAATCCAAAATTTGGTACAAACCCATTTGAGATGTTACCGAATCCAGTGGCGTCCTCAAATTGAAATTAAAAAATCGTTAATAAAATTTCTTTATTTTCGGCCTCGAAGAAGACCGCTGTAGGCCTAGCTTTTATGTTTTATAAAATGCAAGGTACCGCAAGAATGCACTTTTCAGAAGTCTACGTTTCGGATCTAAAATAAATATTTCATGGGGGTGGTTCCAAGCAAAATGGGACACACTGTATATGATTGAATGAACATTTTCAAAAATTTATAGGTATTTTGTTTTTTGGTTATCTCAAGTGTAAATGAAAATATAATTAAAATTGAAATATTGTGAAAAGATAATATAAATAATGTATTTTTAAAGTATTTATAACTTTTTAGATTTTACAAGTTTGATATTTTATATTTACTCGTTGAACCTACTGACAATACCAATACTGTATTTTACGGTCTAGTCTTGTCCAATTTTTCATTATTTATATTATTATTATTTATATTATTCTTATTTATTATCATAATTTCTAATACGCAGCTTAAGTAATACATTTTTGTCTATTTTGCGAAATCATTGGCATCCTTCAATGAATTAGTTCAGGCATAAGATAATGATGACGTAAATTCAAAGATTCATTGCTCCAACTTTAGCCTGTCATAAAATAATTTGTATGTTTCATGGTCAGGTTTGGTGGAATGTAAATTACAGAAATTATAAGCGTTTATCAGGGCCGGTTTTATGTAACCAGAGGCCCTTTTACTTGAATAATTAAGATTATAATAATGTTCACAACAGCATTTCTAAAACTTTAATGAAACTCACATTTTTAAGAGTTTAACGAGTATAAAATAAAAGAGGTAAGTACACAAAACACTACTTAAAAAAATACATTTTTATGCACTCAAAATTAATTGCAAAACATTAAAAATTCTTTCTCCTTGTACTGCAGGGAAATTAGACAAAAAAATGAGGAAACCTGGACAAAATCAATAAAAAGATGAATTTTTGCACACACGTTCTTTGAGGTGTCCCAATCCCAAATTCACAAAAATCCCAACATGGCTACCCAAGATATTGAAGGTCAATATCGCGCGTCCTATGCATGAGATGCCCATGAGGTCGATGTAAAAGTTGTATGGAATTAAATCATCTACAAATTGTCTTTTTTATTTTTTACCAACCCCCCCCCCCCTCCCGTTTCCGAGATATTCAAGGTCAAAGTTTCAAACCAGTTTTTCGCGAATATCTCGCGCCAAAATAATCGGACAGTAATAAAGTTAACATGAAACTTGTAGAGAATTCAATTATCTACAAGATTGGTATTTTGCATTTTTTCCCAGAACCTCGCCCTTTTCGAGATATTCAAGGTCGAAGTTAAAAAAAAAACAGTTTTCCGCGAATATCTTGCTCCCCATGCGTCGGACGTACATGAAGCATTATTGTTATTATCGACAATATTCTCCGAAGCGAGGTGGCGGTGAAAGGAATAACAGACAATTTATTTTTTTATTTTCGAAATATTCGCAGAAAACCGCTTTTTTAAACTTCGACCTTAAATATCTCGAAGAGGGTAGGGGAGGGAGTTGGTAAAAAATAAAAAAGACCACTTGTAGATAATTTAATTCTTTACAACTCTCCCATTGACCTAATGTGCATCCGATGCATGGGACGCGAGATATTTGCAAAAAATTTTGACCATCAATATCTTGAGTAGCCTTGGGTTGTTGTTGTGATTTTTGTGGATTTTGATTTGGGACAACTCAAAGAACGTCTGTGCAAAAATTCAGATTTTTACTAATTTCTATTGCCTTTCCTTTCGCAAAACAATCAGTGATGTCATTGTAGTCTATAGTTTCCACAATTTTTGACTCGATCAATAACCTAGTCAGATATCAGATTTTCTTGGTTTTCGTTGAAGCTTTCTCTTCTAATAAAATAAACGCGCAGATCTGGGTATGAAATCTGAGGCCCCCCAAGTGCGATGCCCTAAGCTGGCGCTTACTCAGCTTATAGGCAAAACCGACATTGGCGTTTATGGAAACAATATCTTAACTCCAAATACCGTATATAATTTACGGAATCACAAAAAGTAATCTATAAAAATCAAAAAGAAATTCTATCAAAATATTAATTTCCAATCTTTGCATTCTTTTGATAACAAGAACGTAAGTTTCTAACTACTTTATACTGAAACTTTTGTAGCTTTGGTGTTTAATGTTATATTACAAATACTATTCATGACCTTGCAATTTCTAGAGTCATCGGAATCTTGACTGGCTTAAAAATTGTGGTGGTTAAGTAATTACTTCATCAGTTATTCTCCCGGATACGCGGAAATCGGATTTTTTCTCTTGTCTCTTGCCTCCATGGCAGTAACAGTTTGAATCAAAATTTTTAAAATACCTACCTACATTCCAACACGTACAGCAAATATAAATAACATGACACATGAAATACCTACGGAAAAGCGGAGAAAAAAATCTATTTTATTACGCCCCTGTGTACATAGCACGTTAAGTTGTAGATAAACATACAAGTTTCCATAATAATGATATTATTTATTGTGGATATAATTCACATGAGTACAGCGTAAACAGTTAACACATTGTAACTAAACACGATATAAGTAACTCATCTCGTGCATGTGAGAATTCAGAATCACATGATAATTAACACCACTTACCAATTATAATAAATCAGGTATAGTTAAAAGGTACAGAAAGGTACTTGCATCTTCTCATATATCTACGCGTTATATTATAATCTAACGCTCTGATAAGCCTATTAGCATTTCAAGGCAAATAGATTGCAGACCGAGCTGCAAAAATAGTTTTAAAAGTCCCGTAGGAATGTTCATAAAATATAACAAATCTCTGTGACACATGCAATTATAATAGGCTATCCATTTTATCAAGTACTTCGAGAATATCGCGCTTAATATCAATCGCGCAAAAAAAGTTTATGAAAATTGCCCTTTTATAAATTACAAAATTTTGTAATAGTACAAGCATATAAAATATTTGTGTCTGCCATTAGCCTTCTTAGGTAGATAGCCTTAGGACAACCAGTGGTCATATTTAGAGGATAAGTAAGACATGCTGTGGACGTCCTAAACTGGGTTACTCCAGATTTAGGACCTCCTGTGGATATCCTTTTGAGACTAATCGGGATTTTCCGTGGATATCTTCAATGTAATAGCCCTTGGTTGTGCACAAGAAGGAAAAGGGAGACCAATTAGGTTAAAATCTGGACAAACTACACACATCCCCAATGTGATAGCCCATGGTTGTCCATAGGAAGAGAAAAGGATTAATTTAGGTTAAAATCTGGAATGCCTACAGACATCCATATTGGGATAGCCCTTGGTTGTTCATAGGAAGAAAAAGGGACCAATTTAGCTTAAAATCTGGACAACCTACAGACATCCACACATAAGCTGCATCTGGTTATCCATAGTATCTACAAGACATCAAAATTGATCCTGTGTAGATACTGTGGATAACCGGACGCACCGATTTGTGGATGTCTGTACGTTGCCTTTTCTTCCTAAAATATCGTAATTGCGCTGTAGACAACAGTTTAAAATTCTGCGTAATATTATAAAAAATAAATCTAATATTGCAAAAAAATAAACTTTCATAAAATATGCATTTGCCAGATGTGCATTTTCTGGGTAGTGGATAGACTACACAACCTACTAGTATTGTTTGCTAATGCATAAGGTTTCCATCTCTCGATGCTTTTCTCGGGTTAATTGTTACATACATTTTGACAACTTGGCTCTTGTGGCTGTCTGGCTTTTTGTTTTTTTTTTTTTAAGTTTATTTTAGGGTTGTTAAGAGTATTAGTGTTGTTATTTTATGGTGTGCTGATAGTTTAAGTTGTTAAGTGCACACTGCACACTTTGTTTGTGATATTGAATTGGCTCTTTTGTGTATTGTGTTAAGATATTCGTTTGTTTGATTGGCTCTTTTAGTGTTTTAGTGTGGTATTTATGATTGGCTCTGTTGATGGTGTATGGCTCTTTTGGTATTTTTTTTTTTAATGTTTGGCTCTTTTGTATATTGTGATCTAATGGGGTTTGCGTTGGGGTGTATTGTGGAAGGCGATTAGCGATGCGCAATATTTTGTTTTGTACCTTTTGCAGTTTTCTCTGCAAGGTGAGGGTGATTAGGGGGTACCAGGTGGGGGCAGTGTATGTTAAAATGGGTCGTAAATATGACTTATAGATAAGGACAGAAATATGAGGGGGAGATGCTTTGAGTATTGGGTACAGAGTTGAAGTTTTTCTCCAACATTTAGTGATAATATTTTCTACATGTGCATTGAGTTTTAGTCGTTGATCTAGGGTGACACCCAGGTAATCGATTTGTTCCAACCATTGTATGCTAGTTAATCTAGCGATACGTCTAGTAAAGCAGATAACTTGGGTTTTATTTAAGTTGGTTTTCAGCCCCCAATCGGCGTAGTATTTAACTGTTATATCTGTTTGTTTTTGTAATAAGTTGGTGGTAATTTGTGTGTTTTTTGAGGTGGTTATTATTGCCGTAGCATCTGCATACAGGCCGAGAGTGATAGGATTTTTATATACGGCGAAAGATGGTAGTAGTTTTATTATGTTATTATTGTATCAGAAAGTAAAATTCACAAAATATCGCAACTAAATTGCTTCTAGCTTTTGCTCATAATTGGGCCGTTCTTCTATAGAAAGTGTACCCCCTCCTTTAAGATTGCCCAAATATAGACTGAGTAAATCTCAGAATTCCTACCTATATCTATCAATAAAAATGTTTAATGTGTTGCCTAAAGATTTACAAAATCTTGATAAGAGTGTAAACACGTTTAAGCTAAAAATAAAAAATATCCTTTTACAGAATGCCTTCTACTCATATGACGAATATTTTGCCCAATTTATCGTCTGTCTAATTAGATTCACTATATTTAACGTTATATTTTAGCATTTCTGCATTAATTGTTTTTTTTTGTGTTTTTGACAATGATATATTTTACGTTTTTCCCTCTACTTGAGGTACTAGTTTTTATGACTACTACTTATTTTATATTGTGTTATCGTGACTCTGTTTTTTTATAACTGTTTTTAAATTACCCAAGTAGCACCTTAAGTCAGAATTACGTAATGTAGCCCTCGTTTTGGTCCCGTTTTCCCGTTTAACCTAACCTAATTGACTTAAAATTTACGTAAAATATAAGTAAATGGGGAATGAGACGACGTCATGAATACCTCTTAAATAAGGCTGCTCAGTTATAATGACCTATTGGTTATAGAACATATTTCCCTGAACAGGTAATTTAAACGTAAAAATTTTGTTTAATTGTGGTCGCTGATAGGTAATATTTACCAAATCAGTTATCCTCTTTCAACTGCAATCTTCCTTTCTCAGAAATAACTAATATAATTTTATTTACAACAATAATGATTACTTATAAGTCACGAGGCATAAGCAGCAAAGACAACTAGAAACCATCAGACATCTCTATTATAATGATGGAGTAGGAGTGCATCATATGTCATACGTAGTTGTGAAATAATGTGTCCACTTCCCCTCTGTGTGTGTTTTTTACTGCCAATCAATTTTCATTGTAAATATATCCATTCTACCTCGGAATATTAAAGGGGCCTCAAGTATTTTACGTTTTTAAAGAAAAAAAAATTTTTTTAGCTTAAATGTATTTTAAAAATATTTGTAAAAGCCTATTCAATTGCCCGGTAGGACTTTCCTGGGGCATAAAATATTATAATATTGTACTTTGTATCTGTTAAATAACTTTATATTAATGATTTTTTTCAATTAAATACTCATCAAAATTTCATTGTAAAATGGCCTCTTACAGCTGGTTGAAAAATATGGCGAACATAGTGCCATGCGACTTCGAAGTATTCTCTCCCAATATTTTAGGCCTCATTGACGTTTTTCCTTGAGACGAAATGTTAAAACTTATATTATTTACTTTAAAGTTAAATGGGACCAATATAGGTTAAAATAATTTTGTAGTCTTCAAAATTGTAAAGTCTTTAAAGTTCATGCAGAACTAAATTGGTCATATTTCCTAAATTAGGTTAGAGAAGGCGGTAAATTGAGTGACGTCACTTCTGTTTCTAACCTCAAACTTCTTTGGCTGCAATTGTTGTTTTGTGAGTTTGTGGTTTATTCCTTCAATTTTCACTTGTATTTTGTCAATAAAAATGGATGTTTTGTTTTGAATGTGAGAAAGTATTCTCCAGCCAGTCAGCGTTAAATCGGCACAACAGAATTGTGTATAAATAAACAAATCCGACGTATTTATATCAAATCTACAGTGCCCAAAAGATACCTGTGCTTAGAGTGCAAATTGTGTTTTAACTTTAATAACGACTTGCGTTTGCATTTGATAGAAAAACATGATCACATCACGGATTCGGTGAATTTGGAATTTAAAAATATTTCAGGTAAAACAATTAATCTTTTGTTGGTTAGCTTAATACTTTATTTTTTATTTGAATAAATGTATTAACAGAAAACACATCATATGAAACTTGTTTTTTAAATCTTAATTACTACTTCCCCATCTATCAACTTAAATTTGTTCATAGGTATAGGTTTAAACCTTCTATAGGGCCATAAACCATTTTTACAACTTCTCTTCAGTGAGTACATTCAGGAACACTGAATACAATCCAAATAAAGTCACTCAGTTAAACTACTAACACTACTGAACTTCATTTAGCTTTTTATTCTGAAAAAAATAGTTATATTGTACTAAACTCTCTGAAAGATTAACAACTGTTTTACTTGATATAATGTAGTCATTACTTCGAATGCAAACAAGTCGGTAATAGAAAAGTTGAAATACAATTACAAGTATCTTTAAGTACACCGCATATTTGATATAATTATAATTATGTCCTATTTGCTTATGCACTTTTCAGTTGTGCCGACTAAAGGTTGATTGGCTGTAGAATACTTTCTCGCATTTAAAACAAAACACCTCCAATTTTATTTTTAAAAACACGAAAACAGAAAACCCAAACAACAACAAAATAAATTGCTACAAATTGCTACAAATTAGGACATTATCCCTCTAATAAAGTACAGTTGACACTGAGAAGAGCATCAACATAAAACAATCATTATAGTCCTTTGAAGTAATTTAGACAATGAAAACATAATTTTGCTTTCCAGGGAAGGGACCTAATTCTATTTTTTAAGTAAAAATAACTTTCAGGACATTTTATGGAGTAATATTTGCCTTTAGGTTAAACCCATATGCTAGGTTAGTGGAGAAGTAAAATTAGGGTAAATTTTACCTAAAATTGGAACTAGTTGTGACCATGAGGTTAAAGTTATAACCTAAATCTGACTACAAGGACAAGACAAAACTCAGTTTATACTTACGTAAAAAATTGGTAAACTTTCCCTGTTTTTATTCAGAAAAAAAGACAGCGACTCCAAAGTTAATAATTTAGTCTAAAATTATATAATATTTTCTTACACATAGACCTCAATGTGCACTTTAACTTTAGAGTAAAATTTTAAGGAACAGTAACGTAAATATTTCTTGTAAATTACACTAAAATCAGAATGACTTTATCAGGCATTTCATAAGAAAATATTACCTAAATATTGCTTACTAAATTACTATTAAGTCCATATACCTTCAAAATTGAAAGCAATGGTTCCAATTACGTTATATCAACTATCTTAGGTTAATGTGGCTTTAAACTGGTAATATAAACTAATTGTGCTGCTTGGGATAAGTAGTTAGTTTTTTATCTTTGACATATGCAAACATTATATATATATATATATATATATATGTATAGCATGAATAAAAATTTTAAAAATTCTAATGGGGTGGGGCGAGAGGTGGGGGTGGTAATGGGTGGCTAATGCGAAAAATTCTTTTGAGACCTTAGCTTGTCTTGTAAATACTAAATACCAATTTTATGGACTCTTACCTGCTTGTTTTACCCCCCAACCCTTCGACGGAATAAGATAGTCCGACAGGCCGACAGACAGACAGAATTATTTTTTTCACTCAAACTTAAAATCTTGACATTCCCATGAAGCCCATTTGAATAATAAAAATTTTCAAACGTTTTTTTGTCTTTACTATACTTTCATTGGATGTGGAAGTAATAGCTTTGCAATATTATTTGAGGTTTTTTATCTACAATGTGCTCATATTGATTTAATTAATAGCGAGTACATTTTTAACGTTACTCTTTAATTATCATTACAGTTTTTATATAGATAACTATTCACCTATTCATTCAAAGACAGCTTCTGTTTTTGTATTAAAAGTTCTAACAAAAAAAAGAAATCTTTAGATGTAACTGATGACATGACGCTTTGTATATAAAATATACATGTAGAGAGGTCAGACAATTCGTAGATAAAACAGCGATGGAATGCTAAAGAAATTCCTTACAAAATTTTCCATATTAGCTTACATATTGTCAAGGGTCAGTGGGCACATTTAACACAGATACACTCGGGAGGATCTGAGGAATTTAGCTGTAAATCTCCATCCCATAAAATTTAAATTGATATTTTTATTATTTAACATATTTTAAATAAAATTTGAAATTTCGCCAGCATGAAATTATTATTGTTAACCGATGTTTTGCAGTTTATCAAATTTAACACGGAGGCTATTAATGGTACTTTCTTCTACATTAAAAACTAGAAAAGGTGTCATAGAGATGAGCATTATACTCTTCGCGGGCAGCAGTTTATTGCACTTTTTATACAATTGTTGTACATTATATTTTTTTAAAGTAATCCTGTTTTTGTCTTGTAAATAAAAAATACACTGTTAACTGTATATAAAAATAACACTATAAAATCTTTATCACCATAATAGTAGTTCTTGCAGTCTATTAACAATATTTTTTCTCTATTTTTTGGATATTACTGAATTATTCAAATATTATTTTCTATATAGTCCAGTCAAAACAATGTTTAACCTCCTGAAAAATCCGAAAGTTTTGAAACTTCGCATACTTATTTAAAGGTACCTAAGAATGAATATACCAAAAGTCCTTATGAATATGAAGCGAGCTCTAGCGGCAATTAGCGAAAATAGGACACTTTCTTTGGTTTTTCGTTAATATCTCGAGAACCGTTGGTCGGAGGCAAAAGTTGATTATATACATAATTAAGGCTTATCAAATTTGCTACAAATGATGATTATATACATTTTTCTCGTATTCCCAATGGTTCCCGAGTTATAGGCGCTAAAAGAGAGCGTTTTGTGAAAAACCACGCTATGGCGGTACAATATGGCATTTCTAATAATATTTGACATATGGTTTACCTACATTTTTGTATACTAAGGATAATTGAGGAGATAAACTTCACAACTTTGTATAAAAAGCACATGATGTATGTTACTTATGATGTATATTGATGAGGCACATGATGTAGGTATATTAAATTATGAAATATATGAACAAACAAAATCCTGAGGTTATTCCAAGGAAAATTTTGTACAGAAAAATCAATCAGCTCTGAATCGCTTCTTGGTAGAAGGTCCTGCAATTTGATTATCTTGGCCAGCTTCTACACTTGGTGCCTGAAATAATAGGTAAGTATGCATGAGATGAAGGTGTGAGAGAACCATTATACAAATAAAAACATGTAAGTAAAAGAAAGTATATAAGAAATAAATAAAACAGAAGAAGTAAATATAAGAAAGTAGTAAGCGACCAGTAAAACAACATATGAACATGACAACCGATTTATGTACTATTGCAAGGTAAATGAATAATAAAAAAAATGGAAATGTGCAATCTCACCTGACTTCTGGTTCCAGCAAGTACATTGCTTTGACCTTCATGTACCAAATGTTCAGTGTTTGTTATTTGCACTGAATGATCTGCTTCTTCAAGGTTTATGACATCGGGATCATCAGGGTCATCAAAGTCTTCTTCGAGGTTGAAAGTAACACCATTCAAGCATTCGCCGTGGCAGTTGTGGCTGTCGAAAGGCAGGAATAATGTGTACAAGCATTTGCACAACTGCCACGGCGAATGCTTGAATGGTGTTACTTCCAACCTCGAAGAAGACTTTGATGACCCTGATGATCCCGATGTCATAAACCTTGAAGAAGCAGATCATTCAGTGCAAATAACAAACACTGAACATTTGGTACATAAAGGTCAAAGCAATGTGCTTGCTGGAACCAGAAGTCAGGTGAGATTGCACATTTGTATTTTTTTTTATTATTCATTTACCTTGCAATAGTATACATAAATCGGTTGTCATGTTCATATGTTGTTTTACTGGTCGCTTACTACTTTCTTATATTTACTTCTTCTGTTTTATTTATTTCTTATATACTTTCTTTTACTTACATGTTTTTATTTGTATAATGGTTCTCTCACACCTTCATCTCATGCATACTTACCTATTGTTTCAGGCACCAAGTGTAGAAGCTGGCCAAGATAATCAAATTGCAGGGCCTTCTACCAACAAGCGATTCAGAGCTGATTGATTTTTCTGTACAAAATTTTCCTTGGAATAACCTCAGGATTTTGTTTGTTCATATATTTCATTGTTTAATATACCTACATCATGTGCCTCATCAATATACATCATAAGTAACATACATCATGTGCTTTTTATACAAAGTTGTGAAGTTTATCTCCTCAATTATCCTTAGTATACAATAATGTAGGTAAACTATATGTCACATATTATTAGAAATGCCATATTGTACCGCCCTAGCGTTGTTTTTCACAAAACGCTCTCTTTTAGCGCCTATAACTCGGGAACCATTGGGAATACGAGAAAAATGTATATAATCATTTTTGTAGCAAATTTGATAAGCCTTAATTATGTATATAATCAACTTTTGCCTCCGACCAACGGTTCTCGAGATATTAACGAGAAACCAAAGAAAGTGCCCTATTTTCGCTAATTGCCGCTAGAGCTCGCCTCACATTCATGAGGACTTTCGGTATATTCATTCTTAGGTACCTCTAAATAAGTG
Source organism: Rutpela maculata (assembly GCA_936432065.2). Lineage (NCBI taxonomy): Eukaryota > Metazoa > Arthropoda > Insecta > Coleoptera > Cerambycidae > Rutpela > Rutpela maculata. The sequence goes on from OW386285.2 coordinate 20,131,885, forward strand.
TGCGAAGTTTCAAAACTTTCGGATTTTTCAGGAGGTTGGGTCATTTTTTTGAGGTTTTTTGACTGGACTAATATTTTCAGAAATTGTATAAAAAAATAATAATAAAAAAAGTCAACATTAAACTTGCGTGGTTCTTTAACCCACGATCATGGATTGCGAGGCAAAACTTTTGCCACTACACCAACATTTCTTATTATTGAAATTCTTAATGAGTGTAATATATACTATTGGTAAATTTGTTGTGATTATTAGGAAACACATGTTAGTAAAATGTATAAAAAAAATATTAATGATAGGAAATAACATTTCGCAAGCTTTCTATTTATTACAAACCATGAAAAATTTAAAAAAAGGTTTTTTTAATTTTAAATAAAACTAATAACTTTTATTTGCCGACCTATTTTGATAAAAAAACAATAACGTTCTTCCTCTAGCTAACATTAACTTACTGTCCAAATGTCAGTACAATTGGATTTTTCTTTCTTGAGTTATCGTGATTACAAGAAACGTGACGGACGGAGAGACGGACATTTTAAAAGTTGTTCAGAATTCGTTCACACACAACGAAAAGAAAATGTTTTGTCTGCTAGATATATTTACGGTTTTAGAAATGTGCCGATCAAATGCAATCAACTTTTCGTTTTCGTATTTGCGAAGAGTATAATAATATGATTGTCGGTTTTCCATGTACGTATGCTGCGCCCCATATGTTGTCTATAATCATTTATTTGTAGCATATTCATAATTTCTTTTACTCTTCATTGGGTATTTTTTCACTTCTGCAGATGTTTTTAAATTGAAATGGATGTTGATATTTTGTTCTTGAGTTATCTTTTTTTGGTTGTGTATAATTTTTTCTTGTAGTGTGTATGACATTCATACTTTTGGAATTGCGGCTGCTCAAAGTTAACAGAATTGTATCGAGAGTCGAAAATATCAATATTTTAATTATCAAAATTTGTTTCTAAATAAAATGTTGATTTTTACCTAAATAAATTCATGGATTTTCCAAGAAATACATCCTCAAAAGCGACTCTTTGGTGTATAATTGACTTCAAAATGGAAGTTTTTAGGTTGGTCGTGGTGTTTATATGTCTGTATGTATACATGTATATATATGTAACCCCATAGTTCTCACCCCATAATTTAGGAAACAACGTTCGTACAATGTAAAAACTAAATGATGCTTAGGGCCAGTTGTACCAAACTTCCTGAACCCGGTGTTAAGCTAACTCCGTATTAAAATTTAACACTGGTTTAAAAATTTTGCGAGTTGTACCATCTGAATTAACCCTGGTGTTAACAAACTCAGAAATAACTAAGTATAAGCACAGAATGAAGAACTACCAGAAGCGACATTTTGCACCGCTTTTGATGTTTCTTGATCAATTTTTGTGACCTTCACTATCTTTTTGTAGGTATTTCCTTCAGTTCATTTATTGTTTTAACCTAACATTCTGTGACATAATACCCAACAATTCAATTATATTTTTCTATAATTGAACTGATGGAAATACTTACAAGAAGATGCTGTCAATGGAATTTGGGCGGGAAGCTTAAGTTGTTAGCGATGCGAGGGTGTTGGCAGTCGAGTTACATAAAAAAACTTGTCAAGTTGTGTCAAATGCATATTATAAATATTAATATAACAGATCATAGGTTATACCTATCATGAAAATGGACAATTTTGAGTTGGAGGAAGAAATAGGGGCTCATAAAACTATTATTAAGTAATTACAATGTACACTGTATACTGAAGACAGAAATGTCAACATTTGAAATGACACTTTTACTAACCCCGTCTTAAACCACACCACGACCTATTTTAAGTTTTACGGGGTTAAGGGCGAGTTGTACCAACACTGGGTAAGTCCTGTGTTGAGAGAGGGTTAAGAACAATGCCGCCTTATACCAATACGCTAATCTTGAATTATAAGGTTAAAGGGCGCACTTAACACCGTAAAACTTAAATTAGTTCGTGGGGTGGTTTAAAGCGGGGTTAGTAAAAATGTCATTTCAAATTTTGAAATTTCTGTATTGAGTATACAGTGTACATTGTGTGATATTAATATTTATAATGCATTTGACACAATTTGACAAGTTTTTTATATTGTATGTAACTCGACTGTCAATGCCCTCACTTAGCTAGCAACTTGCACTTACACCAGAGAAAAGAAAACTACCAGAAGCGACACTTAAGATTCCCGTCCAAATTCCATTGACATCTTCTGGTAGGTATTTCCGTCAGTTCATGTATTAAAAAATATAGTACATAGAATTGTTGGATATTAGGTCACAGAATGTTACTTTCAACATTGGTAGGACATGCTAGTGTAACTCAGCGTCCTCACCAAAGAACACTTTTTAGCGCGCTACAGTACCATCTCGTAACTAAACGTATTTTTAACCGACTTCAGTATCAATAGTAGGTAATAAGGCCCTACCCAATGAGAACACAAACGTTTAAAAGACGTTAAAATTAACGATAACCGAACGTTTAGTAACCATTGTACTACGGCGTTGAATCAACGGACGAATGTCCCGCGGTTCAACGTGTATTTCAAAGTATTTTATAACATTTTTGTAACGTTATATTTAACGTTAATTAACGTTATATGATGACGTTTTTGTAACGTTACATCTATAATATTACTTAACGTTGAAGTTGACCACTAGTGAACGTTATAGGATGACGTTTTTGTAACGTTATGTATATAATATTACTTAACGTTGAATTTGACCGCTATTTAACGTTTCAACAACGTTAACTAACGATCAAATTCAACGTTAAGTAATATTATAGACATAACGTTACAAAAACGTCATCCTATAACGTTCACTAGCGGTAAAATTCAACGTTAAGTAATATTATAGATGTAACGTTACAAAAACGTCATCATATAACGTTAATTAACGTTAAATATAACGTTACAAAAATGTTATAAAATACTTTGAAATACACGTTGAACCGCGGGACATTCGTCCGTTGACTCAACGCCGTAATACAATGGTTACGAAACGTTCGGTTATCGTTAATTTTAACGTCTTTTAAACGTTTATGTTCTCATTGGGATCAGTATTAACATTATTATTGATATGATTGGAAAACAACTGAAATAACCACGTTGTATCCCGAGCCACAAAGTAATGATCTTTAATCTGATCCCTATAAAATCCGTCCATATAAATCGTTGTTCCCTGAAAGAATTATGTTTTTTAATTTCTATAAATTCATAAGGGTATAAGCTAAAGCATGACAAATTATTGCCAGTGGTTTGTATGTATCGCCATCTACAAATAACTTCTGCAACAAACTACGTGGTAAGCAGGCAAATTTAATGCATTAAGATAGATGTGTAGAAAAACGTTAAAAAAACGTCAACATCTACCGTTTATTTTACTTGTAGATTTAGAACGTCAGTGTATTTTAATAAGTGGAAAGCATCAGTTATTTTAACGTTGTATACGGCTAGTGGCTCCCCCTATATTTCCTTTATATTTTAACTTATCCACTTGAAATTTGGGGTGCATAAACTACCTGTAAAAATGGATTTTTCGGCATAAAGAATGGTATAAGACCATTTCCGGTTTACCCGGAAATGACCGCAACTTTCGATTAATCTATAATTTATTGAACACTAGGAGCCACCACCTTCCCATTTGAAAAAAAAAGTTTTCGATAAAAAAGTGGTTTGTTCAATTTTGGAGGCTTCGTAAATAGTTATTAATGAAATTAAAGGGAAAATTATATTTTTCCCTTGGACTTTACCTGCCGTAGAACAAATTTTGGTATTCCAAAGCACTCTAGACGAATGTCTTAAAATGCTTAAAAAACTGAATATCGACTCAAAAATTCGCAAAAATTTCAGGGTATACTTAGAATGTTGTTTTGAAACCAAATATGTAAAAATACACAGGGTGTTCCATTTAAAAATCGAAAGATGCGGTCATTTCCGGGTAAACCGGAAATGGTCTCATACCGTTTTTTATGTTGGAAAATCAATTTTTACAGGTAGTTTATGCTCCCCTAATTTCAAATGGATAAGTTAAAAAATAAAGGAAATATAGGGGAGAGCCACTAACCTGTAGCACCCAGTATAATGTAACTTCAATATATAATAGTTATTAATGATACTAGTTTGATATGAACATTATATGACGAAACGCATATGAAGTTAACCAGGAGGCGGAGCCGAGTGATTTTATCACACTAGTTTCATTAATTGTCATACACTTCTATCATTCAAAATTTAATACATTCATCTTTAAACTTTAAAATAACATTTAGCTTTAAGATATGGTATATTTGTCATTAATTTCTTACGTCAAAAACACGTAAAAATTTAATCATTAAATAATTAACATGTTAACGTAAAAATTGCATTTGATTTTCACACAAATTTATTTTTGATATAATTTTACAGTCAGTAAAAATGCTTGTAATAAGAGTTATTTAATAATTTACTGAATAAGTAAAAATAAAATTATATTTTATAGCATGATTCATTAATATCTTACGTTTAAAACTCGTCTAAACAAAACGTGTTTTCATATGTTATTTTTAACGTTATAGTCAGTGAAATTTTACGTAATTAGAACGTTCATAACAAACTTCGGTAAATAATTAGCTTTGAACGTTAAAGTAACGTCCAGTGTTAACACATGGTATATTTATCATTAATTTCTTACATTAAAAATACGTACAAAATTAAATTGTTAAACAGCAATATTGTTAACGTGAAAATCACATTTGACTTTCACGGGAAATATATTTTTACTGGATTTTTGACGTTTCCAGAATATCTTAAGTTTAAAACTCGTCTAACCAAAACGTTTTAAATTTGTAACGTTATAATCACCAATACATTTTTACCCAATTAGAACGTTCATAACAAACGTTGATAAACGTTTAACTTTCAACGTTAAAGTAACGTCTATTCTTAATACATGGTATAGTTATCATTAATTTCTTACATTAAAAACACGTAAAAAATTAAATTGTTAAACAATAATAGGTTAATGAGAAAATCACGTTTGAATTTCACGGGAAATTTATTTTAGTGGATTCTTGTCGTTTTTAGAACGTTAAAAATGTACGTTATTTGATAATTCACTGAATAAGTTAAAATAACGTTATGTCTTAAGGAACGATTTATTTTTCGTTAATATCTTACGTTTAAAACTCGTCTTAACAAAACATTTTTCCATACATTATGTACAACCTTATATTCAGTAAAATTTTACGCAACTAAAACGTTTAAAACAAACGTTGATAAATATTTAACTTTGAACGTTATGTAACGTTAATTTTTAACACATGTTGTATTATTACTCATTTCGACCATTAAAGACACGTAAAAGATTAAATTGTTAAACATTAATATGTACACGTAAAAATCACGCTTGAATTTCACAGATAATTTATTTTTAGCAAATTTTTGTCGTTTTTAGGACTGTAAAAATACGCGTTATTTGATAATTAACTGAATACGTTAAAAAAACGTTAATACTTGAGGTATGATTAATTTCTCGTTAATATCTTACGTTTAAAACTCATCTAAATAAAACGTTTTTCCATATGGTATTTATAACCATATATTCAGTAAAATTTTACGTAATTAAAATGTTTAAAAACAAAGTTTGAAAAGCATGTAATTTTGAACTTTACGGTAACGTTTAACACAACGTTTTTAACGTTTTAATACAAGACGTATTCATCATTCATTTCTAACATTGAAAACGCGTAAAAAATTAAATTGTTAAACAGTAATATGTTAACGTGAAAATCACGCTGGAATTTCACAAACAATTTATTTTTGGTCAATTTTTATCGTTTTTGGGACATTAAAAATATACCTTATTTAATAATTCACTGAATACGTTAAAATAACGTTATGTCTTAAAGTATGATTTATTTTTCGTTAATATCTTACGTTTAAAACTCGTATAAAGAAAACGTTTTTTTATATGTTGTATATAACCAAATATTCAGTAAAATTTTACGCAATTAAAACGTTTAAAACAAACGTTGGTAAACACTTAACTCTGAACGTTACAGTAACGTTTATTTTTAACACATGCTGTATTTATCATTCATGTCTAACATTAGAAACACGTAAAAAATTAAATTGTTAAATAGTAATATGTTAACGTGAAAATCACGCTGGAATTTCACAGACAATTTATTTTTGGTGAATTTTTGTCGTTTTTAGGACGTTAAAAATATACGTTATTTAATAATTCACCAAATACATTAAAATAACGTTATATCTTAAGGCATGATTCATTTTTCGTTAATATCTTACGTTTAAAACTCGTATAAAGAAAACTTTTTTTTATATGTTGTATATAACCAAATATTCAGTAAAATTTTACGCAATTAAAACGTTTAAAACAAACGTTGGTAAACACTTAAATCTGAACGTTACAGTAACGTTTATTTTTAACACATAATGTATTTATCATTCATGTCTGACATTAAAAACACGTAAAAAATTAAATTGTTAAATAGTAATATGTTAACGTAAAAATCACAATGGAATTTCACAGACAATTTATTTTTGGAGAATTTTTGTCGTTTTTAGGACGTTAAAAATATACGTTATTTAATAGTTCACTCAATACGTTAAAATAACGTTATGTCTTAAGGCATGATTCATTTTACTTCCACATCCAGTGGAAGTATAGTAACGACAAAAAAAATTTTAAAAATTTTTATTGTTCAAATACGCTTAGAATGTCACGAAACGTCGAGATTTTAAGTTTGAACGAAAAAAAAATTTCTGTCTGTCGGTCTGTCTGTCTGTCGGTCTGTCTGTCGGTCTGTCTGTAACTTTTTTTGTGCGCACGTTTACTCTGGAACCGTTTGAGATATTGACTTGAAATTTGGTACACATATGTACTTTAACGAGATCTAGAACTAGATTATATTTTCATCTTGTTCCGTCGAAGGGTTGGGGGGTAAATTGGGGTAAATTTGGGGAAAATAGGTAAATCAAGCAGGTAAGAGTCCATAATATTGGTATTTAGTATATACAAGAGAAGCTAAGGTCCCAAAAAAAGTTTTGGCATTAGCCACCCCCATTACCACCCCCACCCCATTATTAAAGGGGATGAAAAAAAATTGTGATTTAGTGTGTGTACAAGAACCAGAAACCTCAAAATATTTTTTTACTTCATCCACCCCAACTACCACCCCCCATCACCACCCCCACCCTGCTACCGATGTGGGGTATCGTTTTATGGGTTTTTGGGGTAGAGGATTTCAAATATTATATTGTTAAAGTTCCATAAACAATTATTTCCACATACAAATTTTTTTCGTTGTGAGTGACTTGGATAAAAAATTTGGATGTGGAAGTAGTGATTCCTTGGGCAGCGGTTTTTCGTTAATATCTTACGTTTAAAACTCGTATAAAGAAAACGCTTTTTATATGTTGTTTATAACCATATATTCAGTAAAATTTTATGCAATTAAAACGTTTAAAACAAACGTTGATAAACACTTAACTTTGAACGTTACAGTAACGTTTATTTTTAACTCATGGTGTATTTATCATTCATGTATAACATTAAAAACACGTAAAAAATTTAATTGTTAAATAGTAATATGTTAACGTGAAAATCACGCCGAAATTTCACAGACAATTTATTTTTGGTGAATTTTTGTCGTTTATAGGACGTTAAAGATAAACGTTAACCCAACATATTAGTTTAACGTTTCTTAATAGTAATTTTAACACTTTAGGTTATTTTGTGCTGTTACATTAACGTTTAAAAAACGTTCAGTTGAAAATGCGTTTAAAAAAAAACGTTGTTTTTTTAACCATTAACGTTATTTCAACCAAGGCAACGTTATTTTAACGTTTTTTTAACTATCGTGTTCTCGTTGGGTATTAACCAGATGAAATGGAATGAAAAGGGCCAAACCAGAGCACAAAATTTGTAAACCAGATTTCTCCTTTTGTAATGATTTACCTGATTTTCTTTAGACTCCCTATCGTTTTCCATTGATTTCCTGTGATTTCCCTTCGATTTCCTGTAATTTTTCCTCCGGTTTGCCCCTCGTAAATTCTAGTGACGGTTGAAGACGATTTGCGCAAGATTTTGGGGTCAGTTACCACTGTAATGTGGACTGCTATGAAATAGGAGCAGATTGCAGCAAGATAGGACGATGAACCTTTCGGACAATAAGCTTATTGAACAAGGGGTCCTTCAGGGTAGTATATTAGGCTTATTAATATTTTCGATTTATACAGCAAATTTCCATGATAATTTCAAATTTTGTAAAATGCGTCAGGTACTCTGATGTTGCGTAGGATAGCCATAATAGAAAGTGCAGATGTTATAATTGCCATTAATAACACAAAAAAAGAAAAGCGTCATGTACTAAGGACCAGACCACCATGCTCTTATGTCTTTTGATGTTCTGAATCAGAATCTGACGTTAGGACTGATTCATCTCGTCACGGTTTTTTCTAAACCTAAAAAATAACTAAAAACCCATTAAAAATCCGCTATTTTTTGAACTTAGAAAAAAACTAGAACGTGATGGAACAATTCTAATATTAAATTTGGATTCAGCGCAACAAAATACATAAGGTATGGTGGTCTGCTCCTTAAATTTGCGTGTGCCTGTACATAGACACACACACACATACACACCCAACAAGCAAAATTTAAATGTTATACAACTATTTTGTTTTATTGCAATTTTATAAATGTAATAAAATAGCAATTAAACAAATTTGTTGTAGAAATGACAATTATAAAACAAATTTGTTTCTTGGGACACACACACACACACACACACACACACACACACACATATAAAAAGTGTCATATACTTAAGGAGCAAACTATCATACCCTAAAGTATTTCGTACTATATCGTTCAATTTTCTAGCGATGTAATAATTTGCTTGTCAAAATTTAGATGAAAACTGTTGCAAAGATCTTTAATTTATTTCCGCCCATAAGTAAAATCAATATTTTGCAATTTGGTCAATTTTGAGCAGCCACCCCAATAAACAATTTATTCATTTGGTCTTCAGGAGGTTTTAAGTTTTATTATAAAATAGTCTTTTGCTTTATTAATGTTGTGATTAAGATCTTTTAGGCTTCAAGTATATTTGCTCTTATAAGGTAGGTAAGTTTTAAGGCATTCTGCAAAATATAATTATGAAGCTTTGCTGCTAGGATTATTTGTATTTGTAATGGGTTTATCATATCTATATATAATTCTCTATAAAACTAAATGGTTTTAATGTCTTCTTAAATTCCATTAAGATTTAAAAAGGCTTTAAATTCTTCTTCATGGTTTAACAAGTATGCAGTAAATACATTTCAAGGTATTTTTAGAACTAGACATTTTCAATGACTATTAGTACTTATTGAAGACCATTACAAAACTAGTTTCTTAAAACGTCTTTGACAAATGTTTTAATGAAACCGTTATATAGAAAAGAGGCATCAATAAATCTAAAAGGCAAATTTTAATTCCATAAAACACTTTCTAAAAACTCAAGTCATGACAACAAATGTGTTAGAAGTATTTCACGACTTGTAATAATGTATTTTCTGGAAATGAGGACGAAAATATAAAAGAGTGGCCATACGTTAAAACAAATTCTAAAGAGCAGAGAGCTGTGCGATGCTGCCGTTTTGGTGCATTTGTTTATTTGAAAAATATTAAATCTAGAGTTTCTCTGAACGTATATTTCTTTATGTGATGAGAGTGAAACAGGTTGAGTTTCCAAATATCTTTTTAAAATGGCATTTGTGTTTAACACATGAAATGGAATGGTTAAAATGTTGTTTTTGTTAATTTAACTGCGTGATATTTAAACACTTCTAGGTTCTGAAAGTACCAAACAAAAACATCCAAAGAAAATGATATGTTATAAAAATGTATTAGTTTTTATTGTTTTATTGTTTTGCTATTGTTTAATAAAATTTAAATGTTATTTTAATTGACTAAGTACTTCTGTTCTATTTAATATTTCAATTCTCTTGACCTACACAATTTTTTAGAAATTCAAATTACCCGCCATAAAACTAATTTAGTTTTAAATTTGACACCTTTTGTGTGTAAGGTTTGTAGAGTATTTGGGCTCTACAGATCTTTTAACTAAAAGTTCGAGATGCATGTACGTCGCACAGTGTAGCATTTACGAGTTTTTTAGGTCAAAATTCGACTCCTCCTTTATAATTCAACCAAAATCAATCTATTTGGGCTCAAAATTTTCGTAACACTGAGTACTTTAATTAGCCCAGTCGATGAAGGCATTTACACACAAAATTTTGCAAACAGTAAACTTTTTTTAACGAGTTCGTGAAAGTGTATAGAATAATTTCCTGAAAAGTTTACATTTCGCTCGGATGCAGAACATAAAAAAAAGTGAAAAAAAATTTTGTTCACCCATTTTTTTCAAAATATTGAAATTAAATCAAGCTAAAAAAAATACAGATGGATAGATCACGTATTTATGAACAAAAAGTGTGCTAACAAAATTTATCGTTCCTTTATCCGGTTTTCCCGGAAAAAAATAGTCAAATGTAACGTTATAACTCGGAGCGAGATCCATGTGTGAACGCGCTTGAATATGCATGACTGTGACACCGACGCACTGAATTACATGTCACTAAATCAGAATTTGTTCAATCTATATGAGTGTTGTTTCATTTAAAAGATGGAAATTGTAGCTTGTATTTTTGTTTTAAACAATACAAGCAAAAGATGGATGGGAAAAATATAATTATATATATTATCACGCCCGAACTCAATCGTCGCAATGAAAAATATAAAAATTCTTTCTTCATTGAGAACTGTTAAAAAGTATGTACCTACCTACCCTTCATGATTGTTATGGTTTATTAAGTTATAGTAACGAGGATTCAAAAAAAAGTACATCTTAAATCATTTTAATTTCCTTGCTTGATGATTTTTTTGATAAATATATGTATTGGAGGCTGTAACTTGTCGAGAAATTGACCCATTGGAAAAAATAAAATATCACTATTTTGGAAAAAATGTATATTTTTCGAATGTTCAAACACAAAATCGTTTACTTGTCTGCATTTTTTCGAAAATATGATCAATCAGATCATGATAAGAAATTGCGATTTTCACGATCTTATCCTTATAATTATGAAAATATGTTTGATTGTTTTGAATATAAATTCTGGAACTTCTCCAATACATTAACAAATGTATAAGGAATCAATTGGATATAGCTGAATTGAGGATAGGTGAATCTGTAAAATACAATACAGTAAAGGCACGTACAAATTCATGCGAGCGATTCAGCGGCTATGTGTGGTGTCTGTGTATGCATTGATAATAATTATATATTTTCCCTCCATACTCACTATTTATCCTCCTATTCACTAAGAAAAATGTTTAAAAGGTGTAATCAGAAAGAGAAAAAAGCTTTATTTTACTCGATAGAACAGCTAAGAAGTTTTAGAGGTTCCATAGTATGCATTTAACCGTGCGCTGGCCGCGCAGAGTGACAAAGTTACTTCACGATTTTGTTCCAGAAATACCGTAGCTTTAGCGATAAATTTTATTATGATATTTTTTGTTCAGAAACACGTGATCTATCCACCTGTATTTTTTATTTTTCCTACACTGACTTAATTTCAAAATTAAAAAAACGGATAAAAAAATTTTTTTTTTCACTTTTTTTATGTTCTGCATCCGAGCGAAATGTAAACTTTTTAGGATATTATTCTATACACTTTCACGAACTCATTAAAAAAAAATTAATGAGTTTGCAAATTTTTGTGGGTTTCACTATAAAATGTTTTCTGTCATCTGGGCTAAATGAACTGCGAAAATTGTAATCCAGCTTATTTTTGACACATGAAAGCTGTCTAAAGCCTGTAAAAAATGTGAAAACCCTCTAAGGGCAGAATCTAGACACTGTTATTTCCTATGTAACTCCTTGGAAGTCCATCAATATCATATTTTAACATGATTTTTGACTTGCAGAATCTGAATTTCAAGGTTCAAAAGAACCAACAATAAATAAATAAATACTATAGGGGACTATTAGAGGAAACTCAAAAAATTAAAGCCTTAAACATTTAACGAATCTTAAAAAGTTTATTTAACTTTCTTTCTAAGAAACTTAATACTGTAACTTAAGGTACTTGTATACTAAAATGAACTTTTACAGTTTTAAATGTCATTTGGTATACTAATAAATAAAGTGATTTTACATTTGAATTTTCAATAAAAATAAAATCGTCCGTTTAGTTTCTGAGTAATTGATTCGAAAAGTTTGACTTTTTTAGGAAAAGATGCCTTATTTGACGTAGTAGAGATCGGCTCAAGTTAATTTTCGCTCTTATTACCACAATTTTTCAGAAATATGCTTCAAAAACTAACATAACATTAAGTAGTTTCTTATTAACACTCTGTTAAAACCCTGAAAAAATCGTCCGTCTAGTATAAAAGTTATTAGAACTTTAATCAATTTTAAGACCTACATTTGTGTAAATGAAACAGCTGTTGAAATTGATTGACAACGTTGCATATTAAGAAGATGGCGTGAATATTTAAATTTTTAAAAAGTATAAGATTAAAAATTAGTATAAATGCTCTTTAGATTTATTGCCTACAAATTTTTCTGAAAAATTGATGAATGTCGAGGTATTCGAGTAAATGGAGAAAATTTCACTTTTTCTTAGAAAATGCATGTACATCTTAAAAAAATTATTTTGCCAGAAACTTTTGTTTTAAAGGGCCGAGATTAATAAAGTATCTAGGTAATACATGATATTAAGTGGACATCGTATATGAGATCGATTTTAATTAATTACCATTTAATTACGGTGACGAAATGGCGAAATTTTACAGAAAAAAGAAAAGTCTCAATTTTCGCCCCCTCTAATTCCCTAATTTTTGTCGGGATCCAAAAAATAAAAGAAGGAGTTTTAGCAAATTTAATTCTATTTAAATTAGCTAGAATAGTAGGAGTCAAGATTAAGAAGTTTTCAACTTTTGAAGCACAAAATTTGCGATTTCTTGCCCTAAATCGTCGACATTTAGTAAATATCTCCGTAACGAAGAGAAAAATTAAAATTCTGATGGTAGCAAAGGATTCGCAGTGAAAGATACTTGTTTGACCTAATTTTTTATTTCGAGCTAGCTCTTACCATTTCGGACATATCTGCGAAAAATAGTAAAAAACAGCCTGCCATTTAGGAGACGAAAAATTACAAAAACATGCGATCTTGACACGTTCATATTTTTCGAAAAACACCAGCGGGACGGCCATACGATGTCGCGACGTAAAGAGGAAGACTTCCAGTTAAACCTCATCGTAAATTGCATATCGAAATTGAAAAATTCGGCTCGGCACGAACGAAATATAGCCAGATTAAATGTAGCAGATTAGTATATGACAGTTATAACAATCGTATTTAATACAGTGTTGCCAAATCCTTTTACTCTATCTCTCTCGCGTTTTAATTTATAAAATCCACCGCTAGATTCGCTCTTACCAGTATACAAGTACCTTAAGGGGGTTCCAATACATATCATATTTTAAAACTTTATTATTGTTCAAAAAATTCAAAATCTCTGCCTTCATAGGGTTTTCACATTTCTTACGGGCTTTTGACAGCTGTCATGTGTCAAAAATAAGCTCGATTGCAACTTTCGCAGGTCTTCATTAAAGTGCTCAGAATTACGAAAATTTTGAGCCCAAATAGATTGATTTTGGGTGAGTTACAAAGGAGGAGTCTAATTTGGACCTAAATAACTCGTAAATGCCACACTGTGCGTCGCTGCAGCATTGGAGCAGTGAAAATTATTAGTTGGAGACGAAAACTTATATGTTAAAAAGTTCTCAAGCGGATTCGTCTTGACGCCGGCTCTCTTAAATCCCAAAGGTTTTATTACAATTTTAATATAGCCTTATGAAGCCCATGTGATCTTCGCTAAGTGTATTTGCACTTGTGTAAGGAAGAAATGGTTTGTGATAATCTACAAAAAGACTAAATGGACTTCATCTAGAGTAAAATGTTCTGGGCATTAGCATTGTTAAAATATATAGTTTAATGAGAGGACTGCAAATGACAATTAGGTTTTATTTAATTGGTTGTCATATTTTCTTGTTATAAAAGTATTCAAGGTCAATTTTACAATATTAATTATTTATAATATTTAATTTTGCTTTAGCAACTTAAGGTACAATCAGAGAAACGACTGAAAATGCCCCTGGGAATCGACAAGCAATCTATTTTTTTTTTAAACTGCTGATTATCACTTATATGCAAATTTTGTGTGGGCCTATCTTTTGTAGTTTGATTTGAATTTTTTGTCACAGCAGATGCCTTTTTTTTATTTTTTATATCATCCAAGTTCATTTTATCTTCGCATCGGTCTGATGTTTGCTTAAGCCAATTTAGAAGTACTTAATGAACACAATAATAAAATTACTTGGATTACTTTGTGGATGTTCTTATAGTTTCTCACTCCTGATATCGACTTATAAAGGTTTTAAAAACTAGTTTTAAGGTAATCTTCTAGGTGTTTTCTATTAATGCAGAGAGCTTATAAAAATGTCCATTTGGCTTTAAAATAGGCTGAACAAGGTTTTCAAGAGCGACACTATGCCGCTCTAAGGAGTTTTATGATTGAATTTAAAAAAAGGTCTTAACAACCTTCATAAGTGTGGGCCCTTTCAGTTTAGAAGCTGCTTTATGATGGTGTTAAAGATGTTGCTACAGCAAAATAGATTTTTCAGAGCGTTTCATAAGTAGTTTTATGGCACCTCTGTAGGTATTTAAGAAACCAAAATTGTTTATTGGGACGGCTCCAAAAGTATGGATTTTAGGAAAACATGTTTAGCTCTTTTTTTACATAACTTTGGTTTGTAGGTTTGGTAGATTTTAGATTTGTATGTAGCCATTTTTGTTGCATCACGAATAGAAAAGAGTTTAACGTTGAACTTGAAATTCACTCATTCATGCTCATTAGAGTGGTCCAAAAATGACTTCATTTTTTTTTCCAAATTCGAAAAGTAAGTATGTATTTTTCGGTTTTTCAAAATTTTGATTTTAAATGGTGCCTATTATGGAGACCTGAAGTTTCTCATTTAAATGGGCTCATTTAATGAATTTTATTTAGTAGTTGTTACTTCTTGTGGATAAAGTATTATTTAAAATTAGGCAATGTTGAAAATTTCAGATGAATCCGATATGTGGTTCTCGAAATATACGACTTCTAAAGAAGGAATTGGAAGCACCGTGCGACCAAGATCGTAACGTCAGAGGATAGGAAACAAAACGGTCGCGCAACATATCAAAGCTCGTGCATTCCTTTTGAGATCGTCGAGTCTTTCTCTGTGCGACTAGCGGATTCCTATTAAGTGTCGTCTCGGCCGAGATTCGACAAGGCGGGTGCAGTCCATGTTTATAATTTTTTTTAGACGATTTACAGGTCTCACAAAATTCTATTTTTTTGCACAGGGTTTTAGAATTTTAAAATCTTTCTGATAATCAAATAAAAAAAATTGCTAAATGAGCCCATATGGAGAAAAATCACTTTTTGGGACTTTTTGAGTAATTGTTCAGGGTTAGGGAAAATCTTGCAGTAAACTTATAGGACTTGGAGAGGACTATCCAACGAAGAATTTGATATATATACATATGGGTTTGTAAATCTCCACGGTGCCCCGAAAGCTACCCTTAAATCAAAAAATGTAAATTCTTCAGGGAACTGATCCTTTTGAGCACTTTATTCTTATTTTTTTCTTTAAAAATTACTATTATTGGTCTAGTGGAATGTTTATCAACATCTGTTGGTCGATTTTCATTTATTTAAACAAATTCCATTTGTTTACAAATTTTTTTCTCGAAAATTCGTCTTAAATCCTGTTTTCTGTGATCGGATTCGGACTATTATTTTTAAATGACACATTCATTTTCGAATATTTATTTTCATTTTTTTTTCAAATTATGCTAGAAAAGCTCTCTTTGTAATAGACCCACAATATTTTGTTTTAGACATCTTACCTATATTATCTAATAAACCTCCATTTATTTAAACAAATTTGCTTTGTTTAAATAATTTATGGTTTGTTAAATTATAGACTTAAGATATGAAAATCATAAAATTGATTAATATACAAATTTCATTATGACTATAACAAAAAAGGTGACTTTTCTAGCATAATTTGATGAAAAGTTGAAATATAATATTAATTTATTATTCAAACAATGGAAATTATTTCAAAATAAATTGGTCACTTAAAAATAACAGACTGCCAGTCCGATCTCAGAAAACAGAATTTTGACCGCTTTTTCAAGAAAAAAATTATTTAAACAAATGGAATTTTTTTTCAAATAAATGAAAATTGACTAAAAAATGTTGATAAATATTCCACTAGACCAATAGTAATAATTTTTGAAGAAAAAACGAGAATAAAGTGCCCAAAAATTCCCTGAAGAATTTACATTTTTTTATTTGTCCTTAAATCAAAAAATGGAGGTGTGTTAGGGGCGACAAACCCATATGTATGTACATAAAATTCTTCATTGGATAGTCCCCTCCAAGTCCTATAAGTTTAATGCAAGATTTTTTCCTAACTCTGAACAGTTATTAAAAAAATCACAAAAAGTGATTTTTTCCCCATGCAATTTAAATGGGAAACTTCAGGTCGCCATAGGCACCATTTAAAATCAAAATTTCGAAAAACCAAAAAATGCGCACTTACTTTTTTCAGATTTGGAAATAAGTGGGGGGATCGAGACTCTCTATAAAAAATTAAGTCATTTTTGGACCACCCTAATGGTCATACATAAAAATGAAAAGTATTTTTTTAATAAAATACACAATTTTGATATAGAATAAAACAAAGCATACTAAAAATATTTTTATTTTCATATTACACTGTAATACAATATAAAATAGATATGTACATTTCTAAATTAAACCTAAAATAATTCATGAGTTTAAATTATGGTAAAAATCATTCAGTCATTCGTTGTAGGCATTTTACAAAAAATGGCTATTTTAAGAAACATATATTATTTTCACGTTTTATAGTAAAATGTATTCTCATACAACTTCTAGAATGAATAGGTATCCGAATTAAAAAATAGACGATCTTTTTCTTTATACCTAATTGTGAACTAATAATAAAAAAAAGTGACACATCTAGTGTGTTGTTGCCCCTATAATTGGTTCATCTGTTACATCATTTGGGAAATCATTGAAAAAATAATTTTGTATAATTTTTTTAGCAATGTAGTTGTCAAATTAAAAGCTTTTTTATTTAGCTCAGCGTCGGTATCGGGATTAGGCACTGATTGCGATGGGAGATAAAATCTAATTGGCATCATTTGTCCTTTATTATAAGCTTAAAATGTTAAAATTTAGTAACGCGCGTCTAAAAAACTACGTCAAAGAGCCCTTTCAAATGAAAACCCTTAGACTGAAAATAAAATCAGGTTTAGAAATGTTTCAAGAAATCAGTGGAGTTGTTTGTTACTTTGACCCATTGTAACAAATAACTACTACATTTCTCTATTTCGACTGACATTTCTTAGTTGCTGGACTACATTATCAAGCGCAGTGAATACACAAATGAAATTGTCGGGAATTAATACATTGCAGGAGATTATGTCAAGTAGCTAAGACTGAATAAACGTGCAGGGCAGAGCCGTCATCATGTAATGTGGGAACGGAAAATAAAGTAAGATTTTCTGAATCTAATTAGTCACCAAGAGGGGTAGTATTTCAATGTTTAAACATTTCAATTACTTCTAACGCATTTAATTTTCTAAATTTGGTTGAACAATGTAAATCCTCCAGTTTATCTATTGACGAAAAAATATGATCGGTTTCTAAAAAATGGTTTGCAAAATTTGAATTATTTTTACTATTTTGAAATAATTTTAAATATTCAGTGTGTCTTGTATATTAAATGCTTACTGTTTCATCAATTTCAGCTATTGCGTTCTTCGTAGGAGAGCTTATAAATCATCGATTTTTTAAATTCTTTGTATGTGTTTTCTGTATTGCGTTGTTAAATAGGTATAACATTTAACCAAAAAATATCGAATATCTTCGCATGATAGCTTAATAGAAATCCTTCATTCTAATAAGTAAATTCATATAGTTGTTTTTAAGATTTATTGTAAAGAATTATAAGTATCAATATTTTAATATTTAAGTCTGACTTTACTAGATTTTTTTTCATTGAACTGTTGATAAATAAGATAAATATTCTCAGAAGAAATCAAATGGTTTTTATGGTTGACACGAAAGATTAAGGTAACATTGAGACAAATAATATACAATAAACTCTCTTCTTTTCGCATTGAAAACGTAATAACCAAACTTTTAGATCAACGAATGCACCCAGAAGAAAAGATTTGTTTAAGGTGTACATTAGACTAAAAGTAATTTTATAAAATATCTGCCATATTTTTATACAAATTACACATTTCTCATAAAAAATATATTATATAAAAAGATCTTTGTCAAAGAACTTCTATAGTCTAATGCGGGCCTAAATTATGACTAAGCTAAGGTACAGAGCTTTCATTAAAGGTCAAGAGGCACGTGGCACGAAATGTAGGTAATCAATTACACACCAGAAATCACCCCAATTGATAACGAACAGAAGAGAATCCCTAGCCACTGGCATTCTAGATAAAGGTTAAATGTTACTAGAATTTAATAATAATATGTATTTCTAGGTTAGAGTTTATGTTTATTTTTTTATGCGTTTGTATGATTTTAACAAGTTTAATCAAAAGTTCTTAAAATATCTGGAGAATAATAATATGTAAATGGGTTTTATTTTTCTTATTTTTGATCCTATTTTGTTTAATGATTGTCCACTGCCCTGAGAAGTATGTATTGTGATTCTTCTTCAAAATAGAGTTTATTTTATTCATTCATTTATAAAATGAATGTAAGTTGTGCTTTGAGTTTGTTACAATATTGTTTCTAATAAAATACATATTTAATTGCTTTACGGAGAATTAGGCTAGCTGATACTTTTTCCAGGATGGGTTTAGATTTAAATTTTTCTAACGGACGTATTACCAAAACTTACCAACTTACCTTAGTAAAAGTTTCGATTTTATTAAAACAATTGATTGTATGGCTCATATGTCTATTAAGCAAGCCTATAATGTCCAGTTAGAAAACCTACCATTATCCTAATAGCCTTTCTATTTTGGCGTAATAGGTCTTCCGTGAATTTGGCCGATCGTTCTTTAACCCTAGAACGGTATCGTACGTAAAATGTACGTGTGTAAGATTAATAATTTGCATTTACAGAGCCATACGCCCGCAAATTTTCTCGACCTTCCAGATATGCTTCCCTAAATATCTTAGCGATAGACTGTTTACATTGCCAATACGCAAGTGCTCGTACTAGAGGTTACATTTATTATTTTCTGGAGCTCTATGCGTAAATATTACGCATCGTTACCAATAAGGGGCCGTTCAAAAATTACGTAACGCTCTTAGAGGGGATGGGGAGTACTTAAAAGCGTGACAACTTGTGACATGGGGGGCGGGGGGGTTGCATCAAGTGTTGCGTAACGTAATGCTATTCTTTTTTCCACAAAAATTCTGATCTAAAGAAAACAGCTATTTTTGTATAAACTGTACAAGGTTTGTCCTTAGTCACAAGACAAGCCAAGTTTACACAGGACTTTAATATATATGACATTAAAAAAAATCTTATTTTGATGGGGGGGGGAGGTGGTGAAATTTTTGAAGTAATTTATTTAGGGGGGTATCTTCAAACGTGACAACATGTGACAAGGGGGAGGGAGGGGGCAAATTTGATCAAAATTTGCGTTACGTAATTTTTGAACGGCCCCTATGCGCTAATTGGTTTATAATTTTTACGTGTCCGATACCAATAAACGTTTACAATGTCGAAACAAGGTTTAAAAGATGAAGACTTGGAGGAAGCTAGTAAATTTACTTTGTGTCATTACTAAATTAAGTTAGCATGTATATTGTATGTTTACTTGGCAAAATAAACCTTTAAGCAAAATGTTAATTGAATTTTTTAAATTTATTTAACCGCATTTTAGCATAAAGCTTATAGAAAAAACATATACGTAAAATTTACGTACGATACCAATACAGTACAATAAAATATCGATACCGTTCTAGGGTTAATGAACTTTTTGGCCTGTCCTGTCGTGGAAAATTCTTCGACCACTCTAGATATTTATTTTGTACCCATTCATTAATGGATGTTCGTATGCGTGGCTTAGCCACACCACAAAAGGGTTCGGGTCCTACTAGGGCCTACCCGGGTCAGTTCATTAGCCTTCTCATTTCCCCTGTGACCCTCGTGTCCTGGTACCCACGCCACGGTCACTTTGTTCTGACTTCCTAGGTCCGTAAGGGCATTTATACAATCTCATACTAGTGACCAAACGTGATCTTAGTTGCAAAAATTATTATTACAACAGACACACCTAAAAACCCCAACTTAAAAGCAACTAACAGGTCATGTGTCTCTTGATTATTTTTGAAGGCACCGTATAAAACGATGCTTAGACTCTAAATAATTTAAATAATTACTGACAATGGCAGAATAAAATTAATTTGCTCACAAAAGCATAATAATAATCCTCTCAACAGTGATATACTTACAGGCTCAGTTGCATTTTCTTTATTCACCTTAATTGAACTCCTAGGTAGGTATTTCCAGATAACGGATTATCTAAGAACGATTTATAAAAGGCTAATTTATTGTTATCTCCAGTCAACAAATCGTTTTCATTTGAGTTGGATATTGCAGATAATGTGACAGTTATTTTATTATAGTTGTATACATGCGTCGAAATTACCATTTTGTTACTTAGTTGAATGGAAATGTTTGTCATTGTGTATCAAATTACTCTTTCGAACGTTGTGTTGGTTGGGCGCTAATCCCTAGAGACAGTTAAGTTCGAGTTTTAAGATTACGTATTTGGTTTCATGATGGCTTTTTCTATCCACGTAAATACCATAGTAACTAGTTAAATAATTCTGGTGATATCAACGGTCACACAGAACACGAACCTACACAATTCTATCCGTATGATATATTTTTAATACCAACTCCACAAAAATATGGAGAACATGATGCAGAGGCACAAAGAAATTATTTAGTTTGTTAATGAAGTCATAACAAGACTACCTGGAAAGGAAAGGAAATAATTAAATATGCAGTTATCACCACTTTTTCATTTACTAAATAATATAACACGCATAAAGGAGCAACTAATCATAAATATATTAAAAATATCTTATGTTGCCAGCAAATTACCAAAGAAGGTACCAATAATGAAGGTAAGCAGGTGGATGTTGTGGATTGGTTGTCTGTTATTAATGATTTTTTTGACACTCAGTGGAGTGCACTTAAAAATCGATGCAACCTGAATTTTTTTACAGAAAACTATTGTTTAAGGTCTCGTAAACATGTAAAAGATAGTCGATCAAAATTGGTTACGAGTTAATCTTTTGGGGTGAGAGGAAGAGGTTGAAGAATGTTTTTATTTGCAAATATCTTCAAAACTACGAATTTTATCGAAAAGTGTTAAAACAGCCGAAAACAGGCAACTTGAAGTCTATAAAATTGCCTTGAATTTGAGACAAAATTGAGACAATTTGGTTAAAAATTGACCGAGATATGATTTCTTAAGTTTTAATGTTCTCATTACTCCTCTCCAAAAGTCAAATTTTAATACGCGTGTTTTTCTGATTAACTTACAATGAAAGATAATTTAATTCCGTACAATTATGTTTTTGTTATAACGCTCTGTGATAAAAATTAGCCAAGTTGCAGCTATTTGTTGTTAAAAAAAATGCGTTTTTCTGAAAATCGATATTGCGAATTTATTCCTTTAAATTGCGTTCTAACAAAAATGTTCATTCAAACTTTCTTGTAGCTTTTTAAGCAATTAATCAAACGGCACATATTATTTTCCTTCAAAATAATTTATAACCTAAGAAATATTTTTTTTTGTAAAAACGTGTTTTTATTCGAATTTGTTATAAACAATAATCTTTCAAAATAAAGTCTACTCAGTTATGTTTCAAATGAGACCAACTGCGTTCATTTACCCTAATTATAGCGTCTTTTATAGCCACTTAGAGCCACTTGAATCTGATAAAATTTACGGAAAAAAAAATTTTTTATAGTTATTGTCAAAAAAAAAAAATTAAGTCGAAAAAAAGTTAATGCAGGTTCTTGAAATATATTGCTACAGCTAATTGATCATGGAGGAAATTTCTTTTTTACCGTTTAGTTTTTTGTTACACATGTTTAAAAATCACTTTTATTGGAAAAATTTGGAAGATTTTGCATAATTCTAAATTTTTCGCAAATATCTTGAAAAATATATATTTTAGAAATAAAGGTCATTTAACCTTAATTTAAGTTGATAAAATTACCTTAAATTTGCTTCTTTGTATGCATCGATCGGATGTTTCTAGACAAAATTGCAGCTATCTATAGTTGGACAAAAAATGGCATTTCGCAAGGTCGCGTGTAGCAACAGTTTCTAGATTTTAATTGACAGTAGGCTTGCGAAGTGTGCACACTAAGCCTTCTAAGGTTTGTTTTTGTGTATTTTGGTGATACCTCAATATCATTTGTAATTTGGAATTTCACAATAAATGCAACAGATGAACTAACAGATGTTACCTAACATAAAATTCAGAAAACAATATTTTTCTACAAAATTGACTGATATCCACCCTTGTCGTAATTTTACGAGATCACATTTTTAGATTTATTTAAAAGTAAATTTATGGTCGGTATAATTATCATATACGCATAAAAATGTATATAAAATGTACATAAAATGTAATTAGTCGGGAATCTATAGTGCCAAATTCGATCACAGGGTGTGCACTCGAAGATATAATTTTTAAAAAATACATACTTATCTGAAATGACCTTGCGGATTTAAATCCAGGGTGCCAATCTGTCCGCGACTGCAAAAAGGTGTAAAAAAATGTCACTGAAAATTTATTCATTTTTTGTTACCACCGCATTTACAGGCTTATTCTTTAATATTTATTAATGATTTTCAAACCAATGGAAAGCTCATTCTTTCTAGATTCAGGTGCTGCTAAAAATTGTTGTTAACTAATGCTACAGAAATTGTACAGATAGATGCATACTTCTATGATGTGAATTACTACGGGAGCCCACCCTAAGTGTCCGTGCACCCCCCCCCGATCATTTAGGACAATGTTTTTCATAAAGATTAAAGTCTAAGGAATAATTTAAGACATGTCCTAAAAAAAAAATTGGCTGCACTTTCAAAATGACGTCCGTTAAAAAAAAATTGCAAATATGGTTTTTGTCATTTAACACAAAAACTAAAAAATATGGAGAAAAACTTTCTGTACAAAAAATAAATAAATTTTCTACAATTTTGTTCCTCTACAAGATTTGCATTGGAGTTACCATTTTCCAGATAAATGATTCAGCTCTTAAGATAAAATATAAGATTCAATATAAAACGTAACACTACGGAAGCCCACCCTAACTGTCCGTGCAACCCCCCGATCCGTGGGGACAATGTTTTTCATAAAGATTAAAGCCTAAGGAACAATTTAAGACATGTCCTAAAAAAAAAAGCTGGCTGTACTTTCAAAATGGCGTCTGTTTGAAAAAAAAATGCAAATATTGTTTTTATCATTTAACACAAAAATTAAAAAAGATGGAGAGAAACTTTCTGTACAAAAAACAAAGTGCATAAAATTTTCTACAATTTTGTTCCTATACAATATTTGGATAGGAGTTACCGTTTTCCAGATACCACTGTTACCGTTTTCGAGATAAATATTTGCAAATTATAATATTATTATTATTATTATTATTAATTTTTTTCAGTTTATTTTATTTAATTTTTATGTTAATAATATAAAGTTATACTATACGCCTTACAATAATTGTCACAGTTATTTCTTTTAAGTGATTTACCGATATATGAATTTCCATGTTTTTTTAATTTTGGACTCATTTATCTGGAAAATGGTAACTCCTATCAAAATATTGTATAGGTACAAAATTGTAGAAAAGTTTTTGAGTAGTTTTTGTCCACCTTTTTTAGTTTTTGTGTTAAATGACAAAAACAACAGTTTCTTTTTAACATATGGCCGCCATTTTGAAAGTACAGCCAGTTTTTTTTTAGAATATGTCTTAAATTGTTCCTTAGGCTTCAATCTTTATGAAAAACATTGTCCCCAAGGATCGGGCGGGGGTGCACGTACAGCTAGGGAGGGCTCCCCGACTAAATCTGCAGAAAATCTGCAGATATGAATCTGCAATCTTTAATGAAAAAATTATCTCCATTGATTTATTGCAGTAAAGGATATGATTATTTTTGTACAGTGCTCCATTGTTTCCGCTACTGTTTTGAGTTTATAAGAGCACGTTTCGCAGGTTCTGGTTGATCAGTATTTGCACTACAATATACTATGATTCAAAACATTTACAAAACGTTCTTGTTATGCTTATTACTTATACATAAATATTATAATTTTTCATAAAAAACAGAAGAAATATTTAAAAAATAATCTACTTGCGAACAGAATTATTACGTTATAAATTATAAATTAAAATATTCCTGAGATACAGAAAACAACGTGCAACTAAATAAAATTAAATTTATTTTTTGTGCATGAATCATAACTGTATCGAAGATATATAGTTACATTATGCATACTAAATTATCACCTGTTTACTCTCACAATATCAACCTATATACATTCCAACATTCTAACTAAAAATAAATTTAACTGGAAAATATTTTAAGTTCGCTCTTCCATGCTAAACTAATATTAAAAAAATTGGCAAGGGGAGTATGCAAACGAACGTCCGATTAAGGGGGATGGGGGGTTCACAAATAGTCCATTTTTGCGAACGCATTTGTTGAATGGCCTCAGATAACGATTCATCATGATATGCGAAAATTAACTATGAAGAAAACAACATAAATTTGGGTAATTTTTAAAATGTTTGACGCATACGGGAGATAAAGAACTACAACACTACTAAGTTACGGTCATAGCATGAATGAGTAACGTTATTTCACAGCTGTAAGTCTGGTATAAGAATAAGAAATTTACCACCTACTGAGGATTTTTTTATCAACACATTTTGAGCTGCGTATCAAATAATTCGTTGGAAAAGTGCGACTGAGTAAATCCTGATTTTCTCAATCCAGTTGATTTTAGTTGGAATTTGAGGAGTAATGCGTTTACCAAGTTAATAACTGTAAATGTTTGTCCTAATGTAACTTTTGAAAATGTATTTTGCAAGTGTAAACCTAAAAGATGTACCGTAAACTGTAGTTGTAGCAAGGCTGGGTTATAATGTATATAGGTTGATATTATGAGAGTCAATTATTAGGTGGTAATTTGGTTTAAGTATGCATAATGTAAATCTATAACTTCGATATTGTTATTTCTTATGCACAAGAAGTACATTCAAGTTTATTTAGTTGCACGTTGACAACTTTTTGTACCATGAATTTTTAATTTATAATTTATAACGTAATAATTTCTGTTCGCAAGTAAATTACTCTTTAATTTTTTTAATAGTTAATCTAGCGTATCATGGATGGCGCACTAAACTTGCTCTGACTTTTTTCAGTATCGTCTATACTATACTCTACACTTTTAAGTGCAGCAAATCATAGACAGTTGAGAAATGAACGCCTATACAATGGGCTTCATCCAGCTCTCCTGTCATTTATAGTTCTATGACTTGCTGCACTAAAAAGTGTAGAGTATAAACCAGACTGAAGAAAGTATCTATGGTACGCTAGATTAACTATTAACATCTGGGCACTGCGCTTGAATTGTTTCAGAAGTTAGTAATCTGCATTTGGAGTTATTGTAATGACTTTAAATAGTCGAACTTTGTAAAACACTTCTTCTGAAAAATCTTTACCATCTTACATAGATGGCACCATTAGTGCCTAGTGGTCACATTCCACAGGAAAGTTACGGAGTATTGATTGAAGCGTTTGTATTTTCGTTCTTTCTCTACCGTGTTGCACTGAGGAGGTCGGGAAGGCGAAACGCATCGGCCACTGTTGAGAAATGAACGGCTATATAATGGGCTTCAACCAACTCTCCTGATATTTTAATTTTTTTTTGTTTTTTTTTTTCATGATAACAAACGATACTATTTACGTATAAGTAATAAGCATAATGAAAATGTTTTTTACATGTTTTGCAATCATAATATATCGTAGTGCAAGTACTGATTGACCAGGACGCGGAGGCGCACACTTAAAAACTCGGTAACGAAAACAACGGAGCGCAGTACAAGAATAATCATATCTTTTATAACAACAAAGTAATGCAGATAATTCATTCGATAAAAATTGCTCCATTCTTTTCTGCAGATTTCATATCAAGTATGCATCTATCTAGTTTTATAAATGCCTCGATACTGAAATTTATACTGCACTATTCTGGTACGATTTGTTTAGACAATTTCTGTAGCATTTGTTACCAACATTTCGAAGAAAATTGGGCGGCATCTGATCTAAAGAAGAAGAATAAGCTTTCTTGGCTTGAACATCTTTAAGAAATGTTGAAAAATTAGCCTGTAAATGCGATGAGAACATAAAATTAATACATTTTCAATAATACAAAAATTTCAGGAAAAAAAATTTCGAAAAAATTTCGATCCACATGATAATGTACGAATTTTTTAAAAATTATATCTTCGAGTGCACACCCTGACATTTAGGGGCGTCTTTTGAGAAGGTAGATTCCTGACTAAATATTTACGTTTTAAATATAATATTTCCTAAAGTATAATAAAACATCAAGAAGAAAATTACTAAATAAAGAACATTCTTGGTTTAACAAAGGCAAATGTTTGGATTTCGATACGGCATTATCCAAAGGATAAGTTTAATTTGTGATGTCAACCGGTTCCCAATAACAATATATGGGAGACATTTTTACACCCACTTTAAGCTGAAATGGAATTTCACCGAATATGGTCATTGATTTTTTTCTGTTGGTGTCGCAGATATCGTTGACCTGGTTGGCCAAACCGGAAATTCCACTACAATGATAAGACGTTCTTGTTCTTCACTCTATTGCAAGTAAAAAACGCCTCACTTCGATAGCACCTAATACGTATAATATCTATAATGCATTGCTCAATGAATGCAATTACCGCAAAAACCAATATTAGTAGTGGCGCGTATGTCATTGAGTGGGAAATTTTTAGGGGAAGTTATCGTCTAGGCTAAATTGAAGATTGTATCAAAAGTAACATGAAAAGGCATGGTGCCACATTCACATCCGTGTTTGCATGGCATTCTACAACCCCCTACAAAGTGTGTAATATATTTTTTTAAATGGTGCTGTTTTAATTTCACTTATTGTATTTCACAATTTCCTCCTTCATAATTACATAATATATTTTTTATTATATTTTTACTGTAGTCGGCTTTAAAAGTCGAAAGTTCTCTATATTTACTGATATATTTGTCATATTAATGTAACTAAAAATTAATTTTCTTCTATAGATAAACTTAATTAAACTAGTAGTATTTTAGAATAAGAACAGGACTTTAACATCATAGCATATTTATGTTTATTTCAGTTGATGTTAAAATAATTAGTTTTAATAAATTGTGTATTTGGCTTTAAATATCATTTCCTCGAGGCTTCTGTTATAGACTTTAGTACATTTTGGATTTATGTTGTAAATTTACTTGAATAGTCTTGCACGGTGTGCTCCATTTTTCCCGATAACATCTTCGTAGCTCAGTTATTAGTCATCCAATTTCAATATAATTAGGACCGGTATAAAAACATTTACTATAACTTTCTTAAGCAGGCAGAACAGTACTTATTTCAGTTATTGGCGTGCATTTTTATTAAGAAAAAGAGGGTCGATATTTTGAAGTCGTATTAGGGATTTTTTTACTGAAAAACTAATGCAATATTATTGATCATCATGACTTTGATTTACGGTTTTATGGTTTTCGATTTACGGACCCCTTAAAATTTCATTTTTTAAAGATTAAATAATTAATAACTTGAAAACGAATTGTTTTTCGAAAAAAAAAAACATTCCTCATTATCTATTTATATTCACCTTTTCTACGATCCAATGTCATCGGTACTTTCGAATTCGGCAATCCTTAATGTCTAAATAATGTACAGGGATACTGGTTCAAAACTTTTTGTAATTTTTCAATACAAATTTTTAGCCTATGAACTTCAAAATATATATTAAAATGTCGGTAAATTTTGGAGTCATGCTGATCGGTAAGATTGCATTAGTTTTTCAGTAAAAAAATGTGTAATGTGACCCTTTTTTCTTAATAAAAATGCACGACAATGGCTGAAATAAGTATTGTTTTGCATGCTCAAAAAAGGTATAGTAACGGTTTTTGATACCAATTCAAATTTGGTTGAAATTGGATGACTAATAACTGAGCTACGAAGGTGTTACGGTGAAAAGTGGAACACATTGTATGTAAGAATCGTATATATTATATATGTATATGCAGTAATTTCACTTTCAATTAAGAACTTCTATATATGATTTAAGAGTCAAGAATAGACATTTAAGGCTCTCTACAATCTACAGCAAAATCGGCACATAGAATCGAGTTATGCCCAGGACAACTTTTGATCACCATGATATAAAGTAGGAAATTGTAAAGTTGGAGACAATTGACAGTAAGCCAATTTCCATGAGAAATGTACGAGGTCCTTTATGAATTGCGTCCCAACCACATTTATAAGGGTGTTGAGGGCTGCAGACACGAATGCTAGGGTGGTATCATCACTTTCTTGGTAGCTTATGTTACAAAGTAAAGTAAGTTACGATCTAGCATGGGTGACAACTTTCCTAAGTTTCCCACGGAAGCCAAAACTGCCATACGCGCCTATACTATATTCGCACGTTGTTAAACCAAGAAAACAGATTCTACTTAATAAATTATTAGTCTCAAATAGTTGTATTATGCTAATGTGGCTTGCTGCTGCGGGTTTACGTAATTCTTATTCAGTACATCATTCCCGGATGCACTCCATTTCCTCTTTGGAAGTACACGTTGGGATTGCTGCTGAGTGTGGGCTCCAAAGTCGTGTAGACGTTTCCGTCTTCGGGTCGTAGGAATACGCCACCTAGAACAGAGAAGAAAATATATCAGTAGGTATTAATGGAACCTGTTTTATTAGAGGCGTTTAGTAGTATAGTATCCTGCACTTCTAAAAAAATATGTACAGGGTGTAATTTAAACAAGTTAAAATATTTCATGGTTAGCTAATTTTAACTAATTTTCATATAAATGGGTGCCCAAAAATTGTTAGTTTTGGAGATAAGGAATGTTGATGTTTCCAGAAATATGTCGAATTTTTCTTATATTGTCATTATTAGTGTAGCTATTTAAACCAAAGGACACCGCGGTTTTCTTATGGAAATTGAATTTGGGTTAAATTGGCTAAATTTTTAGTATGTTGTAGATTTCGACTCTCTGATCCAATGCTCTCATGGGCCCAACTCGATTCTATATATAGTTTCTGAAATACAGCTCAAGAAATGTACAAGGGGTCAATTTAAAAAATTTCCGAATTAATGAATTTTTTCATACATTTTATATTGTGATACTTTCTAATAGTCTTTTATAACAGTTTACAGTAAATAGATTTGTTGTTTTAATAAAAATAGCATAGAAAAAAAAATGTTGGCGAAAAAATTCTACCTAAAAATAACAAGGGAAAGAAACAAATCTCCTTTAGTGCAAGATATTATAAAGGTGTATTAGAGTGTATCACAACATAAAATGTATGAAAAGAAAATCATAAATTTGGAAATTTTTTAAATTGACTTCTTGTACATTTCTTGAGTTGTACCTCGAAAACTAGATGTAGGATCGATTTGGGCTCCATGAGAATTTTTGATCAGAGAGTTGAAATTTACAACATATTAATAATTCAGCCAGTTTGATCGAAATTCAATTGCCAAGGAATACAGCGAGGTCCCTTGGCGCGCAGTACACTTAGGATGCCCTAAGACGAGATTATATGATGCTCTACAATTAACCAGTGGCGGAGATACGAGTAATAAGTACCATAAATTTGATAAGAAAGTAACGCCCACCGTTATTACAAAAAAATCAATTGATATTTTTTGCTCAGAAAGAATCGTAAGAAATATTGCAAGCATCATTACCTACCAATTTACTATGAGTTTTGAGAATTCAATTATCTACAAGATTGGCATTTTGCATTTTTTCCCAAAACCTCACCCTTTTCGAGATATTCAAGGTCGAAGTTTAAAAAAAATCAGTTTTCCGCGATAATAATAATAATGCTTTATGTACATCCGATGCATCGGGAGCGCGATATTCGCGGAAAACTGTTTTTTTTTTTTAAATTAGACCTTGAATATCTCGAAAAGGGCGAGGTTTTGGGGAAAAGTGCAAAATACCAATCTTGTAGATAACTGAATTCTCAACGACTGTCATGTTAACTTTATTGCTGTCCGATTTTTTTGGCGCGAGATATTCGCGAAAAACCATATTTTTGAAATTTTGACCTTGAATCTCTCGAAAAAAGGGGGGAGGGTTGATAAAAAAATAAAAAAGACAACTTTTAGATAATTTAATTCTCTACAACTTTCACATTGCCCTCATGAGCACCGATGCATAGAACGCGAGATATTTACAAAAAACTTTGACCTTCATTATCTTGGGTAGCCATGTTGGGATTTTTGTGATTTTTCTGGATTTGGATTTGGGATATCTCAAAGAACGTCTGTGCAAAAATTCAGGTTGCTACTAATTTTGTCCAGGTTTCCTTATTTTCTTGTCTAATTTCCCTGCAGTATTAACCGGTTCGAATAAAGATGGCTATCATTAGGTAGACAATTTAGTAGGCTATAAAATTTATTAAAAAATGACAGACATAAAAAAAAAAGTAAAATGGAGGATGCCTATACATGTTACTGTCCTCGTTCTTTATGGGACATTTTCATTGAAAATGTGCTATCTAATGACATTATACAAGAATGACTATAAGATCCGGTTGTGCTAAATCATTCCATTGGTTATGAAAATAGGACCAATTAAAAAATATTGGTAAACGCTATCTAAGCATATATTGAATATTAGTGAGCAGATAGTTACCAAAAACAAATAATAAAACATAATGTCGATGGTCTATTATATATGTGTGTATGTTTGTTTTGTCACACGTTCTGGGAAATCACTTAATAGTAAAGGCAAAAAAAGTTTTCCAAAAATGAAAATGTTAAGAAATGATGCCGCTACAATTGTGTTTAAATTGGATTTTAATTTTGCTGCTGGTGATTCCTACAGAGGCAATAGTCAAGAGACTCTCGCATCAGTTAGAACCAGATCAATACTGATTCAAAACTGTAAACGAGCTCTCTGTAAACTGAGCTCATCTAACTGAGTCAAACTTCGCTCGGTGCTTGGACACATAACATTGAGGATAACGAGCGGGCAGATGCTCTGACCAGAGGGACTCTCAGCAGCCCTTACTGGAGCAGGCCCTAGATAAATGCCAGGAGGGCAATGGAGAGCTGGTCTTGCTTTCGGTTCTTTGACTTCTTGCCGAAGCGAGCAGAACAAACCCTGCAACTAAGCAGGAAACACGTCAGAATCATGGTGGGTCTTTTGATTGGGGACTCGACTCTTTTAGGAAAAAACTGCACATTATTGGGGTGGTTGATAACCCCGAGTGTAGGTGCTGCGGGGGCGAGGAAGAAACTTCCATTCACATTCTAACTTCCTGCCCTAGTCTTATGAGCTTAAAGCACAAACACTTTGGCATTGGTTTTCCAGTACTGAAGAAAATGAGGGATGCCCCCATAGGAAGGATTTTGGCCTTTTGGTTAGAATTCGGCTCGAATGAGGGAATTCCCTAAATTTGTAGCGCAAGCACATTGGGCTACAAAGCCTGAGTGCAGCTACTTTTCGTCGCCCCTCCAAAAGAAGAAGATTCCTACAGGGTGTTTTGTTTTTTTGGAAAAATACAGCCTTATTGTTAAGCCCTGTATTTAAAAGAAAAACAACGTTTACATAAAATTAGCAAGACAACATGCCAAAAGTTAATCCATAAAACAAAACAAAAATAATTAAAATAAGACGAAAGACTTGGAAAAACCAACTTCAACTTCAAAGTCATGATAAATTTTAGGCGGTGCTTTAATTTCGCCAATGTTAACAAAAACAAATATATAGGTGGTTACCAGCGGCGGATTGGGTACTGTAAGCCGGCCCTGATTCGTTTTGTTACAGTGCCAAAGAAAGATATTTTTTCAATACACCAGCTATATTAATTATCACGTAGGCCGTGCCCTTCGGGAATTGTCCTATCCTTCCAGCCGGCCCACCGTCCCTGGTGGATACCCAAAAGAAAAATTAATTAATAGATAAAGTGCCAAATACAGAAGGAAATTTTAGGTTAATATTAGAAAATATTATTTAGGTATTAACAAATCACAACTTACACACTAATTTATTTAATATGAAATTACCTACTTTTTGTATATTGGTGCCTCAATCTGGTCACGTTAACATAGTAGTCATATTAGTTATAATACACTAGTTAGGCAAACACTTTAAAACGCTCATTATTGGAGAACAAATCATAACAACTACTCTTCTAGCTAATACTGACGAAGTATTGAATTGCATGATAGGTTTTAATTTAAATAAATTATTATATTATAAGTATTTTCAATGTATTCTTTTGCTTTAAATCGCTAGGAATTATTGTTTTTAAGCTGAAATTCATTCTAATGGTTTTATTTTTGTTGAAACAAATTTTATTAGCTATAAAATATTCTTGTGGTTTGTTTTGCACTGACTACTCTTTGGTCAAGTATCTTCAGATCAGTCGCACTACAGAAAAGACTAGTATCATGTGCATATTGTAGGGAGTATGTATCGTCGAGATATGATGATAGATCATTGACATGCAGAGTGAATAAAAGGATCCTAGTATGGATCCTTGTGAAACCTCTACGGTGACCGCTTGAAGAATTTTTTTTTTATTAGATTTTCCAGCGCATGCTAGCCGGAAACAAATACAAGGCCTTTGTTTACATTTTATTTATTAAAAATTACGCTTAAATGAGAATATTAAATTTCATTAAAATTGTTAAATCATTTTTTGTAAAGCAATTTCATACAACAGCTTCGTTTGGTTCAATTTAACATCGCGTTTAGTTCTACCCGTCTACTAAATTACAGGAAACCATATATTTGCCAATACAAGTTTATAAAAAATTGTTGATACAAAATTAATTCGGCAATTAGTAATCTTACTAATAAGAAAATTACATGCCTCCGAAAAAACCTATTAATTGGATGTCAACAGGAACGTGTTTTTATACAAAGAATAACAAATTAAAAGTAAATCAAGCTCGTCCTGTTAAACTATACTAATCATTTGTAAAACGATTCAAGGGAAATGACTAATTGGATGTGAATTTTAATTAGAAATAAGTTAAAACTTTAAAGAAAACAAAGCATCATTAAAGCAGCTAGCAGATGTCTTGCCTTAAGGTATGGGTCGACTTCCTTATATTCTTGGACATTTAAACATCTCTATATCAGAAACAAAATTAATGTAGCCAATTAATTGCTGAAAAGCTCTAAATCGGGATGAAATATTTATATCGGTCCATGCTAAGACGATGTTGTTTTATGCAAATATGAAAAATAGTCATCGTTTTTCAAGGTTATATATAACACAGGTGTGATTCCACGAAAAATAAAACACTGAATGCAATATTTAACGCGGGGTTTGCCAACAAAGCAGGAACCTACCTTCTGTATTTTATTAAAGATGTCTATATTATACCGGCTAGTGCACATATTACAAACTAACAAGATGCCCATGCTTCACCGCGGAGATCGTTCAAAATCAAAATAATAAGTTGACTTAATTAAGGACGCCATATTGGAGCCGCCACCCTGAATTTTGCAAATTTTGTAATTTTTTTGACAGTTGTGAAGATATTTCCTATCTTCTTGCCAAATTTCAAGTTCCTAGCTCATCGAGAAGTACCTAAAGAATTCACCGGACAGACAAAAGTGCGCAGTTAAACTCTACTTCTACTTATACAGGGTGCCCGCTAAATCATGGACAATCTTGATTCTGATGATAGACCAGATGACCCATCAAAATACTAAAACTTGAGCTTGGTGAAAACCTCACGATTTTGGGGATATGTGCACTTTTTAATATTTTATAAAATCACAATCTTAGATCAATTTCTTGTGCGCCATGCCTATAAATGGAGTTTTATTCTAATTATTTTTTGCGTAGAAAACAGATCTCCGATAGCGGTCATTTTCAGCCTAAAAAAAAAAAAATGTAAATTTGAGATTAGGGTTCTGTCAACTTTGGTTTTCAAATTTTGGTCTTCCGTTGTGAAAAAAAAATGAGCGCTATCAGTAATCTGTCTTCTACCTTTGTTAGTTACTCTTCAGTAACATCTAGCAAAATTATGTATAATTTCAAAAAGCCCAATTCTCGAAAACCGCGAGATAAAAGCGGGTGTAGAGGAGAACTGAGACGATAGAATTTTTTTTTGTGTCCAAAATTGGCTCAGCGTGTCTCGATACTACAGAAAAGTCAGATCAGAAACTTACGACAAGACCTTTTTTTTTCACATTTTTAGGGGATAACTTTTTTATTTGTTTTCCCATTTGAACGAAATTTTACATAAAAATAGAAAAAATTACTGCTTATTGCTAAAGACATTCGCCTCCTACAAATGCAAAACCACCTGCGATGCCAAAATAAGTGAAAAAAAATTTAAAAATCATGTTAGGCATCTATTATTGGAAAATGTTACTAATAGAAATGGTCCAAGACGCTTAAATCGAAAGTTTGATCAAAATTTAAAAATATTGAAATTTTGATTAAAACATTTTTTCCAGATTTTTTATTGTTTAGTAGCAGGGGGAGATTAGGATGCAATTAATTCAAGGGAAATATGATTTTCAAGTTCAAAGACATCTAAGCATGTGTAATAATGTAAACTGGTTCTATAGTAATTTAATAAATGGAGAGAGATGGATTGGGAGCAGTTCTGTTTGAGGTAGCATAGATTAGACATTGAACATATGTAGGTATATGATAAAAAAAAATTTTTGACCTAAAATAAAAAAGGGCAGAAAACCGGCCTTATAAGCCCTCCTCCTTTGGTTCAAATCGTAAAAAAATAAATAAGACATATTCGACACGCTGTATATAAGTTTATAAGGTTATATGAAAAAAATCGATCAACACGTATTCCTCAAAATCTTCAGAAGGCATTATCAAGGAGTGGTTTAATTACCGATTTAAAACGTATACAGTACTTGGACAATATTCGGTACCACATTAAAAAAATATATTTTATAGTAGCGTGTCCCATTTCCAGTCCTCGAAAGTCGTAAAAAATTCACATGTATGCTGCCTTTATTACGGGTTAAATACGAATGTGAACTTTCACTTGTTGCGTACTTATTTAACTTGTTTTTAATGTACATAAGGCACCGCTGTATGTATGCATAAGGCAAGGTGAGTGTATTAAAATTTTTGTTTGCATCTAAAAAACTGTGTAGGTGTGTAAAGTAACCCAGCATCAAGTCGGAAAATATTAAATAAACATTTGACATGCCATTAATACTGTTGACTGTGAAAAACAATCTTGTACACCCTGCTGAGCTGTGCTTTATTCTTAGTCCATACCAAAGTTGCAAAAAAAGTGCAAGGGTAGTGATTAAACATGGCTACCACTCCCCGTTTTCGAGGACGGCCAACACGATGGAGATAGTCGCGCGGTGCTTACCTGCTCGAACTACCTCCAAACACAAAAAAACCACCTCTTTTTTCCATTTTTCGTTGGGAGAACTTGTTGGATTGGATTTTTTTTGAGGAAACTCAATATGTCCTGTAAAATTTCGCAACGGTCCCCGGGGGTTGAAACTACCCCCTCTCTCAATACCGAAACATGCAAAAAACGTAGAAGCGTGCTGAAAACTGTTTTCTAAACGTTTTCAAGGGCGGGGAACGTGATGCTGATATTATTTAACTTCCTACTCCTAATCAACTATCCCTAAATGCATAAAACCACCCTTTTTTCCCATTTTTCGTTATCGGGCATGCGAGGAGTTGTTGGATCGGGTTTTTTTGAGGAAACTCAAAATGTCCTGTAAAATTTAGCAATCAGATCCTAACAACTCTCGGGAGTTGAAACTACCAGCGTTTTTATAAAAAAAATGTGAGGAAGCACATTGTTTCTGTCATAACTTCTTTGGTTTTTATGCTATAAAAATAGACAAAAACTTGAAAGCCTAATTAACAGTTTTTCATTTTGACTGTTAGCATTTTTGACGTAAGTGCCATAGTTTCTGAAATATTTAACAGTTTAACTAAATACTTCGTCCTATAAACGTTGGGACGTCATTTTTATTAATTTTTTTAGCTAATTTTAAAAGTTAATTAAGAATTGCAATTAACACATTTTTACTAGTCAGGCGGTCGTAAGATATGTTTTCCAATCATTTTCACCTTTTAAGTTTGGTGTTCGATGGGGTACCTTTTTGTGCCATGGGAGCTTAGACTAAAACGAGCCCAATAATTGATTAGAACCAATGCATTTTTCATTCCCGCATACAAATTTACTTGAACCTAAATCGTTTGAGTGAACAATGTATGATTTACAGTTTTATTGTTACAAAAATCTTATTTAATAATCTATTTATTGGAACAATAATAAAGAATGAAATGCATTATAGAAATTAATGTATCGTGTAAACAGTTTTCCATGCATAGCCGAGCAAATACAATTTCAACCAATTGTTAACTGTTAATAGAATATCTGCCTAGTAGATAAAATAACTTAGCATAAATACTGAGTGCGAGTTGAGTAAATAGTTTAAATGCAGTGGTTGGTAACGTTAAAAAGGTATATAAAATATAACTGTTTCACTTTCTAAATTGTCATAAGTTTGTTTCTAATTTAAGTATATTTTATTATATTCGTCACCGATTTATTGAACTTGTTAAATAATTGTTTCACATTCTATAGGATATTCTTTCCAGTTCTTTTGTAAATATTGTTAGTTTTAGATATTTTTAATTTTATGACGCCAATTTAGCTGGAGAAATACACAAAAAACTAAATATCTAACATATTTGTGTCTCCAACCCGTTTTCGAGTCAAATCAGGACCGGTTTCTCAATGCAAGGTCATATGTGCGTGTTAGCTAACTCTGAAATAACTTGGTTGCTCCGCAGGGGTCAGTCCTTGGGCCTGCACTATGGAACATTTATTATAACGATGTGCTGAAAACAGAACAACCAGAAAGAGTGAATGTCATTGGTTTTGCGGATGATACGGCCATAATAGTCGAGGCCCAAACTGAGGAACTGCTTAGAACAAATGCGAATATAGCCCTACACAGGATAGAACAAAATATCAGAGCCAAAAAACTACAACTCGCACAAGAAAAAAGAAAGGTTATAATACTGTACGGAGGGAGAAAACTAAACGAGAGCACATTAGAACTAGACGAGAATAAAATAACATCAAAAGACAAACTGAAGTACCTCGGCGTTCATTTTGGTAAAAACACCAACATGAATGTGCACCTAAACGAAATTAGTAAAAAGGCGGCAAAAACGATTATGGCTTTAAGCAGGCTAATGCCAAATGTCAGTGGATCGACGGCAAGCAGCGCAGGATGATGGGGTCACAGGCTTCCTCGATTATTCTGCATGCAGCACCAATCTGGGGAAACGCTATGCGAAACAAAGAACTCAGAAACATACTTGTAAAACTGCTGAGGAGACTAGCTATACGTGTTGGCAGTGCATATCGCACTATATCAAATCAAATCAAAATATACTTTATTATTCAGAAGAAAGAGTTTCTCATTAACAAAGTAAATAAGCATAGGTACATAGCATATATAGTTTACACAGTGCACCTACATTACATAAATACAAAACGCAGATTACATATAAATTTTAATACAATCATAAAAATAGCTAATATAAAAAGTCAAAAAGGACGATAAAATAAGGTAGTTAATGTCTAATTACAATGTGTCATTATAGTACTCGTTTAAGTTATAATAAGGTTTAACAATTAACAGGCTTTTAACCGCCTTTCTGAAGCTTGTATTTGAGCTTATTTCTTTAATATTATTTGGTAAGTGATTGAACATCTTATAGCCATTGTAAATAATTGAGTCTTTGACTAGGGTGGATCTGGGAATTGGCAGAGCAACATTATTGACTTGCCGAGTTACATGTATGGAGGGAGTACTTATGATATTACTTCTATGCTTATGAACTAAACAAACTGTTTCTAGAATGTAAATGGATATCACAGTGAGAATTCTATGTGTCAAGAACAGTGGCTTACATGATTCACGAATTCTAGCTTTGTACAGGTAGCGAATAGCACGTTTTTGAATTACAAATATTGTTTGTTTATAAGATATTTACTGGATACTCCCCAGAAGGCAATGCCGTACCTTAGGTGTGATTCGATTAATGAAAAATAAGCAGTCTTAGCAGCTGCACAACCCATTTGTGATCACTCTGATAGCGTAGGTTCCGGATGCTAGTTTGTTACTAAGTATTTTAATGTGTTCGTTGAGTTTTAACTTGCAGTCAATGTTTAGTCCAAGAAATTTTGAGCAGGGCTTATTTTCTAGAAAATGGTTACCTAGGGGGATGTTTGTTAAATTGCAATGAAATGTAGTTATGTTTGTTTTGTTAATGTTGAAAGAAAGCAAATTGGAGTCACACCACTCTTTGACCTTATTTATATCGGCCGATACCATTTGCTGAAGGACATTAGCATCTTTATTGTGCCACAATATGGTGGTGTCGTCAGCAAATAAAGTAAATTTTCCTTCAATATTAATTTTTGTCAGGTCGTTAATATATAATAAAAAAAAGAATTGGGCCAAGAACGGAACCTTCGGGCACCCTATACTTTATATTTAGTTTATTAGAATAATTTGGATTTCTAACTATTTGACTACAGTTTGATAGGTATGACTGAAACCACTTTAAGGTGGTGCCTCGAAAACCATAATGCTCGAGCTTTCGTATATCTACAGAAGTGATCCAAGTAACAGCTGGAATAAAGAGAATTGACATCTTGGTCCAGGAATGACCAGGTTATATGAGGCAGGTAGGGAAAGAAATAAACAAATTCAGGAAGAATCAATCCAGGAGTAGCAACGGCGCTGGGAACCAGACACAGGAAAGGTGAGATGGACAAAGAGACTGATAAAAAACATAGAAACTAGGAACGAACAGGCTATACGGAGAAACCGAATATTACCTGTCAGAATTTCTTGGTGGACATGGGTGCTTTAACGCATATCTGAAAAGATTTAGGATTAAAAACTCTGATAAGTGCTGGTATTGCGAAGAGATAGATTCTCTGAACACACTTTCTTTGAATGACAAAAATGGACGAATTATAGGGAAGAAATGCCCCAAGATATTGGTGAAACTGTAATGGTGGACAACATTATAGACCTAATGTTGGTAAACAAGGGAAATTGGCAGATACTCCATAAAGAAAATTTTAATGGGAAAATAAGTACATGGAAGGAACATAGAGCAAGAAAGGCGAAGAAATAGAAACGGAGAATAAGGAGAAAATGGAAATACCAAATCTGATTTGATGTAATGCAATGAGGTCCCAAATTAGATGTGGTAAATTGGAAGAGAGGTTTTAGTTGGTAGGTCCTCCCCTGAGGGAATCCAACACTCCCTGCGAACACGAGTTACAGGAGTCTATGAAGATTTCCCCTCCTCCAAGGAAAAAATGAAAGGATAACTTGGTTGGTAACGCTTTCTACAGAGGTTTCAGCTCTAGGTTGATTGTGATTAGTCGAAAAATGAGTGATTTTCTATTTGTTAGTTTTCTAAGTTCTGTTTAAGTTCTGCATTTGTTTGCTTTTGTTGAAAATCTCTCTTGGCAGTGACAGTAACGGGCAACCACAATTATCATAATATAAACTAGAATATTTTCTGGTCGATAGCTACATTTTTAATTTAAGAAAATGAGTGAAACCCCGACAAAGGTAGGCAGAGACTCCAATTTTTCATCAGCAGAGTGGTTGTGTAATGAAGCATTCTTTAAATTCCTGCTCCATTACTAAGATTCCGGATTTACACACGACACCAATGTGCACACGGCCCGCAAACCTACCCATCTCCCGTCTAGAGGCATGGATTTGCACACGACACTAAACTAACCGCAGTTCTACGTCACCAGTAAGCGAGGATTCTCGGATATAAAAGCCCGGCCGCAAATCAACATAATTCAGAGTGTGAACTACTCTGACAATCTGTCTACAGCGTGCACAGTTTTGTACATCTCCCGACGCAAACACGACGGAACGAATGCAATCTGACCCTGGGAATCCTACAGCGTGCTGAGCTGGGACCCCTCGAGTCGTTAGTCATTCCCGGGTGCCGTTTCGCCGCCAAAACCAGAGCGAATGAGCCTGACCTGGAGACCTCCTACAGCGTGTTGAACTGGGAAACTTCTTGAGTCGACGATATTCACCCGACGCCCGATGCCACTCCCGTAGCAACAACAAACGTCGCATCACAATCGTTACACTCTCTCTCTCACTCTCTCTCTCTCTCTCTCTCTCTCTCTCTCTCTCTCTCTCTCAGATAATAGAAAATATTGTCCTAAGAACCGTAAAAGATACGGACATATAACCTGTACCTGTATGTTATGTAACCCTGCCTGTTTGAAGAAGTAAATAAATTGTTTATATTTTTATTGGGCTGTCTTATTAACTAATCTGGACCCTGATTAATCTCCGAACCAGCTACCCGACAACAAACCGTTACAGTTGTTATTAATTAAAATAGCAAATAAACATAAACTTATGCAATATCTTGGAGGGACAAAGAAGTTTCTTGACGTAAAATAAGGATTTGCTGACATTTAAGCAATCTCCAGCAGCTCATATAAAATTACCAATTGCATAATATCTCAATGTTGAAAGCAACACATTTTTTTAAGAAACTGAATGTTTATAACAGAATCAAATATATTTTGATATTTGCTTTTTAGTTACATCCGAAAACTGTTTTACCTCTCGGTTGGAAACTCGAAGCAATACCTCGATTTGTTCAAATTTCTATTTGTTCCTAATTTAAGCAAAAAATAACTTTAACTTTTCACCCAATTGAGAGCAACAAACATAAAATTTGTAGGTTAACCTCAGGCTAACAGGGATAACCCACTTTGAAGTCATCTGTGACTTTTTAGCTCAGGACTGTTAACCCGACCACAATAAACACTTTAGCCTGGAGTTAGCGTTTAACACCTGGGCAAACTAACCCAACCCTGTATTGATAAACAGGCCTTCAGTCAATCAATAAACCAAAACAAAATTAAAATCTATCCCTGAAACTATGGCCTATTATTAATAGTCCATTCTGTACATAAAGAAAAAGATGTATAAATAAAATCATGGATGCTAAAAGTATGCTGTTGTGAGGAAGTTATCAGCTAAAAAACCCACTTCAGATAATTCAGCGAAAGCGAGGGGCAATGCCAGACCGCTTAATTTGTTATTGTAAAATGTATTTAATTTGTATAATAATTATGGTTGAAATTCTGATGTTAGTTTGTTACGAAGAAATACATTTGGAAAAGCAAAAGGACGAAAACAAACTGAGAAATAGAACAGAAGACAAAGCTTGAAAATTGCGTTAGACAGTGATTATAGTATAGTTGAAGAGAAAAAGTTTTGGTTAAAGTTGTTGCTGAAAGATGGGCAACGCTTGGTACAGTGGTTTATGTTTTATGCAATATGGCGAATTATGCTCTCTAATTTTGATTGGTGAGGATGTTTCTAACTTTCTGTGCAATTTCATCCTGTTAATTCGAAACATGAATCCTTAAAATTGATAAAACACTAACTGACAACATAACGAGTTGTGTTTCTATATATTATAGACTGACGCTAAGAAATGGTTTAAAAATCTACCATAAATTGAAATATATCACATTTTAAATTGGGTGTGAGACTAATAACTATTATTATCATTCTTTCCATCACGTAGGTAGGTAGCTTACATCTGCCAGCACCTGCTAGCCATCCACGTCCCTATCATGTAAATGCATTAATAGCTACTTGTGTGTCAAGAGCGCAAAGTGCATCATTGGCACTCGAAAAAGTAGGTAGTTGACGTGACATGAGACGTTAAACACTGGAGAGCGACAATGATACTTAGCGCTCGAATTACACGCATGATTTTATCTACGATCATTTGAAAATATCAAAATAAAAGAAATTATTAATTTGAATTTTTGGTTGGAAACCGCGGTTCGTCGACATTTTATGAGTGTGGCATACATACACATGACTAAAAAAAAACAGACAAACGGAATACCAATGTCAATTTATTTAAGTTTTGCCGCTGGTTGAATTTATATTGTGATTTTATTTATGAAAAATCAAACGGAAAATAGTGATTATGTCTTTTCATGATCTTTCATTTATCAAGAGTTTCATAAAAATACATTGTCAGTTTTGCGACCAAACATCTGCAAGAACAAATATACGCAGGATAAGCGTATTTAAAAAAAAATTATTTGGTAAATAAGATTCTCGAAATTATCCACTGTATTTATTTTTTATTTTTCTTAATCTGGTTTTTGGTGATTATATTCAAAACTATTTTCAACCATCGTTCAGGTCTTCTCAATCCCCTTTTGAGTCTGAGAAGAGGATTATATTATTTATATTTGTGTGTTACTATTATTATACTCTTCGCAAAAACGAAGAGTATATTGCATTTCTAAAACCGCAAATATCGCTCGTAGACAAAAAATTTTCATA
This sequence comes from Rutpela maculata, assembly GCA_936432065.2. Taxonomy (NCBI): domain Eukaryota; kingdom Metazoa; phylum Arthropoda; class Insecta; order Coleoptera; family Cerambycidae; genus Rutpela; species Rutpela maculata. The sequence goes on from OW386285.2 coordinate 20,174,799, forward strand.
TCATTGTGTTAGTGAACGAATTCTGAACAACTTTCAAAATGACCGTCCGTCCATCCGTCCGTCACGTTTCTTGTAAGCACGATAACTCAAGAAAGAAAAATCGGATTGTACTGAAATTTGGACAGTAAGTTAGTGTTAGCTAGAGGAAGAACTCTATTTTTGAAGAAAATCAATCAGTAAATAAGAAAGTTATTAATCATTTAATTTAAAAAAAAATATGTTTTCTTAATTTTTGTCGCTTGTACTTAAGTAAATAGAAATCTTGCGAAATGTTATCTCTAAAATATATATTTTTTTGTTTATGCATTTTACTAACATATATTTTAAAATATATATCTAATGCGTTGAAATAGGATTCTCGAAAGATATAGAGTACAGACATTCAATTTTTCTAGTAATCTGCCGTGGTCCAGTGGCTAAAGTTTTGCTTTGCAATCCGAAGATCCTGGGTTCGAATCCCACACAGGTTGGATGTTTTTTTTTTAATTTTTTTTCATTTATTTTTTTTTTCATATATTTTTTTTCATAACAAAGTTGGTATTACAAAATTTAGGAAGTCCAAAAAAACTGCGAAGTGTATCCTATAGAATGTGTAACAATTATATAAAAAGCTCAGTAAATTGGCGAAAAGTACCTACGTTTTTAGCTTGTTTCCTTCTTGTACTTTTTCTTTATTTGGTGTAAAAACAATGTTCAAATTTTGATATACAGTGTGTCCCAGGATGGACCTAACTATACTTGTAATTTTCCTTATTTCGCATTTTAAGAGAAAAAGTCATTCTTCATAAAAAGATTTGCTTATCGTGAAAAGTCATTAGCCATACTCAGACTTTCAAAATAATATACAGGGTGGTTAGCAAATAAGGAAACGTGAATTTGTGCCAAGTATTAGTTTTTTAAAGGAATATAAAAATGTTACTGAAAGAAGTTGTTTCTAATGTTAATAGTAGTCCAGATATGAAATTTGAACGTCGCATCTCAAAGTTAATATTTTTGTGAAAGTTATGATTAAAATAATTTTATAAATTTAAAAATATCGGTGGGAATTTCCATATTATATCTTTCTCAATTTTCCATTTTGATGCTAATTACACAATGTTTATTAAACAAACCACTGGGTACAAACAAAATGGATAACAACCACAGCTTCCTCGGCACATCCATTCAGAATCTACTTAGCAATAAGCTACTTGTATTTCACATTTTTAGAGAAAAACTGTTGACTTTGACATTGACAACTGACAAAAAATCGATGACATGATATTTTAATAATTTTATTGTTTTTCACTGAAAAAGCATTTATATGAAAGTGTTGGATAAAATGTTGTATTAGACACGTGAGCTATTATATATAAGTCACTTAAGAAAATTAGCCCACTCGCCCTTCGGGCTCGCGAGCTAAACTTTTCTTGTGTGACTTATATGTAGCATAACTCACTAGCCTAATAAATAACTCTTTTCTAATTTTGACATATAAAGTGACACTTTTCAAAACTGACATACAAAACGCCCAACTTTTCATAACCAGTTATGAAAAGTAAAATTTTACCTAACTGGTGAGGAAAAGTTCGTTACGTCATCAATTATGAAAAATAAACACCTCTCAAAAAGAAGAAGAAACAATGATTATTCAACACAAAATGAATACCGAGTCTATAAAATGGAAGCTTTTAAATTCTTCTTTCCTTCAAAATTTGTTAACAAAACTTTTTCATTAACACGATTTACCTTATATTATCAAATTACGATTTCAAATAATACAGGGTGCGGCAGAATAATTTCCCCGATTTGGGAAGCTAATAAAAATCAAACCAAACAAGATACAAAAAGTAGGTACGTATATATTTCGGAAAAGTACATTTAGCGCGGTTTTAGGTCAATGTGTTTTAAAAATGACATCACTTAAGTGGCGACCTCAATTTTCTATATACTGATTCAGTGCCGCAGAATGACCTCCCTGATTTAGGAACGGTGTAGCCAGGGACTGTATGGGGGTATAGTAGTGACAAGTACGCCAAAGTCAGGTATCACATCATGGCTTGGTCGGGAGTACACCGTACTTTTGTTGTCGAGGAGTTTCTTCAAAACAAGATAGTGCAACACCCCACACATCTCGTCTTCACTTGGAATTCTGAGAAGAGTGTTTCTTGGGCATCTTATCTCCTTGCTTGTTGACATCAGGTGGCTCCCTCGCTCTCCAGACTTGACCCCGTGCGATTTCTTTCTCTGGGGCTATCTCAAATCTAAGGTATACCAACATCGTCCCCAAACTTTAGAAGCTCTTAGGGAGGCGATTACCCAAGAAGTTGCAGCTATTCCGCCCAAAATGACCCTCAGTCCTGGAAAACTACAGGGAAAGACTCAATCAATGTATAGACAATGGAGGTCGCCACTTGAGTGATGTAATTTTTAAAACACATTGACCAAAAACCACATTAAATGTACTTTTCAGAAATATATATATATATACATACTTTTTGTATCTTGCTTGGTTTGATTTTTATTAGCTTTCCAAATCGGGGAGACCGTTTCGACCGTTTCGACCGACTCGCTTCGCTCGTCCCGCAAACATCCACTCGTAATACAAAATAAAGTCTTTCGTAACTGGTTACATAAATAGCTATTATTTTTCTTAATCTGGTTTCTGGTGATTATGTTCAAAACTATTTTCAACCACCCTTCAGGTCTCCTCAATGCGCTCTTGAGTCTACAAGATCTACATAGTTTGAGAAGAGGATTATATTATTTATATTTGTGTGTTATTATTATTTTTAGTTTATATTGTGACCTTCTTGTACTTTTTTTTTAAATTTAATGCAAAAACAAATTTCAAATTTTGATATATTTTTGAGGCAAAACTAGATATTTGATTAAAGATTTATTCTACTCTACTCTACACTTGTCTACTCTACTCTATAACCTCTGCGCGTTCATAAAGTTTTAAAACTTTGGATTTAACTTGAATAAACTTGAGTTACTTTTGGTTTTCCCGTATGATGCACATGAAATCCGAGAACAACCAATGAATAGTTTCTAATGAAACAATTCCTGACATTTTTACCAATTATACACGAAATATCATTAACGATGATCACCTGAGACGTGATTCCTTATTGAGATGACGTTAATGCTCAAACGTAAGCTGTTGGTTTTGTTTTAATTGACAATTAAATTCATTAACTTAATTAATTTATAGTTAGTGGAATGAAGTCTTATTGTAACGAATGGCATCCTACAGAGTAGAACTAATTTTAAACATGCAAAATTAATTAGATACTGTCCAAACCAACCTAATGTCGTGGTAGTTATTTTTTATGTTTGCATTTGTAACACGAATCCACCATTATATAACTTCTAGGGTATAAGTACATAAGATACAAAGTGAGACAAATCATGACGTACATCCAGATTAGTCATTTATTTCTATTATTATACTCTTCGCAAAAACGAAGAGTATATTGTATTTGATCAGCACATTTCTAAAATCGTAAATATCGCTCGTAGAGAAAAAATTTTCATATCATTGTGTTAGTGAACGAATTCTGAACAACTTTCAAAATGTCCGTCAGTCCGTCCGTCCGTCACGTTTCTTGTAAGCACGATAACTTAAGAAAGAAAAGTCCGATTGTATTGAAATTTAGAAAGTAAGTTAGGGCTAGCTAGAGGAAGAACTCTATTGTTTTTGAAGAAAATCGATCGGTAAATAAAAAAGTTATTAATTATTTAATTTAAAAAAATATTTATTCTCTTAATTTTTTTCGCTTGTACTAAATCCATTCTAGTATAAGCGAAATATTATTTCCATAATATATTTTTTTTGTTTATGAATTTTACTAATATATATTTCATAGAAGTATGAGTTGAAATATGTATGATTGTCGAAGGATATAAGTATATCACAGAATCAATTTTTGTAGCAATATGTGGAGATATTATATTATTTTTCAGTTCCTCTTAGCTCCACCCGGCCTCACTTCGTTCAGTCTTTCAATTTCCACGACGACTGGCGCCGTGGTTGTCTGACTGGCTCCAAAGCGAGTATCTGGGGATGGTCAAATGCTGTATTATTTTAATTTAAAATAAACTTATTTTTGATTTGATTTGCTTTGTGTTGCAATCCAAAGGTCCCGTGTTCGAATTCCACACAGGTTGGATATTTCTTTTCATTTTTTTTTTTCATATAATTTTTTTCACAACAAAGATGGTATCACAAAATTTAGGATGTCCAAAAACTAATATTATTTACAAGAAAACTGCGAAGAGTATCCTATAGAATGTGTAACAATTATATATAAAAAGCTGAGTAAATTGGCGAAGAGTACGTTTTTAGCTTGTTAATATAAATAATTCAACGTTTTAATAATTCCATTAATAAATGTTTGACACGTTTGTGATAGGTTAGAAAATATAGAAATATTTTATTTTTAATTATATGTGCCTTAGCTTTTTTTAAACTGATTTTATCTGAAATTTGGTGGACTATTCTCAATGATTTTCTTAGATATTTTGGTAAAGAGGTGTTAAAGTGAACTAGCTAACTGCAGGAATACTACAAGTTTCTTTTCTAGGGCTTCCGCTATTTCTCATTTATATAAATGATATATAGTTTAGTATTAACTAATGTACACTGTATACGTTATAAGGAAGACACAACTTTAATATTCACAGACCTGTCCTAGACGCAGAAATACTTATAACTCTGTCGAAAGCAGAAAAATGGTTTAACTGTAAACTGTATCTCCAACCGACCAATTTTAGATCTCGAAAAAAAATGTAACAATATTAGTCCAGTCAACGGAGCGCTAAAATGGCCAAAATCTCTCTTGTAGAATTAGGTTAGAAATGAAAAAAAAAAAACAATGTACTTATCTTTTTTTGGCCCAAAATAAAATGTTTTTACTCTTGTGAATTTTTTCGAAAAATGCATATCTTTCGAGATATGGCCACTCGAAAATTCCTAAAAATGGGGGAGGGGAAATGTAAAAATTTAAAAAAAAATCTGGAAAAATTCAGGTGAATGTATCATCCAAATACAACACTTTTCTTTATTTGCAGCTTTTCTGTAAAGTGCGTTTTCACAGAGTTTTTCCGGAAAAACATGAAAAATACCCCTATTTTTATCATTGTAGCGCTTTAAAAATATGTAATTTAAAAATTTGAAAAAATTCAGATATATGCACCGAACACATTGTACTACACTTCTTGCACATTAAAAAATACATGAAAATTCGAAAAAATAGCATGATTTATATATATTATTATAAAAAAATTATGAAACCTATATAGTCATACCATTTTTAAAGCTTCAATATAATTTTTAAATTGAAAGTGTGGAAAAGTTTTCCGGAAAGAAATTTTTTTTCACAAAAAATGTACATTATTTGTCGTGAAGAATTGCCTGTAACTCGGAAAATTAGCAAGTTACAAAAAAATTCCGAGAGACAAAAAATGTTTAGAAGGCCTCAATACATACGTCTAAATTTTTTCAAATTTTTAAATTGCATATTTTTAAAGCGCTACAATTTCAAAGAAAGGAGTAGTTTTCCTGGAAAAACTCAAAAGGCAATTTACAGAAAAGTTGCAAATAAAAAAAGTCTTGTATTTCGATGATACATTCATCTGAATTTTTTCAGATTTTTTTTCAACTTTTACATTTCCCCTCCCCCACTTTTAAGAATTTTCGAGTGGCCATATCTCAAAAATATGCATTTTTTGAGATATTTTTAAATGTATTTTTTTTAATTTTTTGACCTAATTCTACAAGTTTATTAATGTCAGTACAAACACATTGCACAAGGTTTCATCAAAATCCATTCATTAACACTCAAGTTAGAGGTGAAATCCCCCGTTGACTGGACCACCACTTTAATACAATTAATGACAACCCAGACATTGTCAACTTTTAGGAGTATTTATAGATTTAAAATAGACTGGACATGGGGAACACATGGTGTGAAGACTGTCTCTGGTATAACTACTTGGTAGCCGGTCTCTGTTAATCATAGATAAATTAAAATGTATCATAAAATTTAGACCAGTGCCAATAGTTTTTGATAAAAAAAAAATCGTAACAGTATATGGGTGGTGGGAAAATTTAGGATTAATGGTATATATTTAGGGAAAAATCGATTGGACCGCAACAGATAACCGAAAGTGGGGGTGCGAAAAGGTGTGTGTTTGGGGGTAAAACGTGGTTTTTTTACGATTTCTGGCAAAAGTAGACCTCCTATCGAAAATGATTTTTTGATTTTTTTGCGAATTTAATTTGAAAAAAAAGCCTAATTTTCAATCAAAAAAGTTGATTAACAAAGCTTTGATTTTTGAAAATTTCAGGATGGTATTTTTTTCATTAAAACCTCCACTTTAAGATAGTGTAAAAAAATCATACTGTTACTCTGGAAAAACATTGTCAAAAATGGAAAAAATCAAAAATATACTTTTTTCAAGATCGATTTTACCGTAAATGTCACTAATTCTTCATTGTTCATTTAAATGAAGTGTTGTAAGTTGTGCAAAACGGTAATTTTAATTAACCGTTTAAGGTTCGGACTGCTGAAAACCGAAATGTTTAAACAATAATTTTACCTAAGAAATTGCTAAAAATTGCCATTTTTAGGCAAGAAAAAACTTTTTTATGCTTTATGGGTACTCTCACATTAAATATAAGTTTATTACGTACTTTACATTAAATCAATTAACAAAGTAAAAATACATAATCAAAATTTATAATAATCTCATTTTTTTGGGAAGCTGCTCTACATCTTCAGACTCAACACGTTGTTTGGTTTCTGCAGAAACTTCGATAAGGTCTTCGACTTCATCGAGGTCCTCAAGTTCATCTAGATCTTTATATTCAATATTATTTTGAACATTTGTTTCGTCACACATCTCCGAATCGCTAATGGTTGTATTTCAGAGTTAGAACAGTTCTCGACTCAACAAACTTTCAGAAATTAATTCTTTTTCTGTCAATTTAGGCATTATTCCGGTTAGATGGTGTTAGATGGTGTTTCCATCCCCAATCCATCCATCCCCTTGGTAACAAACTTACAGCTACGCTGTAAGTTTGTTACCAAAATAAGCCCTGTTGCAGTGTTGTTCAGCTGCTCCCTCAGTTGGTGGTAGTTTTTCTAAATTAAATGAAGTCCTTACCGTAGTGGTTTGATATATTTCAAACCTCAATTCGTTCAGTGACATATCCTTTTTCTTACATTTATAAATAGACGCTATTAGCTTCAATCCATTTTCAGCTATTGTTTGTTTGTCTGCATTTCTCCGATATGTTTTTTTCTGTTTTCCGGCGAAACTGGAAGTCGTATCACATCCAGAAAAACAGTGGAGGAATGCAACAATGTTCTTTTTTGATTCATGTTTGAAGCTGTTTGAGGTGTAAAATGTATCTTTTGTATTACCTGGACCTGGTTTGTGAAATATCGGAATTATTTGAATTTAATTGGTTCAACAGAACTAGAAGATCAATATCCTGACCCACAATTACTACGATGTTTGTAGGATCTTCAGCTAATTCAATGGCTGTATTAATAATTAGGACATTAGCATCTTCTTCTGCTTGTTTACATAAAATTCGTTCCGATTGAAATTTTTCTGATAGTGTTTTTATAATTTTTTTCTTATTTTGTTCATTAGACAAAAATTTCTCTGGAGTAAATGGATTTTTTTTATGACTACGAAACTCAAATGTACCGTCAATACTTCCTCCAGTTTTTCTGCGTGAACGTTCGCCTTTCTTCGTACTCATTGAACTTGCTGTTGAAGCGGTTAATGTTGATGCTGTCTTTGTAATAAGTTACATCAGCTTCGGGATACCCATCAAATACAACGTAACTGTTTGCTGCGTAATGGCTGCTTGTTTACAACGACGAGCCAGTTGTGAACGCGTGAAAAGGCAAGGACGAATGGGTTGCAAGCGAGCTGGAAGAAAAGAACGAACAAGTAAAATTGAAAATTTTAAAAAATCTCCGATCAATGTATCTAATCGTACCAGTTTCATATGACCCAATCAAACTGAGGCCTAAATCATGTTCGGCTACCATAATTGTCTGCACATTTTCAATTTTACCTCAATCGGACAATTTCTAGAGAAGTTCAACATGGCAAATTCAAGATGGCGACTAAACATCATAATCTAATATGGCCTATAACCTTCTCGACAAAATACTCTTTCAAATAAAAAAAACTACATCAAAATCGGATCACCCGTTGAAGAGATATGAAGCCACAAACAGACAGACAGACAGAAAGACAGACAAACAAACATACAAACATACGCGTCAAACATAACATTTTGGGTCGGGGGTTAAAAAGAAGTGCGCGCGCACTCGAGAGCACGTAGTAGAAAAACTGCCCCGCCATAATTCAATTTTTCATCTTTGAATATTTTGAAATATGTATGTCAATAAAATTTTTTCAATGTATGTGTGCATATAAAGCATAAAAAAGTTTTTTTCTTGCCTAACAATGGTCATTTTTAGCAATTTCTTAGGTAAAATTATTGTTTAAACATTTCGGTTTTCAGCAGTCCGAACCTTAAACGGTTAATTAAAGTTCCTTTATTACGTATAACGTCGAAATTACCGTTTTGCACAACTTACAATACTTCATCTAAATGAACAATGGAGAATTAGTGACATTTACCTTAAAATCGATCTTGAAAAAAGTATTTTTTTAGTTTTTTCCATTTTTGACAATGTTTTTCCAGAGTAACAGTATGATTTTTTTTACACTATCTTAAAGTACAGGTTTTAATGAAAAAAATACCGTCCTGAAATTTTCAAAAATCAAAACTTTGTTAATCAACTTTTTTGATTGAAAATTAGGCCTCTTTCAAATTAAATTCGCAAAAAAATCAAAAAATGAATATTACGCCTCAAAAAAATGACAGGTTTTTTGATGCATAACAATGTACATTTTTACCGAATTTCATCAAAATTAAATTATTTTTGTGGAAGATAAAAATAAAAAAACCAAAAAGTGGTTTTTCGTTTCGTCTGGCGTTTTTCTCAAAATTTTTGAGGATATGTAAAAAAATGGTTCAAATAAGAGTTGTAGATCTCTCAATTATCTACAACTTTTACATTACACTTTTTTTGATAGGAGGTCTACTTTTGCCAGAAATCGTAAAAAACCACGTTTTACCGCTAAACACACACCTTTTCGCCCCCCCCCCCCCATCCCACTTCCGGTTATCTGTTGCGGTTCAATCGATTTTTCCCCAATTATATACCATTAATCCTAAATTTCCCCACCATCCATATACTGCTAAGAATTTTTCAGACTTTTGGCCTCTGGAAACCGGTTTGGCACTGGTTTAATTGTAGACAAAACGTCTGTTGTTTGGCGAACTACTAGTGCACATCTAGATTTCTAAAAGTGACAACACTTATCGGGATGTTTTTTATTAGGTATTAACTTTTTGGTTCTTTTTACTTTTATAAATAATATTACTGTTTTATTGGACTGATTAAATTAAAATATACTATTAAGGTGTTCTGTATCTTTCTAACATTGACAGTCTTGATTTTTATATATATACATATTTTTTTTGAAAAGTTCATTTCGAATAGTTATTTTAAATGCCTGCGATTTAAATATCTTCTAAGTAGCATTCATGGCGAGTTAAAGTACAATGTTTTACTAAAGAAGTGGGATTCTTCAATTTGTTTTTATTTTAATATCTCTCTAATGTTCCCTAATTCTAGTTTGTGTATATCTTTTTGTTTGACCAACATAACAAATAAACAAATATATGTATCGATCATATTTTGTAAGCTATATTATTGCACATCAGATAAGCTCATGCAATAGCAACGAGTAAAAATTGCAGTCGGACGTGGCAGACTACGAACATTCATTTCTTTAACATTTTTATTAAATACGGCGCTATTTACTTTTACGTGGCGCCACTGAGATTAATTACCCTACCAATGTTTTAATTGTTTTTCTTCAAATAAATATTTGCAGTCGACAACGCCCTACTGTAACTTTCAACTGTTTTGATTCTTCCATTGAATTTGCATACAAATATAGTCGCGAATATGCAAATGTGTAATTCACGTACCTGACCTAACCTGACCATGTTTTTTTCTCCACAACCGTTCAGATAATATAGAAGTACCACCTGGTTCAACAAAAAATAGAATTCATGAATAAAAATCATACATTATGTTATAATAATTGTCAGAGCGACTCAATGGTATCAAGAATTTCTAAGAATGATTAATTATGGAAAAAATAACTGACGCTACATGATATTTCCCAATCAAGGTGTGTCACATGTTATCTGTATGAATAAGTTAATAATCTCTGTGACAACGTTGTAAAGTTGTAAGCAAGACATAAAGTCTGTTAATCGTTGATATCTTTATTTTTAATATTTATTTTATTCAAATGGGTTTCAAATGTGCTTAAACAATTGAAATAAAATAATTCAGAAATAATCTCTTTTAATTAGTTGCATTAAGAACAGGTAGAAAATAAAAATACACTTTTTACAGGGCTACAAATGGAAATTGAAAAGGAATGGCAAAAAATTAGTAGAGGAAATACATTTTTATAGAATGTGACGAATTTCCCCACAATTTAATGGCATAGGTCAAGTGTCAGTGAAACAAGGGAAAATAAGCAAATTTTAATGATATTCTATATAATTGGCTAGACCTTCCCCAGACACAAGCATTGAAAGATAGATGAGAATAAGCTAGCGCATAGTAAACATCCATAAGTCCCTCCTCACCTGGAGTATTTTTAGTTGCAATATGGCAAAATATGCTTTGTTTAATTTGCTACAGACTTGGTTACCCTGAGGTTCCCACGAGAGTGAGCTATGTATATAGGTACCCAAGGCAAGAATTTCGAAGTGGTGCTTCTCGGCAGTGAGTTAAATGAAATAATTTTTCAGGGCGAGCGTAGAGGCGACTTCAATGTGAATGTCAGTCGATATTACGTTAAAGCAACGTCGAGCGCGGTTAGTACTTGGATGGGTGACCCATCTTGGGAAATACAGCGTTCTCGTCCCACCTTCTAGCGGCTTGTACAGTGTATACGCGGAAGCTACGTAATTTCAGACGAGGATTACGTAGTGGATATACCATCCTTCGGAGGGGATGTAAAGCAGGCGGTCCCTTGTCTATTAAATGTTAGGCAAATATTATTATAATATAATTTTTTTTCTTGGACTGAAATTTAAAAATACAGTTTTTTTCTCATTTAGTATTAATTTATTTCTATTAAACCACTCATTCATTTCATCCACATTTTTGATAGCTTCATGTATATCATCGTTACTTGTGGCTGATACAGAAATAGTTGTGTCATCTGCGTACATAATTTTGGGTCCTTTTTTTATATGATAAGGAAGATCATTTATGTATTTGGCAAATAATAAAGGCCCCAGGATTGATCCTTGGGGGACACCAATAATTATTTCAAAAGGCAATCTTCTTATATGCAATGCAGGGGTTTTTTTCGACTGTTACCATAGTTGCCGAACTTGACTTGATGTTTCGCTGACCATGCCGTCAGCTTCTTCAGAAGGATTCTAAAGACTGAAGTTCTGTTCTGCACCTCGTTACATACCTTGATGCTGCTTCGCTTCGCTGCTCATTCGTTGTGCATCATTGGCAGTGACTGCTTAAACCACTGGTGCTTGGTAAAGCCAATCCCTATGTGTTACTCAGTAGATACCCACCTATTGAAGTTGTCCCTGTTTTTTATAATTTATAGTGATTTTCTAGTTATTCTCGGGTAATAGCGCATATTTCTATACAATACTTTGATATTCTCCTAGTCGATTCTATGGTTCTCATTATAATGAACATGTTCTGCCACTGCCGACTTATCTGCATTCCGAGTCTTGCTTTTCTCTGATTCTGAACTAGATGCTACACCTGTTTGTCCTATATAATTCTTACCACATGATCACTCCAATGGGTAAACACCCTTGTCTAGTGGTCTAGCGATGGGATCCTTGTTTGCTGGAAGCACGAAGCACAACGAACGAACAGCAAAGCGAAGCATCGCTAAGGTATATAACGAGGAACAGAACACAACAGCTTCAGTCTTTAGAATCCTTCTGAAGAAGCTGACAGCATGAACAGCGAAACGTCAAGTCAAATTCGATAACCATGGCAACACTCAGAAAAAACCACTTCATTGGATAGTGGCCGTGAAACCTTGCATTCTTGTATGCAATTTGGACATTTAATTTGATCCCACTTTAAGTAGTTGTCATTGAAAATAAAACTAAAACTTCTACAGGAGTGCCGCTGCGATTAATTAGAAATTGCAAAGAAAACGATACTGTAAGTAATTAATACTGCACCAATTAACTGAAACAAATTTATGTTACTAATACTTTCGCATTGAGCCTCCGTCCAGCCTCGTTACGATTACAATATCTCTCAGTAGCTTACATCAAATGGAGAATTTCGAAAATAAACCTGATTGCCAATATTCCTTAAATTCGATTTTCAAACAAAAGAATACTATACGCTCGCTAAAAATTAAGAGTAACAAACATTGCAGAATAAATTACAAAAGTTATTGGGAATGAATGAATACAGAAACTGATTAATGCAAGACGTTTTTATGTAGCCCCTTCAAAGGCCGCGCTTTATTTCATGAATTAATTAATACATAGACGAAATTTGTTCGTATAAAAGGATCTGCAAAAGAAATCCGTTATGGTAATAATTAATTATTACTGGGTTTATTGAACCTGTTACGATTTGTTGCAGCTGATTAGGATTATGAATATTATTCTGAAAATATTTCACAGTTTAATATTCCAAATCAAATTGAAAATTTGGTGCAGATATCACGAAAAGTATAAAGCCTCGTTCTCATCAAAGATAATATTGCTGGTACCTCGTGTTTCTGCAATGTTCTTAAAAAATCTGCAAATAGTCAGTTTTGAATTTGTTAAGTATTACATCCCGCAACTTTGCAATATGTCGAAATATTCAAAAAAAATATAGATTATGAATTGGTATGAGCACTTTCTCGCAAGGAGGTAGGCAGAAGAGAAAACCACATGTCACCTTTCTAAGACATGGATTGTTAGAGAGACAGACAGACACACAGACGCACAGTGGTCCCAAATTGAGTTTTTTGTTCAAAAATGGCTAGAGAGCGCAAATATCGGAAATGATTTTTTTTTTAAATTAAAGCCTATCGAAATTCCAACAAATCCTCGGAGCCCAAATTTTGAAAAAAAAAAATTTCCTTTTTTATTATATTAAGTTAAAGGCAAAAAAAATATTTTTAAGTAATTTTTGATATACGTAACATAATATAATAAAAAAGGAATATTTTTTTTCAAAATTTGGGCTCCGAGGATTTGTTGGAATTTCAGTAATATAAGCTTTAATTTAAAAAAAAAATGTTAATTTTCGACAAGATTTGCGCTCTCTAGCCATATTTTAACAAAACTCAATTTGGGACCACTGTGAGACGGTGCATTAATGCAAGGACTTGATTCCTCAGAAAGTACACCCTCCAAATCGACTTTCGAAAAAATGTATTTTTCCCCAACTTATCGTACTTTGGTCACAACCTAGCCTAACATAATCTGAAAGAGGCCGATGCAGAACGCTTAACAGTTCAGGAGTAATTAGATGATAAGCGGCGAGAGCAAAAGCATTTTTAAAAAGCAATTAAACAACAAATAATTTTAATAAAGCGTAGATTGCTTTTAATATTAAGAAGAAATTCATTGAGAAATTATTAGTGGTAAGAAAATAAAATTAATGAGTCATTATTTTTTGTTAATAAAAAATTGGTACGGTCCCACTACGAAATCTTTCATAGGTATAACCTTTAAGGAAATAAAAATAAAAGTAAATTGCATTTTTTTTTTAAATACCTAAAAATATGCGTATTTATCTTTGCAGAAAAGTCTACAATCTTACTATTAAGTTTCACAGCCTATATTTTCTTATCTTATCTCGTCTGACGCAGGCATCGTAAAAATTGTTCGTATATCAGTTGTATTTTGGAATTTTTTAAAATCGGAAAAACTGCTGCAGTGAGAACTTTATGTTGAATTACATTAAAAAATATATTAGTTCTATTTAACGAGAACTCACTGAAAAATATTATTTTGAAAACAGTCAATATGTAATATTTAATATGAAAAATCAAATTTTGACTTTATTTTCCTTGTATCATTTTTGATTTTGGAGATATCGAAATTTGCCAGAAGAAAATTTTAAGTTACTGTAATAAGTTTTAATTTGGTGCAAGGTACATGTTAATAGGTTTTTTTAAACCAATTATGACTGTTTGAAGAGAGTTACCTTTTCAGGGCTACGTTCAAATGCACGTAACGTTAACTGTATCTCGGCAACGATGACCTAAACAAATTGTATTTAATCGATTATTTTTGTTATTTCATAAGCTAACTTTTTTGTTATGACAAACTTTTTCGAAAATCTGATCCTCTTTGAGTAATTTGCCTAAAACCTTTGAAAAATGTTTTTGACTTAAAAATCGACACTTTCAACCCCTGTAACTCGGCGGATATTAAAGCAAAAATAATGTAGTAATGGCGGTTTTCTGGGAGTAGAATTCGACGCGTTCCAATAGGCACTTTTATTTAATTTTTTCGAAACCCTTGAGTTGGTGTGAAACTCACCCACAATGAAGAAGCACCCTTATTCCTTTTTAATATTTCATATTTGACCAATTTCAAATCAAACTATCTAAAAATATTTGAATTTAAAACTGCTATAGACTTAGTCCGAACTGAGATCACCAAGTTACTGTACTAATATTTTATTGATTGTATATTTTTTTGTACATTTTCTATTGTATTTTATTTGTCCATCGGTCAAATAAGAACTCGCATTCGACAAGATCCGGCTGCAACTTTTACTCCTTAAATATTATTCTGGATTTTAGTAATACGAAGAAAGATTTACAACTTCTCTTACTTGCCAGCAATTTTTTCCAATGTGAAGGTTGATTCGCAACCTTTTAGTTCCTCCCATGAACTATTTTTAATCAGCGTAGAAAACATCTATAAAAATCAGAAGCCAGGGTGAGACCACCTGCTTCCTCCATACGATATACGCCCATGGGTAGTGATAAAATGTAAGTAAATCTAATTTAAAATATGATAGCTGTCGCGCAAGCTAATTTATAACATAAGTAATGTTACCATATGGTATCGACTTTATACATGAAACGCGATTTTTTAATTGGTTTTATAGGGTCGTTAGTATTGCGATCGCCGATGTAATATTACTGGCAATGTTACACCAATATCTATAACACACTCCAATAAATTAATCAACATTTATCGTTATATTAACAGGAATATTAACCGGATGTATTTACCACGGAGCAAACTGGTTCTTCTTTCATTTTAATTAAGCCAGATTGGATAAATAATTACTACATTAATGTGATAATTGATAAATTCGTGATAATCCCCAGGTTTGCAGGTTTTTACAGACTACCAGTTTGTTACATAAATGTTTAGGCGCGAAATCCTATTCGACATGAAATGGAATCGCTACTTTTTTATTAAGCCGGCTGAGCCGGCTAAGCTACAATAAATGGTAAAGTATTATTGCTATTGGAAGTTTTCTTAACTACTTTAAATTATTATTGTTTTGCTTTAATCAAAACTGAGAACTCGGACTACTGTGCGTGGACCTGGCCCAAACAATTCAAAACATAAGTCATTGGAACTAGGTACGGAAACTCTACGGCCAAAAATTAAATCAAATAATTTATTTATTAAATACTGGGTCATACAGAAAAGCCATGTGGAAAGTTATAAATAATCAAAGGAAGAGCAATGATAGCAGAAAGCAAATTTGATCCTAACGTTACAAATTAATATTTCATTAATATTCCCCATGATTTATTAAAAGCAATATCTCAAATAAATATATTAATACTCAAAATAATTATTTCACCGACATTAACATGCAACAGAGTTCCTGTGATTTTTGTAGAAGTTAGAGGCATAATTTGTTTTTAAAAAAATATTGACAATAGAAACATTTACGGATTCAGTACTAATCTAATAAAATATATAAAGGACCTTATTGTTATTCCTTTGATCAAAATAATTAATTTAACAGTTAAAGAAGGACTTTTTATAATGCACTGAAGAAAGCACTGGTTATACCTATTTACAAAAAGGGTGACGCTAATGATATAGCAAATAGATCACTTAGATCTTTATTACCGATATTATCCAAAAACTACGAAATAGTTTTGAAAATAAAAACAGCGGCCTAAGGAATCACTACTTCCACATCCAAATTTGCTACCCAAGTTTCTCACAACGAAAAAATTTTGTATGCGAAAATAATTGTTTATGGAACTTTATTAATATAATATTTGAAATCGTCTAGCCCAAAAACCCATAAAACGATATCCCACATCGGTAGTGGGGATGGATGAAGTAAAAAAAAAACATTTTGAGGCCTTTGGTTCTTGTACACATACTAAATCACAATTTATTTTCACCCCATTTTATAATGGAGTGGGGGTAGTAATGGTTGGCTAATGCCAAAAATTTTTTTTTGACATTAACTTCTCTTGTATATACTAAATACCAATTTTATGGACTCTTACCTGCTTGATTTACTTATTAACCTATTACATATTACCTGAAAATATAATTTAGTTCCAGATCTCGTTAAAATACATACGTGTCCCAAATTTCAAGTCAATATCTTAAACGGTTCCAGAGTAATCGTGCGCACAAAAAAAGTTACAGGCAGACAAACCGACAGACAGAATTTTCTTTCTCAAACTTAAAATCTCGACGTTTCATGACATTCTAAGCCTATTTGAACAATAAAAATTGTAAAAAAAATTTTTGTCGTTATTATACTTCCACTGGATGTGGAAGTAAAATTGCATGTTTAGAAGAAATTTTTTTCTTTCAACGCAGTATGGCTATATAAAAAACTATTCTTTGTTTTGAGAGAGAGAATTTGGTTACAACATTTGCGATCTTAGCAGGGCTCTTTATTGGCATTGTTTAAAATGATTCATTAATGCAAAAAACGTAAGATGCAATTCTGATCAGTAGCTTAAATCTAATGCCTTATTTACAGAACAGGACACAAACAGTTAAATCAAATTGTACATTTCCGAAGAAAGAACTATAAATATTGGAGTCCCTCAAGGATCTGTTCTAGGACCCTTACTCTTTTTAATATTCATCTATGATCTTACAATAATTATAGATACTGATTTCCTACTTTTTGCTGATGATACCTTTCTCCATGTAAATTTTTTTCCAAAATTATATTAATGCTATCAATGCAACTCAAGAAGACTAACTCAATACTGACCTTTGGTTTCAGAGTAACGTTTTAAAATTACATGTAAATAATGATTTTTTCATTGAGGCAAATTACAGTGAAGAGGTTTATTTTTTGGGCGTAACTCTGGATTTAACCTTTAAATGGGACAAATCTGACTCGAAAGTCTCAAATAAGTTAAGCAACAATATGCATCTCCTACTCAGTTCATCTGTCTCTCCATTAGTATCAATAGCCATATATTATGCTCTCTATGCATTATTAGCCTGGGGATATTCAGCATGTTGGTCCAGAATCCTTAGCTTTCAAAGAAGTTGGCAGAAAAGCAATAGCAGATTTTTTTGTGAGAAGGGGCTGGAGGAGATTTTTTAAGACACGTAGGCGTTAATGGGTGTGGGCCTGTGTGTGAGTGTGTCTATAATTGCAAATAAGGTGTGCAAAACTAGGCGATAATGATGAAGGAAAAATCAATTTAATTGGGACAAGTTTGCACCTCACATAATTGTATCTATCATTTTCAAAGTTGGAGGTGCAAAATTCGAGAGTGGGTGCGCATAATTGTGTAAAATATGTGCAAAATTATGGTGCATAATTGTGTCTCGTTGTTCACGGGGGTAGGGCCAACTTTACCGACTCTACATAGGATCAGATATTCTAAAAAACTTTTCCTTAATAACATTTTTGGATATCTCCAACGCAAAGCAAAATATAGGGAATTGACTCTGTTTGCTAGTTGCAGTAGGCTGAATCCATAACTTATATTTGACTCATGTACCTCTATCGGCGTACTTCATGGGTCAAAGATCCTAAAAACAACAACTACTCCTAAAAACAACAAAAATATTAAGCTTTCATCTTAATTGCAACAGAACTGGCAACAGAATTATCGATTGTTCATTTATGTACTGCTTGCTATATGAAAATGTTATAGTTTGCAATATATTCCAGAATAAAGATAAAGAGGTACAAAATGGATCCGAAAGGTACTAAAATCGAGTTTTAATTTTTTACACCATGACTCACCGCTTTAAAAAATCTGAAAACCTGAAATACAAGCCAAGAGGCATAAGAAGACGCTGTTACCATAAGAAAATAAAGACAATCGCTTGACGAAATCATAAAAAAAATGAATGTCAAAATTTCAAAAATTTTTGGCTAGACGAATGTGCAGCCAAGTAATCTGAAAAATATTCCTGACGTGCAGCCATAAGACTGCATAGACCCTATTTTTTTTTCAGAGCATTCAATGCAACAGGGAAAGCGAAATTAAATAAAAACTGAAAATCACGTTTCTTTCTGTGACTGGCCCAACAGTAGGAATACGACTTGGTTGAAATTATTTATTAACAGTGAGCTAACAAGCCATGTACGGAAAGTCCAATTTGGTTCAGGAGCGTTTTTCTCTATGCTTATCCGGCTATCCCTATTCGGTTGTTTCAATTGTAGTTTAAAATTTATCATCAAAAAAACATTCTCATTTTATAATTCACCAACGGAGGGTCGTCCGAAAAAAAAAATCTATATGATAATCTACAAATCAGTGTGCTACACGAATATCAAAATTACTATGTCGTCAATGAAACGTTAAAAAAGTGTTACAGTAAATCGTGTTCGTTCCACCTCATTGTTTCATGTCTAAAGCGCTAGAGGCTATTAAATTCGATAGAGAGGATTAAAGCGACGTGACGATTATTGTATAATTTAAATTCGAAAAGGTGACATCTGTTGTGAAAAAAAGCTACATTGAATAGTTTCTTGTTTGAGGGATATATTTAAAATAAGTTGAGGTTCCGTATACGTAAATTATTCTCAGAACTCGAATAATAATAGAAAAGTAAAGTCCAAATCTGACCCAAAAAAACATTGTTATCGACAAAACATTTTTAGTGGCAATGCTGGTAGAAAATGTTATCAGACATGTCCATATCGTTGCCAACATATTTTGGCACATTGTTAATGATATGTTGAAAGTTTAGAATATGAAAATTTTTCGAGTTAAATTAATGTTTATTATCATATATAAGATTATGTTTGAAGTAGAAAAAGCACATTTTTGTTCTTATTTTTCATATATGCATTCATAGTAACACAAATAAAAATCTACCTTGACAACGTGAAGAACAACGTTAACAACCTTTTTATGTTAACAAGTATGTTAACAAAAGTATGTCCCAGCATGACTGCGGCTTATAAGATGGCAAAGAAAAACCATGATCGTTTAATAAAAGATACAAAAAAATCGTATTTTCAAAATAAAATAATAAATTATGAAAACCCAGTAAGGACCAGCTGGCGAGTCGTAGCTGAATTATCAAATTGAAATAAAAGCCTTTCTAATATTGTTATAAATAATGAAGGTACTATATTTGTGGCTCATCATATGATGAGCCTCAAATAGTAGCCTCACTATTTAATTAATTTTTTATAGAGGCGCCGCATGCTACTATTAGGCAAATACCGAAATTAAAGTGCGATACGTATACACACAGTAGAGTTCAGAAGACACATTCATTGTTTTTAAAACCATTCAGCGAAAAAAAATTGCAAAATTTATTAACAAAAAACTTAGAGCTAAAAAGTCGTCTGGTCCAGATGATATTCCCTGCTTTATAATAAAAAAAGTAATGCATTATTAAACCATTAACATATATTATTAATTTATCTTTTGAAACAGGTGAGTTGAGGTACGGTACCGGTTTTAGTGACGAGACCTCGATCGGCGAAGTTAAGCACGCCGGGCAAGTCCGTCACTTGAATGGGTGACCGTATCTCATCTCGCCGTCCTGGTTAAGTGGTAGAGTAGCATTAGCTAAACTTCGCCAGGACGTTAATATAAATAAGGCATTAAAAAAATAATTTCGAATACTGTTATCTAAATAGGCTGGTAAATTACTATTTGATTCTGGTATACGGGGTCTGTCATTAAATTGAATAACTACGTTTCTCGAAGATCGGAGGCAATATGTAAGTTTGAAACTATAACTATACGTGTTCCACAGGGCTCTATATTAGGCCTTGTGCTTTTTATTTTACTTATTAATTATATTGATTTTTTGTCATGAACCGCATATTTTACAATGTATGCTAACGACATTTCTGTGACTATATCAAATCCATCTGATAATGTTTTGGAACTTATTAATTTATATTATCCCCGAGTTGATTCACGTTTAAGGTATGTTCTATTTTTGGAGAAACTCCACCATGTCTTTAAATGTATTTATTGCTCAAAAACATATCTTACGATGTATATTTGGTATACCGAATACTCACACGTGCAAGAGTATTTTTATAAAAAATAAAATTCTTACCTTGCCTAGCATATACAATGTGTCCCACTTTTCACGGTAAAACCTACGTAGCTCAGTTATTGGTCATCCAATTTCAACCAAATTTGGATCTTTATCAAAGATCTTTAATATTTCTTTTTTGAGTAAGACAAAACTTATTTCAGTCAGTGGCGTGCATTTTTATTAAGAAAAAAAGGGTCGATTTTTCGAGAAATCTTATTAGGCATTTTTTTGTTGAAGAACTAATGCAATATTATTGATCAGCAACCACTAAATCCAGAATTTAACAACATTTTGATTTTTGGTTTTCGAATTACAATCCACTTAAAATTACTTATTTTAAACATTAAATAATCAATAAATTGGTAACGAATTTTTTTTCGAAAAAAAGTCATTCTTCATTTTCTCTATTCCATATTATCGAAACTTTCAAATTTCGAAGGCCACGAATTTTCATTGAAAAATTTTGGGTAATCAGACCTGTAAATTATTCGGGCTATAAGGATTACCAAATTTGAAGGTATTGATAATATAGAGTGGTAGAAAAAATGAATTTAATGAGAAAATAAAGAATGACTTTCTTTCGAAAAAAGATTCGTTACCAATTTATTGATTATTTAATGTTCAAAATAGGCAATTTTAAGTGGGCCGTAATTCGAAAACCAAAAATCAGAATGTTGTTAAATTCAGCATGCCGATCAAAAATATTGCATTAGTTTTTCAACAAAAAAATGCCTAATATGATTTTTCGAAAAATCGACCCTTTTTTTTCTTAATAAAAATGCACGCCAATGACTGAAATAAGTTTTGTCTTACTCAAAAAGGATATAGTAATGGTCTTTGATACCGATCCAAATTTGGTTGAAATTGGATGACTAATAACTGTGCTACGTAGGTGTTACCGTGAAAAGTGGGACACATTTTAGAAATTTGTATATATGTTTTTAGAAACGGAAATAGTTTTATTTTAAATAGTGATTACCATAATGTCAATACAAGACAAAAAATATACATTCCATGAATTTTGTGCCCGATTAAAAATCACAAGTGAGTCTCCAAGATTTATAGGCCCGAAACTATTTAACCATCTACCGGATGACATAAAACATCAGGAAAGCGAGTATTTATTTAGAAAAAAACTAAAGGTGTTTTTATCAGAAAAATGTTATTATTCTGTATCAGAATAATAAAGTATCTAAAGTGTACCTAAAGTCTACCAATACACACCAAGTTAACAAGAACCTATATGTTCCGCTTTTTGTTTTTTCTTTTATTACTTTTATTTCGTTTAGAAATTTTCTATTGTACCGTACAATTTTCAGTATTCTTTGTCTTCGTCTTATACAATTGTGTGTTTTATATTAAATTTGACTTTTAGTATAAGTTTTCATATTACTTAACTACTGTGTGAAATACTGTTTCAATGACTTGTCTTATATCATTATACATGATCAAAAAGGACCAACAAATATTTGAATTTGAATTGAATTTGAAAGTACGCGATGTACGCTACACATGTATATACAGACAAACATTCAAAAATACAAAATTGATAAAGATGTGATTATTGCGACAGCAGTGGCGCAGCCAGAAAATTCGTCTGGGAGGGGGGGGGGGGCAATAGAACCGGCCTCCCCAGAGGATGAGGAAAATTTTTCAGAAAATTGTTGAAAACGGTTGTGTATGTAGATTCCTCTATCATAAAATATTTATTTCAAGGGATAATTTAGATACTGCTTTGTACTGCTTCTTTATTTTTTGGCTCATGGAAGACGGCTTGGGGGGGGGGCCGGGCCCCATGGCTCCCCCCCTGGCTGCGCCCATGTGCGACAGCAATGTGCATTAATATTTATTGCAAATAAAAATAAAAGGGTGATAAAGTATTGGGTACGAAGTCCTAAATTGGTGATCTGAAAAGTCGTATGTTTTGTTAATATTTTTTTCTGGGGGGGGCTGGAACCTTCCTTCTGGTGTGACGCTGCCTATGAAGCAGTTTTTACATACCTCAAAACACTTAAACGCTACCATCACTCGATCTTCTTTGTTTTCAAAATTAGGACTAACAAAGATTTGATGCAAGAGAATAAGACTTCATTGGTCATGGAAATCCCATAAACTATTACGTGAAAATGCTGTAAAATTTTTTATTTAAGAGCCATACAAACACCCCACTGTGCGCCGATTTCATCTCCCCTTTGGTAATACGTTATAAATATTAATTTCAAACTTTTTTATCTTCAATATCCTAACTTTTAAGTAGTTTTTACACCCACGATCACTCCGTTAACAAAAGCTTAATTTTTTTCAGTCGCGGAATACCCCATTACGTCGATGTTCTAGGAATTAATATACGTCGCGCGTCGGTGTCATAGAAAAAAAATGGTCCGTTATTCTCGCGAAAGCCACTTTCAGAATATACAAAGACAAGAGTGCCAGTTGAAGATTTTAACATATTATCAATAAAAACTGCCAACCCACTCATCTACAGATACATAACTAAACAGGTGTATTACAAAGTATAATAGTGCAAGCGTATTTGAGTCGCGTCAACGGAGATTAACCTGTGTCAAAACTATTCATTTGGAAATGAGTAGTTATTTGATTAATGTCTGCTAGGCTAGGCACTCATTTAAATAAATATATTAGTGATTAATGAGTTGGAAGAATTTAAGCTACCACATTGAATTATTGGTTATTGAAATTTAAAAGTTTTATTTCTTTTTAATTGGGCATTAATTTCACGCTATTATACCTACATACGATGATACTAGTATGTATCTTACCTCTATCTTAAATAACAGTAATTGTACTGCAAGCCATTACTCAATAATTTCAAATTTAATTGATCTTTTCCTGTTTTTTTTTATAATAATATTGTTTTCATTTAATTTGTGCCTATTCGTGGTTACCTTTTGGTCTTTGGTCTCATAGTTCATGACTTCGCGGAAATGATCTTTCCACTAGCAACTTATTTTCATATATGCAGGGCCTCTCGGTGCTCTATGTTAGTTCAAAATTAAACATGTACTTATCGAGTTAAGAAACAAGTTCTAAAGTAGTAGATCTTCGCTAGGATCTATCATATAGAGATAAATTAAATATGAATTTATAAAAAAATTGCACAAAAAGTATTCTCGGGACACATTGGTCTCACCCGGCCTGAACCTTCTTTTGTGGTCCAACTGACCACTTGAGTCTAGCCTGTAGCATGTTGGTGGTCATATCACATTGAGATATTCAATATTGTGAACCAGAAATGAGAATATTGTGCATTACAACATTTAGAGAAAAATAGATTTCACGCTTGTGTTACACGTCAAAATTTGCGAAATTATTACGTCGATATCTGAGTATAGTTACAGAATCTCAGCCATTCTGAAAAGCAACGCAATGCTGGATCGTTTTTTATATCACTTAAATGATTTTAAGTTAGTTTCTAGTTTTTGTAGACTTAAACATATACACGGAGGTGTGTGTATTTTTGCACGAAATGATGTAAATTGTATTCAAACAGATTCTATAAATGACGTTAATAATGAAAAACCCTTGAGAGTTGTATAAAAATGCAAAATTTAAATTGTTCTGTGGTTACTCTATACCGTTCACCATGTGGTGATATAAATATTTTCAAAGACAATTTATATCATGCTCTTCAAATTTCAAATTTTGTGTGGAACATATAAGAACAGTAGATTGCTGATAGGGGGTGATTTTAACGTACACTTTCAAGGTATTCCAAAATCTCTAAAGATATTATTAAGGCTTTTGGTTTAGAAAAATGTATTTCTGGGCCCACCAGAGTACTTAAAAAATTATCATACATGCATTCACAATATTTTTGTCAAATTTGAAATTATAGATTATCATCTTTCTGATCACAAATCACAAACAGTTAAATTTATTGATGAACACGATGGGCTTTCTTTTTTGATTTATCAATAAATTTAACTATTTGAGCTTTGCGATCAGAAAGGTAAAGCCCATTGCACAGAACTATATTAAACAATAGCTCTCAAAACAAAATGAAATTTTCTAATTACCTAATTTCTGAAGACTGGAAAGAATTATGTAATGAAAGTACTCCAGATAAAACTGTTGACATTTTTTATAATACAATAAATTATTATCATGATTTATCCTTTCCTCCAATATCTGTTAAAATCAAATCAAATTACACTAATAATGCAGTCTTTTCACACCCAGAAGTGGTATCAAAAAGAAGAAGATATTGATTGGCTCAATAATATCATAACACTGTTTCCCAATGAAAAAATAAGCGCAGTAATAAAACAAAAAAAGTATGAATATGAACAACTTATAAATAATATTTCACAACATTTCTAATCAATTACAAATCACAAAGTTGAGAAACCAATTTTGAAAAATAGAAATGATTAATAACTTTTCTATTTAATGATCGATTTTGTCCAAAAAAATATCTAACATTAACGTACAGGCAAAATGTTAATACAACCGGACTGTTCTTAAGTTATGGTACTTACAAGAAACGTGACGGACAGATAAACGGACAGACATACATTTTGAAGGTTTCTTAGAATTCGTTTAGTAACATAATGATATGGAATTTTCTCTACGAGTGACATTTACTACAGTTCTAAAAATGTGCCGATCAAATACGTATTTGCGAGAAGGGTAATAATAATTTGACCAATGAACTAATGTTATACTCATAGCATTTGCCGAATGTGCACTTTTCGTTTTACCAACAATTTTTTGTTTACTATTGACTCCTAAAATAATGCGTCGTACCTAATTACAAATCACCCTGTATATTTACGCACGCAAGTGTCTGCGTTTTAATGTAGATTTAATAATACCTAGTTTATATTTAAAAGGTGTTTATTTCAAGTACCACTCGATTACATTGTTATTTATTATACAGAAACTGTTATTAAGTATGTACTCATTATATGTTTATAAGGCAAAAAATAATATATGGTCTGCTTAACTGCAGTCAACACCATGGACATTATATTATAAGATTATTATTAATAACAGTTCGTTATACCACTAACCTGAGTTTAAATAGGATGTTTTTTTTAAGTCAGTTTGACGAAAATCGAATTAGACATGTTGTAAATTAGACTAGAAATTTCATTTTTGTTTGAGGGAATTTTCCATGAATAAATGAATCTGAGAGGCAAACAAAGCAAGAAAACTAGAAAATTAAATCCACATCAATTGTTAATAGTTAATTTTATAATTTGCTATACGGACGGTTCCAAGGCAGAGCAGGGAGCCAGAACTGAGGTTTACAGGATAAGATCGAAAACTCTCTGTCTCTCTCTCTCTCTCTCTCTCTCTCTCTCTCTCTCTCCTATGGTACTACAGTCCGACATCTAGCCTTGACCTCCTCCAGTATAGCCTTCCAACCTCCTCTGCCTGAAGCCGTTCTTCTCCATACTCTCGTCCCTAGAAGATTTTTTGCATCTTCTGCCACTCCCTCTTCCCTGCTTTTCCTAGGTCTGCCCGTTCTCCTGTTACCTTACATTTTTCCATTTAGGAAATCTGTGGTCTTTCATCCTAGAGACATGTCCGCCCAGTGTAGTATTTGTATTTTGACATATTCAGGCAGTGGGGGTCCTTATATTTTTGATATATTTCGAAATTGTATCTTACCCGTTGTCTTGCACTGTACCTAGAATCCTCCTCAGTATCTTTCACTTAAAAGCTTCGATGGTATTTGCTGTTTTCTGTATAGTGATCCATGTCTCGCATCCATAGGTTATAATTTTTTATTTTTTTGGATATAGTTACATTTTGTTCTTCTGTGGACATCTCTTGATCGGAGTATTGATGTCATGGCAAAATATATCATGTTAGCTAGGGTAATTCTTCTCCATATCTCTGCATCTTCACTACCATGTTTTGATAGTATTACGCCTAGATATCTGAAATGCTCGACCACTTCTATGTCATCCTCCCCTATTGTGATGTTCTGTGTGTTTGTCTTCCCTTAGATTTTGAACACTGTGTATATTAAAATCTTAGGTGATCGAACTGAACCGTTTTCATTCGATTTTTAAAGAGAAACTTGTTAGAAAACTTTATTTTTGATTCACTATAGGGACGAGACAAATTGATGCTTTTAAGATATGGGTTTGGAGATGTTTATCAGGAAATTTTTGATTAATTGACTATAACCACATCTCGATTTTCCAAGAAATATGTCTACCAAGCAATTACCTAGGTTCGTATTCCCCCGCACCACATAAGCCGGAGGGTGTCTTACAAAACGTTACCTGATATTACCAAGAACTGATGAGAAATAACACTTCTAGAAAATAACTTTACAGAATATGTCTTGATGATACGTAAACGTCTATTAAGACGTGAATAACAACTATCGGCCTGTATCATTTTAGTCTCCATAATTATTTAAATCGTGGAGTGGTTAGTAGCGAGAATAATAGTTTCTTCGCCGGTGGGCAGTATGGTTTTTGAACAAAGTGTAATATAAAAATGGCTAGAATAGAATTTGTCGCCAAAATTTCAGAATGTTTCAATTAATGTATCTTTAAAGGAGCAATATTTTGCGAATTAGGTAAGACATTCAACAAACAGACAATTGTTTCAATATAAAGATTTGAATTCACAAGTAAAGATAATAAAATGTGTAGTACCCCAGGGATCGCTACTCGGATCACTGCTATTCCTCATTTATATAAATGATGTTATGAAGAGTGTACCGGGTATTGAAATTTTGTGTTATCCACTTGATTCAACAACTATTGATACATATAACACCTTTGAAAATCTTATAAGTGACATGACTGAGACACAGAAGGAAGCAGCATCTCAGTTTATTGCCAATCAAAGTCTCAATGTCGACAAAATTATGCAATGCATTTTCACTTTAATTCGTCGTTTATTAAGTTTTTAGCGATTTTCACCAAAATGTTATGTAATACTAGGTGTTATATTTAAATGTCACACAATATGAATCACTATGCAACTGTGCATTGTGGGTGTGGTGTCTGATAAACATCTGTTTATATTGCACATACAAAATACACATGCACTTGTCTTCAGGTAGATTGTAGTTTAACAAATCTTATGATTTTTAATTAACCTAAAGGCCGGAAGTGAACTTGTGCGGGAGGGAGCAACACATTTCGAGACAAGGGATACACACCCAGTATCCAAGTATGCTAGGATTTATGCTTATACATGCACTAGTATCATACGTAGTAAAAATAATGAATATGATATTTATCATATAAGATGCGAAAGTACTTAAATTATAACAAGCACGGCGAATGCTACAGTTGACCGTGTTTCTTTATTACTAGTATTTACTTTTACATGCTATGTAAAAAGTATAGTATAGAGTAATCAGTGATGTTCAGCTAATTCTACGCTGCAACAATGCTTTTAAACGTGAGAACCATGACAACAATGTATGTCGTATATAATTGTTGCATATAAAATAAATTTAAGTTTTGCAAAATTTAAGAGACTGAAAACGTTATTTATCAAATTTCCGTCTACAGAGTAATATTATGCATTATATATAGAGTCTCTTCCAAAAATCATTTAAATCAGGTTCTGCTGACTATGAAGATTTCTGAAGGCGACTATTTACATAAAACCTCATTTAATGAGAAATACAAGACAATAAATTAATATTTTATTAAATAGGTTTTCATTTTTGAGGCAATCCAAACCACGTGACATCCAGTATGGCGTGTGATGAAGTCGAGGGCAAACATTCATATTCATTCGTTAAACGTTTGTGTTTTTTTGTTGGCTTGGCTACGTTTCCAGAATTTAGTAAAAATAAACCCGTGTTTGTCAATTGTTTGCCAACGACGCCATATTGAAAAACAATTTTGACAATTTTTCATGGTAGTCCTGGAGATAGGCTTGCTTTACGTTTTTTGGAGCGCTGAATCCGAATTTTTAAATTCCCCCTCAAATTAAAAAAAAAATGGTTTTTGTTTTTATCTTTTTTCAACAAAAAAGTTCCTTTGACATTTTAACGTTGAACGAACGAGGAAGCGCTGGTACGCCTCGAAACATGAGCCTTGGCGCTGCGGGACTGCATGCACTAAGTGCAGTCAAAGTTAAATATTGCAGGTTTGTTAGAGGTTTCTGAAATAATAATGCCATCACCATACTTAACAGCAAGTAGAGCCTTGATTGTTTTAATGTGAGGTTTATAGCCACATTTAATTTGATCTATAAGTTGTTTAAACGAACGTTGACACTCGTGCTCATTTTCTTCGAGAAAAGAAAATACGTACTTCATGGCAGCTTGTACTTCAAATTCAAAAGCCTCACGCTTCACAGGTTCATCAGATTTGCAGGACAAATGATACCGAGGTTGTTCCGCCACTAAATCGCCTTCCACAGAAGTCAAGCGACGCGACGCCTTCGCGGAATCACGGGATATTCCGGCAATGGCCTGTTTTTTACATACGATAGCTTCTCGTTAACGTATAACCTTTGACAACTCCTATGCACTACAATCGTCGTACGCCCAGTGAAAAGATCATATTTACTGTCTTTCCGCTTTAAATTCGCGGTCTAGAAAGATTTTAAACCTTTTTCCGTCACATTCACTGTTGTGTTGTCCGATAACGGTTGCTCGCACATGAAACAATTTAAAGTGACATCAGCCATGTTTAAAATATTATAAGAAAACAGTTCTCATGCAAAAAAAAAGTTTTTTAAAGCAATGAAAACAATAAACAATGTAAACTGAGGATAAAAAGCCTAAAAAACTACAATCGCGATCAACATGTTGCTATCAATTTTCGAGCAACTGGCAAGTGTTATGGGTCTGGGGGGAAAAGGAAGGGCCTCCTGACAACACATGCTAGCTCGAGAAGCGTGGAAGGGAAGCGGGGTACCCCAAGAAGGTCGAAAGACGAGAGAGCAACTGTGAAGTTGCCGTATGATACCTAAATGCATGCGCGACGCCGTGCCGAGGCGCATGTTTCGGGACCTACTCGCTCCCCTCACGAAAAAAAAAAAAAAAACTATAAAAAAAATAAAAAACCATTTTTTTTTTTCTAAATTTGAGGGGGTTCCGGAGGAAATTTATGGTGGGAAGTTGATTTGGATTCAGCGAGCCAAAAAACATAAGCATATTTCCAGAACTACCATGAATTTTTCTAGGTAAAGTTCCCTAATGCCTGGGGTATAAATAGGGCAATGATTTTTTATAATTTAACTACAAGCAAAGAAGACATGATTCATTTAAAAATTCGTAATTTTTGTAACAATTTCGCTTTAGTCTTTAAAAAATGTTTTGTTTGATTAATTCATTGAGTATTAAATTATTTATAACACAAGAACTATGATAAACAGTAGTTTACAAATAGTTTATTTATAATAATAATGTATTTATATTCTAACACATACATACTAATGTATAATACAAAAATAAAATACATGGTAATTAATATAATCAGATAATTAATTATCCAAAACACTTTTGTCTTATGGCTTTCACCTTTTATCTGTTTTTAAATGACGCGTTTCACTGTATCCAGTGTTGTAATCATGAGAGACATATGCCGAATTATTTCTAA
Source organism: Rutpela maculata (assembly GCA_936432065.2). NCBI lineage: Eukaryota > Metazoa > Arthropoda > Insecta > Coleoptera > Cerambycidae > Rutpela > Rutpela maculata. The sequence goes on from OW386285.2 coordinate 20,204,958, forward strand.
TTTCATTTTGATGAATTAGGTAACTGCAATAATAACACAATTGTCTGATATTAACCAATTTTGACCTCTGCAACACAGTTTATGAAGGGAAACTCATGTGATTACTATGTTTTATTTTAATAATAAGTTTCTACAGACTCTGTAATGGTTTTAGATAAGTGATCTTCCCTCCACTTCATGCGATATATCATATCTTAAAATCAAATCTATTAAAACCATAAAAGTTCTTTTATGTTTAGCACTTCTTTAAGCTGATGGACTTTACAAAATAATTCTCGCAATTTTCTTTCCAGAGCATGAATACGAAATTGCAAACACCTGAGTGTTGATCAGTATAGATTTCTAAATATTTAACTTTTTCAACCGACGTAATTGCTAGAAGTTGATATCTGTTCTGAATTTTTAAAGTATTGTAATCAGGAAAATTGCAAGCTAATCTCTATTATTCATAAGAAGCTCGTTTTGTTATAATTAATTGTTAATATTATACTGTGAAAATAATTTTTTATTTGTTTCAGTTCCTTTTCAACTGTATAATTTAGCCCACAGAATTTTGGGTAAGTACATCATTTATATATATTATTAAAAGTACAGGCCCAAGAACTTTTCCCTGAGGCACGCCATATGCAACAATTTCGTAAGTCAGTACTAACACATTGTTTCCAATGATCCAACTAATTTCTAAATAAATTCAGTATAGTACCCCTAAAACCCATGGACATTAATTTTCATAATAGTTCTTTATATCTTCGCTAGGTATATAAAGACAAAAAACGAAGGCTTCGATTGATCCAAAGCATTATACATGACAGAAATAAGTTCAGGTAGCGATTGCATCATTAGTATGCTTTATTCTTGAAAATTAGAAATCTAACAGTTACATTTAAAAAAGTGCCTATTTTCAAAAAATAGCGAAGTGTATCCTATATACAGGAAAACGCGCGTATTAATAATTGCCTAGATAACATAACAACAAATATTGATCAAACAAAAATCAATGCCTATGTTAATGAAACGTATTTATCCGATCATAAAGCGGTTGTCAGCTGAAATTTCATTTCCGATGCAAAACAACAAGACTCATAAACTTTACCAAAGACCTATCACACAAAATGGTCAAAATATGTTACTTAATAATCTGCAAAGCATCGACTGGAATTTTGTAGATGAAAACAATATTAATGTAAACATAAAGTTCGAAAGGTTTTTGTCTATACTTGTTGACGAAATAAAGAAAGCTTTTTCTTTAAAATCAAAAACAGTGGAGCAAAACAAATATAAAATTGATTGGTACAATAATGATCTACGATGCATGCGCGAAACTTTAAATCTGTTAAGAGCTCTGAATATTCAAAATCCAAACGATGATGATCTGACTAACCAATATAAAACAAATCGTAAATTATACAGAGGTAAAATAAAAGAAACTAACAAAATCGCCAATGATAAATATATTTTAAGCTCAAATAATATATCAAAAGGTATATGGAACGTAATAAATAGCAAACGTGAGGGTAGTCTGACAATGAGTGGACAATATTCTAAAGAATTTCACTCTGCTGACCTAAATTTGTTTTTGTTTTGTAAATATCGTAAATGAAATAACTAGTAATATTCCTAATCAAATATTGACCCAGTTAGTTTACTTCAAGCATGTAACATAAAAAACAATATAAAATTTGAAATTACTACGACTGAATTGAATGAGCAATAAACGCAATAAAAAATAAAGCAAGCAAAGATTATTATGAAATATATATTAAAATCATAAAATTCGTCATGGGTAGGTATACTTATTGACCCGCTCAAACTATTTAACGAGTACATAAAAGAAGGAATTTTTCCCAGCTGCTTAAAAATTTCCAAAGTTATCCCAATATTCAAGAAAGGTGGGTTAAAAGATATGTCTGACTACAGCCCCATATCAATTATACCTATTCTTGGAAATATATTTGAAAAATTGCTACACACAAAATTAATGTATTATTTTGAAACGAATTTCTTTTTCAGTGGGCAGTTTGATTTCAGATCAAAGAAATCAACGACAGATGCTATAAGTCTACTCTTGAAATACATCTCAGATACATATGAAAATAAAAATTACGCAGGCTGCACATTTTGTGACCTTTCGAAGACATTCGACTGTGTTCGGCATAATATATTATTAGGAAAATTGTACAAATATGGTGTAAAACCAAGGTCATTAAAACTACTTAAAACTTATTTCGAAAATAGAAACCAAGTCACTGCTTATAAGGGTATGACATCAACAATAGCGTGTATATATCATGAAGTACCTCAGGGATCCGTCCTTGAACTCCTGTTATTCTTGATCTATGTCAATGACTTACCACAATATATTGCAAATGCTAAATTTGTGTTGTATGCAGATGATGCTACTAAAGTAAATTGTAACGAGAACCAGATTGAGTTGGAAAATATTATGCTGCAAACACAGTCGACTACTTCCGAGTGGTTCCAAACCAATGTCTTATGTTTAAATGATACTAAAACAGCAAATATGGTATTTTCTACTCGTTATATTGAAAAGTATGAAAACCCAGATAATGTAAAATTTCTGGGGTTCTTGATCCAATACTGCGTTGGGACCAACATGTGGACTATGTTTCAAGAAAACTGGCAAGGTGTGTTTATATAATAAACAATCTCATAGGGGGAGTATACTTAAATGTCATTAGGATAGCCTACTTTTCATTATTCCAAGGTACCTTTTCGTATGCAATTCTAACTTGAGGGCATACAGCTCATTTAGATAGAATACTTAATTTACAGAAACGTACTGTAAGATCGATTTCAAGTCTTGGATATAGAGATGACGTAAAATATAAATTCATTGAACATGAAATATTAACAGTTCCTTCTTTTTGTATCTATAAATGCTTGATATATGTTAAAGAAAACATAAAGGATTACGTCGTTCATGGGGATATACATGGCCATGATACAAGGTTCAATAATAAGATATCCTTGAAATATCCACATTAGAAAAAAGTAAAAACGGGGTTAACTACTTTGGTCATACATATTATTTCTTTACCATACGAACAGTTTTGTGGCTAGGTTAAAAGTTTAGTTATAAACGGAGCATTCTATATTTTTTAAGAATTTTTTCTACCGATTTTGCGAATGAAATTGTATAAAATCTTTATTACTAGTTTTAAAGATATTTTAAATTGTAAAACTTAATTGATTATCCGAATTATTATCAATATTTTTGTATATTTAGAACTTAACTAATTTGACTTGTGTAAAACTTTTATAAGTTTGTAACATCAATGAACTGTTTCAATTTCTATTTCTATTTCTATAGAATGTTCAACAATTATATAAAAAAATCAGTAAACTGGCGAAGAGTACAATGTTTACATGTAGTTTATTTTAATTCCACACTTGAAGTATTTCACTTGTATACCTAATAGAGTATACCATTACTATTCTAAATGCATAAGCACTTTATTAATTAAAATTCACCGAAAATAATGTATCTAAATAAATTTACATATTGGTTATGTAGCTCCCTGACAGTTATTATATATAATAACATAATACTTTTGGAACTGTCAAAACTTCTTATTACTGATGACTTGGTGCCCACTGATGACTTGGTGCCCACTTAAACATTATTCATTAGCTGTCATGTCTAGTGCAAAAATGTGAAACGAAATAATGGGATTATATTCTATTTTTTTAAAGTATAAGAAAGGATTAGAATAATGTGTATAATATGCAGGGTGTCCCAGCTCTATTTAGACAAACATTATTTCAGAAACAGTTAGACATAGAAAGAAATGTTTAAAAGAAAAGTTATTCTGTTGCAGATGCACTTAACCATTTTATTTTAAAATGGTACCTCAAAAAGACGGCAGGTTATGCAACTTTACTTTTTCATTTTTGGATTCTCCTTTTATTTCCGAACAAATTCTATTAACCATGTCATCCATCCAACCATCATTAACCATTGTTGAGATATTTGCAGTTAAATTTTTGGGATACTTAACATTTTTTTATTAACGTAATTATAAGGAATACTACAATACAAAAAGCAGTAAATATTATAATTATTATAAAAGATGCTCAAATCGTCGCCCATATTCTATTTGACACAACTCACATCTCCTTAAAAGTTCTCGTGTACAAGAACTCCATATGACATCTGGGGTTATTTGGTTTCTCAGCGTATACAACTTGTTTTAAATGACCCCATAAGACAAAATCTAGGGAGCTCATATCAGGAGACCGTGCAGGCCATTTAACGGGTCTGATTAGGAAGCGTGTTACAAGGTTCGAATTATGCGGTGGTGCTCCGTCTTGCTGCCACCACATAGTGAGGCGCTCATTTATTGGAACATGACTGAATCAAGATTAAACCGTCGATATATCGTAAACTGTTAATGATAGGTATAGAACATGGTTAATAAAATTTGTTCGGAAATAAAAGGAGAATCCAAAAATGTAAAAATATACAAGGTGTTCCGTTTGAAAAAGTAAAGTTGCATAACCTGCCGTCTCTTTGAGGCGCTCTGTGCATTTGAAAATAAAATGGTTAAATGTGTCTTTTTAAACAGAATAACTTTTCTATTACACATTTCTTTTTATGTCTAACCGTTTCAGAGATAATGCTTGTCTAAATAGAGCTGGGACACCCTATATATTGCGTCTCGTAATTTTTTACTCAATTTTTTTTTATGAATAGAGAAACTACTTTTTATTAACTGCGAAGCACTCTTCGAGTTAAATGTTTTATTTTCTCATGTGAAATGTCATCGTAGAAGGCTATGGCAAACGACATATTACGTCCCACGTATGCTCGATTAGAGGGAGATCAGGTAATGTTGTTGGTCAAGGAGAAACTTCCACATCATCGTGTAAAAAACTCGGTTTATAATCTTCTAGTGTAGTAAGGTGACCGATTCCAATATAAGTTTGAGTATTTAGTGGATTAGTGGAGATACCGGCACGGTAGCTCAATCGGTTAAGGCGTATTGAGTGGCGAATACGCTGATCGACTCGCTACCGCGCTCTGGATTCGATCCCCAGCCTCGGTATTGACAACACCGGTGGGTGTGGATGTATGTCTAGAGCAGCGATTTCGTAAGTCTATCGTGTCGTTTTTTTTTTTGGCGTAGAACCAGGTCAAACATATTAAGTTCCTTTGAGTATGTCACCGGGCATATGAAATCATATTTTACGACATTTTTTTGTGGTCTCGAACTTTTTAAATCAATAAAAAGTGAAAAAAATGTATTTTTAAAGAAAATTGTTTTTTTTTGTTTCCACCGCCATATCTTTAAAACTATTAAAGGTACCGAAATTTGTTTTGTATCAAATTAAAGCACACACTGTAGCGCTTTTACCAATATAAACGGTTTGGGCACAATTCGCACTTTCATTTCTTTAAAAATCAAATAAACTAAAAATACATATTTTGTGTATTGAAATCTTCACCAATCGATAAACTTTTTTATTTTTGAAAATATTTGCATACATGCAGCGAAGAAAATAAAGCCTAATAATCACAAAAGTTTTTGAAACAATATGTTTTTTCCTAAAGTGTACCGTTTGGCAACAGCGATTTTTTTTATCAGCGCTAAACGCGACATTGGGACGCAATTAATACACCTCGCATGCAGGGTTGGTCAGATTAGTCGCGTAGAAGTAGCGTTAGTTGAATATAGATTAATATATGGCATTCTAGGTTGGGGTGGAGTTGCTTACTGTCATCTAAAAAATTAGATATCATTCAGAAAAAATGTGCCACCCCCTCTCAGGGGGTTGCACTTAAAAAATATATATATTTATTGGAGCTGAAATAGAATCAAATTTTAAGAAGGAAAGCAATTGCAACTGCAATGCAATTTTTCACATAAATTGATAGTTTTTAAGTTATAACGACTTCAAAATTGCGATTTTAGCTTAAAATAAAAGCTTTTAAAAAAGGTATTTTCAAACGGCTTTCGTCAAGTATCTCGAAAAGTATTACTTTATCGAAAAAATGTTATAGACCAATTACAGAAAGCACCCTACAAACTGGGAATTAATTATATTTTTTGTTTATTGATGTAGGATTAATAATTTCGGAAATATTTAAGTTTATATTTGGTATCCAAGGGTTTCGAAATTACCTTTAAAGTTTAAAATGCATTTTTTCTAAAGCAAGTGCTTTAAATGACCAAAAAAGAATTTGAGCATTTATGTAATGCTACATTTTAACGAAAAACTGTATTTGAGATAATTTTTTTTAATTATTGGTTAATTAGAGTAACAAAACGAGTAAAAAATAATTTGAAAGCGCAATTAATTGTCTTTAATTTCCTTTCTTAGCATGCGTCACAATTTCTGAAATATTTAACATTTAAACTGCATTTTTCGTCTCATGAACGTTCGGATGCCATTTGTAAACTCATATCTCCAAAACTATTAAATCTATGTAAATAAATAAATAAGCGAAATTCATTATTAGTTTATGAGCTTTATTTTTGGTCTCTACACATTTTTGAACAAAACTAATATTTATTGAGATATTTGGAATAGGAAAAAAAATGCGTTTTATCGAAAATACCTTTATAGTTTAAACTGTATTTTTTCTAAAGCAAGTGCTGTATACGAACCAAAAAATTTAAGCAACTGCGTCATGCTGCATATTAATGAGAAACCGTGTTTGAAATTAATTTTTTTTTTAATTACTGGCTAATTGCAGTAGCAAAATGGCGACGTTGTTATTAAAATAATGTGTAGACGGACATTGCTTCTTTGTTTTTTATGCTACATAAACAAATAAAAAAATAGTTAAGAGCTTAATTAATAACCTATTGTTGTATCTATTAGTATCCTTGGCGTAGGTGTCACAGTTTCTGAGATATTTAACTCTCACTCTAAATAGTTATCTTACGAACACTTGGATGCCAAATGTAAACTTAAATATCTCCGAAATTATTAATCCTACATCAATAAACAAAAAATATAATTAATTCCCAGTTTGTAATTTCTGTAATTGGTCTATAACATTTTTTCGATAAAGTAATACTTTTTGAGATACTTGACGAAAGCCGTTTAGAAATACCTTTTTTTAAGCTAAAATCGCAAGTCGTTATAACTTAAAAACTATTAATTTATATGCAAAATTGCATAGAACCTTTTCTTCTTAAAATATGACTGTACTTCATATATTTTTTAAGTGCCACCCCCTCAAAGGGGGTGGCATCCACCCCCTATAAATTAACAGGCCCCCGCTCAATATAGAAACTTTTCTGTGAAACATTTACTATTATACTGCCAAAAATGAACGAAATCCGTTCAATATGACATTACTTCGAAGTTTTGCATATTTTTTACCTCTAGGTACTGTACTACTACCACCTGTCTTTTTATTATTAAAAGGAGTCTATTTAATATTTATTATACAATTTCTTAATATTAATAACATATGATCAATACTGCTGTACAATATATGAAATATCGAACAATAATATTGATCCCCTAGATGCTTTTGATCACTACTGGTTTTGTACCTATTGATATAAGTTAAACTATTATATACACCCCGACCGGGATCGTCAGATCGTTGCAGTCGGCAGGCTTGCTATAGCCGAGCGCGCAAGAATATGACTTTGGCCCGTTAAAAAAAATCGCTGACTCAATACTATGAACGGGACATGAAAAATTTTTATCCTAAAAACTTTTTTCAACTATTGGCTTCAATTTGTACGCAGCATGTATATACAAATTTTCATAAATAAACTTTTTTCTCGATTGCCTAAAATTACGCTACTGAAAATAACAAGTTTGAGTTTCCTATTATTTTACCAACATAAAAAAAAATAAATCGGGTTCACGTGGGACGTTTTTCGAAGCGCTATTGTGTCTACTCTAATCTAAAAAAAAAAATAGCTTGATAGCACAAATATTTTCAGAGATATAGCGGTGGAGACGTTAAAAAACATATTTCATTAAAAATCTATTTTTTTGAGTTTTTCCGAAATAAAAAAGTTCTCGACCACCGAAAAATGTCGTAAAAAACGATTTCGTATACACGATTATCTTACTAAAGAATCCCACTAAGTCTGGTTTGGTTCTACGCCGGTTTTTTTTTCTCGAAAACTAAGCGACTTTACTTCCAGATTTTACTCTACTAGTCTGCGTTTTTCCGAATGTGTAACCCCCTTCCGGACAGCCTTGGCTTTGGATTTGGGGGTTGTCTACTATCTGTGGTGTGTTTATGTTTATGTTTAAGTTTACGAGACATTAAGAGTAATTTACTACCTCAACAGATAACGCTAAATAATATAGTATACTGACGGGTGTTTGCGTACCGCTTCGCGTCGCGCGTCAACTTACACTACCGTGTGACAATGTGGCACTTTGCGCTCTTAATACACCCATAGTTATTACCTAACTAGTATATTAGCGTGACTAGATTGAAGCACCAATATACAGAAAGTAGGTAATTTCAAATTAAATAAAAAAGTGTGTTATAATGTATATGTATAATATTCTCGAATCCTTCCATATTAAATTTCAGCAATAGTGAAGCAACATGGATGTATGCAAGGAAAGCTCACAGTGCCGAACCTTGAATATAAAGCACAGTATATTGTAGAAGCTTTGGATTAGAAATATCAGGTGGATATATTTTTCACTGAGTTTTCTAAAGCATTTTAGAGATTGGATCACGGTAATTATTAAATGAGTTGCAAAACGTTGCGATTCTTTCATTCATGTATTTACTTCCTAGCTATTTTGTCGGGCTCAGTTCGTTTAATATCGCAGCTTCCAATCCATGTTATTTAAAAAAACATCAGGAGTGCCGCAAGGTTCCATACCCGGACCGCTATATTTTGTAGTTTTTATTAATAAATACGGACTACGTGAGACTTCAGCATAGTCCAGATTTGCTTAACACCCGATGCGCTTATAACCATCTCTTTTTAAACGCTGCCAAATCTAATGTAATGTTTTTCTCATGTAAGTTACTCTTATTATTTTTAATTATATTTTGGAAAATTTCGTTTTAGATGGAGATGGCATACAAAATCTTAGATTTTATTCTGCGTAGTAGTAGGGACTTTAAAAATTTACCTACTCTACGTTTGCTATGTATTATGTTTGTTAGGTCCAAAATACATACATAAAAATATTACATTACTCTAGAAATTACAGCGACGTTTCTTCAAATCTGCAACATTTATTTTGGAAGGTATCTGATAAGGGAGATACTTTTGAATAAATTTGATACCTGCTGTCTACTTTGGAGACGGGTATGTTTACAGTAATATACTTATATAAAAGTATTAATAATGAGATTGACTATTATCTCACTTACTAAATATCGAGTACCCAGATTAACTTCTAGAACAAATAATACACTTATGATACCTGCGCCTCGTATAAACATCTTGGGTTCATCTCCACTGTATAAAATCTGGTTAAATTACAATAACAGAACACAGGTTGAATATTTTTAACTGTAAAATTGCATATATAAGAAATATCTACTCAACTTCTGTTTAACAATTTTTATAGCCTTTTTGGTTTACTTCTGTTTAGTTATGTATATTATGTGCATATATTATATTGTGCATATATTTTGGTGTGAAAGAATGTCATTTACACATTCAATGTCCTGAATGTTTACTTTTATATGCTGTTTTGTTAACCTATTTTACTTTTTTGTTCTATCGTTGGTGATTTATTATTAATTAGTAGCTTTTTTAAATTTTAACTGTTATTTATCTTGTAGCAAGATAAATTATTGAAATTACGTCATTACGCCATTACGTCATAACATTTGAGACATTCTGACTAATTCAAATTTCGATTTGAGCTTAAAAATAATTAGTTTTTCAATTGTTCCAAAAGTGCAACCCTGATATGGGTATCAAATGAAAGGGTTTGACGAGTAAAATACGATAAACAATGTGACGTCATTCTAAATCCAATATGGAGGACGTCCCAAGATGGCGGATCGGCTTTTTAGTCACAACCCCCCTGATATGGGTATCAAATGAAAGTAAAACGAGTAAAATACGATAAACAATGTGACGTTATTTTAAATCCAATATGGCGGACGTCCCAAAATGCGGATCTGCTTTTTAGTTACAACCCCGTTGATATGGGTGTCAAATGAAAGGGTTTGATGAGTAAAATACGATAAAGTGTGTGACGTCATTCTAAATTCAATATGGCGGACGTGGGAGAGGTGGGGCAGGGGTAGAAAGAGGTGGTAAAGGGGTGGGAAGAGGTGGGGAAGGGGAGGGAAGAGGTGGGGAAGGGGTGGGAAGAGGTGGGAAGAAGTGGGGAAGAAGTGGGGAAGAAGTGGGGAAGAAGTGGGGAAGAGGTGGGAAGAAGTGTGGAAGAGGTGGGAAAAAGTGGGAAAGGGGTGGGAAGAGGTGGGGAAGAGGTGGGAAGGGTGGGAAAGGGGTGGGAAGAAGTGGGGAAGAGGTGGGAAGAAGTGGTGAAGAGGTGGGAAGAAGTGGGGAAGATGTGGGAAAAGGGTGGGAAGAGGTGGGAAAGGGGTGGGATGAGGTGGAGAAGCGGTGGAAAGAGGTGAGGAAGGGGCGGGAAGAGGTGGGAAAAGGTGGGAATAAGGTGGAAAGAGGTGGAGAGAGATGGGGAAGGGCAGGGAAAGTGGTGGAAAGAGGGAAGAAGTGGGAAGTAGTGTTAGAGGGGTGAGAAGACGGGAGAGGGTAGGGGTGGATGGCGCTGGCAAATGAAAGGGTTTTGTCTGTCTGTTTGTAAAATAAGTGGACTAAAAAGTAAAAAATAAAATTATATGAAAAAAGTATTTTTAAGAAAAAGCTTTTATCAGAAAAAACTACTAAAAAGTGAAAATAATTTTTTTTAAATTCATACACATGGAAACCACAAGCTTTGGGGGTGGTCAATTGAGCAAAGTAACTATGCAATATCACTATATGACCGCCCCCAAAGCTTTTGGTTTCCATGTGTATGAATTTAAAAAAAATTATTTTTACTTTTTAGTAGTTTTTTCAGATAAAAGCTTTTTCTTAAAAATACTTTTTTTATATAATTTTATTTTCTTATCATTATACATGATGTACATGACATCTTATTTTAGATCAGTAGACCATGGAGTGGTTCAGGGATCTGTGCTGGGACCTCTACTGTTTATAATTTATGTAAACGATTTATTTTATTACTTATTCCCTAGCAGTATATTGTTATGTTTGCTGATTAGGCAATTTTTACAGCTAGTGCCAAGAATATTAACAGTTTACAAAATATCATTGGTGAAATTGAAAGTCGAGCGGAACTTTGGTATAATGCTAATGCACTCAAACTTAATCGTGACAAAACACAAAAACTATTTTTTTCTACCAGATATGACGTAACGAAGGGAGAAAGTGTCAATTTACTCGGTATAGTTCTTGATGATACTTGTTGGAGTTGGAGTTGGGGCAATAATATTGAGCAACTCAGCAATAAGCTATCAAGCTATTTATTTCTTTTACGAAGATTAAGAACTGTTCTACAACTACACACTTTGCTGTCAGTGTAATGGTTGTTATGGTGTCATTAATCCAGTCCCAAATACGCTACGGGGTTATACTCTGGGAGAACTCGAGCAGCGCTTTAAAAATATTTCGACAACAGAAAGAGTCTATAAGAATTATAACAGGAGCAGGTTTCAGAGAACACTCTCAACCATTATTTATTAAATATGGTATATTGCCCATTCCTAGCCTATATATTTACTACGCTCTTTTAGAGATTCATAAAAATAAGAATGTGTATGTAACTCCATCTGAGCTACATAAGTGCAACACGAGGTCGGCCAATTTGTTAAAACCTCCTAAATATCGCTTAATGAAATCAATTAAAAACTCATTAAACTTGAACTTATATAATAAATTACGTGAAAATATAAAACAGCAAAATTTTCACAAATCATTAGAAACCATATCTTGAAATTTTGTTTCTATACAATTGAAGATTTTATGACTACCCCCATGACTGTTATGTAATATAATGTGTAACTGACGTATATTTTAAGGCAGTTTTTTATTTATTATATTATTCTTGTTTTTTACATTTTATATCTGTTTTTTAAACCTGTATTATATTTTGCACTTCATTTTTAATATTATATGTATTAGGGTGGTCCTTAAAAACTAACTTTTAAAATTTACCCGGGGCACCCTCTTATTATACTCTTCGCAAAAACGAAGAGTATATTGTATTTGATCGGCACATTTCTAAATCAGTAAATATCGCTCGTAGAGAGAAAAATTTTATATCGTTATGATATTGAACGAATTCTGAACAACTTTCAAAATGTCCGTCTGTCTATCTATCCGTCCGTCTGTCCGTCCGTCTGCCCGTCCGTCACGTTTCTTGTAAGCACGATAACTCAAGAAAGAAAAATCCGATTGTATTGAAATTTGGAGAGTAACTTGGTGTTAGCTAGCTGGTGTTTTTAACAAAATAGATTGGTAAATAAAAAAGTTATTAGTAATTTAAAATTTAAAAAAATATTTTTTACATTTTTTTATGGTTTGTAATAAATAGAAACCTTGCGAAATGTTATTTTCTATCACTATTTCTTTTTAATACATTTTACTAATGTGTGTTTCCTAATAATCACAATAAATTTTCTAATGGTATATATTACACTCATTAACAATTTAGTAATAAGAAATGGTGGTGTAGCGGTAAGAGTTTCGTCTCGCAATCCCACCCTACCATACTAGGCGTTGCCTATCTTCCGGCAACCTCCCTAGCCGCACCTTCCCTCTACCATAACCTATGTCTACCCTACCCTTTATATTTCGCCAACTTTACATCTTTAACCCCTTTCCACCTTGTTATGTTTGTACAATTTTGTTCCTTTATCTTTTTTGTTCTTTTTGTCCTCTTTTTGTATTTCCAAATTCCCTCTAGGCCGATAACATCCTATAAATCTAAACTTTTTAAATCATATAACTTTTAACCTACTCTACCTTCCTCGACGGCGGTCAGACCACGAGGTCGTCATTTGTTCGAATGGGTTTTTTCGTTAACTCTGTTTTCCCGTATCAACAATCAAAATTTTCCAAAAGTGCGTTTGCCTAGTGAGTTTTTGGTTATTTATAGTGTATTTTAATTAGTTTTAGGCCCATGTGGGCACATGTTTTTTCATTTTTAATTAGTTCTTAAGTCTGCCTGCGGCAGACATGAGTTTCTATTTCTATTCCCAATTTAATTACTGTTAAGCCGAACCGGAGCCGCCCCGCCCAGCCCCACATTTACCACGACGAGCCACGCCGTGATTGTTGGGCTTGCTCCGGGCCGGGATCCGGCGAGGCGCATTTATGTTCGTTAAACACGTAATAAATTTGTTTTGTTGTTGTTGTTGTCTCGCAATCCAAAGGTCCCGGGTTCGATCCCTCACATCGTGATTTTTTTTTCATATATTTTTTTTTCACAACAAAGTTGGTATCACAAAATTTAGAATGTCCAAAATCTAACATAATTTACAAGAAAAATGCGAAGAATATCCTATAGAATGTGTAACAATTATATAAAAAGCTCAGTAAATCGGCGAAGAGTATAATGCTTCCTCTAGTTTTGTTCTATGATATAAAAGAAGACTTCCATAAAAATTTCAGATTTTTAAATAATGTGTCTTGAATTTTCAAGATAATCGAGAATTTTTGCAAAATTTTTTTCAAAATAAATCAAATGAACATCAAAATGACATTGAATCATCATCATCAATTGAATTAATAAAATAATACAGTACATTTTCCCCCACTTTCATCTCAACTCAACTGTATTTTATTAACAACTTTTTCATTTATATTATTTTATAAATACTTTACGGCGGTAGCGACCGCTAAAACTGAGTTAAAAAATCCCAAAAAATTACAGTAATTCTTTTTAATAGAGTAGATCAAAATGGCAGGGTGCCCCAAAGAAAATTAAGAAAAAAAATTTTTAATTTAAGGACCACCCTAATATGTATATTATCTATAGATAATAACAAAGTAATGACTTGCTACAAATATATTTGTATATGTAAAGTAGTGAAATAAACATCTATCTATCTACACTTCCACACGACCGTTTGTATAGCTTCTTTTATTAATATTACCAATATTATAAATATTACATCTAAAATTGTCCTAATTAGAGTCTGTATGTGAAATAATTTGCTTTGGCGTAAATAATTTCAGTTTCCTAAAATCCGGTAAAAGTTAAAACCATCTGTCGATGTTTGGTCGTATAGAGCTTTTACAATTTAATGACTTTAAAATCATTGGTTTTATAATCACAGCATTGTAAACGTTTAATTTATGAATATTAATCTTTTATTGTGTTTAAATAATGCTTCACTTAACATAAGAAATCCTTTCAAAAGTGTTTTACTTAATTATAAGACCACTAACTGCTCATGTGCTACATGCACTCTTGAAATATTTTAACATAGAATACCAAATACTATATACTTTTAAATATTTTGTAATGAACAGCAAAGATGATCGAGTAATTTATTATTGTTCTTGAGGAAATTGTATCTTCGAGGAAGATTTACTGAAGTAATGAGGTCAAATATCTGGGACTGATTTTGGAGCGGAAATAATTCATATCAGAGATTTCTTCATTCAAATCGATTCATCTGGTTGTTGTTCATCTGGCCTGGGAAGGTCACGAAAAATTTTTTTTCACGATTTCCAATTAAACTTTAATTTTGTACATAACCATTTTTGTCGTAAATTCAACGGAAAAAACAAGAACCACGAATTATTTCTGAAATTTTTGTAACTTGGCCTTGAATATTCATCAATAAATAGGGAATACCAAAGCCGCATAGAAGTATGGTGGGTAAGACCTGAGGACTGTAACCAAAAATAATACTGACTGTCCAAAAGGATTGAGGTACCATTAGAAACCTAGGCCTCTCTGATCTGGTGGCACAAAGATGAAAAAGGAATAGCGGTGGGTAAAATATTGTTAGGTTTGTAATGTATTATTAACGTACAAAAGGGTATAGCCGGAAAAGTTAGGGAAATGTCCCCCCGCACTTACTTAGTTAAAATGGCTTCCAGATGATGCAGTTTATAGAGTATATTACACGGTAAAAATTTTAACCCGCTACTACCCCTACGAAGATGGGGAAAAAAATAATATGTCTTTAATTATTATATATATTTTTTCGGTTTCTATGCAACCGATCGATTTGAAATTTGGCACAAGTATTGCCTGCGTGGAGATAACTTACTCATTTTATGACCATTTTAACCATCGGAAAAAAATATAAATTTTTTTTAGAGGACAAAAGGGTGGCTACCCTTCGTGGTACAATCACCATTTTATGATATATTATGTCTTGACACTTCGTGATTATCATAGTAAATTGTCAGATTTAGTGCTGTGGTGGAACAATATGGAAAAAAATAAAATTGGGTAAAATAAAATATTTACACATGCATCTTAGTTGTAACAGTTAATACTTATAGCCTTACAAGGTATTGTTGCATATCTACAACCGACCGCCGGTGACAGTGTGATGTTGCCAAGTCTACTTTTTCCCCAGACGTACGGAAATTCGACACAATCTGGCAATACCACTTCTGGAAGTCCCAGGGGCGAAGTATTAACTCTCTAGGACCTTGGGGAAAAGTTTAGCAACGAATTATGTTCATTGTAATTACTGTCGCATTACGACATCTAAAAAACGACGTACTGAACCAGATGAAGAAAGTGAGGGAACGATCGAAGAAGACCAGCCTTTTGTGCCTTCGACATCTTCTTCTAGCACTACGACTAGTGACTCGTCGTAATAAACCATTGCAAAGACTCATTGCTACACATAAATACTGTTGCATATGTGGTGATGATAAAGAACTGACCGTAATATCCACTAATGTGAGACTACAGTGCTATTGAAACAAACAAATATACATCCCCGAGGCAATCGTTGCTGTAAAATACGGTTGATTAAACATCGCTTTTATGAAGACGATATTACACATCTGGAACCATATGCCAATTGTAGCTCGATTCCTAGATCGGATTTATGCATTCTATTAAATTCCTTAACCCCAATAACAAATCTAAAAGGCTCTACAAACCACTGCGGTTTATCAGAGAAGCAATTATTAACGTTTACATGCTTAACGGTAAATTCCATTTACGAATTAAAGTCACTGTTGGAAAATTCCAGTACAAGAACTTCTTCTGTCCTTATTTTTCTATTAAAACTGAAAACAGGTAGTAATAATGATAACAGAATGACCTATTACTAAATTGTTCGATACGGTGCCAGCGTGCAGTGCACTTGCTAGGAAGCTGAACAAATTGATCATCCTCAGAATGGTATCATTAGTAGATTATTAAGGTTGTAATTAATAACCATAACCCTAATAAGATAGTCTGATAAACCGCGATGGTCTGTAGAGCCTTTTAGAGTTGTTATGTTATTGAGGTTAAGGAATTTAATAGAATGCATAAATCCGATCTAGGAATCGAGCTACAATTGGCATATGGTTCCAGATGTGCAACGTCTTCATAAAAACGATGTTTAATCAAATGCGGGCACATTTCGCGCCCAGGGATCCATCAGGGCGACTTAAGTTTACACATAGATTGGAACACGGATAGTAGGTTAAACCACAAAGGTTATAAAAACAAAGGCATATTAGGAATCAATATCACAAGTCAGGATAAGTATTGACAAACGACAACTAATGTTAAACAACTGTACCATACTGAGATAAAAAATTATTCATCTGCGTAGCTGGCTGATGGAACCCATCCAAGGCCAAAAATGAGGGGGAAAAAATCAAATGTATTTTACAGCAACGATTGCCTCGGGGGATTTATATTTGTTTGTTTCGATAGCATTGTAGTCTCGCAATAGTGGGTATTACGGTCAGTTCTTTGCCATCACCACATATGCAACAGTATTTATGTGTAGCAACGAGTTTTTGCAATGGTAGTTCCATTATTTCATCAGTCACTAATTGTAGTGATAGAAGATGTCGAAGGCACAAAAGGCTGGTCTTCTTCGATCGTTCCCTCACTTTCTTCATCTGGTTCAGTACGTCATTTTTCAGATGTCGTAATGCGACAGTAATTACAAAGAACATCATTCGTTGCTAAACATTTCTCCAAGCTCCTAGTTAATACTTCGCTCCTGGGGGGTGAACCCTGGAACCTCCAGAAGTGGTATTGCCAGATTGTGCCGAATTTCCGTACGTCTGGGGAAAAGTAGACTTGGCAACATCGCACTGGCACAAGCGGTCGCTTGAAAGGCTGTAAGTATTAACTGTTACAACTAAGAGGCATGTGTATATATTTTACCCAATTTTATGTTTTTCCATATTGTTCCACCACAGCAAAAAATCTGACAATTTAGCGTGATAATCACGAAGTGTCAAGACAATATTATAGAATGGTGATTGTACCATGAAGGGTAGCCACCCTTTTGTCCTCTAAAAAAAAATTATATTTTTATTTCCGATAGTTAAAATGGTCATAAAATGACCTTATTTTTTGGAGTAAGCTATCTCCACGCAAGCAATACTCGTGCCAAATTTCAAATCGATCGGTTGCATAGAAACCGAAAAAAAATATATAATAATTAAAGACATATTATTTTTTTTCCACCCTTGTAGGGGTTGTAGCGGGTTAAAATTTTTACCGTGTAATATACTCTATGAACTGCATCATGTGGAAGTCATTTTAACTAAGTAAGAGCGGGGGCACATTTCCCTAACTTTTCCGGCTATACCCTTTTTGCAAAACACCGTTTTTAAGAGACGCGATTTTTAAGTTTTTCGTATCCTTAATTTTTCGAGTAAGTGAAAAATTTAAAAAAGGTATAGAGATATGTGTAAATGGACTCTAGATATCGAGATTTAAGTGAGATCAGTTAATTGGTTTCGGCACTAAGCTAAGAAATGATGGTCTTCCAGACATGTGCAAACCTTACATTTGGTTGTAGGTTCAAAATAGGCCAAAGTTCACGAAACAAAAAAGTTTAGGAGTTTTACGGATCTGCGGAAACCTAGAGGAGGTGAAAAGGGGTATTTTTAATTAAAACATCGATTTTTCTCTATTTTCTCGGGAAATATGGCATTTACAAAAAAAAAATAGTTCAAATAAAAGTCTCTGACAAAATCATCGTTAATTTGGCGTTTTTAAATTTAATTTTATAGCAATAATAATTAACCGAAATACTAGAGGTTTTAACTTTGGAATAATGTCATAGAAATTGGATCTCGTTTGTTTAATAGTAAATGCATAAAAAAAGAAGTTTCTATATTATGCAAGGGCTCGCTAATTTATAGGGGGTGGATGGCACCCCTAAAAAAAAAAAAAAACAAGGTTCTATGCAACGTTTCATATAAATTGATAGATTTAAGTTATAGCTACTAGAAAGTTTGGGATTTTAGCTTGAAAAGTGGTATTTCAAATAAGTTTTCGTCAAATAACTCGAAAGGTATTATATTGAGCAAAAACATACTAGAGACAAATAAGAAAGTCACTAAATTAAGGATGAATTTCGTTTTATGGTGGAGTTAATCATTTCAGAGATCTGGAAGTCTAAAGGTGGCGTTCGAATTTTTATAAGACGAAGTATTTAGATTAAATGTTAAACATCTCACAAACTGTAGCACTTAAGCCAAAAACTCTAATAACCAAAATGAAAAACTATTAATTTTTCAAATGATTTTTTCCTATTTTATAGCATAAAAGGCAAAGAAGTTATGACAGAAACAATGTACTTTTTTCACATTATTTTTTTTAATAAAAACGTCGAAATTTTGTTAATGTAAGTAGTCAGTAATTAAAAAAATATATTTCCATATATTGTATTTCGTTAACATATAGTGTGGCCTTGATGCTCAAATTTTTTCATCGGCTTACAGTGCTTGCTTTAGAAAAAAAAGTGCATTTTAAACTGTAAAGGGATTTTAGAAAAAACGTAACATTCTTGTTTCTCTGCAAATATCTCAATAAATATTAGTTTAAGAGAAAATATGGTGAACATCAAAAACGAAGCTTATAAACTGATAATAAATTTATTTTGTTTATATATTTGTGTAGGGTTGATTTTATAGATGGCATCCGACCATTCTTAGGATGAAGTATTTAGTTTAAAATGTTGAATATCTTAGAAACCGTGACACTTCTATCAAAAGTTCTAAAAAACAAAGTTAAAGGTAGTTAATCAATCTTTAAAATGATTTTTTGTTTGTTTCTGCATCACAAAAAATAAAGAAGTTATGACCGATTCAATGTGCGTTTTCATATTTTTGTTAACAGAATGTCGGAATTTTGTTATTGTCATTGCTCAGTAATTAATTTTTCTTTCAAAAATGCTGTTTTTCGTTAAGGCTGTGTTACCAAGGTCAAATATGCGTTCATTAATTCGTCATTTTGTAATGATTTCGGGGAAAGTATTCTTAAAAACGAACCAACAGAATTCAGATTTGATTTAATTATTGAAACTAGTTAACTTAAATCTGTTACGTAAATACCATATCTTATATTTGAATACTAAATCAAATTAAGTTTCCAAAGTTTTTCCTCTGAATTATTAAACGTGAACGTACCCTTCAATCGTCCGTAATTCATCTATAATGATTTTATATTTTTTAATGGAACTCAAATTTTCAAATAAAATGTGATACGTAATAGAATCAATATATTTAGCGTAAAAAAAGTTAAAAATCCGCATAATATTTGCTACAATAAAAGATTACTTGTTGAGAAAAATTTGCCGAAATATACCAATATTAGTTTGACGTTTTGCTAGTAGATGCCGCGACAGAAGTCGTTCGAAGTGGTAACACTGCTATAATAATACTAGAAAGATAGTATGAGCAGGGTCGGACTAATTTTTCATCTCTTTAGTGTCTGAAATAGATTTTAAAATAATTTTAATTTACTTACCGATTGAATTGTCCACATTATCTATTACTGATCACGTTTTTAAGATCGTTTAATTTATCTTTATGATGATTGATAGGGCTTGGTCTCTTAAGTACATATACTTACTACAATACAAAGAGAATTGCCAATGGCTATTTATGCACGGCTTTTTTTCTCAGGTCAGGGGCGGAGAAATCCAAAAAAATTTTTAAAAAGCCTGGGGGAGAAATCCAAGAAAAATTTTTTTTGTCCGAAAAAATTTTTCAAGAGCGGGGGGGATGAAATCCAACAAAAATTTTTTTTTATGCAGTAATTTTGCGCCCACAGAAGCATGCGCCCGCGTGCGGAGCACTCATCGCACGCCCGTTAGGCGCGGGCCTGTCTCAGGCTGTACGTAAAAACAAAATAGCCATTACGATTTTTTATGATTACAATTTTTTAATAATAAAATTGCTACACGAAGTTGTATTCTTTATATTAGAGCATATAATTTCAGCCTTACTGCACAAATCCAGAATTTTTTTATTTTCTATTATTTTGTCTGAAGTTCTACATTTCTTGTTTATTCTACATCTTCAATAACTTTTTGATAGTAATTTTGCTAATAACTTATTAGTATATCTAACAAAATATCATTACTATAAAAAGTGATTACAATTATATCAAAGGCCTAAATTTACCTATTTTTAATTCCGACTGTGAAGAATCAATGTCACAAGGGATACAAAAGAATTATAATATTGTGGTACATGGACAAACTATCTCTGCACACACTCTTTTAGTGTATATAATCAATAATTATTTTGAAAGAGTAAAATGTCTCTTATTTCCCGAAGGAGAGCTCAAATTGTCTCTGGGACTGACACTTTAGTATTTGAAAATGATAATTAAACTTGCAGTACAAAAATATTGTTTTTAAGAAGTGAATGTTCAAAATTTTTTATTGCATTCTGGTATGAATGTTTATGAGGGTGCAAAAAAAAATCTACATTGTTCACTATAATTTTCTTCTTTATTAAATAAATAACTGTAAATACTTGTACTTATATTACACACAAACCTAAACAAAATGTTCATTTCCTGGTGTTCAAAGTAATTTTATTGGTCAAACTAGTTAGATCAAAAAGTATAAGGGTATGAACATGCCGAAGATCAGTGGCAGCTGGTGAAATTTCTATATTTTTTTTCTCGTCTGTGGCGCATGGGACCTATACGAAATATGAGAAATACCTCTAGAGAACCACTTCTCTAATGACCTCTAAAAAATATTGAAAAAGCAGTTTGCGAAAACATTTTTGAAAATTTGGTAGCCTCCCCGTTTTTTATTTTTTGTTTCTGTCATGCATTTGACTTTTCATAAAAATACAACAATACGTTTTGAAGTTTATGAAAATATTTTCATTATTAACTGAAATATTGTAATTTTGTAATTTACAATTTAACAAATTTCAATTCGTTGTACCTCAGTTACTAATGAAAATATTTTCATAAACTCCAAAAAGTATTGTTGTATTTTTATGAAAATTCAAATGCATATGACAGAAACAAAAAATAATAAACAGGAGTCCCTAGACCCAGGGGAGGTTACCGAATTTTCAAAAAATTTTTAGCAAACTGCTTTTTCAATATTTTTTAGGTGCTTCTCTAGAAAAAAAGATTGAAATTTCACCAGCCCGTAATACAATAAAATGTTTTTTGTGTCACGTAAACACGTCAAATTTAATCCAACAATAATTGAATTTTTAACTGTTAGATACCATGAATTGTTTAATTATTTACGAACATCAAATCCTATTTCAAAAGTTACAAAATAGAATAGGAGCTGACAGAGGCGCACTGAAGGGGGGGCTTTGTGATCTTAAGCCCCCCTGGAGGCCAGGATTACATGTTTTAAACTAAAAATGAAATATAAATAAACAAAGAACAATATATAAAAGCAAAATACATTGTACGAAATATACGATTATTATTATTATTATTTGTAGTAGCCCCCCCCCTCAGCAATTTTCTGGGTGCGTCCCTGGGAGCTGAATAATTTTTTAATTCCCTTAATTCACTATTGTAAATCTAGTCGACTATTTTCGATACTGTCCGTACGGCAAAGATCTAAAACATCTTTGCCGTATGGCCCTGTAACACTTCTGTTGCCAACAACAAATAAGAAAATCTCAACTCATAACTAGAAAATTGCATGGTTCCTCTTTTACCGGCAGAACTATTAGTTCGCTATTTCTATATAAGAATTGACTGTGGCGTGCAAACGCAGCCTTAATATATAGCATCACCTAGATGCTCAATTAATTTTGTCCCTTTAAAACATTTGTTTTTATTTCGGTTAATTATTGCTGTTAAATTAATTTGCAAACACAACTTAAAGATAATTTTGCAAGAAACAACTTTTTTTTGTAAATGCCATATTTTCCCGAGAAAATAGGACATATCGATTTTTTTTAATATAAATCCCCCCCCCCCCCCCTCTTTACCCCCTATAGGTTCTCGCGGATCCGTAAAACTCCTAAAATTTTTTGTTTCGTTAACTTTGGCCTATTTTAAACTTATTACCAATGTTTAAAGTCTGCACAAATTTTTTTCGAGTTACGGTCATTTTTTTCAATCTTCTCCTGTACAATACTTTCTTCACCCCCAGTGTCACTCGAGAGTAACAGAAATTGTACACGCCCTGTATACAAATCCAATAACGTTTTCAGTAAGAGTGCAGTAACCGACTTCGGTAGCAGGTTAATCAATCAATATCAGAGTCAATAAAAATTGTAATTCGACTAATTTGTTTCTGTTGTGATTTGTAAACGTGTGAAATGAAATGGAAACCGCACAAATAGCTCTTAGCTATGGAAATCAGGTCGAGCCGGCTTGTGTAGGAGTGATGCGGCGAATTACACAAACAATGTACACTTTTTAGTTTTTATACACCAATAATTATGTAGAACTAATAATCTTGACGTTAAAGAGCATTATTTTATCATTTTTTAATTACTTTTAATATTCTTTTAAGTGCATGTTTCGTTCATAGATTTAAATGGAGTATTTCAGCACGGCAGCTGAGAATGGAAAATGATGTTTTTTACTAGGTTTATGGTGCTTTCGTGTGTTTTATTGAAATGGACTCATTTGGCAGTTTTCTTATTACCTTTTCTGAAAGCTCTTTTACTTCTAGAAGGAAATGCGAAAAAAAAAAAAGAATTTTCTAAGGTCTCTATAGGCTTTAAAATTAATCAAGAACATCAACGCATGGCGCTTTCGTGTTATAGCTGATTGACGTCCCAATCACCTCTGGCAAATTAGACGAATCAGCTTTTAAATAACCGAATTCGCACATAGTAAAAGACCCTACGTCTCCTTAACGACAATACTAAGACTGACTTGTGATTGCTGAAGATTATTAAGCGAGTAGGCTTGGAAAAGATTGATGTCAGCGATTCAAACGTCTGAGTTTATGAAGAATTAGATTTCAAAGCAGTATATTTCTGGATCTACTTATCGGATCGACCTCAAATTTTCAGTGTAATAACTATTTAATGATTACTTCGTACAATTGCAATAAAAGGTGCAATCTGATTTGACTAAATGACTCCATTCTACCAAATAAATACAACAGAAGATGTAAGCCGCAAAATAACACTCACCGGTAGAATAGACGCTGCTGTAGAACGAAAAATCACTGCTTATCGAAGGAAAATTTTCCTTCTCACACTTTTACACGCATCATACACTATTTTTTCTGTAAACAGCATTGAAAATAGACTAATAATATGGACAAAAGAGATTTTAAAAAGAAAGCAAGGGAGTCAATGTAAAGGAGCTTTGTAGGTTTCACCCTCAATATTCAAAAACTGATGAGTCCCCAACTCTAAAGATTGCAGAAGGGCGTTTTCTAGAGGCATAAAGAGGTGAGAAAATGGATTTTTAAAAAAATACTTCGGAAAATATTGTTGTTTTAAAATATTTTTTTTTTGCTGATAGTTCAGTCAAATTCCTCAATTTGATTTTCACTGATCTCTGTACGATAAAGTTGACCGAGATACAGAGAGTTGAAGGTGGGGTACTTTTACATCCCCATGAAAAACTACGTTTTTTGAGCGAGTTGAGAGTGCGATGTGTATGTACCTGTCATTGTGTATGTATTTTATAAAATATTAATACTGCAAGTTATATTAGAAAAGCAGGACATATTTGTATGTATGAAATCATCATAAATACTTTAAAAACATTTCTTTATTTTAATCATTTGATAGACAGATTTGATGAACGGGTTCTTGCAACCAATGATCCTATATGTTGGCCCCTATGTTCTCCGGACCTTACACCTCTCGATTATTTTTTGACCGAGATGGATGCATTATCTAAAAGATTTTGCACTTAATGTATTTTGAGAATTTTTGAAAAAATCAATTTTCTTGGATTTAAGGTTAAATAACTTAGCAGGGAAACATCTTAGCTGATTGTTACTAGAGACAAAAAATTATGGCAATAAACTAAGGAAACTGTTCCTTTTTTCATTTTTTTAAATTGACGCTTTTAAGATGAATATTGAAAAAATGACTCATTACTGGTTTGACCCACCTGACCTTAATATAGAATTAAGAGACCTTCAAAATGCTTTTTTTTGATGATTTTTTGCGTTAATTGCAAAGGAGATATGGCCGAAAGAGCGAGCTCGCCTTTTAGCAAATTACTATATTGCTCGTTTGGCGGTAAAATCCCGTAATATTTTAAATTATAAGGAATAATCATAATTGTTCAGTAATGGCTTTTATATTTTTCTTTTTATTTCGATTATTCCCAGTTTTATATAAATTATATTTTAATCTCGAGTCACGTTAAATTTCCCTTCATTATCACATATTTCCGCGTATTTGCTGTGTTTCTCTTTGAAGGGGAAATGCCGACTTCTAAAAACAAAAAAGTTAAAATTTTTAATAACTATTTTTTGACAATTGTTAATAATCTCTCGCGACACATCACATAATAAGTAGAAGAAAGTACTACAAGCCGGTTTAGACCAAACTCCACAGCTAGAAGAACACGTAAGAGAAGCACAGCTCGCTTTTTTTATCCTAGTAATTTTGGTCTATATTCGATTCTCCGCACCAACAAAAAGGCGCACATAATCATAATTTTTATACTTTTTTGATATTCACGAACGTTTCTTAAGCCGTTGGACATCGTATGCATGTGTGTACTTGTGTAAATATGTATAAAGTTGAAAATAACTCAAACATTGATGAAGATGAATAATTATATTAAATTAAGGTTAAATGAATTATTGTTTTATTCATTTGCTACACCTTAACATAAAAACCCGATCCAAATTCGTAATCATAAATAATATTAGTTTCATTAATAAATTCCCAGTAGTTCCTTTATACTTATTTTTTAACTTTTTTAGCTTAACTTTGGGGGTGGTTTTCACCCTCTTGGGGGTAAGAGCAATTAGTTTTCTTATTAGGGGATGAGTTTTATGTCTCAAAATGTAACAATCTGTCCTAATTTTTCAAAATAAACAAAAAATAGTTAAGTAATTCGTTCGTTTTATATTTATATTTTATATCGACCATATTGAGGGTGCAACATAAAATTTTTAATTTTTGACTTCACATTCATAATCAGCGACGTCAAAAACATAAATAATATACGTTTCATTAATTTATTCTCAGTACGTCGATAATCATTGATTTTTTGATTTTGGGGGTGGTTTTCACCTTCTCATGGCTAAAAGCACATCTATACCTATTTGAAGGTGATACCTTCAAGTTTAAAAAAAGTTTAAAAATTCTCAATAATAAAAAAAATTCCAAGCCCCTAAAGAATTAGTCCGAAGTTTGGATACTTTTTGATACTAAGTGACTGTATTACAAGCTAATAAAATGTTATTTTTAATATTTAATAATTAAAAATATTTTTCAAATTTTTAAACTGAATTAATTCGATTAGAGGCCATTTTTTAAATTATCAAACAAATAATTTTTGTTTTTTACGACTTACTTTACAAATCATTTTTACTGTTTCTAGATCATAATGACGAACACTAATAAGTTTTTTTGAGTTTAATACTAAATGAAATTTTAGTTTGACAGTACCGTTGGATTAGTCTTGAAAAGTTGTATTTAACTGAGGGAGTGCCGCAGTGTGGTGCGATTTAAAAAAGAGACTTCTTTGTAAGAAACTAATTTCGAAAGATTAGATTAGATTTCTTGGTTGAAAGTTACATTTTTTGTATTTTTCCATTTAGTCGGGGGCCCTCCCTAGCTGTACGTGCACCCCCCGCCCGATCCTTGCGGACAATGTTTTTCATAAAGATTGAAGCCTAAGGAACAATTTAAGACATATTCTAAAAAAAAACTGGCTGTACTTTCAAAATGGCGTACATATGTTAAAAAAACTGTCGCCAATGTTGTTTTTGTCATTTAACACAAAAAATGAAAAAGATGGACAACACTTTCTTCACAAAAAACAAGGTGCATAAAATTTTCTACAATTTTGTACCTATACAATATTTTGATAGGAGTTACCATTTTCAAAATTAAGAAAACATGGAAATTCATATATCGGTAAATCACTTAGAGGAAATAACTGTGACAATTATTGTGAGGCGTATAATATAACTTTATATTATTAACATAAAAATTAAATAAAATAAACTGAAAAAGATTAATAATAATAATAATATTATAATTTGCAGACATTTATCTCGAAAACGGTAACGTGGTATCTGGAAAACGGTAACTCCTATCCAAATATTGTATAGGAAGAAAATTGTAGAAAATTTTATGCACTTTGTTTTTTGTCGAGAAAGTTTTTCTCCATCTTTTTTAGTTTTTGCGTTAAATGACAAAAACAATATTTGCATTTTTTTTTAACCGACGCTATTTTGAAAGTACAGCCAGCTTTTTCTTTAGGACATGTCTCAAATTGTTCCTTAGGCTTCAATCTTTATGAAAAACATTGTCCCCAAGGATCGGGGGTGCATGGACAGGATGGGCTTCCGCAGTGTTACGTTTTATATTGAATTTTATATTTTATTTTAAGAGATTAAATCATTTATCTGGAAAAGGGTAACTCCAATGCAAATATTGTATAGGAACAAAATTGTAGAAAATTTTATGCACTTTATTTTTTTGTACAGAACGTTTTTCTCCATCTTTTTTAGTTTTTGTGTTAAATGACAAAAACCATATTTGCAATTTTTTTTTAACGGACGCCATTTTGAAAGTGCAGCCATTTTTTTTTTTAGGACATGTCTTAAATTGTTCCTTAGGCTTTAATCTTTATGAAAAACATTGTCCTAAAGGATCGGGAGAGGGGGGTGCACGGACACTCAGGGTGGGCTCCCGTAGTAATTATTTTGTCATTTATGATGATTTAAAGATAATCGCAGCACTGAAAGCAAAACTTGGCTATAAAAAAAAGCAAATCGCTGTAAAACTCACCAAAATAGTTCAAACCTATTCAAGCTTCTCCCAGGATTCTGAAAATGCAATAATATACAGGGTGTTCCATTTCAAAGTCAAGAATCGGTGTAACTTTCGGCGGCTAAACCGGTTTTACTACAAAAAATGACATTTGATTGGCATAAAGATTTCAAAAAATAGGCTCATATTGTTTCATTGGCCATCATGTTAATGAGTGAAATAATCGTATGTAATATCACTAGTGCTTAAAATTTTATCGAAAATTTGTTCGAAAGCGTTGTTGCCTGGTAAATTGCCAGTTTATTATCTGATTAAATGCTGAGCGCCTTAACATAAACTGCCAATTTACACGAGTTATATTACCTTTTGGCAACTTGGCTGAGCAAAAATTTTTAGATACAATTTAAAAGCACGAGTGGTATTTGGGGAGAATATTTCTCGAATAAATAAGTACATCTTCAATATTATATTTTGTAATTAATTGTCTTCAGACGTTTTCTTGTCACTTTTTAGAGTTTACTGACCTTTATTTTCTATTTCCTCGTTAATTTGATATAAAGTAATATTTGCAAACCGACTCAGATTGTTAAAACAGTAAATTTGAAACAAACGCAGTGGAAACTACACAGAATTCGCTTTATTTTAAACATAGTGACGGTTTCTACGGCAACTAGTAAATAAGACGAGTTGAAACCTTATGTAATATATAGACTGGCTTAACACCTCTCAGGAGTTTCTGATATGTAATATGACGAGGAACGACCAAGAGAGCACTACTTTATTGCCGATGTCCCGCCCATATATATTATCTACTCCCGAGATTAGAAATTGAAATGAAGCGCCATCTAGCGCTAATAGTTATATTCCAGACAGCATAATAAATGTTCATTGACACATATTTCGTATTTAATCCTTATTTTTAACATAAAAATTAAGATGAGGTTTGCTTTATTAAGCAGAGAGAACTTTAAATGCAATAAATTATAATGTTTAGTGCACAGTTTTGAATCAATGAGTTACTTTTTGATAAATTACCGTATGTAAGTACATTTTTAGTTTGTTTCCAGAGCGAATGTGTTTACTTGCACATTTGCAATAAATGATTTGCTTACCTCGTAGGCACTTCTATTTAATTTTAGATGCTGCCAGTGATAGTTATTTTGTAACTACGTTATTGAGCTACTGAAAGCTATGTTTGACTTGTTCCTGTATGAGCTCTATTGAGTACAATCTTTGTTTGTAATTGTTACCTGATTGAAAAGTAGGGAAATTGAAATAGTTACAGATAGGCAAGGGTTATAGCCTATATATTTCAGACAGGCTTCGCTTTGGAACTACTATATGTATGGTGTGTTTATGCTTATATTTATCACAACATAATACAATATTACAATTTACAAGGTACGTTAACAATAAGCAATAAGCTAGAGAAAACGTATAGACAAAATTTAAAAGCAAGAGTGAACCTATTTGCGAAAAACATTTCACGAAACAAAACATGACATATGTCAAAATATTTTCACAATATTTGTCGACGCGGTGACGCAAAAAATTAGAGCGATAGTTTTTTCGTGTTGGTACTGTCAAAATTCGATCTAGGTTGGATTACCACTAATAATGACGTTTGATTGGGCAATGTTGTGAAGAAATGGGCTCTTATTGGCTAGCGCGTTAACGAGTGAAATAATCGCACTAAAATACAAAGTGACTATAAATGCTCTCAGTTGTTGCTTAGTAAAGATATTTTAATCTAGGTACTTATCTGTCAGATATAAAGTAAAAAGGAATTATAATTAGTTAATTTGTATCTGAAAATTTAATCACCATGAGGATAAATTATTTCCCATTATTATAAATGTCTATTTGAATTTGAATGATGCCCCGTTGTCGTAGAAACAAATAAACCTTTGAAACTGATATTTTACGAAGCTGAATATAAAATGTATTAAAGACACAAACAATCCCTTGACATCTCTAAACAACAGCGAGTAGTAATTACATATTTTATAACCTAACTCAACTGCCATATTAAATGTAGTTAACTACAACTATGTATATTTAGATTTTTATACTATAAAATTTTATTATAACTAAATTGCATTTTAATTCTCGTTTAATTCATGGATAGTCTTAAACTGTTTATTGTCCACGTTTTAATTGGGAGTGGGAGAAAATAATAATTTTGCCTCTGGCGACTTGCTGTCTTTTTGTTTTGCAACGTGTTCAGAATCTGATATTAATTTGCATCAAGAATTTGAGACAAAGGCGACAACAACAATGTTAAACCTGTCAAGAAAAGTGAAAAATAAGTTCCACTTTCTTGGCATGCGATATTATTTAGAATAATGAACATTTCGAAGAACTGAGTGATAAAAGTTGGCTAAATGGAAATCTATTTTGTAAAATTATAATACTATTGGTGCAGACGAATTTTTCAACAAAAGGAAAATATAAGAGAATCAAATTGGTGTAGTTGTTCAACAGAGCTTTAGCATTTCTTTTTATTAATACGTACTATAATTTGAAAAAAAAACACAAGGAAAGACAATTTTGATTTCTTTCAAAGTATTTTATGTTTGAATTTCAACAATTTGGTTTCTTAAGAAGTTTGTCGTTATTTTTATGTCATTATGATCTTGAAAATAGACACCACCATATTGAATATCGTGGTCAGTGGTCTGCCGAATTTGTATCTACTTTGGGTGTACTTCAGGGTTCTGTTTTTGGTTCATTATTATTCAATATTTATATTAATGACATTACATTAGAACTGGGTGTCAATTGTCTCTTATACGCAGATGACATAAAGTAAATGATGTTAATGATTGTGTGGCAGTACAAACTACCGTTGATAAAATCAATGACTGGTGTAATTTAAACAAATTACAGTTGAACATAAGGAAGTGCAATGTTCTAACCTTTACTAAAAAAATATCAACTTGTCGAATATAATTATTGTTTAGAATATTCAGTGTTTACCGAGGCGTGTACGCATTCATCAACATTTCATGATCTCAATGTAACATTTGACAGTAAACTTTATTTAAACTTTATTTGTCATATAAACACCATTAACAATGCAAGTTATAGAACACTGATTTATAATAAAGTGTTCTCATGATTTTAAAAACATTAACACATGTCAGTCTTTCGTTAGATCCAAACTGAAATAGTCGTCAATTATTTGGTCTCCTCATTAAACCATAGACACAAAATATAGAGGGAATTCAGAGACGTTTCTTAAAGACTTAAAGTGACAAGGAAAATGGTGTCTAGCCTGCTCTTGGATGTCCCTAGACTGCACTTTTAAACAGATTTTCACTTTCTAGCTGGCTACTTGCAGGACTACTTCATTATAGAGGGTGAATCAGTTATGCGGTCATTACTTTCTAGTGGTGATTTTACATAAAAAAATACAAGAAAAGTTCATATAAACATGGGTCCGGAAATCCCCCCTAAGGGCCCTGCGGGCCTCTGAAGGGGGCACCCAAAATTAACAGTTTATTTAATATATCTTTGAGCTACAGTGACTAGTTTTTGCACATGATTCGATATTAATAAAGGTCATTATCTGATGTTATCCACCAAGAGTACATTCAATCAAGGGTGCACAAAATTGGAAAGGGGGACTTACTTCTCCCCACAATTTTTCTAATGTGAATTTTCTGTGATTGTCTCATCGGAATATGATTCCTTGGCTATAAATATACAGAAAAGGTTATCTTTAACGCCGCCGCGCTGTACGACCAACCAGTTTCGAGAAATGATTTGTCGCTCTTCTGCATAACTTAACGAGAATAAAAACAGTGGCAGTCAATTTTCTAAAATAACAAATCTGTATTACGTGGCACAGAGAAGTACCAATAGGGTTGGCTGTCAACGTGTCAATAAAAAAAAACAAATGAGTGAAATTGCATTTATTATTCTCTTGAATAAACCAAGGAACAGGTTTTAAAGATTAACAAATTAAATTAAATGTTGAAAATGGGCGCCATTCATTTCCACACAAGCTTCTAGACGACAATTCATTGAAGCAAAGAACCGCTGAAAAATTCCTGGAATGTTTCTGATAGTTTCGCACCCCATTGCTACACGTTCACGTAACTCTTCAAGATTTGTCACATTAGTTGAGTAGACAAGGCTTTTCAAATAACCTCAGACAAAATAGTCAAGAAAATTTAGGTCAGTGGGATCGGAGGGATCAAGCTACTGGTCTGTTTCTGCCAATTCATCTGTTGGGATAAGGTGCATTTAAATAATTTCGTACAACCATTCTAAAATAGGGAGGCACACAATCGTGCATGAACCACATTGTCCTTCTGGTCTCATACGGTACGTCCTCCAAGAGATCTCCTAAATTGTTTCTTAAAAAATCTAGGTAATTTAACCCATTCAATCTATTAGGCAAAACGAATGGTCCTAATAATCTGTTGCCAAATATACTTGCCCA
Source organism: Rutpela maculata (assembly GCA_936432065.2). Lineage (NCBI taxonomy): Eukaryota > Metazoa > Arthropoda > Insecta > Coleoptera > Cerambycidae > Rutpela > Rutpela maculata. The sequence goes on from OW386285.2 coordinate 20,236,737, forward strand.
AATGTTGATGGAAAATTTTTCTTGGTGCCTGGACTCGAAGAAAGCATGAGGATTTTCTTCTCCTCATATGTGATTGTTGTGAAAGTTGATAACACCATCCCGCGTAAACCCCGCTTCGTCCGTAAATAACATTTTTTGAATAAATTCAGCATTTCTTTCACATTTTCGCACAAGCCATCGGCAGAAGGCCTCTCCTCTTGATAGATCTTTTGCTTTAAGCGCTTGCACCCTTTGCATGTGGTAGGGATACAGTAATTGATGGTCCACATAAACGATGCTAATACACCTTCCTGTAACGCTAGCCTTCTCGTACTGATTTGGGGATTCACATTTACTGCATTTAATATGCTTCTTCTGTTTCTGAGGTCCTAACATAACCATCGCCCAAATCAAAATTTTCCTTGTCTGAATAGAACTTACCCTTTCCTCGTAACGGACGATCTGCACTTATAAAAAATCTTTCGCAAGGTAATCTTCTATTTGGCAAAGCTTCTTACCGTAGAAGAAATGAATATCGACCTGTTCTTAGAAAGTGTAACTCATATTAAATAAAAATTGAAATTTTCTTATTAAAGACTGCGTAATGAGAACCTTAACTTTTATATCATCAATGATTATTCAATATTGGAAACTAATAACGACTAATTAAGTAATAAAAAGACAAGTAAGTTGATCAGTGGTAAGAAGTTTTTACAAATAAAAAAAATATGGTGTGAATTTTTGCAAGTCGAAAGATGACTTTCTGTCCGTGGCACTTGCGAAAATGTGAAGAAAATGATGAATTCATTGAAAAAATTCTGTTTACGCAAGAAGACTGGAAAAATTCTTTAGGTTCAAATTTTTCGAAACCGGTTGGTCGTACGATGTTACAACAACGTATATTTTTTTTGTACTTATAGCCAAGGAATCATATTCCGATGAGACAATCACAGAAAATTCACATTAAAAAATTTGGGGGGAGAAGTAAGTCCCCCTTTCCAATTTTGAATTTACCCTTAGTGGATACCATCAGATAATGGCCTTTATTGATATCGAATCACGTGCAAAAACTAGTCACTGTAGCTCAAAGGATTTCTGAGATATTAAATAAAATGTTAATATTGAGTGCCCCTTCACAGGCCCACAACGCACTTAGGAGGGATTTCTGATGTTTATATGAACTTTTTCTCATATTTTTCCATGTAGAATCACCACTAGAAATTAATAACCCCGTACCTGAAACACACTATATATTAGTTTTAAAAGTAATACATGATATAATAAACTGTGCTATCTTAAGTTTAAGTATTAAATTTTCGAACACTTAGATCAGGTTCTAGGCAAAACGCATTATTCTATCTGCCGACCCAAGAACTAGCGTTCATAAATTGTCGCCATAATATAAAATGTGTAAGAACTATAATAATCTTCAGGACCAGTTTGACATCTTCCACTTCAATGTAGCTGAAATAAGGATTAACTTAAGATGAACTGCATAAACTGAATTTTTTTTTTGCATTTTTTTATCATCGTTTTCATCTGTTTATTTTACATTTCTACGTTCCCTTCTTATATATTTGTTAGTCGTGATTATCTCCTGCCCTGTAATTGGAATGTTTTGTTGTGCCGTGTGTTGTTACATAAAATAAAATATTTCGACCAATTTTTCTCAAAATGGACCAAAACGTTTCTGAGTTTGCTGAAGTAAAAGCAATGTAGCAAAGAATATATTATGTTTAAATTATTGTAATAAAAGTCCATCAAAAATATGTTAATCAGTCCATCATTAGTCTAAAATAAAATAATAGACAGAAAATAACTGGAAGATTCTTATGTTGATGTGATTATTTCTTTTGACGAAAGTGATAATTTTTGAATGACTATTACACTGGTCCAATATTATCGAGTGCCTCAACACTAAGCTAATTGGTTAAAATAATGACCATCAGCGCAGTTTTCGAAATCGACAAATGAGTGAAATTTTCAACCTAACATATTACTGGAAGCTAGATGCGCTGTGTTAACATGGTGTTCATTCATGGAATCATGTGACCTAATTAATAACACAATAACAGAACTACAAAAAACGTGCACTAGGTACTACACAACAACTAACATGCATATAAACAATGGACATGCATATGTTACAGACCTGGTAGGTACCGTGTGGAGTAGTACCCCGGCGGACTGGGGTAGCACTGATACTGATAGAGGCGAGTATAACTCGGCGGAGGCGGATACATGGCCAGATCTGAAATATATACAGCATTGTGCAGACTATATACATGGTGTGCACTCTTACATAATATATAATAAAGTTTCTTAATCTACTACGAGTATAACTAGTAGAAAACTATTAAATACACTTACTAAAAATAATAAAGATATCGTTATTTAGTTTAAAGATACTACAGACTATCTATTGTTATAGATGTTTGAATTTAAAAAAAAGAGAGGCTTCTCTAACAGACAGTATGAAAGCGATTTCTACTTATACAGCTAGATTGTTACAAATAAATAAGATAATAAAAATAAAACTAGACATATTTAAACAGATGTATAGTTCTGGAATGGACGTATTAAATTTTTGTAATTATAAACGAGTTGAAGTTGCAGTCGGACGTGGCCGATTGTGAATGTCTATTTGATTAACACTTTGCTCTATCGTTTAAGGGATCGCTTGGCCCTTCTTCACCTCGACTTAAAACATTTTTTTTTAATTTACACTGCAACTAGTTGTTGCCCGGGATTCCAAGACTTTTTGCAAAGCTTGTGATTTTCCTGCGAGCTAATTTCCCTATATCTTTAGGCATTAACTCCAGCTGTTCTAGGTACTTTAACCTAATGCATTCGCAAAATATATGTTCCGCAGTCTCAGTTGCAGCTTCAGAGTATCTGAATTTGTCATCTTTTGCCATGCTCATGTTCTTGAGATGACATCTCAAGGGGAAATGGCCAGTTAGAAGGCCTGTGATCAGCCTTAGGTCGGACCTCCGTTATGTGTCCCTTAGATAAGCCACAGAACGGTTCGGGTCCAAAAATGGGGTTTCAGCCTATTTTCTTGCGAGACTGTCAGCTAATTCATAGCCTTCTATTCCCTCATGCCTTGGCACCCACATCAAGGTAACCTCGTTGTTTTTTGCCAGTGGCTTGAGGGATTGTTTGCATTTCCAGGCAATTTTAGACTCGATGGTATAAGACCTAGATCCTTGAGTGCTGCTTGGCTATCTGAAAGTATATAGATCTTTGCCCTTTGAGTGCCTCTGTTAAGACATTCCTGAGCACGGAGATCTATAGCTTAGATTTCTACCAAGGGCTTTAGATAGACTGCATTTAGGCCCTACTACGCCCACCTTCACCCATCTTAGATCCATTTGTGTACCAGATGAGTGACTCTTTCTCCAACCGCAGTACTTCGACCCTGCTCGCCCTGACGGCTCTTAATCAGCACATCAAACGGGCAGTCAAAATCGTACTTGATTGGCATTGAGTCAGTGGGTTTGGTCAATGATTCAAGTTGGATTAGCTCCAAAATCCTTAAATGAACAACCGGACCTCCTGGTCTAAATTTAAGCCTCGTTAGCTGCTGTGGAACAGGAGCACATTGCTCCTGTAGTCCCTAGATAGGCAACGCGTTGCAGTTTCTGCAATTTTCCTTGTGCTGGTTTCTCTTATGTTTTTGGCCACTACACACATGATGCGTAGGTCACCATGGGTCTGACAACTGAAAGGTGGGACCAATATTTCCTTTTTGGCTTCAGACCCCAAGTCTTACCAAACAGCCTACGGCACGTCCAGATAGCCGTGGTTGCTTCTGTAAGTGTCCTTTTTAAATGCGAATTCTAGGTAAGTTTTTGATCCAGGATTACTCCTAGATACTTGACTTCATTGGAAAAATTTAGTACTGTTCCATTTAACATAGGAGCTCTCAAATTTAGTTTTCTCCTTTTGGTGAATGGAACAATAACCGTTTTGCTCGGATTGGCACTAGGTCCCACTAATGAGCACCATTTAGATATTATGTTTAAGGAAATTTGCATGTGGTTTGAGATCATAACGGCCAGGTCGTTAGCATAACCCATAATTACTCAGCTTATGGAGGAGATCGTCAACCACCATTCACAGCAAGGGCGATAAGACTCCGCCTCGTGGACATCCCCTAACTGCAGTCACGGTGGCCGACTCGTTCCCCATATTTGTGGTAATTATTCTACTTTTTAGCACGGGTTGTATCCATTTGATTGTTGGAGACTGTATTCCCCTTTCTTCTGCGGCTCTTTGTATGGATTCATAGGAGGTATTGACAAAAGCACCCTCTATATCTATGAAAGCACACAAAGCCAGTTCATTTGCAGAGACACACTGTACATTGCAGTCTTGAGACCTTGTACGTCTTATTTTTGTGTTAATTAAAAACTTTAATAACATCTTGCCAGAGAATTATAATAAAACATAGTTCATAAAAAACGATGGTTTGGCGATCACCCTGTGTGAATATTGCCCAATTGTATGGTATACCATACAGTATTACATATTATTGAAATTTAAAATAAAGAAATTAATACATGTTGTGATATTATTTTCCACTGGTTTTACTCCCACATCCAGTGGAAGTATAGTAACGACAAAAAAATTTTAAAAAAATGTTATTGTTCAAATAGGCTTAGAATGTCACGAAACATCGAGATTTTAAGTTTGAGCGGAAAAAAAAAATTCTGTCTGTCGGTCTGTCTGTCTGTCGGTCTGTCTGTCACTTTTTTGTGCGCACGTTTACTCTGGAACCGTTTGAGATATTGACTTGAAATTTGGTACACATATGTACTTTAACGCGATCTGGAACTAGATTATCTTTTCATCTTGTTCCGTCGAAGGGTTGGGGGGTAAATTGGGGTAAATCTGGGGAAAATAGGTAAATCAAGCAGGTAAGAGACCATAAAATTGGTATTTAGTATATACAAGAGAAGCTAAGGTCTCAAAAAAAAATTTTGCATTAGCCACCCTTCCATTACCATCCCCACCCCATTATTAAAGAGAATGAAAAAAAAATGTGATTTAGTGTGTGTATAAGAACCAGACACCTCAAAACGTTTTTTTTTTACTTCATCCACCCCCACTACCACCCCCTAACACCACCCCCACCCCGCTACCGATGTGGGGTACCTTTTATGGATTTTTGGGGTAGAGGATTTCAAATATTATATTATTAAAGTTCCATAAACAATTATTTCCACATACAAAATTTTTTCGTTGTGTGCGGCTTGGATAAAAAATGGGGATGTGGAAGTAGTGATTCCTTGGGCAGCGGTTTTTATTATTATTTAAAGAATTTGACTTGATGGTTCGATTTACATCCTTTGTTGTCGTTAAATATGGTATTTTAACATGACTGTGCGAATGGTCACGCAGCCTTATCATCTAATGTAGATAGATATATAGAAGTTATCATGTTTAGTAGGTATTCGCAGTTGTCAACGTCAAACTGCAACTTTTGTTCGTTTCATAACAGTCTTCTTAAGAACACTAATAAGATTTTAAAGTAAAATTGATAAATCGTTATTAGTATTATTATTATTTTATTATTTAATTTACGTAAAGAGGCTCTAACATACGAGACATATGTATATTGTGGTTCTTAAGAACACTAATAAGACTTTAAAGTAAAATTGATAAATCGTTATTAGTATTATTATTATTATTATTTTATTATTTAATTTATGTAAAGAGGCCCTAATCTACGAGACACACTGTATATTACAGTTCTTAAGAACACTAATAAGATTTTAAAATAAAATTGATAAATCGTTATTATTATTATCATTATTTTATTATTTAATTTACGTAAAGAAGTTCTAACCTACGAGACACACTGTATATTGCAGTTTCGGTATTTTGCACATTTTCGTATTCTTGCGTGTTTAATCAAAACTTTAAGTAATATCTTGTTCTAAAATTGTAGTAAAATATAGTTATTGATATGACAGTTTATACGCCACTGGCAATCATCCCGCATGATGGATATAGCTGAATTTCAATAGAGCGTATTCTGTCATGCTATCTATCTCTGCCTTATATTTGAAATTAAAATTTTAAATTAAACAGAAGTTATGGTCATTAAAAAGTATTCGTAGTCGACAACGTCCCACTGCCACTTTCTAAGACATTATTTATTCGATATTTGAGTTCAGTGTGTTATGAAACGGGGTTCTGTACAAGAATTTTTTTCTATGGTGATTATTAAAAAAATTTGTCCGATTATAATATGAAATGATCAAATCAGACAGGTATAAAAGGGAGGAAAAGTTGAAATCGGGAGTGGCCGACTGCAAATATGTATTGGATTAATACAAAACACTTTTACATGGTACTAATGAGATTAAGTATCAGTCAGTATCTTTTTTATTTTTCAAATAGGTATTCGACGACGCCCGACTACAACTTTCATTCGTTTCGTAATAGTCTTATTAAATATAACCATTTGAAGTATGTTAAAAAGAGATACCTATATCGTCTAATTTCCGTAAAGCTCGTTCAACGACACATTATACCGGGTGCACCCAAGACCTGGTACACCTCCACTTTTTCATTTATCAAGGTTGTAATTGAGGAGGGATTATATTTGGCATCAAAGTGGCAGTTGGCAACTCCCGACTGCAACTTCTATTAATTTCATAATAGTCTTAATAAATTCCTATGTAAGGTTCGTTCAAACCTGTGAGACATACTGTATATTGCAGTTCGATATCTTTTACACCTTCCTATTTTTGTATGTTAAGTCAGAAACGTTAATAACATTTTGCTCTAAAATTATGATAAAACATAGTATATATAAAATATGATAGTTTCCAGATGAGAAAGTAGTTCAAATCATCGTATGCAAATAACAATATAGGTAAACGTTTACTGTTTGCTAATGTATTATATAAAAAGTTAAAATAATGAACTATTTTAAAGTAATTTGAAAAAGAGGCGTAGAAATTATTGAACCGAGCAACCGCAAATTGTGACAAATATTACAATTGAAAATGAAAATATGCGTCACCAAACTAGAGCACGCTGTCGCGAACTTGAATATTTTTTAATGTATAACAAATAAAGTAGTAACAAAAAATACGTCCTCCATTAACAGATATTGGTTTCACGCTTAATAAAATTCCCGCCGATATATGTTACGATTTTAAAAATACCTTTGCAACCCACTCGTTGTGAGTTAAGAAAGCAGAAGATTTTTTGCGTAATTTGCAAAACAAGTAGTGTTTAAGTTTTTATTAAATATAATTTTGATTTTTTATTAAACTTTCAAATTAGTAGATACCGTGTAATGTAATGTAAGTGTTACAATTGGAAATGTGGAAAAAAGAGTAAATCTACTACAAGTTTTTCTCCATGCAAAATAATGCTTGAAGTAAATCGCGATTAAAGTTCTAAATTGGTTAAGCAGAAAAAGTTGTTCGTCGATAGAGTTTAATTAGGTATTGGGTTAAGAAAGTTAATCAATCAGATCAATTATAATTAACATTAGAAATTAAATGATACATATAAGAAACAATTGAATTTTAATTGACACATATTTAAATATAAAACTAGTAACTAAATCAATCTGAAATTAAACGTAGAATTAAATAAATAAACGCTTTCCCTTAGAAACCTGCTAATAATTACATCTGATCATTTAAATAACCATATTATTTGTTTTTGAATTGTTCCTATTCGATATTCAGAGCGTAAAAAATCGGATTGTCAATTAGAAATAGAAATTTATACCCACTATACTTACCATATTTACTGTTTAGTTAAGCATGGTTAAGTAAAATAGATTAAAAGAATTATCACCCGCTGTGATTTATTAACCGAGTCCCAGTTTTACTTTCTTATCGTCTAAGAGCTGGCTGCAGAAAACCTGTCCGATCAAGTAACAGAATGGAATGTTTTTGAAATGTTAGTACTCACAGCAACCATAAGAAAAATCATTTTGTGGCTGGGCAGAACTTGTTCACAAGTTTTGTATGTGCTCTCCCCGGGACACTTTTTGGTACAACAACCATACCAATGGAGTAACAACTTGGAATTACTCTTAAAATTTAGTATTTACAGAGTAAAAAAATATATATATTTTTGTGCCTCGTTAAATCTTGTTCTAATGCCTTGGTACAATTTTTTTTTAATTTTACTTCCACGTCCAGTGGAAGTATAGTAACGACAAAAAAAATTTTTAAAAATTTTTATTGTCCAAATAGGCCTAAAATGTCATGAAACGTCGAGATTTTAAGTTTGAGCGAAAAAAAATTTCTGTCTGTCGGTCTGTCTGTCGGTCTGTCTGTCGGTCTGTCTGTCTGTCTGTAACTTTTTTTTGTGCGCACGTTTACTCTGGAACCGTTTAAGATATTGACTTGAAATTTGGTACACATATGTACTTTAACGAGATCTAGAACTAGATTATATTTTCATCTTGTTACGTCGAAGGGTTGGGGGGTAAATTGGGGTAAATTTGGGGTAAATGGGTAAATCAAGCAGGTAAGAGTCCATAAAATTGGTATTTAGTATATACAAGAGAAGCTGAGGTCTCAAAAAAAATTTTGGCATTAACCACCCCCATTACCACCCCCACCTCCTAATTAAAGGGGATGAAAAAAAAATGTGATTTAGTGCATGTACAGGAACCAGAAACCTCAAAATATTTTTTTACTTGATCCACCCCCCACTACCCCTATCACCACCCCCACCCCACTACCGATGTGGGGTATCGTTTTATGGGTTTTTGGGGTAGAGGATTTCAAATATTATATTATTAAAGTTCCATAAACAATTATTTCCACATACAAAGTTTTTTCGTTGTGAGTGACTTGGATAGAGAATCTGGATGTGGAAATAGTGATTCCTTGGGCAGCGGTTTTTCGTTTTGGTTCATTACTTTACCTATCGAGTAATAGCTTCAAACTACAACCAAATTGAAGTTTAAACATTTTTTTATTAGGAAAAACATTTGTGCCACGTCTATGCCTGTTAGAAATACCTGGCACAAAACTTTCTATTTCTGAGTCTTATGCTATTACTAATACAATCTATTACAGAAGTATTCTGGGATAAACAAATAATCATCCAATAAACAATCATCATGATTTCAAAAAAATAGTTTTCATTTACTTGGATATTTTACAAAGTATAGATACATAATGCAATGAAATTTTTCTCATATACCGGGTGACTCAGCGGATAGGGACACTCTTGTCACTTTTGAATGGGTGAATAGATTTTTTTCAAATTTGATGTGGTGTATGGGATGAAATTTCCAATTATATTATGTAAAGAACCAAAATGGCCGACTTCCGGTTTCGATGTAATTGACTTTAATCATAGAGGGCCGTGATTTTGCCAAAAATTAGTGCTGGAGGAATATTTGATTCGATATTGTCTATGAAGAGATAAATGCTTTTAAAGACTTCAAGAACGGTATTACTCCAGGCATACAAACCTGTTACATGTATCAAATCCATCAGTAAAAAGGTCTTCACTAACTCTCTGGTTAAGAGCAGCTTAGTTTTGTAGTAATAATGCCAATGATTTTATCAACAAGATCAACAAGATATCAGCCATAAGTAGGAGACGTATTTGGAAAATAATATATATCTCGGGACATATTCAGTGATTATATAAGAAATATTAGTTGGTGGTTAATGTACATGAAACAAAACCATCCATAGTGTAATACAGTAAGTACATCAAAAAGGAACACATTAGCAGTTGGCATCAGAGGATAAGTTTTAATCTTTGAGTTATCTTATTAACAAACGCATATTTCGAACATTGCATGTTATAATTTTTTTTGCTTTATAATATTGAAATAGAAAAAGTTTTCTTTGAAAATAGTCCCTTTATACTAACCGTAGGTATTTCGAAGAGTCGTACAGCTGTTACATTACAACAAATTATGACTAGGTTATAAAACCAATACATTCTTTGACGCCGATGTTTCAGGAGACATAAGTGAAATAATTATTATCACTATTTGAAATATAAGATAAAAAAGATAAGGGGCCCTATATTTTTTTTAGATACAAATTAATGAGGTTAAGTTTTTGTTTTTGAAATAATAAAAAAATAGTGCGAAAAAAATTACATATTTAATTCCAAATAAACAATTTTTTAAATGACTATTTGGAATAATACATTTAGTTCAAATAATATAGTTTGAATTATAATTTATATTCCAAATTCACAAAAATTGAAGCAACCATTTTATCAATAACTGTTTATTATAATTAGTCGAGTCAGTGAAGGTTTTCACTTCTTAATTCTCAGCAACAGCTCCGATTTTGATCATTTTTTTTAAAGTGTCCTTTTACTTCCACATCCAGTGGGAGTATAGTAACGACAAAAAAATTTTAAAAAATTTTTATCGTTCAAATAGGCTTAAAATGTCATGAAACTTCAAGATTTTAAGTTTGAGAGAATAACAAATTTCTGTCTGTCTGTCGGTCTGTCTGTAACTTTTTTTGTGCGCACGTTTGCTCTGGAACCGTTTAAGATATTGACTTGAAATTTGGTACATATATGTACTTTAACGAGATGTGGAACTAGATTATATTTTCATCTTGTTCCGTCGAAGGGTTGGGGGGTAAATTGGGGAAAATTTGGGGTAAATGGGATAAATCAAGCATCCATAAAATTGGTATTTAGTATATACAAGGGAAGCTAAGGTCTCAAAAAAATTTTTGGCATTAATCACCCCAATTATCACCCCCACCCCATTATTAAAGGGGAGGAAAAAAAATTACGTTCAAAGTAACCGCAAAAATCGATAGAGGAATGAATTCTAAGCAATAAATGGTCTATGAAATTTTTTCGATGAGTCAATACTTTTTGAGATATTCGCGATTGAAAATGATGATTTTTCATCTAAAAAATGCATGTTTTAGAACGATTTTTCACGAATAACTCGAAAACTTTACATTTTACCAAAAAAATTATTATAAGCAAAAATGAAGCCTATAAAACAACAAATCGATTGGTTTTTTTTTCTATTTCTGTAGATGCAATATGAACCGAGTTATGGCTCGTTGAAAGTGACTTTTTGTTCGCCGAAAACTGCATTCGAATCTTTCAACGCTAAATAACGGAAAAACGGAACATTTTTGGAGGAAAACATAGAAGGTATTTTTAAAAGTACTTGAAAAGACCTTTAAAATGAGCTTCGGTAAAAGTCGTTAGCATAAAAACTAACGGAGTTATTATTAAAATAAAATGGTTGTCTCTTTTTTTCGGAGAAAAAATCAGCAATGAAACCAATGACTTCACCGCAAGGATTGAAATTGAACGTAATCCATTTACAATTTACTTTATTTAAGTACTAACAATATGTTCTAGAAGTTTGACTGGTTCGGGATGCCTAGATTTGAAAAAAGTTTGATTCAAATTTGAAACAATTTTTGAAATTTCTTTAAAAATCTAGTTTTTTTTTTAATTTCTCTAGGATGAAAATTAATTGAGATATCACCGCTATCAGTTTGCATTTGAGTGCGAGGATCACCTTCCCCGAGCCCTTTAAACTCAAAAATCTCAAAAACAAAGGATTCAAGGAAGCTCAGTCCTTGTCGCCCTTAAAATTCCCTGCAAAATGATTTTTAGAACGATTGGATAGCTCAAAAATTAAGGAATAGTTAAAAAACCAATCGCATTTTTTCGGTGAAATTTTCGGAGCATGTGAATTGTTTTGAAGTGGCTCATCCAAATAGTGCAAAATTAATTCATTTTTTGCATTGTTTCACTGGATGTGATACAACGTCCGCGTTCTGCAATAAAGGCAAAAGGCTGATTCCACAAAAAAATGTTGGGCCTTTGGTTCTTGTATACACACTAAATCAAAATTTTATTTTTCACTCCCTTTAATAATGTTGTGGGGGTGATAGTGGGGGTGACTGATGGCAAAAAAAGTTGAGATCTTGGCTTCTCATAAATACACTAAATCCCAATTTTATGAATTCTTATTTGCTTGCTTTATCTACTTACCTCAATTTACCCACATCTATCCCTCAACCTTTCAATGGAATACGATCAATATATAATCCAGTTCCAGATCACGCTGTAACACATAAGTGTACCAAATTTCAAATCAATATCATAAGCGGTTCCAGAATAATCGTCCGCACAAAAAAGTTTTAATTTTTCTTTACCGTTCCTAAACTTCCACTACGTGGATGTGGAAGTAATAAACATCTATTACGACAGCTGCGTAGAAATCAAGTTTTTCGTTTTCATTTACATTCATTTACAAGCAACTTAAACTCCTTTTTTTTGTAATGCTTTAGTATCTTTTTCATATACAATTCTATATGTTGATTCAAAGAGCTAAGTTTGGCAAATGTGCCCATATTCAACCTACAGCTGTACGAATGAGCAGACTAATTTTTTTGTTACAGTTCGTGATGTGAAACAAATCTCAGTACAAAGAATTCGTCAAATAATAAAAGTATAAATAAATATAATTCCTTTTGTTTGTAGATCATCTGATAACCGAAACCATACCTGTGCTTCTTTAACAACAGAGACAAAGCACTTTCGGTATCATTTATTTGGAAAACCTCACGCAGAGAGAAGAAATGAAAAATTATAATTTGAGCAAGACTACTTTGATTCTCAAGCACGAAAGGTATTGGTAATAGAAACCACTGATGGTATAATTCGATTTCGCAAATTGTATTACATTGGAGGTAGCTCAACAATGTTATACGTTGTACAATGGTTTTTTATACAAGTGCTTTCATAATTATGCAAACCAAATAATGGACTACTTTGTGACTTCAGTCTACAATACGTATTAAAATATTTGTCGTTTTCTCATGAAACTAGGTTAAGGTCGCTATTTGGCTTGCTCAAAAAGAACAAAACAATAGGTCACGCTATAGATATTTAAAAAATTAATATATGTTTTAGATAATGAAGAAATTATTTGAAATTAATATAGTGCTCTCATTTCAAAACCAACCTTGAATATCGCCTGGTGTCCAGACAAGAACGTGTTGGGAAAAATCATATCTAAGTATTTAGTAATCGAGAGGAAAGTTTAAAAATGGAATTTCAGAAATTATGCTTCCTAACTTGAAATTTCCAATCATCTCTCCTACATTTTCACACATTATTTTGAAGAGTATACAAATAATAATCTAGTAACCCTGAAAATTGAATTTAATTGATCGATCGTGAGATTTATGAAGACGTTCTTAAATACACGGGTTCAAAAGCCCGGCGATGTGCGCCGTGGTTATCTGGTTGGCACCGGGTTGGGCTCTGGCTAGGCGCATATTTGTATCCTAAATAAAAACAAGCTAAAAACGTAAGTACTCTTCGCCAATTTACTGAGCTTTTCATATAATTGTTAAACATTCTATAGGATACTCTTCGCAGTTTTCTTGTAAATAATGTTAGTTTTTGAACAGCCTGAATTTTGAGATGCCAACTTTGTTGTGAAAAAAAATTAAAGAAAAAAAAATAAAAAAAACATCCAACCCCTCGGGGATTCGAACACAAGACCTTTGGATTGCCAGACTAAACTTTAGCCACTGTACCATCACAGATTACTACAAGAATTGAAGGTCTGCAATATACAGGGTGTTCCGGCACTATGGGGCAATACTTCTGGAACGTATAGTTTGGGTCAAAATAACACTAAAAGTACCTATAATTTTTTTTCTTAGAACGTCCCCCTACGGAGATATTACCCTTTAAAGGTTAGACATTCAAGAAGGTTTTTTGCGTATTACTTCCAAACCGTTCTATCGATTTTAATGAAATTTGGGCTGTGTACATATTAAATGAGTATCTTTATTCCAGAAATATAGCGCCCTTCGTATCTTGTCTAGGAAGCCAGGGGTGTTCCACCCCCAATGCTGTTTACCCCCAAATTTTGACATAAATTAATTTTTGAAAATTAAGGTCACATTTTTAAATTCCTTAAACAATTTTCTAAAAAAAAGTATTCTTGTTTGACATCGATAAAGCGATCCGTTTTTGAGAAAAAATGATTTTACTGATAAGGGACCAAGGAATACTACTAATATAAACTACCGCATGATACCTGTGAGAAAACAATTGAATACATTTAAACATCAAATTTGAGTAGCAAGTAATAAGTAAGTTATAAGTAGTTCTGTGATAGTAGTTTATTGACATGGCAAATTTTTCATCTGGTAAATATGCTGACATGCAACTTATGTACGGACTTGCCGCCGGTAATGGTTTGGAAGCCAGACGGCTTTATGGGGAACACTTTCCTAACAGAGTTATTCCAAACAGGAAAACTTTTGAACGGGTAAACCGTCGAGTACGAGAAACAGGTAGATATATCCATCTTAGCAATAAAAAAATAAAATATTAAAAATTAAAGAATAAATAACTCTTTAATAAAATAATGCTATTCATTTCTAGGGAGCGTGGAACCGAAACGAGGGGGTGAAGGTGGTCTTAGAACTGTTCGTACAGTTGTACTGGAAGAAGCTGTATTAGATGATGTTGCGGAAGACTCATCAGTAAGCGTTAGGAAGCTCTCAGCGCAATTTAACACTTCGAAGTCGGTGGTTCACAGAATTTTGAAAGAACAGCTTCTCCATCCTTTCCACATCCAGAAAGTTCATGCAATTGCCCCGGACGACTACCCTGCTCGAGTTCAATACGCTAATTGGTTCCTGCAAAAGCAACAGGAAGACCGCAAATTTATTGGTAGTTTCTTGTTCACGGATGAAACAGGATTTCGCTGGGATGGTGTAATAAATTCTCACAATCTACATAGTTGGAACGATGAAAATCCTCATGCAATTATTCAAACTCATCACCAGCGACAATTCCAAATTAACGTCTGGGCAAGAATAATTGGAAATTATTTAATAGGGTCATTTGTTTTGGAAAATCGGTTAAATGGGGAAAATTACTTAAGGTTTCTACAAGAAAATCTAGATGGTTTACTGGACGATGTGTCATTAGCAACTATAAGAAACATGACGTACATGCATGATGGAGCTCCTCCTCATTTCAGCATCACAGTCAGGGAATATTTAGATCAAAAATTTCCCCACCGATGGATTGGCCGTAGAGGTCCAGTACCGTGGCCTCCTCGTTCTCCTGATCTAAACCCATTAGATTTTTTCTTTTAGGGTCATCTCAAAAATTTAGTGACTAAACCAGTGGTACAAACAAGAGAAGAGATGTTACAAAGAATCACTACCCAATGTGAAGCCAGTCGGAACAACCCTGGAATGCTATTTTAGGTTCAGCGATCCAACTTATCTCGCTTACGAGAATGTATTCTTCAGGGTGCTCACATCGAACATTTATTTTAGTTATGGAGTTAATGTAGTTATGTGTGTATTGTAGTTGTAGTATGTAGTTATGTGTTGACGAAATGTCAGTCTTTGTCCCTTATCAGTAAAATTATTTTTTCTCAAAAACGGATCGCTTTATAGATGTCAAACTTTTTTTAGAGTAGTAGTGGTAAAAAGCATTGGCACACCTCTGGCTTCCTGGACAAAATACGAAGGGCGCTATATTTCTGAAATAAAGATACTCATTTAATATGTACACAGTCCAAATTTTATTAAAATCGATAGAACGGTTTGGAAGTAATAGGCAAAAAACCTTCTTGAATATGTAACCTTTAAAGGGCAATATCTCCTTAAGGGGGCGCCCTAAGAAAAAAAATTATAGGTACTTTCAGTGTTATTTTGACCTAAACTATACATTCCAGAAATATTGCCCCATAGTGCTGGGACACCCTGTATATCTTTCGAGAATCATATTTCAACGCATTTGATATATTATTATAAAATATATATTAGTAAAATGCATAAACAAAAAAATATATATTATAGAGATAACATTTCGCAAGATTTCTCTTTTAGTGCAAGCGACAAAATTAAGAAAATAATGTTTTTTTAATTAAGTGATTAATAACTTTCTTATTTACTGATTGATTTTCTTCAAAAACAATAAGGTTCTTCCTCTAGCTAACACTAACTTACTTTCCAAATTTCAATATAATCGTACTTTTCTTTCTTAAGTTATCGTGCTTACAAGAAACGTGACGGGTTGACAGACAGACAGACGGACATTTTGAAGGTTGTTTAGAATTCGTTCACTAACACAGTGATATGAAATTTTTTTCTCTACGAGCGATATTTCCGGTTTTATAAATGCAATATACTCGTCGTTTTTGCGAAGAGTATAATAAATACTTTTTGAATTGAAAAATTGAATTTGGTTCAAAAGCAAACAGACAAATAAATTGGAAAAGTGAGAAGTTAAAGTTGGAAGTGACCGACTTCGAATACATATTTGATTAACACTTTGCTCGTATATTACACAATCCTCTTTCACTTGGTGTACCAGAGATTAAGTAGGTACATAACCAAAATCTTTTACTTTCCTCGCTTACCGAAAGAAAGTATTGTAATCGTGAAAAATTCACTCTCCTAGTCGGATTTTCACGATTCAAATTACGTAGACTTAAAAATTGAAGGTCTTTCAATTCTACCAGCCTGTCTATCGGTCTAGTGTTCGTTTATCTCTTGGCGCTATATCTACAAAACTATTTGATGTAGAAAAATATTATTTGGTATGTAGTTGACGCTATTGCTAACGAAGAAATGCTATATACTTTTAGGTAGACACTCTAAAATTTATATTTAACCAAAAAAAATGTGAAAGAGAACATTAATATATGTCATGTAATTGACACAATTGTAAGAAGGAAGCCTGCTATACTTTCAATGAAAAATATACAGGGTGGACACCCTTAAAAATAATTAATTAAAAAAAGACATAGGAGAATAATATTTGAAGTGGTCTCAATCTTGCAGAAAAAATAATTAATGTATTTTTACTCAAACAAATATATAGGGTGATTATCCAACAGATTAGTAAATTAAAGGTGACAGATAAAGCTGAACTTTTGTATAAATTCATTGCTAAATCTATTGACATGCAGGCTCAAACTGATCGTCGTTTACATAGACTTCTCCAAGGCATTCGACAGACTTGATCATAACATATTGCTACAAAGGCTTACACTATTCGGGCTTTCCCCTTCGCTTATAATATATTATGTCTTTCTCACAGGAAACAGTACGCAGTATTTAGTGATTTCAGGCCTGTTGAATACTTTGCAACTTCAGGAGTTCCCCAAGGATCTGTCGTTGGTCCCCTGTTTTTCAATATATTCATTAGTGACATCGTTATAGATATAGATGTGAACTGCCTTCTTTATGCGAACGATTTAAAAATATCTGATGTTAGGAATGTTGAAAACCGTGAAATAATTCAGCACAATTTGGACAAAATTTCAAATTGGTGCTTATTAAATAAACTACCGCTTAATCCACAAAAATATAATGTAATGTCATATACATTAAAGACTTCTAATTTGGCATTCAATTATACTCTCGAATGTACAGCATTGGAGCATCCTAATATCTTTCGCGATCTTGGTGTAATTTTTGATAAAAAAAACTCTCATTTAGTAAGCATATCGAGACTATAGTGTGTGAGGCATACAAATCCTATGAATTTATAGCACGAAAGAGCAGTATGCTGCGATTGTATGGTATCCTCCTTATAATGTACACATCGATAATTTCGAAAATGTTCAGCGCAGACTTTTTAAACTACTGCCTTTTAAATTGGATGGTGTGTATCCACCTTTACGCCTACCGCGAAATGAACTACTTGTAGAATATTCAATGGTAAGTCTCTTAAAACGACGGGAGTATCACTCACAAATATTTTAATCTAAAATCATTCATAATAAAATCGATTGCCAAGACGCTATATCTCAATTAAACTTATATGTTCCCAGATTATAGTCCATGTGAAACACGGGGTTTGACGCTCTTAATGCTCCCCTCATCGGGACCACTTGTGTTTCATGTTTTTTGGGTCGCTGATCACGAAAATCGGGGTCCCGCGGCTCTAAAAATAGTGCGTCACCCCTAGAAATTCTAAAAGCAACCCCCTTTTTTGGTTATTTTCGCGGTAGTGTAAATAATACTGTAAAATAATGTTATGAATGTGCCATGTAATGATATTTTGCCAGTTCAGTATGTTCATCTAACACAAGCTAAAAACGTACTCTTCGCCAATTTACTCAGCTTTTTATATATAATTGTTACACATTCTATAGGATACTCTTCGCAGTTTTCTTGTAAATAATGTTAGTTTTTGGACATCCTAAATTTTGTGATACCATCTTTGCTGTGAAAAAAATTATATGAAAAAAAAATGAAAAAAATATCCAACCTGTGTGGGATTTGAACACGGGACCTTTGCAAAGCTTTAGCCGCTACGCTACCACATATTGCTAAGAAAATTGATTGTCTGTGATATCCTATATCTTTCGACAATCATACATATTTCAACTCGTATTTCTATGAAATATATATTAGTAAAATTCTTAAAAAAAAATATATTATGGAAATAATATTTCGCAAGATTTCCATTTTAGTACAAGCGAAAAAAATTAAGAGAATATATTTTTCTTTAATTAAATAATTAATAACTTTTTTATTTACCGATCGATTTTCTTCAAAAACAATAGAGTTCTTCCTCTAGCTAACACTAACTTACTTTCTAAATTTCAATACAATCGGACTTTTCTTTCTTAAGTTATCGTGCTTACAACAAACGTGGCGGACGGACGGACGGACAGACGGACATTTTGAAAGTTGTTCAGAATTCGTTCACTAACACAATGATATGAAATTTTTTTCTCTACGAGCGATATTTACGATTTTAGAAATGTGCCGATCAAATACAATATACTCTTCGTTTTTGCGAAGAGTATAATAAGGACAAATTTTATGCTGAGGGTTAATCAGAGAAGGTAAAACTAGCCCTAAATTGACGTAAAATGGAAACATGATGGAATTTTTTATTCTTTTTCGATTTGAGTTTAGATGAATGGGGATTGTTCAATGAAGAAACATTTTTTCCAACCCTTCAGGGGTGAAAACTACCCTCGCCTTTGAAGTGAACTAACGCTTAAAAATAGGTAGAGATGCATACTTTTTAGTTTGCTTGTAATTTCTGATAAACTTCCGTCGAAAAATTATAAAAAAATATTTTGATATAAAAATTTAGTTATTTTAATTTTGCACCATAAAAATATTACAAACAATATGAAGTGTTCATTTATCAAGAATATTTCTACCTTTCTTTCGAGATTGGGGGTAGTTTTCACGAGATTTTGGCTTTAAAGTACCCAAATCAACTGTCTTTGTAAGTAGTTCGGCGCTGTTGTCATGCCTTACTGTAAGCAATAACGATAATAGTCATGTAAGAAAGTTGTGTATGTGCAGCTGGTCAATTTCATATGATCTCTATAACGACATGTGCATTATATAAATTAAATAATAATAGTAATAACGAGCAAATTGGGTATTGTGCTATACCTATCCACCTATCAATTTAAAACACAAAGATACAATGACTGTGATCTTTTCAATACAGTTAAGCATTGTGTGCATAACACATAATCGTAAATTCAATAGTAAAACCTTAAAATATGTAACTGTTTAAATTGTTTATTTTATTATTACTGCTTTACAGTTCACTTCTAAAGTATATATTCGAGTGGATCGTAAAATATATACCGCTTCTCATAAAAATCTATTTACATAGTAATGTGCAGTTTTGCAGATATTATTTTCTTGCTAAAATCGAACATTCAATGTAACTTAAATTTAAAGATGTGAATTAAAGGCATTCATCTAAAAGCGCAGGGAAAATTGATGGTAAAACCAAAAGTTCACACATCCCGCCAGTTGTTTTATCCAATATGTGCTAAAAAATACGATTTCAACGAAATTTGGGGGGGGGGGGGAATTTTTTTGTGCATATGCAATCTCTGTATATTAGTTACAGTAAAGTACAATCTGGAAAGTGAGTTAAGTTTTA
Source organism: Rutpela maculata (assembly GCA_936432065.2). NCBI lineage: Eukaryota > Metazoa > Arthropoda > Insecta > Coleoptera > Cerambycidae > Rutpela > Rutpela maculata. The sequence continues at coordinate 20,256,648 of OW386285.2, forward strand.
ATTTGGAAAAGTGGGTTTTTGTCTTGTTTTTTTAAATGCCTCGGGTTCTGTTCATCGGACCAAGCCAGACAAAAAATCAAAATACTTATACTTGGTATCTGTCCGATAGTATCTTCCGAAAGATACAAAAATTTCCCGCTTGCTAGACGTAACCCTGCAAATTCTCGCATTTCATCGGCATAGGTTTAGAAAAAATACGGATTTTTTACACTTATTTGACCTTCACATCAACATTTTCTTAAAACAAATATGTAGTGATAACGAGGTAAAAATATGAGATGAATTAATTGTTCTGTTTTTGAGTTACAAGTACCTAAGTTAAAAGAAAAAAAAAATAGGTTATATTTTATTTTTAATTATTTATCCAATAGACGCCGAAAACTGGAAAAAAAATGGTCGGCGAAAATTCGTGACGGTATTAATTAATTATTTATAATGATTATTAGACGGATCATTATGAAATTAAACAGGGATCTATTCTGATAGTAGACGAAGCATTAAAAAAAAATAAAGTGGATCTGTTTCTCCGTACGTACGTACAGAGACGGAGATGTATGGCAATTTTCAATAGTAATTTTAAAATGTAATATAAGTTCAAATAATAAAAATGGTATCATTTTTTAGAGTAGAATCTTTCTTTTTCAAAAAATTATGATTAAAATCGATTCCCTGCATTGAGTTCCTCAAGGTTCTGTACTGGTGCCACTTATTTTTCTTTTATTTATAAATGATTTACCACTTCATATTGGTACCGAATGCGTTGTGCTGTTCTCAGACGACGTCTCCATAGCAGAGGGCGCAGACGCTCCTGAGGAGCTGCAAGAAAAGCTCAATACTCTCTATGAACAATTTATCAACTAGTGTGGTACTAATAAATTTATTATTAATACCAAAAAAACTATCTTGCTATAGTTTTTTGGTAGGAAAAAAAATTCAAGCACCCATATATGTTACTTATAATCAATTAACAGTTGCTCCAAGTGAAACGACAAAATTTCTTGGTATCAATATTGACAGTGACAATAGTTGGAGATATCACATTAATAAGGTCTGTCAGAAAATAAGTAGTAGAAAACTGTGTTTTTGTTATATTTAAAATACTGGAAACCACCATTCTTCCATCTTCCTCCTTAGCTGAATACTATATTTAGTTATGACTAACTTTAACTCAAGACATAGCAATCGGTATTCTACAGTGCGTTGGTTCAAAATTGGACATTTTTAAAAATCCATAACATTCCAGCTCATAATTAAAAAAATTTTAGGTTTAGAGAAAAATGGTGAATTGTTTATTTTATTAGCCTAAATTTTTTACTTGGAACTTTGGAATCATTATCAGCTGTTCTATTCGGTTTTATTCCAATACATTCGATCAGATACTACTGAAGCGAAAGTAAATGCTTTAAAATGGTCTTAAGTGTTTTTTTTTTCATCGTATTGCATGAATTAATTGTACATTCCCTAAGAGTTTTCGAGATGTTTCAATCCACCTTGTATATATGTTAGATCACGGTTCACATGAATGACTTTTTAAAAAAGGTTTATTTATTTAATGGAGCCAACGTTGGCTCTTGGAGAAGGAATAATACAATAATTAGAAGTGTTTCATTCTAAGTGAGTTTAATAACTGATTCAACAAAGCGTGTTTAGTCATATTTATAACATACAGAACCTGAGTAAGCAAAATATATAACAAAGGAATTGCAGTTCTGCAGTCTGCACAAGTTATGAGAAACAAAGGTGTAATATGATATCTTGAAGATAAGCAATTAATAAGAGAAGCTGTTATCGTGAAATACGATATACCTGTGAAGGTTTATTATGGCTAAGTCGCAATAAGATAGCGTGTAATATTATATAACAACTTCCCCCTTAATAAAAAAGTTGATGTTATGCAGCAACTTTTGAAAATTGTTAAAACGTTAAATGAATATAATGCAAAAGTAAGTTGAAACAATGTTGAATGAATACAAAGCAAAATAATAAAATAATGTAAAAGTTAAAATTGGTAAGCGATAATAAAACATTACATAACGTAATAAGGATAAAATACAATAGTCTAAATTAATAGACAAGGGTAAAACTCCACATGAAAGTCTATGTTAACTCGATGTCCTCTTCTTCTTGAGGTCTAATACCGGGTCGCTTTCTTGGAGGGATCAGTCTAGGAAATTTGGTAAATACTCTGCTTCGCTCTGAAGGAGGTGAAGGAGGGTTATCCGTTGAGGGTTGGATTCGCAATGCTCCACATCTTCTTCTTCTGCATTTACAAGTTATGTAAAGTAGAACTAATAGGATGATGAGAGTGATTATGAAGTATGTGAACCAAGATACATGTTTGGTCACAAAGGGTTCGTTTATAAGGTCGTCTAGGTCTTTGGAATATTGCTCTAGTTTGTTTTTAGCAATATCTAAATCTTCTACGTCGAGACTGTTTAATTTAAGCGGTTTTAATTTTGGAATTTCGATTTTGTCGGGCATGTGATTGCAGCATTCAAAAGGAATTTGGATTGGATGTGAATTGTCCTTAATTTCGGAAAAGTCTTTAGCACTGGCTTGTATTCGAGTAATGCCTGCATAGGCGTAACATCCTGGTTGTAGTTTTATGATGGAATTTTTGTTAATTAGCTCTGTTATGGATTCTCTCTTCGGGCAGTTGATGGTAATGTGAAGTGGTTCGGAATTAATCACTAGCCATGTGTTGTCTTCAAGTTCTTGGACGTTGTATCCTTGACTAATGATGAAGGAAGTTTGACAATTTTCTGGGAGTTTCGGCAATGGTTTTAATATTCTAGCTTCACAAATGGCATTTTGGTCGATAGGATATGCAAACAGGTTCGAACATAGTTTGGTTCCAAAATAAAGTGGTTTGCATTCTTTCAAATTTTGTATAGGTATGTACATTAAAGAATCATCGTCTCTCGCGATAAACTTTTGTGAAATAGATAAAAAGTGATGTAGACCAGTTCTGTTATCAAGTATGGGTATAGGGTACAGACGAAAGGTGTTGTAATTTTGAGGTTCAATGAGAGGTATTGTTAAAACAAATATTAAATTAGAATCTAGTTGAAAAGCTTTTAGTTCAATAATATCCAGATATTGAGCAACTGCTGATAGTTTAATTGGAAGAGGTAAATTGTTCCTTCGCAAACTCTGTGAAATCTCTTGTAACGCCGTTACTAAGTGATCAGGTGTTATGATTGATGAATGAATAATTTCTAATCTGGCGAATGTTATTGAATTTAAAATATCGTTTAGATTGTCTTCGATGTACAAATAGCTGGCCATTAGTTGTTCGGAAATGTATAGAAATTTTAGTTTTATTTCGGCAGCTTGGATCGTTTGAGTCATAGTTTGAATTGTGTGCCCGATTTCTTTGATATGTTTGTTAAATGTTTCCTCATCAATTTGTAATTTTTGTATAGTTGAGTTGAAATTTTTGATAACAGAAGTTGTAACTGAGATTTGATTTTTGATTAAGTTTTCTAATTGATGTTCGTCATTATTTAATTTATTTATACAGTTAGTGTAGTACTCGCCATCTTCGGCGTCTAAGTTTCTGGTAATTGATTTGAATATTGTTCCGAAACCATTAAGTATTCCGCGTTTATATCTCTTTGTGTCTGAAAAGACTTCGTCAAATTTCGTTTTTATTGAACTAGCTATTTGCATTAAAAGGTTAAACTCTGTTTTGACTTCGCTTCTAAACAGGATTGATTTTTGGTCAGCACCATCGAGGGTGTTCAAGATTCTGTCTAAATTATTTTGGTTTTTGTCAAAAGCTAGTTTGAGAGATGAAATATTTTTATGCACTAGCAGAGTCCATTTGTCATTTGTCACCACGATGTCCGTGTCTTGGTGATAGTATACACCAACAGTGTTATTGATCGGGGTAATTTTGTATTGACAGAGTGCTGATCCGAACAGCAGGAGAAACCTGAAAATAAATTTAATTTTCAGTATATGGTTTCATTCTATCAAAATTTACTTTAGTTTCTTGTTTTGTTTCGAGATTTAATAAGGTAGCAGAATTTTGAAAAATTTCTTTTATTTTAAAGGGACCGTTAAATTTATTTTGTAGTTTGTTCTTAATTTGTGATTCTTTTACATAAACTAAGTCACCTATTTTGTACTCAGATCGTTTCTGGGGAACATTTCTGTCAAAGCGAACTTTCGCTTTCTCCTTTTGAGCTTGTGTTCGATTACGGGCTATTTTATAATAGTGGGATATTCTATTGTTCAAATCTCTGACATATTTAGTTATTAGTTCTTTCTGGTTATATAAGGTTTCAGGTGGTCTGTTAGACGTATGTCCAAATATAAGTTCGTATGGGGTGAAACCGTGTGTTTTATTTACTGAATTGTTATAACATATTACTGCATATGGTAAAATTGTGAAAGGATGTTCGTTCGGATTTTCAGTTTTATGAATTCTTATCATTTCAGCTAGAGTAGCATGAAATCTTTCTATGGATCCGTTCGATTGGGGATGTCCTACGCTTGAATAAGTTAATTTTATGTCGTAGAGGGTGCAGAGATCTTTGAGCAAGCGGTTGTCAAATTCGCCACCGTAATCGCAATGGATTCTTAATGGGGTACCATAATGTTGGAAATATAACAACAAAGTGTTTACGACAGATTTTGCGGATTTATCCGGGACTGCATATGCTTGCGTGAATTTAGTTAATTCGTCGCGAATGGTTAAAGCGTAATTTCGAGTAGGGAATTCAAATAAATCGATATTGATTCTTTTGAATGGTGTTCTTGGGGTTTCTGTGACTACTAGAGGGTTATTAAGGTTTTTCCGGCATACTTTAGTCTTTTGGCAAGTTTCGCAATTTTTTATAAAATTTTCAACGTCTTTAGTTAGACCTTGCCAAGTGTATTTTTCTCTAATTCTTCGAATCGTTTCATTTATTCCGCGGTGTAGATTATTTTTACCAAAATGATTTTGCTCCAATATAATTGGAATTTCATCTTCGTCGGCAGTTTTGACGATATCTTGACAAATTACTACTTTTAAGTCTTTTTCCTCAAAAATGAATGATAGGATTTCAAGTATGGGGAGGTCTAAATTATTTTCCACAAAGTATATTTTAGAAAGATCTAAAATATCTTGATTTTTACCAAAAATAGATGTTTAATTACAGATTCAATATCAAGAGATAGAGGGATGATGAAATATCTCCTATGTCTGACTGTTTTGTTCGATATAATATTGATTTTATCGTTGTAAAATTCAGGTTAACATATGTCCTTAATAAGTTTGTGATGGAGGTCTCGTAAATTATTTTGATGAAAGAAAGTCATAATATCTTTGTATTCTCGATGTAAAAGTTGCTTGTTTGACTAGTCTATAATTAATATATTTTTCTTAAAAGATGTCAAGTTCGTGTACGATTTATGATGGAATTTGAACATTCTGAAAATTGTTAATTTTTCTTCTCCTAAATAACGTACTGTATATTTGTTATTTTTTTTTTTATTTTTTGTGAAGGATTTGCTAATTTATATAATGCATTCTAGCTTTAGGTTACAGTTTAGTTGTAAAAAGTTTCTGGTGCATTTTTTCTTATCTTGGATGTTATCTTGTTTATGTGTAAAACGCGTGTAATGAAACATTATAGCGAATATAATATAAGACTAGAGTGTTAGGTATCCTCTGCAGTTCTTGGTAAAATGTTTAATTGATAAATGTACAAGACGTGCTTCTGTGGGAAGTATAAATGTGCTTGTTAGAATTTCTTCGAATTTAATTTATACATTTTCCTTAAGTCACCTTTTGTTTAATCGATAAGATTAAGAGTTAGGGTATTTTATTTCCTGTTTCCATTATTGTTACAATTCAATTAGAGGAAAGATTTTTTCGTAGAAGTGAATCGAAAAAATAAAAGTATTAATTTACAGGGTGATGTTAGAAATCATTTGAGATGATATAAATCATATAATTTTAAAATACTTTATTTTAATAGGTATAGGAAAGTTTTTGAAAAACGATAGTAAATGACTTTAATGTAAGATAATCTGTTTTGAGTAACTATTTTACTGGAAAGATTTTATTTGGGTGGAAAAAAAATGTTTGTTAAATAATTTTGAAAAATTGTTTATGTTTGTAAAACTTATTTTATTATTTGCTAACGTATTTTTTTTATAGTGTCGGAATCCGATTAAGACAAAACCTGGTATCGCTAATAAAGCTTAAATATAGATTTGAATTTTTGAATAGGCTCGAATTTTAGGTTCGAAAATTCTACAATTTTTGCTATTGCTTTCATAGATGCAAAAAATAAATTTTGTTCTCTTATGTTCATGTGTATGTGTGGTATATGAACTTTATTTTTATTTTGATTGCAAGAAATTGTTCGAATGTTTCTTAGAATTTTATTCATTTTCCGAATTTTCGGTTTGCGAGATATTTCGTTGCCGATTTGAAATGAAGGTTTTGAAACTATGTTAGGTGTTTTTATTTTCAGTTGTGATTTCGTATCGTTTTTTGAAATGTTAAAAATTGAAATTGTCGGCTTGGGTTTATCTATAGAGTACGATTTTGTATCGGAAATGTTAATGCTTCGTAGGTTAACAACAGTGGAGGTTAAATCTGGGATTTTTGCTTTTTCCTGTATTTCTGGTTTGGCATTAGTGTTAGCCAAATTACGTTTTAGTTTAGTTATTTTTTCGGTATGTGATTCATAAGGAATTAAATTATTTTTGTTGCCTAAATTTTGATTTTTAATTTCAAGATTTCTGTTCTTAGGTTGGGAATCCGGCTCTTGATAATTTGCATTAAAAATTGCTTTGAATTTTTGTACTGGTTCCAGCTTGTTAGAGAAACTTACAGTTTTTGGTATCGCGTTAGCGTTTAATATTGATGTTAGAAGTTCTCCGTTGTTATCGATTTTTTCAAGAGTATTCGGTAGGCGTACCTTTTCATTTTCCTGGGCTAACAGTATAGCCTCGGTGTTTTCCAAGTTACATTTTAATTTGAAAATCTTGTTCATACGTGATTCGATAGGGATTACATTTTTTTCGTTGTCTACATCTTGATTTTTTAAGATGTTTAAATTTTGATTTTCTGTGATGTCCAAATTTTGATTTTTTATAGTCAAATTTGTAGTTGGTTGTAGAGGTAAATTTTCTGTAGCTATATCTTCCATAACTTTAAATAACGGTAAAGTTTTAAAATTTGTGACTAGCTGTTTATTTTTAAAATCTATTCGACATTCATAATGTTCTAGGAAGTCTGCGCCTAATAATCCATCAAAATCTATATCTAGATTATAGATATAAACCTTGTGTGACTCATCTGAAAAGGGGATGAGAACGGATTCATTGATATGAAATTTTTGATCAGTAATACCCTGTATAGTTACATTTTCAGGGGATCTACGTCTATAATTTTCAGCTGTCTTGGGTTTAAAAATTGATATACCTGCACCTGTGTCTATTAAGATTTTAAATTTCCCTGTTGCGTCCTTCGTATAATAAAGATTTTTTGAGTTTACGGTTAACAAGGTACGAGAAAGCGTATTTATATGAACGTTTGTTCTGGGAAGTTCAGCATTGGATCGAAACTGTCGTTGAGATTCATTGTTTGTATTTGGTTTGATATTTGGTCGAATTGGTCCATTTGTTGTGTTGGAGTATCCGCGGGGTACTCCGGATTTAAGCGAAAATCCTGAGGATTAGCAGTATAATCCTCCTGTAGTGTTTGAGAATTAGCAGTATAATTCTCGTACTGCTCATATTGAGAATTAGCCGTATAATTGTCTGAAAAGTTTTGAGCGTTGCCTGAATCGTAATTTTCACAATTATCATTTTGATAATCGGGCGAGTAGTCATTATATTGATTATAGTTACATTGATTGTCATAATTGTCATAAGGTTCGTAATTCAAATGATGAGCTTTTTGCTGGTTAAAGCGATTAAAATTTGGGTTAGGTTGGATAGCTGATGGTCGCTGTTGCATAAAATTAGGGTTCGGCCTTATGGCTGAGGGCCTGTTTTGCTGTGCTTGATTTGGCTGATTATTTTGAGGGAATGTCCTCTGACTAAATTGATTATTACTAGGTTGTGCGAAGTTTTGATGAGAAAAATTTTGTGAGTTTGGGTTTCCTTGGAAACTTGGTCTCTGGAAGTTTTGAGACTGTTGCCTTGTGCGGCATTCGCTTATTACATGTCCATTCCGTTTACAGAAGGAACAAAACTTTTGTTGCAAATTGGGACCTTGTGGTCGCTTTTGTTGAATTACTGGATTTTTGACTGGACTATTTTTTGGGAATTTTTGCTGTTCAAAATAAGAGAGTTGTAGCTCTCTACGAATTCTAATAATCGCATTCATTATAGAAGGAGGGTTACTGGCACGTATTATTCTGCCTAGATTTGGTTCTAGACCCGTTAACAAATTATTTAATGTCATAGTTTCAATCAGGTTTGTTTGCGCGGTTCTTTGCTCCGAAGTTAAATTTTGTTTTTGCACTGCAGCGTGCATTTTCGCATTGTGCGTTTGTAAACGCGAAACAAATGTTAAGGCGGATTCACTAGGTAATTGGTGAATTCGTTGTAGGTCCTGAATTAGGGACGTTAAATCTCGGGAGTCTCCGAAGTGAGTTTCTAGTAGTGCCTTTATTTCTGGCCATGTGCTAGGGTTGCGTGAATTTATAAGTTCCGCGGCTCTGCCTTTTAATTTATTTTTGATGTGCATGGTTAATAGAATTTTTTGGTCATGAATTGCCATACTTTGTGCACAGGAACACGAGTTTAGGAATGTCTGTAAATTTATGGCGTTGCCATCGAATTCTGGTATTAGTGAAAAAATTTCAGAGAGCTTGTAAGGCTCAATTTGTTGTGGTTGTTGTTGTTGTTGTTCGGCTGGTGCCGGTGGCACTGGTTGAACAGTCTCTGGTTGAGCTCTATCAGGCATTTTGCTTTTTTATTTAGAGATTTTTGAACTAAAATTGGTTACGTATCAGCAGTATGATACGGAAATTAAATTAAAATTAGCTTGTTTTGTTACGTCGTAAATGAATTGTGTATTAACTGTATAATACACAGTCGTTTCGTGAATACGAAAATAAATAACTTAAAATTAAAATTGGTGCGTTGTAGCTTGTATAGAATTTGTTTGATAACAGAATTGGCTTTGTTTGCCGAGTGTATTAGCGGTATAATACACGTAAATAATTGTGATAAATAATATTTGTAAAAATGAAAAGAAATAACGAGATGATTCTTAAAATGACTTACGTTAATTTCATCTCCATGAGTAGGTTCTTCGTCCGTCAAGGGATTGGGATCCGCCACCACCAGTGAGGAAGGTCTCCTTGTTCTTGCAGATATACACGCACTAGTTAGGCACCTTCTGCAGATGTTGTCCTTGTTCTTTTGCGCTTCACTACCAGTTAGGCTTCTTGTTCTGATGATGTTTACGGATCCTACCGACTGCGCCAATGTTAGATCACGGTTCACATGAATGACTTTTTAAAAAAGGTTTATTTATTTAATGGAGCCAACGTTGGCTCTTGGAGAAGGAATAATACAATAATTAGAAGTGTTTCATTCTAAGTGAGTTTAATAACTGATTCAACAAAGCGTGTTTAGTCATATTTATAACATACAGAACCTGAGTAAGCAAAATATATAACAAAGGAATTGCAGTTCTGCAGTCTGCACAAGTTATGAGAAACAAAGGTGTAATATGATATCTTGAAGATAAGCAATTAATAAGAGAAGCTGTTATCGTGAAATACGATATACCTGTGAAGGTTTATTATGGCTAAGTCGCAATAAGATAGCGTGTAATATTATATAACATATATAGTTTGCATACATATTTTGAAAATAGTCGATCACTATGAATCCTAAGGGCTAAATCAAAAAGTACCTTGGATCAAATCTTTAGACCTAATTTGTCTCTTAAATATCTGTACCAATTGACTTGCTTCTATCATCCAAAGTGATTTTCTTACAGAATTTTATCTAACTTTCACTATCATTAATCGAACGCCCAATTCCTATGGCAACTTCTACTTGTTATAAGTTGTTATTTATTTTTTAACAAGAAGTGTTAATCGAATTCGCATCGATAAACAGATTCATTGACAATGTAAGACATATACATTTTATGCAGAACGTTTAATAAAAACACCGCTCTTTCAAACCTTATATAGGTTGAGGATTAATTTAAATGTGGTACTGTTTCAGATATGATATCTTGTTCGCCATATGTTAAAAATCAGTGTGACACTTTCTACCGTTATTTATACATACATTCATGCAGAAACATTTTTTCTGAACTTTCTCCACTTACCTAAACAAATATTTATTGGGAGCATATTTATGTAAGATAATAATCAGAACGGGTATTTAAATGCTCGCATGCCCCGCAGTATTAGCCATTATTTTGTATAATTTGAATATTAAATCTATTGATATATTGTAGAAATATGGCCTAGTGGAACGGTAAGTGACCCAGGCAATAAATAAATTGCGCAGAAGGCATTAAACTTTTTTCTTTGTCAGTATACAGAAGACAATATTATGAGAAATATAAAACATGAATAACTGTTTTCGCCTAAATAAGTTATAAACAGTAGGACATATGTATATATATTTACATAAGCAATAAGTTATGCATTTTGAAATAGGTATATAAATTTTGCGCGAGACAAAAATGTACATATTATTTCCACATCCAGTGGAAGTATAGTAACGACAAAAAAATTTAAAAAAATTTTTATTGTTCAAATAGACTTAGAATGTCACGAAACGTCGAGATTTTAAGTTTGAGCGAAAAAAAATTTCTGTCTGTCGGTCTGTCTGTAACTTTTTTGTGCGCACGTTTACTCTGGAACCGTTTGAGATATTGACTTGAAATTTGGTACACATATGTATTTTAACGAGATCTAGAACTAGATTATATTTTCATCTTGTTCCGTCGAAGGGGTGGGGGGTGTTGGGGTAAATTTGGGGAAAATAGGTAAATCAAGCAGGTAAGAGTCCACAAAATTGTTATTTACTATATATAAGAGAAGCTGAGGTCTCAAAAAAAAATTGGGCATTAGCCCATTACCACTCCCACCCCATTATTAAAGGGGATGAAAAAAAATTGTGATTTAGGGTGTGTACAAAAGAACCAGAAACCTCAAAATGTTTTTTTACTTCATCCACCCTCACTACCACCCCCTATCACCACCCCCACCCCGCTACTGCTGTGGGGTATCGTTTTATGGGTTTTTGGGGTAGAGGATTTCAAATATTATATTATTAAAGTTCCATAAACAATTATTTCCACATACAAAATTTTTTCGTTGTGAGTGACTTAGATAAAAAACCTGGATGTGGAAGTAGTGATTCCTTGGGCAGTGGTTTTTTTGTGTATATATCGCAATATGATCACTTTTTATAGAATTTATATAAGAAAATCAGAGCCAGAAAAAACTGCTTACGATTTATTATCAGGATTATTTTATGAAATATCGTTTACCCGTATTATAGTTTTGTGATTTCTAAGAAACCTTGTATAATGACACTGCAAAATAAATATAATATTGACTTTTACAGAACAAGAAATTTGGTTGCATGCTACTATAAATTTATAAATATGTAACGTCTATATCATTAGAATTTGTAAGGCAAATGGAGTCTTGTTTAACGTCGGAAAAATTGCATGCAGCTAATTTATCCTCTGTTAAACGAATGTGATTAGATCAAAGTGCAAAAATTTCACCGTCTGATTGGCTAATGTATACAATAATCTCGCAACTCTCTCGTATTATTGGTTCTAGTAATTCATAATTAGAAAATATGCATACGAAAAGCATAATATAAGTATATGTGTCTACCATTAATAAGAATATCCCTTTAGTAAATTTTAAGAAAATTTCTAACATATTTCAAATATTGAGGAATAACGTTTATTGAAGATTGAGCATTTTAAACGGCCCCTTTTTTCTGCAGTGCTTTAGAGATAGTCTATTGATGCCTGAACAAGGAGTACCAGAGGATTACGATCTGGGTCTACTGTTGGAAAAGTCAGGGAATTTGATTTTGGTCAGGGAAATGGGGGAAATTTATAAAAAAAAGTCAGGGAAAATGTATTAAAACCACTTATATCTAAGGTTGTTCCTATCGTTTTTGCTTTCAATTTCCCCTCCCCCGCGCATCAATTTTCATTTTTGAGCAGAGAAATTGTCTGGAATTTTTATAGAAAAGTCCTGAAAAATCTGGAAAAGTATAGCTTCGCTATTTTCCATGGTAATTAATTTACTGAAAAAGGTCTCTAAAAAAATGATGCCCGGCTATTTTAGAAAAACTAGATCTTAAAGGTAAAAATCAGTCAAAGATAACCTATTACTTTAAGGCAAAACTAGACTTATTACTTCAAATGAATGAAATAAAAAACACTAATTATTAATAACAAAATTTATTAACAAAACTGAATGTCGGTGAGCATTGACACAAAACAGGTGGTGGTTAAATAAAAATTACACTGATGATCCATCAAGACAACAAATATTTACATAGAAAGTACACACAGAGAGACAGATGTAACTGTCTAAAATATAAACTATAAGACGTTAAAAAATGAGAAATTAATTGGAGATTGGCCAATTTCGCAAGTAGGTATTAAGTTAAAACAATTTTAAATAAATAATGATTCATTCACTTACTGAATAACGAGCCCCAAACAAATGGTTTACGAATGAATAATCAAATATTCGTTTGATTAAACATCACAAGGTAATATAAGAGAATTTAACGAAAAGGTATAAAAGGTATTAAAGTTACCAAATATAAAAGGTACAAAAAGTGGTGTTTACACACAAACTTTAAATTTACATAATTTGTAAAGGTAAATTCGTAGCACTCACAAAAGTCTATTTAATTACGTAAAAATTAACCGAATCAAAGAGATAACTTAAAGTTCCAGAAACGTAATCGTACGATTGACGCACTACGCTAGCGAAAAATTGTAGGGATGCCAAGCTGAAGTCTCTCTCAAAGTAGATGACCAAAGAACAGGTAAAATGTTTATCTACTTACGAAATTGCCGGAACATAAGTACTGTAGACACTAAACACATGATCGCCATACACATTAATAGTTCGGCAGTAGGCACAGGTATACCCTTTTTGGTATACATCACAGATACGCTGGAATGTTATTGGAAATCTACTACCAGTAAAACAAACATAATCTTATAACAAATTCTTCAGAATATGCCTGTATTTATAAAACAGATTAAGCGGTAAGTAAATACCATAATTACACAACTAAAGAAAGGCCCAAATTCTAGCAATTTTTAACTGACACCAACCTCTCGGCTTAAAGCCGATATGGAGTGTGGTCCCACCAAATCTGACATGGCTCTCCTTAAATTTTGCCTATATATTTTCCCCCGTGGGGGTTACAAAAGCATCAAAGAAGCGTCAGCATTCACCAATCAAAATCTCTTATACCTTATATGGTAGTATGAACTCAGCGGCCACGAGCTCCCTTCCCCTCATAGTAGGACGTAAACAACTTCCGCGTTTTACCACAGACTAAAACAAATCAGATATTTCACTTATGACGTATCATGGTTTAGATAATAAATCAACTCCCAGCAGGTACCAGTTTGTGTCGTGATCTGCGCATTGTCCAATCAGTCTTAACCAGCGAGTATAGTCACAGGAGGGACCTTATGATGCGTAAAGTAACCTAATAAATACTCAAAAAACCACTTAAATGTATAACAGTAACAACTCTAACTTTCAATACAATACACCACATTCCAAAATAATTAATATCACCGGTGGAGCTGTTGACTACTTCCGTCTCTGAGATTTCAGTACTAAATACTCGCTCCTGTGAGATTATACTCGCTGGTCTTAACTTCCATGTCAACCGCAAGATTTCTCTGTTTATGTCTTCTGCGCAGAATCCTGGCAGGTATCGTCACATCACAAAAAATGAAACTGGTAAATAGGGAATACTATTGAGTGAAACATCTGATTTGTTTTAGTCTGTGGTTTTACCACTGAACCTAATATCTATAGTCGGTTTCACCAAACGTGCATACTACAGCTTATAGTCTGTTTCAAGGAAAATGCACGTTACAAAAGTCAGGGAATTTCGAAATTGTGAATTGGTGTACACCCTGTATTCAAAATATCGTTATTCTGTATAATTAATGATAATTTCAAATTCTTTGCGTCTAGTAATTCCGATGAAAATTTTGGTCATTTGAAAACATGATCTATCAAAAATTAATTTATGTGAAAATAATAACGAAGGTTTCTTAGAAAATTATCTACTGAATACCCAAAACCATCCTTCTCAGTGTATTAATCATTTAAATTTAAAAAAAATATCTTCCTAATTTTTATTTTTGTAATTGAATGAAATTTTGTGATATGTTATTTCTTATCATATTTAATTATATATTGTACTAATATACATTTCATAATAATATAATATTCGACCATCAAAATATGATTTTGAGTTCGGCACATCATATTATAGACAGTAAAACATTTTTAAACAATGACCGGTGATGTGATTGCGATAGCTGCATATCGTTTATAATTTCGAGTTTTTCTTAATAACTCGTAATGGAGCGTTAAGTATTTCCTTGATGAAAAACAAATTTTAAAATAATATTGCCTTGCCTATGTTTTCTTCACACTTACATTTCATTTATCAATTTCATGTTAATGGTTTGTTGACTTTATTCATTAAGTTTCTGTTGCCATTGAACAGTAGAATTTTAAATGTAAATTGTTTATTATAATTTCCTTACTCTACTGGCATGTTACACATTTACTAGACGATATGTATAAATATTCATATATAGTGCAATATGTATATGCAAACAAATCCATTTACACAGAGTCCTGATAATATCTGTTTAATTGCATGAAATAATTATTTTCGTGGAATTAAATGGCAACTATATGTAAATGTGTAATATATACTAATTCCAATAAAGAATGCAACATCATCATCGAGTAACTTTATTAAAAGCTCTACAAAAGTTGTCTTCTAATTTCTTAGCAAAAATTTCCCTAAAAATTTTCTATATCTCTACTAGATAAAAGACAAATGATACCGCACGTTTTATAGGTAAATTGGTGGCCTGTCAAATTTGATGAATTTTTGATATGTTGTAGTTCAACTGATTCTGAACAATAAGATCCTTTGGCAAAACTTCAAATTATGGACAGTTTCCCCGACAGATGGCTCCAAAAACTGGACCTACCTCTCGATACTATACCACGATTTCTCAAACTACTGCAGTCATTGAAATAATAACTGCTGGAAATGAATAACCAGACTATTTACCATTATATGGTCTTAGATTGATGTGCCTGAACTTCCGGTTTTGCCGGAAGTGACGTCAAATTACGTTTTTCGAATGCACAATACCCGTTTATTTCAATTTAATACATCATGTACATAAGTAGCTTTATTGAAATTCACTATCTTAGTAAATAAGTAAGTACGTGAATTGATTGATAGAACATTGACGCTAGCTTGATACCGAGTACATCATAATCTTGATACAAAAAAAATTTTGATTTTATTTTTCAAGATATAAAATTGCCGTTGTGTCTAGTCAATGGAAACTAATTATTTGTGAGACCTCAAGTAGAATAGGCAGTTTTTGTTTATTTATAATACATTAAATTTTATTATTTTTTTAGCAAAAATTGTATAGCTGATTATTTTTCTTTTTTTTAAATATTTACTTATTTTAATCATTCATTAATAGAAATCAAACCAAAAAAACTTTATTTCAAGTTAATTAAACCGTATTCATACAGAAAGCTAATCCTACGTGGGTCACGTTAGGTTTTATAATAAGAATGACTTTGAAACTTAGAAAAGCAATCGGAACTCATATAAAGATAACGGCAGGTAAGCACGTACAGCAGGCACATCAATCTATAACCAAATAATGGTAAATAATCTGGTTATTCATTTCCAGCAGTTATCATTTCAATACCCGCAGTAGGTTTTGAGAAATCGTTGACAGAGTATTGAGGGGTAGGCCCAGTGTTTGGAGCCATCTATCGGAGAAACTGTCGATAATTTGAAGTTTTGCCAAAGGAACTTATCATTCAGAATCAATTGAACCACAACATATCCGGCACGGTAGCTCAATCGGTTAAGGCGTATTGAGTGGCGAATACGCTGATCGACTCGCTACCGCGCTCTGGGTTCGACCCCCAGCCCCGGTATTGACAACATCGGGGGGTGTGGATGTATGTCTGCGTTTTTCCGAATGTGTAACCCCCTTCCGGACAGCCTTGGCTTTGGATTTGGGGGTTGTCTACTATCTGTGGTGTGTGTTTATGTTTATATAAAAATGGGGCGAGCGTAGAGGCGACTTCAATGTGAATATCAGTCGATATTCCGTTGAAGCAACGTCGAGCGCGGTTAGTACTTGGATGGGCAGCGTTCTCGTCCCACCTTCTAGAGGCTTGTATATCAGTGTATACTCGGAAGTTACGTAATTTCAGACAAGGATTACGTAGTGGATATACCATCCTTCGGAGGGGATGTAAAGCAGGCGGTCCCTTGTCCATTAAATGTTAGGCAAGTAAAAGATCCCTACTCTTCTTGAGGGAAGAGGTTCGGCAAAAATTTCCAGGTTGGGGGTAGCTCGTCTCCTGGCGTCGGTGATAGGCCCTGGTAGCGGAAATAGGCCGACGTTAAACAGTTTAAAAAAAAAAAAAACATAAAAATTCTTCAAATTTGATAGGCTACCAATTTTACGCGAAATTGACTGGAATAATATACTTCCGATAGAAATTTATGAATTGATTTTAACTTACATTTCAATCTACCAAAAATTACTTCAAGGGTAAATTTTCATTAAAGTTGGTTATTCATTAGTGGGCAAGGAAAAATTGAGCTGTTAGAAGCTAAAATTTTCTCCACTGGTTTCCCACAGCTCTCGTTGTGGAAATCATAACACAGACAGACAAAAAATCAATTTTCTGAGGTATTACATATATAGTCCCATGTATTTTTGACCGCTGTACACGATTCCTGTGTCAGTTTTACAAAATTAGGTCGCTATTTTTTGTTAACCACGAAAAATAGGTTAAAACAGGCCATAATGGGGTTTAAAATACAAATTAAATATTTTAAAATAGTACAGGATGCATTTTTGACCGCTGAACACGATCCCGACATCAGTTTTGCTTCATCAAGTCAGGGATGGTTTTTTGTTAACCCACGGAAAACAGGTTAAAACAGGGTTTAAAATATAAATGAAAGATTTTAAATAAGTAGAGTAAACCATGTATTCGATGTATTTTTGATTGCTGAACACGATCCCGAAACCAATTTTGCTCCATCAGGTCAGGATTTTTTGTTAACCACGATAAATAGTTTAAAACAGGCCAGAATGGGATTTAAAATATAAATTAAAGATTTTGAGTAAGTAGACCATGTATTCAATGTATTTTTTGCCGCTGAACACCGTACCGATGCCAGTTTAAACCAATCAGGTTATGATTTCTTATTTATCCTGATTTATTCTTTTGTCTTACCGTACTCTTTTGTCTTGAAATGATCTGCGTAATGGTTTTCTTTTTCATTTTCTTCCTTTCGTTATCACATCCCTTTGCAATGTCCAACAGCAGTCCACCATCATATTAACATCCCATCGACCTTGATATCTACGCTCCATTTCCTTTATGTCCTGGTGCAAGCGTTATAAACGTGAAAAATTTATCAAAATGTTTTCAGTATTTGGGAATACAATTTCCACAGATAAGCGAAGCCAGATTGAAGGAAGGCATTACAAGGCATACAAATAAGGAAAATGTTAAAAGATAAGAAATGCATTACTAAAATGTCAGATACGGAAAAGGGAGCTTAGCAGAGCTTCAAAAGAAGTTGTTGATACATTTTTAGGAAATAATAAGAACGAAGACTACAAAGAAATAGTATCCAACATGGCAGAAAAATTCAGAAAATTATATTGTTATGTGTAATGAATTTAAAACTATATTTTCTGCATTCTCATATAGACCTGTTTGCAGAAAATTTAGGTGATTATAGTGAAGAGCATGGTGAACGTTTTCATCAAGACATAAAGGAAATGAAGCCTGGATATCAAGGTCGATGGGATGTTAATATGATGGCAGGCTACTGTTGGACATTGAAAAGGGATGTGAAAACGGAAGGAGTAAAATGAAAAAGAAGACCATTACGCAGATCATCTGAAGACAAAAGAGTACGGTACCACATAAAGAATAATTCAGGATCAAGTCATGACCTGATTGGTTGGAACTGACATCGTTATCGTGTTGAGCGGCAAAAAATACATCGAATACATGGTCTACTTATTTATAATTTTTAATTTTTATTTTAAACCCTATTCTGGCCTTTTTTCACCTGTTCTTCGTTTTTCGAAAAAATCCTGACCTAATTTTGTAAAACTGACAGCGGTCAAAAATACATGGGAGTATATATGTGAAACTTGACTTTTTTTGCGTGCCTGTGAAAATCAATGTGGTTGTTCTATGCTACATTACGACCCAGATACATACAACATAGCTTTGCAATATACATGCATACAACATAGGTTGGCAACATAGCTTAAAGATAACTCATTAGACCGATTGTCGGCCTCATTCGAAATAGCTCAACTCATGAAAATTCGCTCTTGTACTAATTTTAAGCGTTTCTAAACATATGCGAAAATCGAATGACGACATTAGATGATTCAAAGTCAATTTCAGTATTTTAAGTATAAAAAAATACAAAGAGTTCCAGAAAACCCTACAATTTTAGACAATGAAGAAAACCTTAAAATTTCATAGCTTTCTTTATTCAACCCAGTACATTTATAAAATAATTTGCATGCCTTTGCCATAACTGTATTATCTATTCAAATTAGTTACATAAATTATTAATTATAACTTGCAAACTACAATATTATCTTTTTTATTATATGGTGATTTATAGTATAAAATATAGTACAACTTATGAATATTAACATTCTTTAACGTCTGTGAAGAACCGCAGAGCAATTTTGAATCCGTTCTGTTCACGTTAAACAAATGAATGAAACTAATGGTGGTCATTTTGCACACATGGCGTGAAGTAATTAAAGACTAATTTGTCCAAAATTCTCAACTACCATCAATTATATTTGTTTCAGTTTGGTTTTGATTCATTGGTGTTGGGAATTTTCATAATCAAACTGTTAAGAGAGTAAGTATTTTTACTAAATGTACTTTAGTTAGTGGTGGTCTAGGAAAAATTACAACAAAACGAAAATTACACAGGCCCACCAAAAAAGTGGTCTGTGTTGGCCATACCTGTCCCTTGTATTTTGAGCCACTGAACACGAATCTGACCTTAGTTTTCCTCAGTACGTCAGGTTATTTCTTAACTCCAAAAAAGTGGATTGTAATATTGCTTACCCAGCTCATTCAAATCAGACTCCAAAAGTAATTCGACTTTAAATCTTCATCCTAATAACATTGCTGTACTTCAGTATTGACCTCATAACTCAATGAAACTAAAAAACTCCATAATTCCTTAACCCCATAACCCCGGAAATCCGATGAAAATAGTGGTGGATCTTAATTGGGAAGTTAATGAGATTGTGACTTTGGATCCTTGTGCTTGAGTGTCATACATCCACAAACTCATGACCCCATTAACTGTGAAGATCCAATGGAAAAAATGGAGATTCTAAGTAGGAGAATTCACGTCACTGCGCACTGTGACATTAGAATCTTGAAATCAAGCACACTGTGGTGCCATAGCTCTTCAACGGCAATCTCTCTATCCTCATAACTCCACAACCCTGAGAATTCAATGAAAAAGTTGGACTGGGGAATTAGATTGTGCCCTCAGAACCTTGTTATCTTGTTACCAAGTAAACCTATAGCGCTCCAGCAGCAAACCCTTTTACTACATAATCCAGTAATCCCGTAAACCCATAACTGCATAACTTTGGGAATATGGAATGAATCTGAACAGTGGAATTCGTGAGTTTGTGTTCTCGAAAACTTGAAATTGAGTAGCCTGTGGTCCCTTAGCTCTTGAACAGCAAAACTTTTAGCCGTATAACCCTGTGATTATGGGGATTTAATAAAAGCAAATTAGGGAATCTTATTTGGGGATTCAGTGAGAATGTAACTTTGGACGTGGAGTACCTTTTCTGGTGATTTCTGTTTAGGTCGTTTGATCTCTTGCTTTTAAGAACTTTTTATCTTACGATATCAAGGAAGTTGGGATGATCATATGATGGCAGTCTTTTGTTGGATGTTGAAGAGGGAACATGTGATGTAGAGCAAGAAGCATAAAAGAAATCCATTACATAGGTCGGTCGAAGATAAAATAGAAGCCAACGAACGGTCGAAATCGGTTGTAAGAATTAATTGTAATTTGAAGTATGTTGGACTAGCGAAACACTCGATTATAAATAGATTCAAGGATCATAATATGACTCACTGGATGGATTTTAAAGCTTTCAAAATGTTAAAGCAGTATGAATAGCAACAAAGAGACCGTATCTCAAATAGCCCTCTAAATTGGTTAGTGTCGTTAGACTGTAACATTAATTTAGTATAAATACACCATATATTGTTTAAATTACTTTAGTTTTAATAATTTGCAAACATGGTTGGCGAACTGCACGTCCAGTATAATAATCGAGTATTTGTAGAACTACTTTATCCCCGTGAATTCCAACTTAACAATTATGAATTCCGAGATACAATTATGAATTCGGACTTAACAAGTGTGAATTTTGAGTTGAAAAAATAAAATCAATAGCAGGACCATTCTACGCTTTCGTAGTTTATAATCTGTGGAGAAATTTAATTTTTTTCTATTGAATTAAAAGTTCCATCCGCTAGACAGAGTGATCTACCATGACATGTGAAAAATTTATCAATAGGTTTTCTCCACCGAAAGGAGTTAAAAAAAGGAAAAATTAAAAAAATATACCAAAAAAATTACCTCATTTTTTGTAGAAATGCGCCGCTAATGACTTTAACCAATCTGACGTAACGCGGTACAACCATATCACTTTATCAGACTTGGGATTGACACAGCAAAGAAGTCACTTTTTGGTTTTAATAAAATTACACTACAAAAATAGATAAATCGAAAAGACATTGACCCTATGCTAGTGAACCCCACTACAACAACAAGTGGGTATAAGAGATATGTACTTACTGTACCCGTTAATAATACAAAAGCACCAACTTCGGCGGTGCTTCGTACCCGCCGGTGTCCTGGTAGTTCGACCGAAAGCAAAAAAGATGGCACTTTGACCAGCTTCACTTTTTATGCCAATTAAGGAAATGTAAACATCTTCAATATGTTCTTTCACAAGTAAGTTCGTCCCCTTTTACTGACCACAGACACCTAACAGTAGCGTATCTTTGTAAGTTATAACCCTTTTTAATATACTAAATTACCTCGGAGCACTCTAAAATTTTGCAAGGGCTTTCCCACATTGAAGACTAATCTCGAGACTAGTACACCATTTATGTTTTTCGTGG
Source organism: Rutpela maculata (assembly GCA_936432065.2). Classification (NCBI taxonomy): domain Eukaryota; kingdom Metazoa; phylum Arthropoda; class Insecta; order Coleoptera; family Cerambycidae; genus Rutpela; species Rutpela maculata. The sequence goes on from OW386285.2 coordinate 20,278,169, forward strand.
CGCTGAACACGAATCTGAAGTCGGAATAGCATGTTTGTGGACGAATTTTCGAGCTAGAGGTCAAAATTGGTCGAAAGTCTCGAAAAATCTTGATCTGTGAGATTTCCAGGTTCGAAATGAATTGAAAAAATTTGGGAGACATGAAAATATCATTTTTGGGAGAAAATACAGTATTTCTCAATGTATTGCATTACTTGATAGAACCTCATGTATGGTGAGTTCACTTTGGACCGCACTATTATACAAAATATTCGGGATATTGCTCCCAACAGTGGTTTATAAATATATTCATGTAGATTGATTCGGGATTGTACTTATGTTCGTGGTGCTGAGCAGAACTGCACACGCGGAAAAAACACTGAGAAGAGGCGGCATCGACTTGTGATGAAATCTTTTGACGCTTACCTTCTGACGACCTTGTACCCCCGTTACAATCACCTTTTATTTGAGCGTTTTAACATTTATCGGTCTAAATTTTCAGTGTAGTAACTTAATTCGTTTATCAAAACGCATTCCTCTAAATTCGGAGATTAGTTATTTTTTGCTCGTTTCCTGGCACTTTTATCATCGAGTGATCTACGCAATGGATTTTTTTTCGTCCATTTGTTTGTTGGATTGTTTCTCTTTTTAATGACCAACAAAAGGCTGCCATCATATGGATATCCCATCTTCCTTGATACCGTCTTTCCATTTCCTTGATATCTTGATGGAGTCGCTCACCCTGCTCTTCACTGAAGTCACCTAGATTGTCAGGGAAATGACTTAGTTGCGAGTCAAGGAAACGTAATTTTAAATTCATTAAACAACCTAATATTTGGTAATTCTTGATCATCTCAGCTACAATGCTTTCGTAGTCATCACCTCTATGATGGACTACTGCCTTAAAGTTTTCCCATGCGGCTTTCTCTTTTGGAGTCATTGTTGTAATGAACATATCATCCTTCAGAATCTTTCAAATCTGGAGTCCATCAAAAATTCTTTCCTTAAATTTAGGTTCCAACTGACTGAATGTTCAAAGCATCCAAAATTCCTTCCTTAAGTTTAGCAACATCTGACTGAAAGTTTGACTCAAATATTCAAAGCAGTCACCCTGTTTATTAACCGTTTTTAGAAACTGCTTCATCAAGCCTAATTTTATATGCAGAGGTGGAAGGAGGATTTTGACAGTTCAACCAGTGGTTGCTCTATTATATTCTTATCACACGGTAAAAGGCACGATCGCGTGGGCCAGATTTTTTTTTTTTTTAGTGATTGTTTCGATCTCTACTATCCCATTCCCAAAGAAAGCAAGGATATTTTGTAAATCCTAACTGTTGACCTAAAATCACGGATGAGATCACCACAAATCTGCCGTTCTTCGTATTTTATTTTTTTAATATCATCTCTAGATTGGTGTATTTTTAATTTTCAAAAATTTTCTTTTACTGGATGTGGAAGTAAAAGATGATTGTAACAAATACAAGGTGTCCGAAGGTAAGCGTCAAAAGGTTTAATCACAAGTCGATTCTAGCAAGAGTTCAATCTCACAGGAGGTCATAATACATAAGAACCAACAATAAAATTTCAGATGGAATGTTGTCGCCGCAAAAAATGAAATTAAATCAATCCGACTGTACTAACTTGACTATATCGATTAAATATAATAAAAATAAATATTAGAGTGTATTTAATGTGAGACATTTTGCGTATAAAATAATGATAATTAATAATACCCTAATAACATTCATGTACATACATAACGTGTAATATTCATATGCCGTTGACGTAAAATCGATCAATATTAGCGATATAGTTAAACGAAATGAAAACAAAATTCATTCTTTGCATATATATAACTTATTACGTCTAACGTCTAAGGTTGAAGTAATTACGACTTGTTTAAGAATTAAAATAATCCTTCACTGCCTTATTTGCGCGAGGCTGTTTAATTCAATTCATAAATTTATAAAGTTCAAGTTGCCGTAAATTGGCTACGGTTGTTCTTGGCATTGAAGTTACCTAGATAACTAGATTTCTTAATAGCACAAAATTGAAACACGATTATGTATGGCTATACAATATCGCCCGAGGCTGCCCAACAGAATGTAGAACGCGGCTCTGTGTAAAATACGTATAGTATGCACTTTTAATACAGTTTCCATGTTAAACGTCAGAGTAAATTATGTGTCAATGTTTTCGTTTCGTTGCGATCAGATTAATCTGAAATGGGGTTCGAACTGACAAGGCCGTATTCGATTATATTACGAATTTAAAATTATGTATAGACAACCCGTAAAGAAATCACTTTGTTTTTATGACAAAAGGAAAAGTGACAGTCTCAAAGACCGTTGAACTGCTTCACGATACACTGGAGACTTTTATACGTAATATAAAAAAGTTCTTCATTATATTCCACAGACATATACCGGGTTGAAAATGGTTGTCATAATTTACTCTGGTTGTCCCTTTTTAGACGATTTTTTTAGAAGATTTTTTTATAGTGCACATCATACAAATAAAAATTATTAGAAATAATGTCATATGTAATGATAACATAGACACAAATTAACAAAAGTGGTCTTTTCTGGTACTCCATTGGGTATTTCGACGTGCTGAACACGAATCAGGTGTCCATTTAGCTCCATTGGCCACGTAAATTGCGAAAATAACCTGAAGAAAACTGATCATTTAGGATATTTTCGCGATTTATTAAAAATTGGTGGGTAAAGGAGTTAATGTATACCTGATTCATATTCAGCATGTCGAAATACATAGGAAATACATGTCCCAGAAACACACCTTTTTTGATGTGTGTGTCTGTGTATATAGACCAACGGCCAAGAGGCAAATAAGTTACCTTATCGGGTAGGTATAAAAGGTTTGAGTTTTTGTAGTAAAAATACCACATGTATGTAGCAAAAAACCGACCGTCTGCCGGGGCTCAATGGTCAACTTCTCATTATAACAGCTTGTCAAAGAGGCGAAAAAAGTCGCTAAAGTTACCTCATTGGGTACATGGTTAAACACGTGACAATTCACTGGGAAAACTATTACAATTTTTATTTTGTGTGGCAGACGTCAATATTTGAACGCAAACATACAGTGTCAGAAAATGTTTCATTTTGGGTCGGCAATGAGAGCAAGCGAGAACGAAGCAACTAGGCTATTCTTTTTTATCGTATAACACATCCTACTCGTGCCACCTGCTTTCCCCACCACATGTACGTGGGCAGCTCTGTCTGCGGGAACTGTAAAGAATTATTTGACTCGTTTTGAAAGTATAACGAGTTAAATAATTTTAGTTATTAAAACACGTAATAATATTACCTATACTGAACAGAGCCAACTACAATAAATGGTACTGACATTTTTAATAGCAATGATGTACGTGTTTTCTTGATAGCGCGTCACTATTTGCTCCCTCTACTAGAGCACTGGTACACGCCTTTATTGTAGGCGGTCTGTCAAGCCGTTGAAACTATGCCTGCCACCCAAATCCAAAATCTTCCGATACTGTAGAGCAGACGCCCGTTACGACGCCCAAAATTCCGACCTTTCTTACCTCATGAGGTACATGTACAAACCTGGGTTCAAATCAAAGGTCTTTTTATGTAGATCATAAATGTTTTTCAAAAAGATCGGCAGACGGTCAACTATAAAGAGCAGACGCTCTAGAAAATGTAACCTGAAAGAATAATGCCAAAGTCGGTACAGGGTTTTATTGAGTACATGTTCGGAAATTTGACAATGCACTAGTAAAACTACAATTATTATTTTGTTTGTCAGACTTCCGTGAATATGTAGGCATAACAACTTCGTATACAAGAAACAGCAGCAATACAAAACATTAGTAGTAAATAAAAATAGCAAGGTTTTTTTGTTTTGTTTGATAATAAATCTAAAGAAAAATAACTATTCGTCATCTTCGTCACCACATGAATCATTAAAATCCTCTTCATTTTCATCATCAATATCCCTTTGCTCCATGCCGATTTTGCGTACAACTATTTCGTCTGGGGCACTAGGTAATTGAGATCCATCAAACCAAATCGGCGAAAACTTATTATCATTTAAATTCTAACCATTTTCTGAGGGGTTACAAAATTTTAGTTGTTTTTCGGTGGCACTATTCCATATGGCACATATTTGATTCGTTCTTTGTACTTTTAAAAGCAATACGTTCTTGCATGGAGGAAACATAGTACTATCAAACTTTTTCAGGTTATCGAATGGACTCTGATTTGGTTTTGGTTTACAATGAGAGTAGAAAATGTCGAATCGAGCTTCATTGACATCACATAATGTGGATTTCCCATAAATATCACGAATTAATTTTTCTACATACGTAATCTGATCTTTGGAAATGCTTTCATTGTTGCCAAATGTACCAAATACTTCCTGCATTTTTTTGTAATTTTTAAGGAGTTCAAACGGTTTTAGTTTCCTTTTTCTGGAAAAAGCTGACGTGTAGTCTGTTAAAGAATGGAATACTGGTAGATATTTACAAACATTAGTGCATTGAAAATTGCATTCACATCTACAAATTGACAAGTATTTTTGGATACAATTCCAACTCCCATTCATACATTTACAGACTGATTAATGTGGTGCATATTTTCTAAAATAACTATTATAATATCTGTGTCAGAGGCTCTAATTACAACATTACTGTTTTTTTTTATTTTGGGTAAATGGTAAATAATTCGGCTATCAGCCTTTTCGTGGTAGTAATTTAGTATGCCAATGGTTTCTCTTTCGATATGCCCATTTACTACCGCAAATTTGTAACACTCGTTACAATTTGGGTATAAAGTTTTATTTTGAAGTATTTCCACAAACATATCATTTTGCCAAAACTCACTAAAAAACTTGAACAAAACCTGCTTAAAATTGTCGTTACGAAGTGCTTTCATGAAGTCTGATGGTCGAATTATTTACTATTTATCAAAAATAAAAAAAACAGTAATGTTGTAATTAGAGCCTCTGACACAGACATCCTAATAATTATTTTAGGAAATATGCATCACATTGATCAGTAAATATATGGATGGAAGTTGGAATAGTATCCAAAAATACTTGTCAATTTGTAGATGTCAATGCAATTTTCAATGTACTAATGTTTGTAAATCTCTACCAGCATTCCATTCTTTAACAAGGTGTGACTACACGGCAGCTTTTTCCAGAAAAGGGAAACTAAAACCGTTTGAACTCCTTAAAAATGACAACAAAAATTCAGGAAGTACTTGGTACATTTGGCAACAATGAAAGCATTTCCAAATATCAGATTACGTATGTAAAAAAAATTATTTGTGCTATGTATGGGAAATCCACATTATGTGATGTCAATGAAGCTCGATTCGATATTTTCTACTCTCATTGTAAACCAAAACCAAATCAGAGTCCATTCGATAACCTGAAGAAGTTTGATAGTACTATGTTTCCTCCATGCAAGAACGTATTGCTTTTAAAAGTACAAAGAACGAATCAAATATGTGCCATATGGAATAGTGCCACCGAAAAACAACAAAAATTTTATAACCCCTCAGAAAATGGTTGGAATATAAATGATAAGTTTTCGCCCATTTGGTTTGATGGATCTCAATTACCTAGTGCCCTAGACGAAATAGTTTTACGCAAAACCGGCATGGAGCAAAGGGATATTGATGATGAAAATGAAGAGGATTTTAATGATTCATGTGATGACGAAGACGACGAATAGTTATTTTTCTTTAGATTTATTATCAAACAAAACAAAAAAACCTTGCTATTTTTATTTACTACTATTGTTTTGTATTGCTGCTGTTTCTTGTATACGAAGTTGTTTTGCCTACATATTCACGAAAGTCTGACAAACAAAATAATAATTGTAGTAGTTTTCCTAGTGTATTGTCAAATTTCCGAACATGTACTCAATAAAACCCTGTACCGACTTTGGCATTATTCTTTCAGGTTACATTTTCTAGAGCGTCTGCTCTTTATAGTTGACCGTCTGCCGATGTTTTTGAAAAACATTTATGATCTACATAAAAAAACCTTTGATTTGAACCCAGGTTTGTACATGTACCTCATGAGGTAAGAAACGTCGGAATTTTGGGCGTCGCAACGGGCGTCTGCTCTATGTATGCGTTCAAATACTGACGTCTGCCACACAAAATAAAAATTCTAAAGGTTTTTCCAGTGAATTGTCACGTTTTTAATCATGTACCCAAAGAGGTAACCTTAGCGACTTTTTTCGCCTCTTTGACAAGCTGTTATAATGAGAAGTTGACCATTGAGCCCGGGTAGACGGTCGGTGTTTTGTTGCATATATGTAGTATTTTTACTATAAAAACTCAAACCTTTTGTACCCAATGAGGTAACTTATTTGCCTCTTGGCCGTAGGTCTAATATGGATATCGTCGGATCCTCCACCATTTTCTAGAAAATCGCGTATGCAAATATATTATACACACACAAAAAATGGTGAAAAATTATCTGTTTCTGGAACTCCATGGGATAACACCTATGTATTTCGACATGCTGAGTACGTATCAGGTATCCGCTTAGGTCCATTACCCATCAATGTTTAGTAAATCGTGAAAATAATTAAATTATGAGTTTCTTTTTTTAGGTTATTTTCGCGATTTACAAAAAAAATAGTGGCCAATGGACTAAACGGACACCTGACTCGTGTTCAGCACGTCGAAGTACACATGTGTTACTCAATGGAGTAACAGAAAGAGACCACTTTATTCTGTGTGCCTGTGTGTGTTTGTGATTTTTGTTGCAAAATGCAAAATGCAAAAAAATCATCTTCAGAATCTATACGGTCCACCAAGGGTTGGAAACCATTCCTAAAATATAATATTAATAACGTATTGCTGATTCTGAAGTTAAAATTAACAATCTCAAATTGACAGTAGTTCCAATGGGGCTAGAAAGCAAGTCTTTTAAATGAGCAAAGAAATTCGAACATCTAGGTAACGCTATATATTTACCAAAAACAGCATTTGAGGGTTTTTTCATTGATGGCTAATTACAGGAACAAAATGGGAACGTCTTTATTAAAAAAATATATGAAGATGGGCATTGTTTCGATCATAACGTTTTTTTATGTTACAGAAACAGACCAAAAATCATTTGATGGCATAGTTAATTACCTGTATTTATTGTCCATAGCAGTTTTAACGTGCCACAATTTCTGAGATATTCGACATTTTAATTAAATACAAAAGTATGAAATTTGTCTTCAGTGACCTCAAAAACCTATAACCAGAATGTTTAAACCACTATTTTTTTATGAATTTTGACCTCTAGTTTTAGATTTTGGACTCTATTGAAAATTTTTTGCTCAAATAGAAATCCTATTAAATTCGCCCATTTCTAATCACGTGTGCGGAAACAACCAATCAGAACAACATTGCACTGAAAATTTTTTGACAGTTCTAACAACCAATTAAATTTCGTTATTTCTTGTCATGTGACACAAATCACCCAATCGTTTTAACATTACACTGATAACACCATCCAGGGAAATTTTCAAGTACTATGACAATAAAAATTTTCTGACCGATTATCTCTCTGACATTGACAAATGCCTCATAATTTTATGACAATCTCAAGCACGTTGCTTGGTAATAGCCCTCCACCTTCGGCGTCGCACATTGGGGCTTTTCGTAGTTGGTAGCCCCAAAAAGGCCTAGAGCCTATAAAAGTTGACCTATACAAATAATTTTTTTTTAATCTCTTCCTTAGAAAATTTCTAAACGATCCCTCATGAGCTTTTTTGATAGAAATTACTCTGCATTAATAGAAGTTGGATTATAGTCCAGTCAACTGGGGGCTTCACCTATAATTTGAGTGCTAATGAATGGATTTTGATGAAACCTCGTGCAATGTGTTTGTAATGACGTTAATAACAGAGCTGAAAAAAAGATAGAGTAAGAAATGATCGGAAGGGTTCCGTAACTTGCTGAATTAGGTCAAAAATGAAAAAACACATTTTTTGGCCCAAAATAAGATGTTTTCACTCTTGTGAATTTTTTCGAAAAATGCATATTTTTCGAGATATGGCCATTCGAAAATTCATAAAAGTGGGGGAAGGGAAATGTAAAAGTTGAAAAAAATCTGAAGAAGTTCAGGTGAATGTATCATCGAAATACAAGACTTTTTAACCTCCCCACAATAAAATTGTGGGAGGTTACTACAATTAGTCCAAAATCGAAAATTGAGATAACATCAAATCTTTACGTTTTGAGGTCCCAGGAACCCAAAAAACTTGTTTTTGAAAAATGTCTGTGTGTGTGTATGTGTGTGTGTGTGTGTGTATGTATGTTAGCACGATTGCGGCGAAGCTACTAAACGGATTTGGATAAAACTTTGCATGAGGGTTTCTTTAATGCTCCAGAAGATCTGAAAAGGTTTTGGTTGAGATCGGATTACGTTTAGTGCCGTTTTGGCACAACAAGTTGTTTATTTTATGATTACTTACAATTTGTAGTTGAACCATTGAAAAGCAGTAAAAATTCCGATTTCAACGATATATCACACTTGCACTTTTTCGATTTGGTTTCCGTGAAAAAAATTAAAAAACAAAAATTTCACTTGTTTTCTCCTCAAAGCAGTGCAATTGTACAAGGTGATATTCTAATAATGACAGAGGTGTTCAGTGATTTCGGCTGATAACTCGAGAACGGTTGAAGATATCGAACTGAAATTTGAAACGTAGGTATAAATATTGTAGACGGACGGATTACGAGTGAATTAATAATATACCTACGTCACATGACGTCACAAATAAGAAAAATTCTTAGAAACTGGTGCAGATATCGAGTTAACTATTGGAAACATCCAATTAAAGTATGAAACGTAGGTGGAAATATTCTAGATGGATGGAATACGAGTGAATTAAAAATACACCTATGTTCTGACGACGTCGTAAAAGCATAAAAGTCTTATAACAGGCGAACTGATGATGATATCAAAAAAATATTTCTACAAGACGAGTCACGAAATTTTTTTTTTTAATTTCCAAGAAATATCAAATTTTCGGAGAAATGTCACTTTTCAGAAAAATGTCAGATTTTTAAAAAATGTCAAATTTTCAGGGAAACGTCAAATTTTCGGAGAAATGTCACTTTTCAGAAAAATGTCAAATTTTTGAAAAAATGTTAAATTTTCAGGGAAATGTCACTTTTCAGAAATATGTCAAATTTTCAGAAAAATGTCAAATTTTCGAAGAAATGTCATCTTTCAGAAAAATGCCAAATGTTTGAAAATTGTCAAATTTTCGGAGTAATGTCACTTCAGAAAAATGTCAAATTTTCGAAAAAATGTCAAATTTTCAGAGAAATGTCACTTTTCAGAAAAATGTAAAAAATTCAGGAAAATGTCAAATTTTCGGAAAAACGTAAAATTTTCGAAGAAATGTCACCTTTCAGAAAAATGTCAAATTTTCGGAAAAATATCACTTTTCAGAAAAATGTCAAATTTTATTAAATGGACACAAAGGAAAATTCCCAAAAAATACTACGGGTCCATTTGTGGTATAAGTTCTCTGCTAGTGTGTTAAAGCGTGCAGACTGTATGCTGAGTATTTTTGACGTGTCAAGTGCATCGAGAGATTACAAGTTTTTTCGACGTTTATAAAGCCCACGGATGGTGTGAGAGGGCATCCTGAACCGCTTACAAGCCCTACAAGTGTAAGCAACCCCACCGGAACGCTTTCGGTGAGTTTTTTCCAATAAAACTTTAAAAGTGACAGTGACGTTATATTTTAAAAACTATTTCCGCTACTTCCGGCATCCCGCCATAAATTCTTCCGGCAACATAACCTAAAAATAGTATTACATAACCTAAAAACAATTTAAGACATTGGTACCAAGCTAAACATTTTTCAAAAATCAAATTCCCAGAGAAACATTGGAACCAAAAATTTGACAGCTATCACTTCCCCGACCGATTTAGTGAAAAATTGGTCGAGGCCAAAAGATAAAACAAAATATACCAACTCAAACTTAAACGATCCACCATGAACACTACCCTGGCTACATCTGGCAGGGAAGCTGTCCACCAAGAGTTATATGGTTTTTTCCAAAGGTGGCCATCCATCCCATTACCAACGAACAGGTTTTTTCGTTTAGTTGTTCCCCGTATCAATAATCAAAATTATTAAGTGCTCTTGCCTACAAGAGTTTTTATAGAATTGTGTTTATTTTTATATTAATTTTAGGTCCATGTGGACACATTATAATTTTAACCTAGTCTTTAAGCCTGCCTGCAGAAGACAGGAGCTACTTTTCTATTTTTCTCCAAGCCAAACCGGACTTACCCCGTCCAGCCTCACACTCGCCACGGCGGTGTTTACCGTGGTTCTCTGGCTGGCCCCGGGCTAGGATCCGATGAAGCATATATTTGTATTAAAAACATTGAATAAAATATTAATGTTGTGCAGACTATAAATTTAACACTTAAGTTCTTAGGTCCCAATCCCACCGAACGCAGGACTTTTTTCTGATTTAATACGAAAAAAATATTTCAACTTAATAAATATAATTAAATGAGATCGTTCATATTGTTTAGTGCTCTTTTCGGCTTCAAAGATTCACCGGGTGGGGAGGTTCCAGCCGCTTCCAGTAGCTGCCGATTTTTTTATTTGCAACTTTTCTGTAAAGTGCGTTTTCACCGAGTTTTTCCGGAAAAACATGAAGGCCGTTTATGTATATTATTGTATATGAAACCTATATAGTTGTTCCATGCGGTTTATATTGTCCTTGGTCAGTGTCAATTATAAGGTTCAAAATCCTCTAATTTTAGAATTAATAGAAACAAGTTAATAGTGGTCAATTAGGTGAATGGAACTGACCAGCGAGCACCTCGTATATAATTTAGACGCAGTTAAAATAATTACCAATAACGATTGTGAGGAATTAGAGAGTGCACGACCAATTTACATACCAAAATTTAAAAATGTTCTTCTGAATGGCTTTCTAGGTCCAATTGCCTTTAGTTTATTTCTCTTTATTGAAATCTTAATTATTTGAGATTATAGATTAGAGGATTAATACGAAAACGTTTCATTCAACGGTGTTAGTTTTTCTACGGATAATACGGTAATCATCAGATAGCTACTTTAAAAAAGCTACGAACTAATTGGTAGTCTAAAACATGAATAATTTTAAGTGTATATTTTTTCACTTAAAAAGAAATCGAGTGATATTTAAATTTTCAGGTGTTCTAATTATGACATGACCGACTGATTTTTATGCTTAGTTTCAATTTTCTATGTATTTTTCGTCTTGAATAAAAATAATTAATTATTGGCATCGAAGGTAACAATAAATTAACACCACAAGTAATATGTATCCCAGAAAAGACCTTATACGGAACGGGGCTACACATTTAGATACAACAGGAACACAAGAAATATCCGAGTATATTGGGACCAATAGCTTCTTCCTAAAAATCATCGACTAGGCTTTGAATCTGGGTGAGAACCAATATGCTCGCCTTTCGACCAAAAATTATATAAAATAATAATAATAATGATAATAATAATAAGCAGATCCTCAAGACACACCTCAGCGGAAGGAATAAAACAACCACAATCAACAGCTATGCCATTCCCCTATTACAATACTTCCTCGGAACCATTAAATGGAGTAACACAGACCTTGAAAACTTAAATAGAGTAAGCAGGTGGAAGGGGTATCATTGACATTCATGTCGCAAACACTATACAGAGACAGTCCCTCAGAACATACTTTTACAACAGAGAACGATACAGTCAATTACACAAGGCAATCACATACGCCACTTAACCTCAACAACAGAAACATACAACTCGAAGATATCCATACGGACCTACAAAAGGAGGAATTAGGGGCAGCAAAGGAGTAACATGGACATCATTATTTCCAGATGAATCAGTCTTATGTCGACCAACCAGCATCTAACAAATAGCTGACGAAAGCATGGCCGGTTTCTGATTAGGCATCATAGGCCCGGGTCTAGGGGCGCCACTCTGCGGGGGGCGCCTAGCAAGCATAGAGATTGTAATACAAGACGTTTAACTTATTCCTAGTCGGGGGCAATATTGACCTGCACCTAGGGACAATTTATATCTGTAATTGGACGAAAGGAAACATTTTTGCGGAGACAGAAGGTTATATGATCAACATCCAGGATCAAGCAGTCATGACCAAAAATTATATGAAACACATTTTAAAAGCCCCCAACGTCTTAGAGAAATCACCACCGACCAAACTCTAACACCCAACAAACCTTAACGCTGAGACTGAAACATACAAAAATCACGTATCTCATTGGTATCCCTTATAGTAACAACCTAAAGGAAAAACATCATGAGAAGATAGAGAAACATAAACCACTAGCAGAAGATATAAGAAAACCCTGGAACCAAAACTCCGTCTACATTGTCCCTATCATAATATCTGCAACTAGTCTGATCCCTAAAACACTCCACGACAGTCTAGCACGTCTTCAAATAGATCCAGAATTATACATCGAAGCACAGAAAAATATCATAATAGACACAACAAGCATAGTGAGAAAATTCATATGTCACATAAGCCTGGAGACTACCTAATCAACACTATAAATAGCTACTACGTTAATGTTTGGCTAAATGAAATCTCGCACTAACATAACAGACCAACAGCAAAGTTGAGGAGAGAAAAAAAAATACAGTAGTGCAACAAAGGCCTAGGAAGAATATCTAGGAAACCATAACAAGGACGAAAAGAAGAAAATTAAAACCAACATCGGAAAGAGGAAAATAGAAGTACTCGGCGCAAGCCGATGCATGGACAATTCTTCCGCGATCTCAACAGACTAGCAGTTGACAAAAGGCATCTACGAAGTAGTTGAAGGACTCGGGCTTGAAGGGAGATTTTTTTTTTATTTAACGTTGGTCTATTTGCGCTACTAAGGCCGGCGTCAGGAGGCGAGCTACTCCCGATCTGAACCTTTTCTCTGTCCAAGAGTAGGGGTCTTTTACTTGCCTAACATTTAATAGACAAGGAACCGATAGCTCCTACTACGTAATCCTTGCCTCAAATTACATAGCTTCTAGGTATACACTGACATATAAGCCAATAGAAGGTGGGACGAGGTCGCCGTGTTTCCCCAGTCAGGTCACCCATCCAAGTACTAACCGCGATGAACGTTGCTTCTATGTAAGCATCGAAATACGTGTGAAAAGAAATTTATTTTTGAATTAAGTTTTAGAATATGTGCCTTACCGGAACCTGGTCCGGAACTAAGCAGTCGTGAATACAGGGTTGGACGGAGCAGGTCCGGTTCGGCTTAACAAGTAATCTTTTGGGGGAGATTAGCTCTCCTGTTCGTATTAGGCGAATTTAAAACCTAATAATAAAATTAAAAATTGCTGTCTAACTATAAAAGTATAACATGTTGAAATCAAATAGTTAATAAAATATTCCATGCCTACATGCCTCTACATGTGTGTATGTGTATCATACAGGGTGGTTACCAGATGAGTGTAACCTGTCATCTCTTATATAAACTATGTTTTATTACAATTTTAGACAAAATTGTTACTAAGAATTATGATTAAGCACACAAAAATATGAAGATGTAAAAGATATAAAACTAGTAATCCACAGTATATCTCTGAGGTTCTCATTGGTTCAGGTGGCATTGGTGTCACACTGACACTGGAAGCTTGGTTACAAATTTCTAATCATGACAATTTAGATTTGACTCATTTATAGATATTTCTTCGAACTTTGCCATACATCAAGATTGCCATTTGATACCCATATAGAACATGTATGTAAACAATTGAGTAAAGCATATTTTTCTCTCTTACAATTGAAGGACACTTTAGACCAGCATGGTTTGTTAGATACATATTACGCGTTCGCTTATTCATGCGTATCGTATAATATAATTTGCTGGGGTAACAAGAGGCAGGGAACGTGTCTTTATACTTCAAAAACGCTTATTGAGGCTAATCTATGGGCTATCCTAGAAAGAGCTGCAGACAATTATTTAAAATTAAAGAAGTTCTTACCCTGCCATGTATTTATATATTAAAATGTGTGATTTTCGCAAAAAAAATGATTATCTTTTTAAAACATTGTCTGATAACCACGACAATAACACGAAACATGGTGCTATCATTCAATTTCAAGCACTTTCCATATTACAATTCTGTAATATTGCTTAATGCTTTACCAAATCGCATTAGGAGTATCAATAATTATAAAATGTTTAAAAATAGAGGAACGAAATTTTTAATTCACAATACTTTTTACAGCACAGTGGATTATCTTAACTTGAGAAGTAGTGCAACCTAAAGGCCTTGTTACACGGCCAGTTCAGTTATCAGTTCCCTGTCCATTTCAGTTAAATGATAAAGAAAACTGATGTGTAAATGTTAAACTGAACTGAAACGGAACGGTTAAATTAGAACTGAAACGGAAACCTAGCTCGATGGCCTGGCCATCAGTTAACGAACAATATTCAGTTTAAATGATCGTATAAACAGACGTTTCAAATCAGGCTACATTTTCGCGTCACAGAGCAAAGTGTAAACATGTCCAAGGATCACGATTTTATTGATATATACCGAAGTTTTCCATGTCTATGGAAGAAAAGTGGTGTCATGTATCATAATGCAGTAAGAAGAGATCAGGTTTAAACATTTTATTAGAGAAATATAAAGAATATGAGTTAAAAGCTACAAAAAAATCTGTTTTGTCAAAAATAAATACTTTAAGATCAATAAGAAATATAGAAAAGTTAAAGCAACAGAGCGAAGTGGTGCTGGAACAGACAAACTCTTTACTCCTTCGTTGTGGTACTATAGCTTGTTAGAGTTTCTCCACGAAAATGAAATACTTCGTATCCTGTTTCTTAATATAGTAACTAACTTTAATAGTTCCATATAAGTTTCTTCACTCATTATCAAGTAGTTTGACCAATCACTTGGTTCAAAATGAAGTTCGTGTAACAAATTAATATTCGTACCTACCTTCGTAGGTACCATTGTTTACTCCATTTTGAACTCTTTTTTCCTTGTTTTCTCGAGCGCAAATAGGAGAGAAACAACCAGCAGTGTTTCCTCATCCGTATTTCACCAAACAGAAATGATAACTTACATGAATCGTGTAAATACAACCTATATGTCATTTCAAGAAATCATTTAACTGAAACGAAAGGGGAACTGATAACTGAACTGGCCGTGTAACAAGACCTTAACAGCTACTTGTAGAGTTGACTGTTCCTGTTATTTTGCCTCTTGAGTTTTATATTCTTGTTCTATCCGTATTGTCTGCCTCGTTCTATATCTAACTCATTTTAATACTTAACAGAGATGTAACTATCCTCAAGACGTTTTTAACTTTGTTCATGTATCTTTGTATATTTATATTGTGTATTCATATTTGTACTGATCTCACTTTTAGCTAGTCTATTAATCTATTTATCTATTAATTTAATGGCTTGTCTACTATCCGTGTTTTTTAACGTTTCTTTTTTGTGCTGTCTGACTTGCCATATATACATGCATGTAAATATGTCATCGATATTTTTTTAAAACAGTACTCATGTTTAGTAGAGCTTAAATAATCATTATTTTATCGACTTTACACTAAACTTTACCATAACACTGTCTCTGATATAACCAATGGCAACATTAAAAATAATTTCTTAATAACAAGTGAAATTAATCATGATTTATTCCTAGAGGTCATAACAGTTAGAGAAATGAGTTTTAATTCATAAAACGGGATATTATCGTTGATCAGCCAGTGGTGGTATTTAATTGATTCTGTCAAATTTAGTAAAATTTAAAAAACGTTAATTAAATATGATCGACCGACACTAATCTTCTCGGACGGAATAACATTCATCAATTATGCGTTACTGCTGGTATTAACGTCACTGTAAACAGAAATCCTCGCCAGACACCGTTCATTAAACTATCAGTTTTCATTAATGTGTGTAAGTACTTTTTCATATAATCAGCGGTAAAAACCAAACTAGTTCCTAAAGGCCGTGGATTATGGATCGCCTAATGAGAAAATTTCTATAATGCATATGCCCGTATCAGATGAAGAAAACGAGTTGCTTTTACGTTTTCTTTTTGGCGAGAGTTGAGTGTCATGTGGACGAATGTACTTCAAATACATGTCGTATGGATTGAAAGTTTAACAATAATATCTTAAACACTAAAAAGAATAAGAAAACATTTTTGTTTTTAGGCGTCGTTGTCAGTATATCCACTTGAAACTTGGTACAACGATTAAGCTACCATAGAGGCATCGTTTCCTAAAATAGTTACTTAATTGTTTAAGGTATCATCAATATTCTTATTTGTTGAAACTTAACAAATCAACCGAAAAGATTAGGATAAACCCAGTTTTCTTCGGAATTTTATTATGAACAATCTCTTTTTTATCCATTGCGATATTTAAGAAAAACTGCGAAAAAACACGATTTTCAACATTCTTTTGTTTAAACAATTGACTTGCGGGACAAAGATTTAATCTAAAACTTTTTGATAATTTTATTTTTCAAAGGTGAAAGGCACCTATCCTAATGTTTTTTGAGTCGCCCCTCCTCATCCCTCAAACGGGCAGAAACCATCCCTCACTCATTAGAAAGCATGCTATCCAGGATTTACAGGTTTTTCGACACATTAGAGTTATTCCTGGGCCTATCGGAAGACAAGTTGGTAGCGACCTCGAGGGTTGAAGCAACCCTTCCAGGGGGTGTAAGATTCATTAATTACACTTTGGATCATCAATACTCCCTACCCCGTTTTCGCAGGCGCTCATCACGATAAAAACATTCACATTCATCTCCGACTCTCCTACCCCCGAATGATAAAGATGTATGTACAGAAGAGAGAGCAGATGACAATGACGATAATGATGTTGATTTTTATTACTTCCACATCCAGTGGAAGTATAGTAACGACAAAAATAATTTAAAAAATTTTTATTGTTCAAATAGGCTTAGAATGTCACGAAACGTCGAGATTTTAAGTTTGAACGAAAAAAAAATTTCTGTCTGTCGGTCTGTCTGTAACTTTTTTTGTGCGCACGTTTACTCTGGAACCGTTTGAGATATTGACTTGAAATTTGGTACACATATGTACTTTAACGAGATCTGGAAGTAGATTATATTTTCATCTTGTTCCGTCGAAGGGTTGGGGGGTAAATTGGGGTAAATTTGGGGAAAATAGGTAAATCAAGCAGGTAAGAGTCCATAAAATTGGTATTTAGTATATACAAGAGAAGCTAAGGTCCCAAAAAAAGTTTTGGCATTAGCCACCCCCATTATTAAAGGGGATGAAAAAAAATGTGATTTAGTGTGTGTACAAGAACCAGAAACCTCAAAATATTTTTTTACCTCATCCACCCCCACTACCACTCCCACCCCGCTACCGATGTGGGGTATCGTTTTATGGGTTTTTGGGGTAGAGGATTTCAAATATTATATTATTAAAGTTCCATAAACAATTATTTCCACATACAAATTTTTTTCGTTGTGAGTGACTTGGATAAAAAATTTGGATGTGGAAGTAGTGATTCCTTGGGCAGCGGTTTTTTATTTATTCCCTGAAATTGGTTTAAGCGATTCCTATTCAGATTCGCTCACTGAAACGGCGGATGATAAAGAAGAAGAAATTACGTGCGATGTATATGTTGAGGAATATGATGATTGTTATTTGTTATTTGTTATGCTATTTGTAAACGATCTAGGTTTTTTTAATTAATTGCAAGCAAATAATTTATTTTGTCATAAAAATATTTTCATGTAATTCTTTGAATAAACAACATTTTCATTGACGACAAAATTAATTATTAATTTTTCCTGATGAAGAAATCATTTACTACTCAGCAGTCTACACAATCATCGCCCCAGCGATAACTGGTGGAATATTTTTATCGTGATCAGAGCCTGCGAAAATGATAGAGGGCGTATTGACGATCCAAAGTGTAATTAATGGAAAGGGTTGAAGCAACCCCCGAGGTCGCTACCACCTTCTCTTCCGTGAAAAATGAAGAGATATGTACAGGAATAATGATCATGTGTCGAAAAACCTGTAAATCCTGGATAGCATGCTTTCTGGTGAGTGAGGGATGCCCGTTTGAGGGATGAGAAGAGGTTGGAGCTAAAAATGGATATTTTTCCCGTGATCAGCGTCCCCGAAAACGGGTGGATAGGCGTTTAAAGCGAATCATTTGAACAAAATGATTTTCCACCCCTCGGAATGGTTTAATCAACCTCCTAGGCCTGCTGTCTGGATTCCACTTACTCTATAACCTCCTTCCATGTTATTTCAAGTATGATCCGTCGATATATGAAACCCAGACCCGTTTATATATGAAAACATAAAGGGATCTATAATTGGCCGTTTCAGAGGGTTGTGGCGGTCAAAAACTTCTCCCACCACTTTCATTATGTTCAGCACCCTCGAAAACTAGGGAGGGAGGTAATCGCGTCTTTGCATGAAATATTTACACTATTTCTGCCTTCATTACATAGACTAAATGGAACTATCTTCCTTCCCTGAATGAAAAAATCTGCCAAAAATACTGTGAAAGGTCTGAAGAACGGTTTCCTCCCGTTTCGAGGGCGAAAGTGACCATATTTTCTCTTATACCTTCTACCTTCTCTTCTTCTCTTCTTTTCGCTCAAGAATTTTTCACGTGAAAACTATCAACTTTCGAGAAACACTGCAAGAAAATCTTAATTCGATTTCATTAAACAACACTCTAACGCACATATATTTTACACCATCCTCTGCGCTGTTTCGTCCGCGAGGGCGTTCCATATACTTAATTACAATTCTCTCGAAAACTGTTATTCCTAGAAAAAAAAAAGTTTCAAATAAGAAGTTAGTTCCATCCTTTATCTTCATATGTACTCGATGTACTTACTATCTATTTCGATAGAAATAGGTTTCTCGCTTGTTATATTCGCACTTGTAAATTTTCAGTTTATCGGCAATTATATAGCCTTAGAAAAAAAACCATTTTCTACATATATTAAAATTTGACCATCATATTGACACATTTCTTTAGCAAACATGGAGTTATAACACTGCAAAAATTTGCGATTAATTCGATGTTCCGTTTTTGAGTTAGAGAGAGTTAGACGAAGAAAAAATTGTACCTATTATTTTACAATTTTCTCACATTTTTGGCACTGCCTCAACCGACCCAAAGAGTAGTAATTTATTTTTTCTTCAAGCATATTAAAATGTTTAAATTATGTCACCAAAAACAGAAGTAGAAGTAGGACATTGTTTTACTAGTAACAAAATGTTAGTACCGAACGCCACCGTAGTGGACATTGTTTTACTAGTAACATAATGTTAGTTCCGAAAACGCCACCGCAGTGGGTATTGTTTTACTAGTAACATAATGTTAATACCGAAAGCCACAGGTGGCGCGCTATCCACTAGCCACTTGTCATATTGTGTCAACATGTAAGACTGTAGTTTGAATATTTGTACATTTATGATAAATAAATGAATTTTTGCATTTTAATACGCTTGAAGAAAAAATAGTATATATTACACGGAGTAGAACGCCTTTTTTGTGTTTCGCCCAGTTCAACACAAAAAAAGAGTGCGTTCTACTCCTAGTAATATAATATACTAATTTCATCGTAAGTAAGCTTCTAAACACTTCGGTTAAGGTAATTTTAGTTTACACTTAAAATAAAAATTGACCGCTGAACTAGTTGACTCTTACGTGACGTAAAGCGGGGACTGCGGTAAGGGGAGGTACGCTTGAGAGCGTATCTCTCTTAGTTTCATGGGTATGTATATGTTTTATATTTTGTATTTGTTTGTTTATTTATTGACATTGTAGTATTATATTTCATCTGCTACTTCAGACACATTAATTTGACATATACTATATCACTTAAATGATCTCTTGAACAAAATAAATTATTATTATTTAATGCTGTCATAACGGACAAGGACACGCCGTCATGTCTTCATGCAGCTCACCCGTTCAGAAATCAACCAGTACTGTCATCGGTGTTATGTATTGGACTATAAGTTATATGAAGGTGGTAATTAATAAGCGAAAGAATAGTCTGGAACCTAAGGCTGTTCTTTGGGGAACGCCAAATGATATGTCTGAAGGAATTCGATCATTAAAAATATAAAACGATCTGCATAAAAAGCGATATCCAAATTGAAATCTTAACTTTGATTGTAAGAAATAATATGTCGAATATTATGATTCACAAGGATGTTTTTTTTTAAGAATGGCTTACAATGTACCTTGTACATCATGACATCATAAAGTTAATACAAAAAAAATAACTTTATTTGTAACAATGAGTCTATTCTTCATACGTCTCTATTTTATTCCTATTATAAATTACTTAGTACTATTCCAGCCGATTATCTATGAAGGTTATTGATTATATTAACCTTTTTTACTACTTTTTTTTGTCTGAAAACGTACACCTACAGTATTATTTTGATGTTTACAGCTCAAGTTCAGTATTAATGTGTTTGGTATATAATTTACACTTTCCTAAAATGGACAATACAAGCATTAATATCAATATACGAAATAATTATTACATTTGAAGGTCGTACAATTTAAATTAAGTTTCTGAATACATGATATATTACCTAATTTAAGAGTTTTTATGAATTTAGTGGAATAATTTTTTTAATAAATTATTTTCCATGGAATGAAAAAATGAAATAACGAGAGAAATATTATCTAAATTTGTTTATTATACTTAGCTATATTTCTTCAAGGTAGACCATCTTGTTTACAAAAGTAATTTTAAAACTTTGTATTTACAAATGAATGGGGAGAGTAGGGTTAGGGTCCCGGGACGTCTCGTGTCTCGAAGTCCCGGGACTTTTCCCAAATTTAATTGTCTCGTGTCCCGGGACTTTCGGGTCGAGATTCGAGACACTGACATCTGTTGAAAACGAGAGAGTGTTCTATTTGTCCGGAGGCATTATTACAAAAATCAGAAACAGGTGTCGGACAAAGCTGTTAATGCTCTAATTTTTTTAAAAGCTTATTTTATTAAATTAGGAAAAAGACTAATTGATAGTTCATTAAAATATTTATATGATTATGTTTTGTTTTATAATTATAAGATTTTGTTACCAAAAAATGAATCTGTGTATGAGAATTAAACTCACGAATTGTTTAGATTTTAGTTAACGTTAGAAATATACTTTAGATAAAATCAGAGTTGCAAGACTGGGCTCACAATTATTGGCCTGAGACAGTCGAGGCTCCTCGACTGACTCCACCGTAAAGTGGCTGATTGAGCTCGATAGATAGAGAACGATTGAGACGGATGAGAGGCCTAATAACAGGACACTGTCCTCCGAACAAGCACCTGCACACAATGCAGTTGAAAGATGATCCTATTTGTAGGATATGTAGAGTTGAGGATGAAACCATCACTTATATTCTGTGCCATTGTGCACCAATAGGAGTTCAAGGTATAAATATTTCGTGGAGAGCAGTGGTCTTTTCCAGGGGATCCTAAATGTGAATATACAATGGGCCGATAGTCCTGAGTACTGCGGATCTTCGGATCTGCTCGCGTTTTACGTTAAAAATGTTAGAATTTCATTTTATATTCAATAAATATTGATTTTTACTAAAATGGCGATTTTATTAATAGGTCTCGCCTAAAATAAACTCGATTCTAATTTTATTTTGAAAAGTCTCGAAGTCCCGGGACTTTGATCCTGCGATGTCTCGTGTCCCGGGACTTTGAGAATGTCGAGGCTTCCCAAACCCTAGGGGAGAGTAAGTTTGTCATCTTGTTGTCGCCGAAATTCGTTATCACCAAAATTGTTATGGATCATTCGTTAAAAAATATACATCGGATAAAAGGCGACCTTTGGATACCAAAAACATCAGATTTTTAATAGGCCTTGCGAATATTTAAACGAAACAAAAGAACAGATATGTCAATTTAGTTTGTTGGATATAATGTCTAAATTAATTATTTTTTATTTATTTACTTTTATCATGATTAGAGAATATTATTTAGGTATTATACAAATCACAACTCACACACTTTTTTATTTATTATGAAAATACCTACTTTCTGTATATTGTAGGTAAATATTTTGAAAACACTCATTACTGGAGAATCAATCAAAACAATTACTCTTCTAGCTAATACTGACGAAGTATTGAATTACATGATAGGATTCTTAGCATTTTAAAGCAAAAAAATATGTATTAAAAATACTTAATCATTTATTCAAATTTAGTTATTCACACTTTTTTATTTAATACAAAATTATCTACTTTCTGTATATTGGTACCTTAATCGAGTCACGCTAATATACTACTTAGGAAAACACTTTAAAACACTCTTTGCTGGAAAACCAATCAAAACAACTACTCTTCTAGCTAATACTGACGAAGTATTGAAATTCAGTCATTCACAACAATTATTGAACCGTACATTCTATTTCAACTCTAGAAATGGACACCCCCTACTTCAGGTTTTGCGGGGACGAGGAAGAAGCTTCTATCCACATCCTGACTTCCTGCCCTAGTCTTATGAACTTGAGGCACAAACACTTCGGAGCTGAAGGAAATAAGGAATGCCCCCATAGGAAGGATTCTGGCCTTTGGATTAGAATCCGGCCCGAACGGGGAATTCCATAATTTCGTAGCGGTAGCACAATGGGCCACAAGGCCTCAGTGCGGCGAGTTTGGGTTTGCCCCGCTAAAAGAAGAAGAAGAAGGACTCTAGAAAAGTTGTACAACTATTTAGAAAATGTACCTCTCGCCGAACATAGAAATATTTGTTATCAGCATGACCGTGGTTCCCCACATAACACGTATTTGATAAATAATTTTTTACAAGAAACTATCGATCAGTTTACGATCAATGGATCGTTTTATTTGGGGAATTATTAAATATAAAGTTTGTGAGAGCCCGTTAATAACCATTGAAGATTGTATGCAGAGAGTAAGAAATGCATTTCAAAACTTATCACAGAATTCAATTAGAAGAGCTACCCATGAAGAACTAATCCGAAGGTGCGAAAAATGTGTGGAGGTTCGAGGACAGAATTTTGAACAATTATTAAATTAAAATGGAATCATGTTTTTAGTTGATTTTATCTTAGAGCTACTTTAGTTCATGCAAAGTATCTTCAATTCAATTAATAGGCATGTTACAGTGTTTAGTGTTATTTTCCGTTTTTGTGGATATCTAGTAACAAATGTACTACAAGTTCTTGATATTACTTTATGGCATTCTCCATAATTAATAAACAAATTCAAAAAGTCTGCGTGGGTGTAATTTAAACGCGGTGGCATTTTTTGACATAAGAGAATGATGACATTACTGATTGTTTCTAATCATGGCTAATTTGATAAAATGTTTACTTCTTCTTCTTCTTCTTCTTGAATTTCTAAGTAAATCGCAAATATTTCGAACTTAAACACCCACAATGCTTATATCCGAAAAAAAAGAATTATTTTTAATATATTTTTTTTGCTTTAAAATGCTAGGAGTCCTATCATGTAATTCAATACTTCGTCAGTATTAGCTAGAAGAGTAGTTGTTTTGATTGATTCTCCAATAATAAGTGTTTTAAAATATTTACCTAACTAGTATATTAGCGTGCCCAGATTAGGGCAATAATATACAGACAGTAGGTATTTTCATAGTAAATAAAAAGTCTGTAAGTTGTGATTTGCATAATACCTAAATAATATTCTTTAATCATGATAAAAGCAAATAAATAAAAAAATATTAATTTCAAAAATAAATCAAGAATAGGCTTGTAAATAATGAATGAATGTTTCTATACTCTACTGATGAGAACTAACGAGTTCGAAAAACTTGTACAACTTTTCTAGAGTTGAAATAGAATGTGCGGTTCAATAATTGTTGTCAATGACTGAATTTCAATAAATAATTTAAGTATTTTCAATATATTTCTTTGCCTTAAAATGCCAGGAATCCTATCATGTAATTCAATACTTCGTCAGTATTAGCTAAAAGAGTAGTTGTTTTGATTGGTTTTCCAGTAATGAGTGTTTTAAAGTGTTTTCCTAAGTAGTATACTGGGTGACCCGATTACGGCACCAATATACAGAAAGTAGATAATTTCATATTAAATAAAAATGTGTGAATGACTAAATTTAAATAAATGATTAAGTATTTTTAATATACATTTTTTTGCTAAGAATGCTAAGAATCCTATTATGTAATTCAATACTTCGTCAGTATTAGCTAGAAGAGTAGTTGTTTTAATTGATTCTCCAATAATGAGTGTTTTAAAATATTTACCTAATTAGCATGCCCAGATTAGGGCAACAATCTACAGAAAGTAGGTATTTTCATAATAAATAAAAAGTGTGTAAGTTGTGATTTGCATAATACCTAAATGATATTCTCTAATAATGTCTAATTTGAATAAATGTTCTGATGGTAATATGAATTGTGGTCTTCAAAATAAATATTAAGTCATTATTGTATATACCGACACGGTAGCTCAATCGGTTAAGGCGTATTGAGTGGCGAATAGGCTGACCGACTGTCCGACTGACCGACCGACTGTCTATCGCGCTCTGGGTTCCACTCCCGGTATTGACAACACTTGGTGGGTGTGAATGTATGTCTGCGTTTTTCCAAATGTGTAACCCCCTTCCGGACAGCCTTGGATTTGGATTTGGGGGTTGTCTACTATCTGTGGTGTAGTGTGTTTATGTTTATTTCATTAAAGACATACAGACTTTGAATAAAAACTTTGATTTAGCATGTTTACTTCCTACATCAGATACTGCAGATTACCATGGCTTAAGACCACACCACTATATACGAGAATGGGTAGGTAAATCTTATTATCTACCATTACCTGAGGCTGGGAGACGCAGGGAGAAGCCATTTTGCAATGCTTTTCAAGAACCTGAAAATAGCATAGATTTACTAGAAGATGAATATCTCAGAAACTCAAGACAATGGATGTTACAGAACATAGGAACGAAGGAGACAAATGTACGCATTGAAGTACTGGGGACGCGTCGAAAGAAGGGACCCAATACATCTACCAAAGAAAGCGCCTGATAACAAACCAGGAAAGGACCAAGCATACTAAGAACGACCAGTGAAGGAAAAAATGAATACCACACAGAAATCGTAGTGATATATGGTTTGCCAAAATCAGAAGCGGAAGAGACAGAAGACGCAGCTCGAAGCAAAAACACAAAAAAAGGAACAAACACTTCAAATCACAATACAATAATACTACGGGAGCCCACCATAGCTATGCATCCCCCCCCCCTCGATCTTATGAAACAATTTTCTTCCTAAATATTAAACCTAAGGAACTATTTTAAACATGTTCCCAAAAATAAACTGGCTGTACAAAGTGGCAGCCATATTTAAAAAAAAAACAGTTGCCAACGTTGCTTTTATCATTTAACACAAGAAGTAAAAAATGGAGAAAAACTTTTTTTCACAGAAAACAAAGTGCATCAAATTTTCTACAATGCTGTTCCTGTACAATATTTTGATAGGAGTTACCATTTTCTAGAGAAATGATTCGAAAATTAAGAAAACATTGGAAATTCATATATCCGTAAATCATTAAGAGGAAATAACTGTGTCAATTGAAGACCTAAGTGAATAAAGGTGTTATGTAGCATTTTTTAAAAAAATTACTTTATGCAATTTTTGAACACCCCTGATAGAGATTTAACACCCAATAAATGGTGAATTCTAAATTTGTAATATTTTATAGAAACATTTTAATTATAAAGGCGCCATGTCATACATACAACCAGTAATTTTAGTGGATGTACACAGTTTTGGACAGAAAAATCTAGTTTCATAACAGCTTGATATTGTTCTTTAATATTAGTGTAAACAAAAGAACATAACCCAAAATTATCTATTTTATGAGGTATTATTCATTTGAATCGAAGACAAAATAAATAAATTCCAACTCAAAACCGTTTTGTTTAATTTACTCGAAACTTTAAAAATGTGACGTAACACCTTTATCCAGATCTTCAATTATTGTAAGGTATTTACTGGCGTATAATATAACGTTATATTATTAATATAACAAAAGATAAAATAAACTGAAAAAAATTCTTATAAAATAAAATATAAAATTCAATATAAAACGTAAGTATAACATCTCATTCGCTTTCAGATTCACTATCACTGTCTCCCAATACTTCGAATATTTCTTCCAAATCTTCTTCCTCTATTGCTTCATTTATGATATCGTTATCATCCTCACTTTCTTCTATTATTTTTTTATTTGGAATCATCTCCTGAAGAACTTTAGTAAGCGATTGAGACACTATCTTATCTGCTGAACATCAAAAAGGTTCTCCATTTTCTTGCCATCCATAATCATTTCAATAATTTTTTTTTTATTTTATTTTTTTTTATACATTTATCTCGTAAACGGCAACTCATATCAAAGCATTGCATCAAGCAAAAACCGCTGCCCAAGGAATCACTACTTCCACAATCCGGATTTTCTATTCAAGTCACACAACGAAAAAAATTTGTATGTGGAAATAATTGTTTATGGAACTTTAATAATGTAATATTTGAAATCCTCTACCCCAAAAACCCATAAAACGATACCCCACATCGGTAGTGGGGTGGGGGTTTTGATAGGGGGTGATACTGGGGGGGTGGATCAATTAAAAAAATATTTTGAGGTTTCTGGTTATTGTACACACACTAAATCACATTTTTTTTCATCCCCTTTAATAATGGGGTGGGGGTGGTTAATGCCAACATTTTTTTTGAGACCTTAGCTTTTCTTGTCTATATTAAATACCAATTTCATGAACTCTTACCTGCTTGATTTACCTATTTACCCCAAATTTACCCCCTTCGACGGAACAAGATGAAAATACAATCTAGTTCTAGATCTCGTTAAAGTACATATGTGTACCAAATTTCAAGTCAATATTTCATACGGTTCCAGAGTAAATGTGCGCACAAAAAAAGTTACAGACCGACAGAGAGACAAACAGACAGAAATTTTTTTTCGCTCAAACTTAAAATCTCGACGTTTCATGACATTCTAAGCCTATTTGAACAATAAAATTTTTTAAAAATTTGTTTGTCGTTACTATAATACTTCCACTGGATGTGGAAGTAATTGAAGGCAATTTTATACAAAGTATTTTTTGCACACAAAGTTTTCTCTATCTTTTTTAGTTTTTGTGTTAAGATACGGAAATCATATTTATAACAGTTCTTTTGTTAATATGGTCGCCATTTTGTAAACGCAGCCAATTTTTCTTTGAAACACGTATAAAAGTGTTCCTTTAATCCATAAGAAAAAAATTGTTTAGTAGAATCGGGGGGAGTGCACGTATACTCTCAGTGGCTCCCTGGCTACAAGGCAACACATCGCACAAACACCTACACGTCCCATCCTACACTCTTGTAATGTGCGCTAAGAGGCTCTCGCTGCTGACAACAAGCATGACCCAAATCCAACCCAGCGTAGATGTAGTCGGTCCGGCGATAAGTTTTCCGGAAAAACTCTGGCAAATCAAATCAAATCAAATACTATTAATCATAATTACTCAATTCATTATTTTTGTTTCGTTTTCTTCAGTCAGGGACCGGCACATGGGGCAATCAGTCACGAGCCTGGACAATGCATTAAAAATTGACGAAACAGGAACAGGTGGCAACTCGTAATCTATCAGAGCAAAATTTTGTTCAAATAAAATTCACTCGGCAACGCCCCACAATGTGTACTAGCTACTTACGTATTCTATAAACTTGTGTGCTTTTTATGATAGTTCGTCTACTATTAAACTCGCATTAATCTGATATTAAACTGACTAACCCAATTGACCGTTAAATTCAAACAGAATCGCTACATAATTTTACATTATTTATGTCCCCTTTTTTAATGACCCAATCATCTGTGAAATTGCGTAATAACTTTAAAACAAATATTTATAGTTTAAACTACTTTACGTTAATGAAACAAATAAACACGCAGTTTGTTAACGCTATCTTCCCAGCTGGTTTTAAAAACATAACAAACCGCAGACCATATAAAAACTGACCAGTCACTGTAGGTACGAGAAATTTTTACTTTCTCTGTAATAGATATCTTTGCTGTTTAATTGATAGCCTGGATAAAATAATAGAATGCATTTGTAGAGTAATTTATTGTCTGAGAGGCTTCGACATTTTGTTTTTTCTCTTTCTGATCGTTGTTTTAGAGGATTTGATCTAATTCTTCGATTTATTCCATAAAATTAATTTTATTCTTTACTGTCAGTATATTGTGTATTACATTCTACTTTGATGCCTCAACAGTTGCATTTAAGTTCTCATTTATGAAATTTTCACTAGAAATGGAAATGACCCAACATCCAATTAAACCATTACTAATTTGCAATAAAAATCCACTTTCTTCAATTTTATTATAACATATTCAATAAAAATGTTATTTTTTACTACGTGCTCCCTTATTACTACTGAAAATTAAAAAAAAAAATCGAAATGTCAAGCACAGTGAAGAAATTTGGGAAATTATCAAATTTTCTATTGTTATTAATAAAAATTCATATTCCATAATAGCACGCTGCCCGTTACCACAAACCCCAACCAAAACAGCGAGCTTTATCGCAGGGAAACTATAGATATGAAATTCTAAGACACTTTTTCATACGACAAAAGTTCGAAAAACGATACGGGCGGCTGGCAAACGACTTTCCGTCTGTCGAAAAAAGTGTCGTAATTTTTATACCGCGGCGAGGCAGTTCTCGATTGATGAAAAAGACATGAATTAATCGAGAACTGCCATTTTTCATTGGCCTAAGTTCCAATAATATCAATCAAAGTTGTAACAAATTGGAGGCTAAAATTATCAAAGCAGCGAGGCTAAAACATTTTCTAGTGGGGTATATAAAACAATAAAAAATGCGAACTGCCGTTTTCCCTTTTAATTCAGGGAAATTAGCTAACAAAAGGAGGAAATCTGGACAATTAAAAATTTATTTTTAAATCGAATGATTATCGATATCTGTCCGCATAGGTAGTTAGTATATGTACTTCACACACCCCAATTACGCTGGCAGATGAAAATTCCGAACGGCGCACGCGCTAACCGGAAAAAGAAACTAAAATTTATTTTTCTTTTTCCGGTTGTTTAATTTTTTTTTATGTACCATTTTTATTACTTCTCGTTGGAAAATAATATCAAATAATATCAGTATCTATATCAGCTAAAATGGTAATAATGTCGATTAGTCGAATATCATTAAAACCTCCTAAATAATTCCAAAATGTAACACAAACGTATTTGTTTGGCTATGAGATACCTCACTATTTATACCTCAAACTTCTCGTCCTGTTATTAACTGACAGGGAGTCATCATTAAAGATTTTGCATAAATGAAAGCCGGCATTTATTCACAAGAAAATCAGAATATTCAGAAAATTGTTATATCAACATACCATTTTATTTCATTGTAGATAATTTACTATTTATAAATAAATAAAATAAATAAATGGCAATTCGTTTTGTGTGAAATATTAAAATAATAAAGAGAAACCTTCCTCTAATTAAACTTGTGGCGGTATGGTCCTCTCATTATAATATCGTTCGTGTAGACAAAAAAATTTATATTGCAAATTAATTATTATTAATAAATTATTGTAAATGCTTATTGATGTGTAAAAATAAAATACTTGAGAATGGTTTATGGAAATGCAATAAGAATATTTTGTTATTTCTAATGATCTGAAAATAATTTTTCTATAAGAATATTTAGAAGTATGTAAAAAAAAGTTATAGGTAAAATACCGACAGCCACCTCCTAAAACTACACCTTAAGCAGAAGAGAGGGTTTGACTAATACTATGCATTCTATCTCGTGGGTGGTGTGGAAACGAATGCAACTTAAATAATATTTTTCAGAAACTGTAAATTTACCCCATGGGCATCAGATGCATAGGACGCGAGATATTTGCAAAAAACTTTGACCCTAAAAATTTCGTGTATGGCACTTGTCGAATGGATCCTTCATTAGATTTTCTTAAGAGGCTCTGGTTAACATTAATTTTATTTGTATCAAAGTGAATAAATATGGATTAATTAATATTTAATATGAGGCTGTTTTCGGTAATCCAATCGTGAGCACTGCCTAATTGTTCATTTGCCTTTGAGATTAAATCAGCAGTTCTTTCGGCAGTTATGAGTACAGAAGCATCATCAGCAAAAAGAATTGAATTTGTACTACAAAAATTGTTAACATAAGTTATGTACAGGGCAGGGCAGACTCTTTTGGCACACCTACTGTAAGTTCCATTTAAATAGATTTGATGTTCTCTACTTGTAGATAATGTTTTCTGCCATGCAGGTAACTTCTAAACCATTCCAGTGATACACCTCGGATGCCATAATTCTCTAATTTCTTGAACTATACCTGATGATGAATATTTCCACGTTGTGGTACTTTTACTAGAAAATCTCATGCAGGAGTCATTTATACGTAAAAAAGGTCCACTTGACAGAACTTGATAATTCCAATCGTTTTCGAGTAAACTGCCGCAAGGATTTCAAGAATTCTTTGAAAAACAAATTCAATTTGAAAAGGACAAATTGTATTTATTAAAAGTGTGCTTTGGTGATGTCTTAGTTCTGTCAAAATGTCAAACTAATGAAATTGTAGGTAAATCACAGAACTAAGACGTCACCAAAACACACTGTTCAATAAATACAATTTGTCCTTTTCAAACTGAGTTTGTTTTCCAAGAATTCTTGAGATCTAAGCGGCAGTTTTCTCGAAAACGGTTGGAATTATCAAGTTCTATTAAGTCTATCTTTTTTACGTAGAAATGACTCCTGCATGAGATTTTCTAGTCAAAAGTGCCAAAACAGTTCGTAAAAAAGAGAGAAAATATTCATCATAAGGTATACCTCATGAGGCGCCCTCCATGTGCTAGCATGATGTGATACATAAATTATTGTTTCTCAGCTTAAAAAAATGTTTCCTTACCAAATTGGAAGAAGATCGGTCAAGAGGTAGTTGACATATTGCAAAAAAAAAAAGAAATACAATTTTGACACCTTTCCACCTTTCTTTTTCCACAACAACAATTTACTAAAGCATGTTTGGCTATATCCTCATATTTTGGTCCAAAGAATCTACCCTTAAATCATGGCCTGTTATTAATGCTCCACCACCCTGTATAATTGAAAAATGTTTTGGGCGTAGAGCAGATAACTTTCATATAAGCAAAATAAAAATGTTCAGTAAATATTAGAGCCAAAATAAAAGAAGATATTCTTAAAAACTACGACATATAACTGTTATGTACTCATTGTTATCAGAACTAAATTCCATAAAATATTAATTTCAACAATTTCTTAAAGTGATTCTAAAAAACGATATATTGATCTTCAAAGTCACACTTGTTATGATTTTTTTGTAATATTCTCCTATTTGTAGCTTTTCAAAAACTGATAATATGGCATATCCTATTAAAAAAGATTAAATAGAGAATAAGACTACTTTAACCGAATTTGGAATGACTGTTTTAATAAGCCCACAAATCTGTTTTATAATACACACAATTTATAGCATCAGGGGGTCAAAAAGGACATTAGCTCGCTTTAAAAAAGTCGTGAAATGGGATTTTCATTGCAAATTGGCCATATATTACTAAAAAAAAGTGATTTGGTGTTGTTGTTTAATTGTTGAAATAAATAATACGTGCCTCAGGGATCGATATTAGGCCCCTTATTGTATATTCTATATACAAACGACTTGGCTTCAATAACCGATAACTATTTAGTACAGTATGCCGATGATAGCACACTGATATTCAATGGGAGAGATGAAGTAGACATACAAAACAATATAGTTAAAGCCTTAGATATAGTAGAACGATATTTCACCTCATTAAACCTAAAATTAAATAAAGACAAAACTCAAGTTATTAATTTCTCAATTCAAAAGGGTAATAATATGACAATAATAAATAAAAATAATACTCTCATATCAAATGAAAATCTCTCTTTTCTTGGAATACAACTAGACACAAGGCTAGATTGGAAAGTACACATTGACTCATTAGCACAAAATATGGCCAGTTATTGCTATGCGCTTAAAGTCATCTCTCAAAATATTAATACTGAAGCTGCTTTTATGGCACATCACGCTTATATACAGTCAAGAATCCGATATGGCATTATTTTCTGGGGTATCTCTTCTGAGGCAAATAAAATTTTTGTTCTTCAGAAGAGATGCTTGAGAAATATACTAAATATGAGACAGACAGAATCCTGTAAACAAATATTTTTTCAAAATAAATTACTAACTCTAATATACGTATACATCTATGAAGCACTCATTTTTGTAACAGAAAGTAGTTCTTTGTTTGAAAATGATGAAAGAAGACACGTGCATCACACAAGAAATAAACATGGTCTGGTAACAAATGTTCCAAATTTTACGTATGTCCAAAAAAATGTACCCTACTCTATTATAAAAGTGCATAATAAGTTACCATATGATATTAAGACTCAACCAATAAAAGTATTAAAAAATAAACTGAAAACCCCTCTAATAAACAAGACCTATTATATATATATATATATATATATATATATATATATATATATATATATATATATATATATATTATACTATTGACGAATATTTCAATGAGAACCAACTTTAACATTTTTTTATAGATTTTACTGTTTTTGTATATAGCTTATTTCAGCACCTTAACTATTATATGTTCGTAAAAGTACAGTATACATTTATAGTCTTAGTTCTAGTGTGTAATTAAATATTTTTATTTGTATATTAGTTTTCTGTATTATTCTGTATTAATGCCATGTATTATTAGTATTTTTTTCTGTTTTTTGACTTGTTCAACGCCTACTGGACAATATATTATTTTTTTACATGAACTAATAAACTGTTTGTCTATCTATCTATCTATCGGTTACCCCTCGAAATGATGGTTTAGATATATAATTAACTATGCACGGTACGTATGGAACAAACGTACTTGTCCTATGATTGCAATTAACCGATTATTTTGATTGCAGCACGATCAAAATGCTACTGCGACTTACCAACATGATTTACTTTTATTTGTCAACATTACTGGAACAACTTTTTGTGTAAAACTAGCTTGATCCAAGGCGTGAAGTGTCGTTATTGCCTTATTGAAAATAGGAATACAGTTTCAAATAAAATCTAGCACCACGTTACTAAGAATATATATTTAAACTGCTTTTCAAAATGAACACTCAGGATCCGTAATATTTTACTGTAATGTTCGCAATGAAAATATCAATGAATAAAAAACTTGTTCAATAATATGTAGCTGATGGCTGTGTGGCTTATGGTCAAATATCTAAAAAAGTTAGCTTCACCACAAATTCTCTAACATTCGTGATTCGACGATGCCTACTTTCAAATCCAAATTCAAATATTTATTGTTCCTTTTTGATCATGTACATGATATAAGACAAGTCATTGAAACATTGAAACACTATTTTACACAATAGTTAAATAATATAGAAGCTTATACTAAAAGTCATCAAATATAGTGTAAAACGCAGTTGTATAAGACGGAGACAAAGAATACTGAAAAATGTACGGTACAATACAGAATTTGTAAGCAGGAGTAAAATGAAAAGACAGAAAAAAACGGAACATATGGGTTCATGTTAACTTGCTGTGTATTAGTAGACGACCTGTTCCGAAATATTAGGGTATAGAACAGAATATTTATCTGATAAAAATATCTTTAGTTTTTTCCTGATATTTTATGTCATCCGGTAGACCGTTAAATAATTTCGGGCCTGTAAATCTTGGAGACTTACTTGTGATTTTTAATCTGGCACAAGGTTCATGGAATTTATTTTTTTGTCTTGTATTGACAATATTGACATTGTGGTTGTCACTATTTAAAATAAAACTGTTTATATTTCTAAAAACTTATATACAAATTTCGAAAATACATGTGCCAGGTAAGGTAAGAATTTTATTTTCTATAAAGATATCCCTGCACGTGTGAATATTCGGTATACCAAATGTACATCGTAAGATACGTTTTTGAGCAATAAATACATTTGAAGACATGATAGAGTCTCCCCAAAGACAGATACCATACCTTAAACGTGAATCAACTTGGGCGTAATAAATTAATAAGTTGTTCTCTTCTCTAATGTTTCGGAACAGGAAATACACATATCAAAGTTTCGCAATGATGCTTCCAATTTAGACATTCGTCCAAATATATCCCTAAAAACTATCACATTCCCTTTGCCTACCGTGAATCTGATAACTTGAGTTTTTTCGGTATTGAGATACAGGGTATTATGAGAAAACCAATGGTTTAAAGTGTTTAAAATAGCATTACAATTTTGTTACAAAATATTATCAAATGGATTTGATATTATCACAGAAATGTTGTCAGCATACATTGTTAAATGTGCGGTTGATGGCAAAAAATCAATATTATTAATAAATAAGATAAAAAGCCTAAAATAGAGCTCTGTGGAACACCTACAGTTGAATTTATACATTTTGAATTAATACTACATACGGTGTTATCGTTTTTATGTTTTAAACATACATATTGGCTCCGATATTCGAGGAATGTAGTGATCCAATTTAATGACAGACCCCGTATACTATAATCAAATAACTTAGATATTAACAGACGATTGATGCAGTCGAATGCCCTGCTGAGATCACAAAATACACCAACAGGACATTCTCTCGCATCAATGAATTCTAAAATTTTATTTAAAAAAGAATACATTGCCGTACCGGTCGACATGCCACTAGAAAAACCATGTTGGTTTTTTGTAATTATTTTAAAAGTTTCTAAATAATTTACCAGCTTGTCTAGATAACAGTATTCGAAAATTCAAAGGGCTCGGTTACAGGCCTATAATTTTCGAATAGTTGGGCATTCTTTTTCTTAAAAATAGGTACCACCTTTCCGGTCTTTAGCCTATTCGGAAACGTTCCTGTTTCAAAAGATAAATAAATAATATATTATGTTAATGGTTTAATAATATAAGGCATTACTTTTTTTATTATAAAACAGGGAATATCATCTGGGCCAGCGACTTTTTGAATTGAATTTTGACTTTTTGGTTTGAATTGAGATGTCGCGTTGTTATATGTCATCATGGCATCCTGATTACAACACGCGATGATTATATATTGTATGGGTAACAAATCAGGTGGTCTCGCAGACCAAGGAAATACAATAACATTGAGGCACTGTCCACTACGAGCGCCATAACTATTACGAGGAAATTCAATCCGATCGAATACCTTTAAAGATTGGTAACGGCGCAGGGACAAATTCAAATAAGTTGTTTTTATTATGCAAATTCTTTTATCAACAATATTTCATGTCACATATGAAAATCCAGTAGAAGACAAACATTAATCACGAATAATGATATAGCGGAAATCAAGATAAAAGTTATACAGAAGCTCTGCAAACAATGCTTGACAGCGCCTAATTTCTCAAAATATTTTATACAAATATTTTTCTGTAAATATCATTTCATCCAATCACGCTCCCAATTTTTTCATTAATCATTCTTGGTTATTAACTTAAGATGCCATCCAAATATATTTAAATATAATGGAGAGACATTTTTATAGCTATTTGCTAAATCAAATAGATATATCAAAACCACAGAAAAAAATTATAGAAGTACAGAAGTCTATTTGATAACACACTAAATTCAAATATTGAATAAAAAAATAGCCATCTATGTGTAAGTATGTGTGTATGTCTATAGACCATGTCTAAACATGACATCTTCTGTTAAAATTTTTATTTAACTTTTGGAACATACACGGTGTCCAAAGAGTCTGGAAACGGTCAAATATCTGGAGAAATACACATTGGATCCAAAAAAGAAAAAAGACGTCCTTAATAATTTTGAAAGGGCTATCCAACGATACCAAACGCGACCTCCTACCCCCATCTCTTGGAGTGGAGCGTGGGGCAACTTCAAAATCTTAAATGGTTATCTCTATTTTTTATTGCAGAATCAGATTCTACGGCAAAAATTACGTCAAGTTTGTCTGAAACGTTTTTTTAGATTCGTGACAGATGGCGCTGTAATCGCAAAAATATTTCTTTTCATAAATTCTAAAAAAATTCTACGTAAGAATGAAAAATAATAAAGTACGAGTTCATGTTCTTGAAAAAGCCATTCAATGGTGTTAAATTTTTTACCCTCATCTGTGGCATCTGTGGGAGCTCCCTCTAAGTAAAGGAAAACATCTAAGATAGTTAGTTAGTTTGATAGTTGGCCCAGAGATGGCGCGCGGTGTCTCAATCTACATTGAGAAAAAAATGTTGGCACTCACAGAGACTATTCTTTAGTACAAAAACTACTGGTTTGAGAAGGTGCCAACATTTTTTTTTGAAAAGCACCAGTTTTAGCCCGTTTTAGGCCAATAGTCAAATTTTTGGCCAAAAATCTGGAAATGAGCAAGCAGAAAATGTTGGCATATGGCTTTTCAGCAATGAGCATTGACAACAACAATTTTCCGCCTGGTCAGAAAGTGTTATTCTACTTTACAATTTTGGCCATCATTGATGTAGCCAGTTCTGCCAATTGCACGGAGAAAAAAAGTTGGCATATGTCGAATGTTGATCGCCAAGTACTCTCTTCAACTAACGCCAAGCCCCAATGTGTTATACTTTGTTCCACAATTGAATATTTTCTGCGCCAAAACGGTCAGGGGAGGAGGTCGGACTCACATAAGATAAAATACTCAGAAAAATATTTGCTAAAACATAACAGCAATGCCAACATGTTAGATCCCAGGCCCCATATATGTAGTATATCTCCTAGACTATTAGTGTGCAATATAAAATGTTACTGTGAGCTGAAGATTTAAAGTTATATGATGCAATTAATACTGTCGATGACTGTCACAAGCTTCAAGAAAATCTTAACTGTTTCATCAACAATGACACTGGCTACTAAATATGATTTTCTAATTCATTATCGTATAATATTAACGACTTATAATTCGTTGTGCGGTTAGTTTTAAGGTGAAACGAGAGATGCGAACCACGGCTGAGATATTCTCCGACGCGTTTAAAGTCACGTACACATACAATACTGACAGGGTGCCACCAAGAATAGTCCTGTTTCAATTTCTCGATTGTTTTTAGGATAAGAAATTTGATAATTAAAAAAATAAATGTCCTGGTAGACCCCAGGAGGAGAAGCGTGTGTCCCTGTTTTTTCTCCTTTGTTGATCTTCAATATTTATTTTTTCATTGTCGACATAGGTTAATTGGAATAAATGGTTTTTTTAGGGTAGCGGTTGGCTGTATGGCTAGTGGTCAGATAACAAAAAAAAAATTGATAATTTAATTTCTGATACAAAAAGCATATTTTACACTTTCTGGATGA
Organism: Rutpela maculata; assembly: GCA_936432065.2. Classification (NCBI taxonomy): domain Eukaryota; kingdom Metazoa; phylum Arthropoda; class Insecta; order Coleoptera; family Cerambycidae; genus Rutpela; species Rutpela maculata. Next base: position 20,315,601 of record OW386285.2, read on the forward strand.
AAAATTTTACTTTCGATCTAACTGAAAGTGCTATAAATTCTTGATTTTCAAATAGCCCCCTGTATACAGGGTGATTCTTTTAAGGCGGCCATTAGAATATTTTCCACTTGCAGATGAGATAGAGATTTGAGATTTGGTACCCTACCATAGTCGACCATTGCGGGTCCGAAAAATAATAATTTCAAGATGGCGGTACTTCCGGAAATATCGGAAGTCGATACCAACTTGCTTATTTTAACCTATATATTTTTGACTTTTCGAAATGATCATAAAATTCTGAGTCAAAACATGTAGCACTCCCTATACCTAAACCGAGCAGTTTCGGAGATATATGACATTTTATAAAAAATTTGACAGGTGCAACGGTTTGCAAGAACCGTTATAACTTTCTTCGTGTAGGAGATCCTTATTTGCTCTTTGGTACGTAGAAAGAACACAAGATGAGCTACTCTTTACAAAAAAAAATAGATTCCAAAATAGTATACCAAGTGTTTTATTTTTCTCGTTACATTTTGTCAAATTCAAACCTCAAAAACTTATTTATTTCAAATGGAACACCCTTAATTTTTTTACATCAAATTATGTTAAATTAAATTCCCTTTTTTCTAGTGTAGCATTTTAGTTACAACTTTTCGAAATATTGGCGATTTTCTTAAATGTCCAAGAATTTTTAGTAAAAATTGCCATCAACTTACCCATGATTAGAAACAATCATTAATGTAGTCATTCTCTTTTGTTAAAAAATGCCAGTACGTTTAAATTACTTACACCCATGAAGACTTTTAGATTTGTTTATTATTTATGGAGAATGTGATAAAGTAATAATACCACGAACCAAGAACATGTAACACATTTGCTAATCGATACCGACTTTATTGTTTCAGTTGTTTCATAGGCTTCTCCGTTTTTTTGGATAAATTATAATTTTCAACAAAAACTTGCGAAAAGTTCAAAGTACATGTGTTAGATATAGGACATGCTGATATAAGTCCACCTCAAATCTAATTCTACATCGATTACCATAATAAAATTTAGTACATGCCATTTGACAGAGCCAAATATTCTAAAATTATCCAATATGTGGTTTACAGTGGATGGTGGACGGTTTCTGTTCTTGTGGGTATCGAGTAGCAAATGTATTACATGTTCTTGGTATTACTTTATCACATTCTCCATAAATAATAAACAAACCTAAAAGTCTTCGTGGGTGTAATTTAAACGTGTTGGTGTTTTTTAACATAAAATAATGACTGACATTAATGATTGTTTCTAATCGTGGGTAAGTTGATGGCAATTTTTATTAAAAATTTTTGGACATTTAAGAAAATCGCCAATATTTCGAAAAGTTGTAACTTTAACCCCAACAATGCTTATACTAGAAAAAAGGGAATTTAATTTAACATAATTTGATGTAAAAAATACAGGGTGTTCCATGTGAAATAAAAAATTTTTGAGGTTTGAATTTGACAAAATGTAACGTGAAAAATAAAACACTTGGTATATTATTTTAGAATCTATTTTTTTTGTGAAGAGTAGCTCATCTTGTGTTCTTTCAACGCACCAAAGAGCAAATAAGGATCTCCTACACGAAGAAAGTTATAACGGTTCTTGCAAACCTTTGCACCTGTTAAATTTTTTATAAAATGTCAAATATCTCCGAAACTGCTCGGTTTAGGTATAGGGTGTGCTACATGTTTTGACTCAGAATTTTATGGTCATTTCGAAAAGTCGAAAATATATAGGGTGTTCCATTTAAAATAAGCAAGTTGGTATCAACTTCCGGTATTTCCGGAAGTGCCGCCACCTTGAAATTATTATTTTCGGCCCCGCAATGGTCGACTTTGGTAGGGTACTCTCAAATCTCTATCTCATCTGCAAGTGGGGGAAATATTCTAATGGCCGCCTTAAAAGAATCACCCTGTATATTTTTGCATATTTGGCTTCCTTGATATTCTCGTTAGAACGATATATTACAAGTAGGCATTTGGTTTTAAAATGGTGTCATGATTTCGAAAAAGTTAAGCTAAGTTGGCTACGGCAATACTGTGTTTTCAAATAGTTTAGTCAGTAGTCCTTGACTATAGTGTATAAATGTCATTTTTATCATTTAAATAAAAGTTTATAACATGCAAACTCGTCACTTTTTAGAAACTATTACTCCATTTTACAGACAAATGCTTACATACCTGATTTGTATCACACCAAAGAAGGAGTATCGATAAGCTAAGAAAATTGACCCCAATATGACAAAAAATTTAACTATATTTTTTTATATTTTTCATTATTTCAGTAAAATACAGGACACTAACTTAACGCTTCATTAAATTAAAAGTAAAAATGACTACGTTTTCTTCCCGAGAAAAATCGACAAACTGAGCAAACTGAGGTCGAAATGGCTTTTTTTGGAAAATTGTGCCCTTTTTTTACTATATCGAGTTTTTTTAGACATGAGCGAATTTTTTAGCAGTTTAATTTTTGTATTTTTATATTTGTTGACGTCTAAAGAACAACATGTAAAAAATTCACCATGCTAAAAAAATGCGCTCATGTCTAAGAAAACTCGATATAGTAAAGAAAGGGTACGATTTTCCAAAGAAAGCCATTTTGACCTCAGTTTGTCGATTTTTCTCGTGAAGAAAACGTAGTCATTTTTACTTTTAATTTATTGTAGCGTTAAGTTAGTGTCCTGTATTTTACTAAAATAATGAGAAATATAGAAAAAAATATGGTTAAATTTTTTGTCATATATTGGGGTCAATTTTCTTAGCTTATCGATACCCCTCCTTTCAATTTTGTATTCCTACAACCAATCGGGAAATTGGAATTGAACTAATTTCGTTGTCACCCGTTATATGCAAATAACAATAAGAAATGTGAGTTTAGAAGAGATGAAAGGTGTAGCCAAGAAGGGACAATAATACTAAAATGTTAGTAAGCTAATCTACAGTAAATTAATTTGTTAAATTTAGTATAGCACTGAAAAGTAGTACCCATATTACCACAGAGAAATATTATCGAGGGCGCCGCAACTCGAAAATCTGAAACAAAAACAATAGTCACTAGCATGTAGTTCTAATAATATACACAGAATATCCCAAAAACTGTGCATATAATGTAAAATATTTTAGTAAAAAGTTATGTTTAATTGTTCTCGGCTATAATAAATTAAATTGAATCTTGTAATATTTTTACAAATAGGTAATTTGGGTTCAGGGAGGGTCAAAATACGCGAATTGCGATGCTGGAACTAGTAAGGTTTATTAGCAAGGACTTTGAAAATGGGAACTCCACGCTGGCACGTTTTATAGATTTAAGTAGAGCATTTGACTGTGTTTGAAGTTTAACTTGATAAGCTAACGTTTTATGATTTTAGAGGTGTGGCACTTGAACGTATGAATTTTTAATTATCGGATAGATATCACTGTGTGTTTCGTAAGGATAAGTTCAGCAACAAGCTGCTAGTACCTAGAACACGGTGTTTTGCAAGGTTGTGTACTGCGGGCGTTACAATTTTTAATATACATAATGACTTTCCTGATGTTATGTCAATTTTTACGGTCCTTTTTGCTGATGATACTTTTTGCGAGCCAGTTGAAAAGACTGACAGTAATGTTGCTGACATTATAAATAATATTATAATTGGAGCCTCTGATTGGTTCAATGTAAACAAGTTATGCTTAAATACAAATAAAACAAACTCTGAGACCATGAAGTTTCTAGATCTGACTATAAATTGACTGAATAAATTGATGATCTGGCTAAATTGAATTAGCATCACATATCACGCAGCGTCGATGTTCCTGATTAATTTTAAAGCCGTTAGAGATCCTAGAATATTCTGATTTTGTACATTTCGCTCTAAAATTAAGAGATCTTTTGAAAAATGTAATAAAAACAACTAAATGAGCCCATTGGGGTACATTCAACCAAATTTCAGACGTTTTCATTGTACGAAAAGGGCCTTAAGAACTTTAGCGGGCGTGAATAACTTGAAAGTTGTGAATCATGGTTCGACTTTACCATCACAAATAATCTATTATCACTTAATTTAGATAAAGGTACATCTGAGCGAATATACCAAGAATAGTGAAACTCACGAATACAACACTCGTGATCGGGATAACAAACACTGCGCCAGAGATTGGCCTATACAAAGAGATCGATTTTAGAACTGACCTATTCAATTCACATTCAAATAATAATAAAAAATTGCCCACTAGACAATTCAAAACAAAATTAAAACTACACATTTTACTCAATGCTGATTATGATCTATCAGTTTTTAATTATATGGAAATCTGTGTTTTTATATGTAATATGTTGTTTGTTATGGTGTTGACAATATTCAGAATATATTCTAATAGTTACTTAGTTATGAAATATATTATGCAAACTTCATAATAAGCATAAAAATTTAGCGGAGTGAAGATAGCAATCTTTTTAGCAGTCCTCCATATTTTTCTTTCTTTTACATCGTGTAAATTATTTTCAGTGGAAAAATAGCTTTATACATATATTTCAAGAAAACAGAACAAATTTCGAGGGGCTGATGGTAGCAATCCACAAAAAGTAAAATATTCTTTTTGCACCTTTTTTTTAATATCGTTTGTGAATTAACCATTTTTGGTGAAATAATAGCTATATACATTATTTCAAGAAAACACAGCAAAATCCGATATAGGTAGGGGCTGACGGGGTAGCAATCCGCAAAAAGTAAAATATTCTTTTTGTAACTTTTTGAATATCGATTGTGCATTGGCCATTTTCGGTGGAATAATAGCTATATGCATATATTCCAAGAAATCACAACAAAATTCGATATAGGTAGGGACTGACGGGGCAGCAATCCACAAAAACTAAAATATTCTTTTGATAACTTTTTTAATATCGTTTGTGCATTAACCATTTTCGGTGGAAAAAAAGTTGCAAAAAAATATTTGACTTTTTGTGAATTGCTAGCCCGTCAGCTCCTAACTAGATCGGATCTTTTTCTGCTTTCTTGAAATATATCTTTATAGCTATTATTCCATCAAAAATGGTTAAGGCACAAATCATATTAAAAAAGTTACAAAAAGCTTGTGGATTGCTACCCCGTCAGCTCCTATCTATAGTGAATTTTGTTCTGTTTTCTTGAAATATATGTATAAAGCTATTTTTCCACTGAAAATAATTTATTGTAACGTTCAAGCCCTCATAACTTGAAAAGCAGTCATAGCCGAGACTTGGGCCCATGAGAACTTTTGCTCAGAAAAGCAAAAACTACATATCTACACACTACACACACACTACAACATACCCAAATTTCAGAAAATTCGACTGAGAGCCAATTTCCATAAGGTTTGTGGGCCGACTTCCGGTTTCGATGCAAGATACATGAAAATCAAATTTTTAAACGGGACAGCTTGTATATTTTACATATTTGCATCCTGCTGGCCAAATTACATATGAATTGTTCGCATTTTCAAAAAATATAAAAAAAAAATTATCAAAATATTTCTTTTTTTAATTATTATAAATTTAGTACAAATAGAAAGTAGACATTATGCATATCATTTTCTTCGTAATTTAAAGATCTAAGTAAATAACAGGTTGCCCCATGTTGTTGTTCCATTTAAAAAAACTAGTTTTCGTTGAAAAACCAATATCGTTGAACTTAATGAAGAATAACTCGTGTTTAATGTTAGTATCTTAAGAGATAATATTTTAAAGGTGCTTGTAGACCGATTTTTAACAATTTTGGCAAAATCGTGGCTTTCTATGATTAAAACTAAAAATTAACAAATCTATATTTTTTGAAAATCAAAATAATATTTGAGGGTCAGATCATATGTATTTTTGCAAGATCCAAATATGCAAAAATATACAGATTGTTCCATTTAAAAATTTGATTTTCATGTCAATTGCATGGAAACCGGAAGTCGGCCATTTTGGTTCTTTACATCATATAATTGGAAATTTCATCTCATATCATTACACCAAATTTGAAAAAATTCATTTGCCCATTAAAAAGTTACAAGAGCGACTGAGCCACTCGGTATACTTGTCTATTATGTAATTATATATTTATATTTATGTTACGTGCCACAGTGCCATCTAAGTCTTTGACTGTATTAGAAGTCTATCTTAATCTTCTTATGTAATATACCGTGCGTGTAATTTCCCATTAGGCATGTACATTCACGTAGCGCGAGAAATATGACAACACCGGCAGCCGTAAATTCGTCCATCGGTGGAGCATTCCAGCTCTGTTATTTCATTTCAGCCAGCTGGCACACGCGATGTTGCAATTCTACTCCCCATGCCTAGCCCGCGACTACACACACGGTATTAGTTTTGCAAGTTTCTTATTACTTCCACATCCGGTGGAAGTATAGTAACGACAAAAAAATTTTTTTTAATTTTTATTGTTCAAATAGGCTTAGAATGTCATGAAACGTCGTGATTTTAAGTTTGAGCGAAAGAAAAAATTTCTGTCTGTCTGTCGGTCTGTAACTTTTTTTTTGTGCGCACGTTTACTCTGGAACCGTTTGAGATATTGACTTGAAATTTGGTACACATATGTACTTTAACGAGATCTAGAACTATTATTATTTTCATCTTGTTCCGTCGAAGGGTTGGGGGGTAAATGGGGGTAAATTTGGGGTAAATAGGTAAATCAAGTAGGTAAGAATCCATAAAATTGGTATTTAGTATATACAAGAGAAGCTAAGGTCTCAAAAAAAATTTTGGCATTTTTTGGTTTTTGGGGTAGAGGATTTCAAATATTATATTATTAAAGTTCCATAAACAATTATTTCCACATACAAAATTTTTTCGTTGTGAGTGACTTCGATAGAGAATCTGGATGTGGAAGTAGTGATTCCTTGGGCAGCGGTTTTATATATGTTTATATTTATATTATATTGTTTGACATATCAAAACACAATGGTGTAATTTCTTTTTGACTAATAAAATTACTATTATTATTGATCCTAGTATAGTACCTTGCAGTACGCATAATTCAACTATTTGTTCATCACTTTTTATTGTATTTATTTCACAATATTCATGTCTGCCTTTTCAATAAATTTTAAATAATCAGTTTTGTATGGATCCAGTTTTATCAACACGAGATGAAATCAGTTGTAACCGTGTAAATAATATACGCACATAAATGAATTTAGCTGCTAATAATATATAATTAACGCTGATCTCGATAATTTTACTACTACCTAATTACCTGCACCTAGCGAGATTACTAATTATCGTTGAAAACCATTTAATACTACAAACAATGAATGTCTCAGAGCGTAAATGATTTATTAACGAATACGCGTATTTGCTGAAATTTAAATGGTGTCATGAATATTACGCAGCATCGGTACATAAATTAAGACTAATCTGCAAATGTACCACATGTTAAATAGCAACAAACATTCACAACAATTTAAGACGAGCATATGTTGTGTCCACACGAAGCACACAACACAGCAACGATTATGAGCCGGAACGTTTCCTTCCGGTACCGGCAATTAGTACTATCAGCTGACCGATGAGATTGTTCACCTTGTGTGCGCTGCACTTGTAAGCAGCGAAAATAAAAGTGTCGCGTGACGCAAAGATTCACGTGCGCGTTAGGATGGAGGTCAATTGTCCACTTTTAGTCCATGTAAAACGTGGGGTTTGACGCTCGGAATGCCCCCCTCATCGGGACCACTTTAGTTCAATAAAGATATCATTTTTCAAAAAAATTTCTCTCGGCAAGCTGATTTTTTCAGGGTCGATGGTCCCGAGTATCCGACCAAAAAGTCACAGCCAACACCCCTTGTAGGCTGTTGCAATAGGGGTGGTTTCTTACTTTTTTTTTTTAATTTTTTTTCCATCTTGTACATAATAATATTATCTACAACTTTGCCTAATAGAATTTTTTGGTAACTTTGATTTTTGACGGTCCAGCGCCCATTATATGGGAAAACATTCACCATATTTATTTATTATGGTTCAGGAAATATACAAACAAAAAGCTGAATAGCTGGTTTTTGAGTTTGATTGAGAACTGTCTCCTGAGTCTCCAACCAAAAAATCGCAGTCCAACCCCTTCGGGGTTTGGCGCAATAAGGGTGGTCTCATTATTTTGGGGCGTTTTTTTTTTTTTTTGGGTCACGTACTTCAAAATTTCATTTGAACATCTCTATTATATATGCTTAAATGTTAAAAAATAAACAATCTGGAAAAGCGGTGTGACTTTTATTAAGTACAAGTGCAGGGTTGATTGGGAACTGCCTCCTGAGTCTCCAACCAAAAAAATGCAGTCCAACCCCTTCTGGGTTTAGCGCAATAGGGGTAGTCTCTTTATTTAAATATATCCACTTGTACTTAATAAAAGTCACACCGCTTTTCCAGATTGTTTATTTTTTAACATTTAAGCATATATAATAGAGATGTTCAAATGAAATTTTGAAGTACGTGACCCAAAAAAAAAAAAAAACGCCCCAAAATAATGAGACCACCCTTATTGCGCCAAACCCCGAAGGGGTTGGACTGCGATTTTTTGGTTGGAGACTCAGGAGACAGTTCTCAATCAAACTCAAAAACTAGCTATTCAGCTTTTTGTTTGTATATTTCCTGAACCATAATAAATAAATATGGTGAATGTTTTCCCATATAATGTGCGCTGGACCGTCAAAAATCAAAGTTACCAAAAAATTTTATTAGGCAAAGTTGTAGAGAATATTATTATGTACAAGTTGGAAAAAGAAAATAAAAAAAAAATAATAAACCACCCCTATTGCAACACCCTACAAGATGTGTGGACTGTGACTTTTTGGTTGGATACTCGGGAGACACCACTCCATCGACCCTGAAAAAATCAGCTTGCCGGGACTTATTTGTGAGCACCCCCTATAGAGAAGGTCGACTTTTACTGTACTACTTGCATCATATGTTTTTTGGGCCGCTGATCACGAAAATTGAGCTCTAAAAATAGTGCGGGTTTTGGGTTTTTTTCCGCGGTAATGTTAATAATACTGTAAAATAATGTTATGAATGTGCTAATTGTAATGATATTTTGCCAGTTCAGTATGTTCATTTAAAATAAGGACAAATGTTATGCCGAAGGGGTTAAAACTACCCCTAAATTGACGTAAAATGGAAAAATGAAACGTCGAGATTTTGAGTTTGAGCGAAAAAAAAATTTCTGTCTGTCTGCCTGTTGGTCTGTCTGTCTGTCGGTCTGCCTGTAACTTTTTTTTTGTGCGCACGTTTACTCTGGAACCGTTTGAGATATTGACTATTGACTTGAAATTTGGTACACATATGTAGTTTAACGAGATCTAGAACTAGATTATATTTTCATCTTATTCCGTCGAAGGGTTGGGGGGTAAATTGGGGTAAATTTGGGGTAAATAGGTAAATCAAGCGGGTAAGAGTCCATAAAATTGGTATTTAGTATATATAAGAGAAACTAAAGTCGCAAAAAAATTTTTGGCATTAGCCAACGCCATTACCACCCCCATTATTAAAGGGGATGAAATTGTGATTTAGTGTGCATAAGAACCAGAAACCTCAAAATATTTTTTTACTTCATCCATCCCCGCCCCTAGCCCCGCCACTTCAGGGGAGAGGGGGGTGGGAAGGTTCCTTTTTTCGATTCTTCGCTTATAACTCGGAAACGATGCATCGTATGGGAAAAGGTAATCTATGCAAAATTAAACGTAATTAAATTTTCCACAAGAATGTTTATATCCATTTTCTTCCTATGTGTTATAGTTGTTAGATGTTCGCCAGCGAAAATCTATCGATTAATAAAAAAAAATCAATTATATGTACCTTGTATATTTCTATCAAAGCGGTTTACCGTGGTCTGCTAATAAATCACATTCACAAAACAATCTTTATTTTACAACACTGGACGTTTTTACTAACGTAATATATTGTCGAAATCTATACATTTCCTTAAATATACAGTGTGACTCACTTAAAATGAAGATACCCTTATAACTTTTTCATTTTGTTTCCGATTTGAATCAAACTTTACTCAAATATAGAACAAATTGGGATCTACTTATGACCATAAAATCATTCATCTGCTATAAAGGCAAAGCCACCTGCGGTACCAAAATATGCTGAAAAAAATAAAACATTTTGAATGTTAGAAATTCTAAAAAATTCATCCGACCGGTGCCATAAACGTACATACACCAAAATTTGATTTGATTATTGATGGGGGATATCTCATACATAAGCTCATCTGGCAAAGAGGGTTCTCAGTTTCCGCAATTTGTGGTGGCTACGTAAAATTCATCGTTCGTAAGATTAAAAATCAATATGATGATCTTTTTCCTCCTATTTTGGTACCGCGAGTAGCTTTTCCTTTATAGCAGGTGAATGATTTTCTGGTCATAAGTAGATCCTAATTTGTTCTATACTTGAGTAAAATTTGATTCAAATCGGAAACAAAATGAAAAAGTTATAAGGGTATCTTCATTTTAAGAAAGTCACACTGTATATTTAACTAAATGTCTACATTTCGACAAAATATTACGTTAGTAAAGACGTCCAGTGTTGTAAAATAAAGATTGTTTTGTGACTGTGATTTATTAGCAGACCACGGAAAACTGCGAAAAGTATCCTATAGAATGTGTAAAAAGCTCAGTAAATCGATGAAAAGTATAATGCTTCCACTAGTATTATATTATATATTGTATTATATAGATTATATTTAGATTAACATATTTATATTTTTTTATTAAAAATATTGCAAACAATATGAAGTGTTCATTTGACAAGAATATTTCTACCTTCTCTTTCAATTCCCCGCAAAATTTAATTTTCCTATTTAACCATGCCTTGACTACTTTCTATATATAAGCTGAAATTCAGGGGAATTTCCTTAAAATTTAAAGGGTCCAGCATGATAACCATATGGAATGTGAATAGGTTATCGATTTATACCATTATTTATATAGTTTTTACTCACCTATCTCTCAACATTATTAAGTAATGTTGAAAAATATGTATTTTATGATGTATTTTTTTTAAACTTTTTTCTCTGAATCTGTTAGAGATAGAATGATGAACCAAAATTATTATTGCAGGAAGTATCGTGAAGGAAATTAAATATATTTTTTCAATCGTCTCGCTTATATACAACAATACAAAATGGGACAAGTGTAGTTGTAATCCAGCAATTAGTACGGGAGCCCACCCTGACTGTCCGTGCACCCCCGATCCTTGGGACAATGTTTTTCATAAAGATTAAAGCCTAAGGAACAATTTAAGACATGTCCTAAAAAAACTGGCTGTACTTTCAAAATGGCGCCCGTTTAAAAAAAATTGCAAATATTGTTTTTGTCATTTAACACAAAAACTAAAAAAGGTGGAGAAAAACTTTCTGCACAAAAAACAAAGTGCATTAAATTTTCTATAATTTTGTTCCTATCCAATGGAGTTACCATTTTCCAGATAAATGATTCAGCTCTTAAAATAAAATATAAAAAGTAAGTAACACCTCATTCGCTTTCAGATTCACTATCGCTGTCTCCTGATATATCGAATATTTTTTTCAAGCCTTTCTCCTCTATTGCTTCATTTATGATATCGTTATCATCCTCACTTTCGTCTATTATGATTTGATTTGAAATCATCTCCTGAAGAATTTCAGAAAGCGATTAAGGCAGTATTTTATCTGCTGAACACCAAAGAGGTTCTCCGTTTTCTTGCCACCCGTAATCATTCCAAGGCTTTGGAATATTTGTTAAACACTCTTTTTAATATGCTCGATAAAGCAAGCCCTTGATGGTGGAATCGAAGAAAAATCAACTTTAGTGTCAATTGATAAAGACAAATCTTTGTCAACATATTTCTGTCTAATGGCAATTAGTAAATAAATGAAGTCCCAGTAATGCCGAACATTTCTGAGTTCCGTACTCTTCTGCTAATGCGGATATCTTAATAAGCCTTCTTTTATTGCCAAATCCGGTATCAAAGAGTAGTTTACATTTAATTTTATTGGAATGAGCCAGCAAAATCCAAAAGATGTCACTATCAACACTTTTAACTCTAATCTGTTCATTGTTATCGTTTTCGAGATAAATGTCTGCAAATTATAATATTATTATTATTATTAATTTTTTTCAGTTTTTTTATTTTTGTTATGTTAGTAATATAAAGTTATATTATACGCCCTACAATAATTGTCACTTGTAATCTCCCTAGTGCTTGAATTATTTCCGGAAATTTTTTTGAGGTCCGAATTTTTTTAAAATCTTTCTTCTTTCTTTTCTTTAAAAATTCGTTAGCGAGAAAAAATTTCCGGATTTTTAATTCAAGAGCGAGGGAGATTCGGTAAGAAAATTTTAGACCTTTACTTGACAAAACAAAAAACTTTAGAAATGTTTGCAAAATTTTGTAGGCTGGTGCCGGTGTTAGATCAATTTTTTTGGTTTTTATTTTTTTATGTGGTTTCCTCATATCTTAGTAAAATGAAATATTTAATAGTAGATTAAATATGGTAAAAGATATATTGATTGTCTATATTTTTCATACTAGGATTCAGGGGAACGCGAGTATAAGGTAAGAAATAATGAGAGTGAACTAAAATTAAAACAAGTTTGGTATACTTATTTCTTATATTCCCTACGCTCTAGTCGCACTAAAATAATATAGCGAATTATTATTAGTCATAATAATTAATTTCGTATACAATCTTTATCCTACAGTAAAGGGAAACCAAGATGAAATGATATTTGCTGTGATTTAAAGTGGTGACAAATAATATCCCCTAAAAAAATGGCTAATAGTTAGCCATGGAATCACAAATGTCTTGGAATGTGTCATAAAACGGCTTTGTGCTTTATTTTCTGAGGAAAGAAGATGTATCAGTGATTTTTTAAAACATTTGAAATTAGTTAATGATGTAAGGAAACATAGTAATCCAGAATTGTACTAATTTAATTTAAAATAAATATAAAAATATTTTTCATAATATAAACGCCATTGTCTAATCATTGCTGTCAAACCAGGGAAATTTCCACTTATTAATCACTCATGGGTAAGTAAGATTTCCAAAAAAATTGATGGTTGTCATAGAAGCAATGACAAAATAAACGTGTCCGATTGGCTAATAATGATAGGTATAAAATATTCAGTTATTTCCTCTAAATGATTTACCGATATATGTATTTCCATGTTTTCTTAATTTTGGACTCATTTATCTGGAAAATGGTAACTCCTATCAAAATATTGTATGGGAACAAAATTGTAGAAAATTTTATCCACGTTGTTTTTTGTGAAAAAAGTTTTTGTCCATCTCTTTTAGTTTTTGTGTTAAATAACAAAAACAACATTGGCAACAGTTTTTTTTTACATATGGCCGCCATTTTGAAATTACAGCCATTTTTTCTTTAGGACATGTCTTAAATTGTTCCTTAGGCTTTAATCTTTATGAAAATCATTGTCCCCAAGGATCTGGGGGGGAGGGCTCCCCGACTAAATAACATAAAATGACCAGTGATTAATACCCGAAACACAAAAAATTAATTAAAAGAATAAAGTGATTAAAAAAACTTACTTTATGCTGCAGCTAATTACCATCATCATGGCAATCATTCATCATGTGCTTGATTAATTTTAATGTTAAACTTTAATTTGAATCCCATATGCGAATACCGAGATGTCGGCATAAAGCAACAGACGCAGTCACTGTAGCAAATTTGAAATTTTGCCAACAGAATAAATGCAAGACTAAAACATTAATCGGAGAGTATGCAGTTACTTTTTCAAGGATACAATAGTAATTATTAATAATAACAAAATTGTGTGCAAAAACCGCATCATTTTAAACTTCTCTTGACAAACATGTGTTAGAGAGGAAACAAAAGTTGTTGGGATATAATATACCATAACAGATTTGGATAAAGGTCAGGCAACAGATTTAGTATTACTGGACCGCTGGATCCAGTTATATATTAGTAGTGTAGCCTAATACTTGTATTAGAAGTATTTGTAAATGATGTAGTATTGAGAGAAATTATGACTGTAGTTACCTCATTTAATCAACTTTCACTGAATTTTATAATAAAACCTTTCATTACATAAATATTATGTGGGTGGCAATACTGAATATGGGATCATAAAAGATCTACACACCATTAACTACATTAGCGCAAGAAAGCTATTGAGAAATAAAAATGATAGTGAAAGAGCTTTACATAATAAGATATATTATAACACGATGCTGGTGGAGATAAAAATTAAAAATAACAATATGACTTTCATGGGGTTATAAAGTTGCTTTTAAACGACAAACGCAAATTATATTGTTTAGAAATAACAATATTGGAGTTACATTGGAAACAAATATTTACCCTTTTCTAAGATTTCGTCTCAATTTGCTCAGGGGCTTTTCAAAAGTCTATAGTTTGATGAAGAGATTTGTTGTAGAATTTTTCACCATTACAATTAAAAATAATCTATGCAGTTAGCAAAGTAAAATTTGAAAATGTCCAATTATTTGTTGGTACCAACCGCGCGAGGCTATGGTGAAATCGCTTTAATGTGATCTTCTGCAGCTCAGTAAAAACAAAACCAAAATTCGACAATCTTGTTAACCAAAAAATATTTTTTTAACAAAATTCTTTCGTAAAAATGGTAATAATAGTAGTTATTAAAAGTAATAGTTAAAAACAGGTAAGAACAAATTTAAATACTAGTTTTTGTTTATAGTACAGTAACTAGAGGTTTTAACTTCGTAATAATAATGTCGGTGATAGGCCCTGGTAGCGGAAATGGGCCGACGTTAAATAAATAGATAAAAAAAAAAATAATGTCATATGATTTCGCTCATTTTGGCAACTTATAGTAAATGCATCAAAGAAAAATTTCTGTATTATGCGGCGTCTTGCTAATTTATAGGGGGCGGATGCAAGCCCTTTTCAGGGGGTGGGAGCTAAGAAAAAATAAAAAACATTGGACCTGAAAGAAAATAAAATTTTAAGAAGAAAATGCTCTATGGAACTTTTCATAAAGATTGGGATTTTAGCTTGAAAGAGAGGTATTCCGAATAGGTTTTCGTCAAATAACTCGAAAGGTATTACAATGAACGAAAACATGCTAGAAACAAATAAGAAAGCTACTAAATTGGCACTTAGGCCAAAAACGCTAACAACCAAAATGAAAGATTATTAATTAGGCTTTCGAATGATTTTCTGTTTATTTCTATAGCATAAAAAAACAAAGTTATGTTATGACAGAAACTGTACGTTTTCACATTTTCTTAATAAATACGTCGCCATTTTCTTCGTCTGCTTACATCGCTTGCTTTTGAAAAAAATTACATTTTAAACTGTAAAGGGATTTTACAAAAAACGTAACATTCTTGTTTCTCTGCAAATATCTTAATAAATATTAGTTTTAGAGAAAATATGGTGGATATCAAAAATGAAGCTTATAAACTAAGAATGAATTTGCTTTTTTATATATTTGTATAGGGTTGATAATTTCTGAGATATTTAATTTTATAAATAACATCC
Organism: Rutpela maculata; assembly: GCA_936432065.2. Classification (NCBI taxonomy): domain Eukaryota; kingdom Metazoa; phylum Arthropoda; class Insecta; order Coleoptera; family Cerambycidae; genus Rutpela; species Rutpela maculata. The sequence continues at coordinate 20,331,110 of OW386285.2, forward strand.
ACTGACACTTCCGTCAAAAATTCCAAGGAACCAAATTAAAGGTATTTAATCAATCTTTATAGTTATTAAGGTACCAAGGGTGTTATAAGGATAATAACGCACCGAGGTCGGCAGTGTACAACCCCGAGGGCCTCTGGCCCGAGGGAATGTCATTATCCTATAAGGCGTCATTATCCTATAACACCCGTGGTGCCTTCAACGTTTAATGTCCTGCAAGTCTGTTATTTAATTCGAATTTTTTATTTTTTTTGATATTTACGATTTATTAATTTGACATCTATTATGTTCAGAACGATTTGATTTAAAAGAGAGCAAAAATCAAAATTGTTTGTAAACGCCGCCGTTGCATAGCAACTCATTTTGTTTGTCAATAACGCTATCATAATTTGCTTGTTTTGGGTTGTATTATAATTTTATAATGCCCTAGGGCGTTATAGATATTCATAACGCCCTAGGGCGTTATTTTTCATTTAATGTATCTCAAAATAGGGTGGTTATTGTAAAATAACAGACTTGTAGGACATTAAAATGATTTTTTGTTTATCTCTACATGACAAAGAATAAAGAAGTTCTGGCGGATAAAATGTGTTAGTGTGTGTGTGTGTTTTCACATTGTTGTTAACACAATGTCGCCATTTTGTTATTGTAATTACTCAATAATTAATTTTTTTTTTCAAAAATGCTGTTTTTCCTTAATATATAGCATCACCTAGATGCTTATTTTTTTTTGCCCGTTTATAACACTTGTATTAGAAAAAAAAATCCATCCGCCATATTAGAGCCTCCATTTTAAATTCTTTAATTACTTCCACGTCCAGTGGAAGTATAGTAACGACAAAAAAATTTTTATTGTCCAAATAGGCTTAAAATGTCATGAAACGTCGAGATTTTAAGTTTGAGCGAAAAAAAAAATTTCTGTCTGTCTGTCGGTCTGTCTGTAACTTTTTTTTGTGCGCACGTTTACTCTGAAACCGTTTAAGATATTGACTTGAAATTTGGTACACATATGTACTTTAACGAGATCTAGAACTAGATTATATTTTCATCTTGTTCCGTCGAAGGGTTGGGCGGTAAATTGGGGTAAATTTGGGGTAAATGGGTAAATCAAGCAGGTAGGAGTCCATGAAATTGGTATTTAGTATATACAAGAGAAGCTGAGGTCTCAAAAAAATTTTTGGCATTAGCCACTCCCACCTCCTTATTAAAGGGGATGAAAAAAAAATGTGATTTAGTGCATGTACAGGAACCAGAAACCTCAAAATATTTTTTTACTTCATCCACCTCCCCACTACCACCCCTCTATCACCACCCCCACTCCACTACCGATGTGGGGTATCGTTTTATGGGTTTTTGGGGTAGAGGATTTCAAATATTATATTATTAAAGTTCCATAAACAATTATTTTCACATACAAAGTTTTTTCGTTGTGAGTGACTCGGATAGAGAATCTGGATGTGGAAGTAGTGATTCCTTGGGCAACGGTTTTTTGACTTCAGATTCGCAATTAGCGATCCCAAAAACATAACTATTCTACATTTCAAACATAAATTAGTAAATTTAGCGTACCATAGATAGCGCACTAAACTGTTCTGACTGTTTTCAGTCTGGTTATACTCTACACTTTTCAGTGCAACAGACCATAGAACTAAAAGTCTTAGGAGAGCAAATAAATTAGTAATACTTTTTCAAATATTGAATAATTAAATTTAAGGGTGGTTTTCACCCTCTGAGGGTAAGCAGGTATCCGGACAATACAGCAACTGAAGACAGTACCTTTTACTGCAATAATAACCCATAAAGAAAAATTATCATTACATATGAAATTATTCCGAAATTTTACGTATTCTTTACCTCTAGGTACTGTACTATTAGTGATATTTAAAGTAGAAATTGTAATATTTGTGTATTATCTCTAATAATATATTATCTTCATCATCACGCGCGGTGCTCGCCAAATACGACAAGTTTTTTAATTCAATATATTAGACATTCATTACCCCCAATTAGAGTAGTATTACTATGAGAAGATGACAGCAAAAAATATGCGCAGAAACGAGTTTGCGGACTCCATGATTCTAAGCTAATGAGGACGAATTACGTGACATTTAATGCCGACACCAGTGGCGGCGGTAGCCTGAAGTAGAGCAAGGGCGGAGGTCATAATAATAATAAAGCAACTTTATTAGCCAAAGTTTAGTACAAATTACTATTCTTACACTTCTCCTGAACAAAGGTTACTCTAACAGTTGGGCAAGTTTTAATCTACTCCATTACACATTCCTTCCATTTTCGTTATACGTAAATGGATTACCTGATTTTAATTCTCTAAAAATTGGACACACATATCCAGAAGGCAAATAGTATGAAATACCTAGGTGTAACCTTAGATCCCCACCTAAGGTGGGGCGAGCATGTCAACTCTGTCATACATAAACTTAGATGCATATTATTTAGATTTAGGCAACTTAAAAAATACCTACCAATTTTTCAACTTAGATCAGTGTACACAGGCCTTGTTGAATCTCACTTGAGCTACGGAATAATCGCATGGGGTGGAGTTCTAAATCGTCACATGTCTAATTTAGAAATTATGCAAAAAAAGTTTTTAAGAATACTGTTAGGTAAAAGTCGATTATATTCATCTAACCTTCTCTTCGACGAGTGTAATTTTCTAGATTTGAGACAATTGTTTTTTATAAAATGTGTTTTGGAATCATATGTAGGTAACTCCACACAGGCAACTTAATTTTATGGAACTAGACAAACCACTTAAGGATGTATACATGTGCCGAAAATTAATACCACTACAAGACAACGTAGTTGGAGATTTTTAGGCTCAAAATGTTTCAATGCGTTCCCTAAACATATAAAATCGCTGGCAAAAAACAAGTTTAAAATCGAATTAAAAAATATGTAATGTTAGACAGACAAAAAATAATTGCTCAAATTGACTTGAAAAACCAAAACCTAATAAGAGGGATTGCCTGCAGTAATAAATAAATGCTTGGTCCTAATATGAATTGGAAGGTTTTTCCTTATATACTGCTCCTAACTTATATACTGCCATTAATTTAATTCAATTCATTTCATTTCATTTCACTTAATTTCACTTAATTTCACTTCATTTCACTTCATGTCACTTCATTTCACTTCATTTCACTTCATTTCACTTCATTTCACTTCATTTCACTTCATTTCACTACATTTCACTTCGTTTCACTTCATTTCACTTCATCCCACTTCATTCCACTTCATTTCACTCCATTTCACATCATTTCACCCAATTTCACTCCATTTTACTTCATTTCACCCAATTTCAGTTCATTTCACTTCATTTCATTTCATTTCATTTCATTTCATTTCATTTCATTTCATTTCATTCCATTTCATTTCATTTCACTCCATTTCACTCCATTTCCCTTCATTTCACTTCATTTTATTTCACTTCATTTCATTTCATTTCATTTCATTTCATTTCATTTCATTTCATTTCATTTCATTTCATTTTATTTTATTTTATTTTATTTTATTTTATTTTATTTTATTTTTTTAATAGTTCTCTTTCTATAGTTTTTAATATGTATCTCTTTTATTTTTTACAGGCTGATAATGTTGTTTATTAATTTCTAAAGAATTTTATACCATTTATCTATATTATAGTTTTAGCTACTACATATAAGAAAACTTTTCTCGCTATTTTTTTCTGTTTGTTTTTGGCTCAGTCACGGTCAGATGATCTTACATCATCTTGTGACTGTATCCAGTTTATTTTACAAGTTATCAAAGTTTTATAGGTGTATCATGTGTTTCTTTCTTTTTGTAAATAAACTTTATTATTATTATATTATTAAACCCCAGATGACGCTATCCCACTGGTAAAAATCTTCGCGTGTGTTGGCTTCGCCCCTGTTATCTTCTCATATTAATTCTACTCTACTATGAATGCACCATTGATTCAGGGAAGACGAGACAAAAGGTAAAGAGGACGCTCTCCTAAACATTGGGCTAATATCACCAAGAAGCCGATGTCAGCCTAAAAGGCAACCACGACACATGGTGTGATGTTCTCAGAGTGCTATACAGCAAAGAGAGACTAACTAGAATAATTCAAGAATCACAAATTGTCTACCAAGACGTTGTGAATAAGAAGACGAGGACAGGGTGAAAAAAAATCTTTTGTTAGCCATAAAATTACACAGCCCCACAAAATAAAAAAACTGTTGTACCAGAAAAGAGACCATCATATCTTCACTTATTTTGGTATGCTGAATCCGAATCTGACGTCCAAATTAACTTTGCTATCTTGTCATTTTTTTTGTAATCTCATTTTTTTTTCGCATTGGTGGTACCAAATAGAGTGGCTCAAATTGACAAGATATCGAAAAAAGATACGTAATGGTGGGGGTAAAAATTTGTATTTCTATTTTTCTCAGATTTGGTTCAAAATTGGATTCTAAGCATTTTTTCTTAACAAAAATTTTCGATATCTCGTCAATTTGATCCATTTTTCGGTACCACCACAGAAAAATGCGAAAAAAAACGCGATTTACAAAAAAAAACGACAAGGTAGAAGTTAATTTCAACCTCAAATTCGGATTCAGCGCACCAAAATACGTGGTCTCTTTTCTGGTACAACATGCTTTTCTTTTTTGTGGAGCTGTGTTTTTATCAACAATAATGGTTCTAACTAGTCTCGCCAAGTGAGGCCGATGTGGAGTCGATAGACCCTAAAGAATATTTTTAGTAAAGTCCTGCGGCATTTTTGTATTATGTTTGTAATTAAATTTTGCGAATTTTATAATCTTTTGCTTCGGCACTTTGAACATCTTCACATCATTAACCAGTAATGGCGTTTTTATTAAATTAGTGGTCAGCTTGTTGAATAAATTCTTTTGCTAGCTATTTCTTTTTATAGTTGATGCAGCGAATATTTTAATTATTTTAAAAAGACAACGCACTTTCAGTTAAATAATGACTTCTATGAACAACACTTTGGTATGACCGTGGGTTATTCATTATCTTCAAAAAGTAATATTTTTATGGAAAATTTCGAGGGAAAGTAATATTAATAACTTAATTTATAAATCTATTGCACGGTGAAGATATGTAGATGGCATTTTACAATATGGCCTTACAGAGAACATTTATGTAATTTTTAAATTAGATTGAAAATAAAGCATCAGTTATTTTTGCAATAGAAATAGAAAATAGTAATTAATTACTTTTCTTAGATATTTTCAAAAATTAATACATAGGCGCCAGTGTTTATAGAAAACAAACACATGAACATATATTTAAATCTCAATTTAAATCAACATATTAGCCTTAAGAAAAATGTTTCAAAATAGTTATATGGTAGAGCTAAAAAGATTTCTTCAAATGGCGAAACTGCAACTACGAAACAATTTAAAAAAGCTTTTCTATCAAATGATCAATATCCCAAAAGTCCCATTGATAGCCAATACAGGTAAATATGACAATACAGTAAGTAATTGCATATATAAATGGTTTGTCGGATAAATAAATAATAATAAATCTTTATTGTTATTTTGTATACAGCAAATCATTGTAATGGGATACGTCAAAAGCGGTACAGAAAATACATAAACTGTGTAAAAAACAACATTGTAGTGACATAGCAAATAAAATAAATATCACACCGTTAGGGTCTGTTTTTATAAATACAAAAATCAGAAAATAAATAAATAAATAAATAAATAAATATGACAATAATGGTCGTTTTTTAGTTCCCAGCCGAAGTTTAATGGCGAAGGCAGATTAGGGAAGGGCTGGTCAGCACGGCATCATTCTATGGTTTGATAACGAACTATCAACATATGGTATCAGTAATGTTCTTGTTGGTGGCAAGTTTTCTTCTTGAATTTCTTTTTTTGTGAACATCCACCACCTCAGTTCTCCAATGTCTGATATACTTGTGCCAAGAACATAGACTTGACATATGAACTTTTCTATTAATAGTCTATCTGTATCAAGAAAATTTTCCAAATTTCCAAGTTTGCTTACAGCTTCGAGAATGTCATCATCTGCTTTACTGAAGACTTTCCAAAAGGAGGTTTTCGCTTTCTTTGCTAAAGTCCCTGTGGTGTCACTTCCGAATAATGCATGCAGACCTAATAATGCTGAAATTTTCTTTGAGCCCAGGGAATCGGTTACTTTGCTGAGATTGATCATTCTTTGATTTTGGCCAACTCCAGTTACAAACATAGTGTTCAGTGGAAGGAACTTATACTACCATAAAGTAAGTATCAGTTGAGTAAATATGAAGCTGTGTAGCACCGCGACGACAGGCAAACATGGAATGCAAAATTATTTTTGTATCTGCCTCCTCATGATTGCTTTTCAGTTTATCTGTTTCAATCCCCATTAAACACTTTGCTGTTTCCCTCCAAGATACAAATAAACACTTGTTTCTTTCAGTTGCATATTGTACTGCTTTCTCGGACAAGTAAGCTGTTAACTCATCTTTAGTCTTGACATGAGATAACAATGACTTCATAGATGTGTTCCCCTTGTACGTCTTATCACTGATCTTGTAGTGGACTGATTGTGTGTTGCCAGTTCCTTTCTTACGCATAGAAGATTTTAGTGAATTTTCTCTGTATGTGTCGAAGACTAAGTGGGTTTCATCATAACATGATAGAGTATATTCAAGTTTTCTGTTAAATTTATTTGCAAGATCACTACAGGTTTTAACATTAGGTTTTTTTCAGGGCTTGTATTTCTGCCATACCATCAAGAACAACTACTGTGAGTTTATTAGATACATCTACTACTGAAGGACTTAATGTGGAAAATGTCTGATTTTCTGGTGGATGCACGTTATCAGTAGTGTCTCCCCCCCACTTCACCAATAGCCGTCACTTGGTCCTCCAGTATTTTCATAAGTTTAGATTTATTGCCACAAATTAACTCTAAGGCAAACATTGATCAGGGAATAGCAGAAAATTCGTACGTACCCAGTGACTCCTTTAGATTGATATCGGATCTACTTCTTGACACAACCAGCAAACGTGTAAAGAGTGAGCGATCTGCCTTTAGTTGTACGCAATAAATGTAAACTAATAAATTTGTGTTATGTGGTAAAACTGGCGTGTAACTCTTAAATGGTAAAAGATACGAAAAAATTGATAAGAACTAAATTTGTTCTTTGGCTCATGTAGAACAGAAAATGTTTCATGCAGATTTTGCGTATGAGCACTCTGGAAGGAGTTATTCTTGATGTAAAGAATAAATGCCTCGCATGGCGGCCATCTTGGATGTATAACACCATAAAAACCAAACAGCGCAATTCTAAAGTAAACACCCGGTACTACACCATTATCTAGCATATAATAAAGAGACTACACATAGTCGCACCTCCCTTCCACACAAAATCCCACGGAATACATTATGCCCCAGGACTACATCAGGAGACTTTGTTTTTTAAGAATATCGTAAATTCATTAATTGAGTAAAGTGGTTCTGTAGAGAGAAGTTTTTTTAAACCTCTTTTGAAAGTAATTAAAGAGACACTGTTTCGAATGTCTACAGGCAGCGCATTAAATAAACGAGAACCATACAGAGGTGAATTTTTATAGAATTCATGTTTATTGATGAAATGTTATCTTTACCTCGAGTGTTATACGAGTGAATATCACTATTAGTAAATACTTTATTTTTGTTAGTGTATGTGAAAGTTAACAGAGATATATTAAAATAATAGTAAATATTTTGTTAGCTTTAAAACAATCGCGACAAGACGACTGAGGGGGGTATATTAAATATCAGTCGTATAATTCATTTTTGAAGAACAAAAACTATACTAACATCTTTTGACTGACCCCATAAGACTATGTTGTAAGCTATCGACCAATAGACAGATGCATAATAAACATTGAACAAAATCGTTTGGCCTACTGAGTTTTTAATTGACTCAATAGATAAAAACAGTTATTTAGTTTGCTGCATACCGTTTCAATATGCAGATCCCAGGTAAAGTGTTTGTCGATAAATACCCCTAGAAGTTTAGCTGAAGTACTAGAGGTCAATTTGCATCAATGCAATTTAAATTTTAAATTATCGTCAACTTGATATTTATTATGAATTGGCAAGCATACTGTTTTATTGTGATTTATCATGTTTATTTTTTGTACGCCAAAGGGACAACTCTAAGAATAATATTAGCCTTAATATTAACATTTTCTGATTTAGGGTTTGATATTATGATGGATGTATCATCCGCGTACATAAAAACATGCCCTTGTGAGATGTTTGCAGGAAGGTCATTGATGAACAACAAGAAAATAAGCGGTTCAAGGACACTACCTATGTTCATGTTAAATTCATCTGACCGTACGTTGTCAATCTTAACATAAAATTTTCTGTCAAATAAGAAAGATGTGAACCAACTACTTAATTGTCCTCTAATACCGAATGCATGCAACTTCGCGGAAACAAAATCTTTGTCAACCGTGTCAAATGCACGAGTAAGGTCAAAAAATAGTGCAATTACTATTTCATTTTGATCCATTTTATCAGACATATTGAACAAAGTCTGCGCAGTCAATTTTTGTCGAACAACCTCTTCGAAAACCGTGCTGGCATGATGATAAAATATTATTGATATCTAAAATTTGTAGTGTTTTATTATAGATGACTTTTTCGAAAATTTTTTAAAAAATGCTCAACAGAGCGAGAGGTCTATAATTTTCAATATCATGGTGATTATCTTTTTTACAAATTGGTACAATGGTTGCGTATTTTAGGAAATCTGGAAACTTACCACCTTTGAGGTAATTCTTTACGGGATTTTTTTATAAGGTTAATAGGAGGACCTGTAGATTTTTTATTTGGCACACCCATTATTGCAAATTCAACATCTGCCGCAGTTACTGGAGATAACACATCGAGTTACACATATTATTGGCCGTGGTGCACTCTTTAGAAATATTTTTATCCAAAATAGTTCAAGAGTTGAACGGTTTTTCAAACAGGACCTACGTTAAAACCTGTTTGATCGAAAACTAAACTGGTAAATATTGCTCCAAATTAGAAAAATATTTATTTATAGTGTTCCTTGTGGGTGTAATTTTGTAGGTAAGTCATCTAGTAGTACAGTAACTAGAGGTTTTATCTTCGGAATAATGTCATATTGAACGGATTTCGTTCATTTTTGGAAGTATAATAGTAAATGCTTCACAGAAAACTTTCTATATTATGCGGGGGCTTGCTGATTTATAGGGGGTGGATGCCTCTCAGGGGGTGGAAAAAGGTAATTCGAAACACTTGGATACCAAATATAAACTTAAATATCTCCGAAATTATTAATCCTACATCAACAAACAAAAAATATAATTAATTCCCAGTTTGTATTTTCTGTAATTGGTCTGTAACATTTTTTCGATAAAGTAATACTTTTCAAGATACTTGACAAAAGCCGTTTGGAAATACCTCTTTTTAAGCTAAAATCACAATTTTGTAGTCGTTATAACTTAAAAACTATCAATTTATGTGAAAAATTGTATAGAACCTTTTCTTCTTAAAATTTGATTCTACTTCAGCTCCAATAAATATATATATTTTTAAGTGCCACTCCCTGAGAGGGGGTGGCATCCACCCCCTATAAATTAGCAAGACCCCGCACAATATAGTAACTTTTCTGTGAAGTATTTACTATTATACTGCCAAAAATGAACGAAATTCGTTCAATATGACATTATTCCGAAGTTTTGTATTTTTTCTAGGTACTGTACTATAGACCTTTTAACATGCTTGACAAAGTTATGCTAGAGGGGAGTATTCGAAAAATCAATTTGTTAACACTCGTGGGATAATAATCATAATATGATTCGGTGGGACCTGTGAAGATTTTGGGAAGGAAAGCAATTGAACTCAGGAACCGCTATTATTTTGTTAAACGAGGATAAATGTGTATCAAATTATTCCATAGAATTTTGTATCGGCTGATCCTGAAAACCGACAGTCTTCAGGAATGAAGTAAGTTAAAATAAAATAATATAATTTAATGTCTCATGTGACTATCGAATTACATAAACAACAAACGGTTTCTTTGACGTACCAAAAAACCTTCAAAGTTGAGAAAATGGAAAACGGTAAGTTTTTTCTAAACGTTCACAACTTTTATTTTTTTTTTTTGCTCAAGTTAGATGTGACCAAGGCGAGTCACTTTTAAGCAGGCCCTTCATAACTTAAGCTTAACACAAAATGTAAAATATATAATTTTTAAGTTGCAAATATGTGGCAGGTGTTTTGGAGAATAATACATATCTCGGTATGTACGATTAGTGGTCTTGTGAGAAATATTAGTTAGTGATTAACTACGTACATAATCCAGAACTCCATAGTATTCTCGTTAATTTTCAAACAAAAAAATTTCCTACTTATTGATTTCTCACAATATACTCTGAGAATTCCGAAATCGCAAAAAGAAAACTTTTAAGTTTCCTAAAAACATTAACTGGTCTTTCAGATTTCTTACTAGAAAGTCACGTTTCAAAAAGGTCACCATTCTTGATAGATTTAGCAGATCCTGAAAAATAAAAAATACGCAAATTTGCTCAGTACTGCGTACAATGAAACATACATTGGTATTTAGAGGAGGTTCTAAGATATCATAAAATGTTGAATTCAAAATGTGCTCTTTTGGCTTTTTAAGAAAAACCTCATGCGAGTTGATCATGTTGTAATGTGCCACCATTTTTGAGACATGGGTCCCTAAATAATATTCTGATTGAATGTTAACACTTTAGAATCTTTTACTAAATTTTTTAAACTTTTACACCAAATTTGTTTTCATAAATCTTACAAATCGAAATTTGAATATTGTCTTAGGACCGGAGCACTGTGCGGCGGTATGTTTTCTGGAAGTAGCAGCAATGCCTACCGTACGCTGGTAAATCAATCAGTCAATCAACATTCAGGGCTATTAATTTTAAAGGTGAGACATTTTATAGTAATCGGAGCTATTCAAGTACCAACCTCTGCCTGATCCATTAGGTGCAGAGATTTTTTCATTAAATTTTTAATTATTTTGCAGGAGTGACAAAATAGCCAATAAAGAATAAGAGGCAACTAATATAACATCAAATCGTACCATCGGTAAAAAATCGAAACTTTAGTTTAAACATTTCAACCTCATCGCATCGGTAATTGATTTAATCATTATAATTAAGGTAAATATCGATTGATGTAAACATGGCTTAATCAGATGTCTTAAATCAGGTCAAATCTGCATTAATATGAGGGGGCTGACCACAGAGAATAAATCCTGAGGTGTATATGGACTCTTCAATATTGACAGAACTAAGTTCCCGATTTAAGCATATATTTTATTCAAAATTTCACTAGCAAGTTCGTACTATTGGTAAATAATTTGCACAGAACTAAACTTCCCATAATGATCAGTTAAAGTCAAGAAAAATAATTGAGTTCTAAATAATTAATTATCCAGAAAAGACAATTATAGTTTCTCATTATATAAAGTACCTTTTATGTTTGTACTGAAAGACAATTTCTTTCAGTAATTTATGTACTGTTATTACCATTAACAGAAATATCTCTCTAATTGTCCTTTTTCTACAGTTTGTGTCACGTTGCATTTTAAGGTTATCATAGTAATATCAAAATAGTCGATGAGGTTCAATGACTTGTCTAAAGAAAATGATATTCAGTGCCGTTTCTAGGTTACTTAGCGCTCGAGGCAAATACGAATTTTACGCCCCTTCGACCGACTTGTATACATTTTTCAAATCCATGCATTTTATAATGCGAAATTATACACCTCGCGAGTAAAGCTAAAACGAAATTGTTCACTATGTTTTACAAAGGGGTCGTTGGGTAAATTAAACTTTAGCTCTGTGTCTGTTAGAGCCCCAACATTACAAATCTTTTAAAAGAAGAATTGTAAACGCAGTTTCTAGTCTACTATTTAGTATTCAAGTCTCCGGCTTACCGACACGTTACCTTATGGAAGCGAAGATGAGCCTTATCAATAACTTAATATTTCCATATTGCTATCTATGTCTATTTTATCTGTACTATTAGACCGTGGGATAGTGACAGATTTTTTTAAACGTTTGGTTCCTATCTGGCCTTTTGGGAGCCTATTGTGCCTGATTTGTACCAACCATTTTCGTGTTTATCAAACGGTTATCCAGGGCCCCTCAGCGAAAAACAGAAAAGAAAATTTCATGAAAATGAGCAATTTCAAACGTTTTGTTCCTATCTGGCGTCAAGTTAGACTTACGTTTTAAAGAAAAACATCCGACGGAAGCTTATCGCCAGACAAATTCCGTGGTCCGGAAGGCCCGAAATTTCAATCCGAAGTTGTAAGAAAAATGGTCAAAATCAAACGATTTGGTTCTTATCTGAGAATTGTATATATAGGAAATAGATTATAATTATCGCGATATAACAAACGCCAGACAAATTCCGAGGGCCCAACAGTGAAAAAATTATTGTTCAAGTTGTCAACTATTCCGCGAAAATCAAACGATTTACATTCGTCTGGCATTTGTTTTTTTGTTGTTATTAGACAATAAATAGTTTCAATTTAAGATTCCCAGACGAATTGGCTGTATCCTCTGGATAGCCAGACAAAAAGAAAAGCGCGAAAAAAATGCAATTTTTCAAACGATTTATTCCTGTCTGGCATTTGGATTTTAAAAATATATGTTAATAAATAAGCCATATTTCTAGTCCCAGATAAAAATCTTGGGCCCAGACGTAGATATGTTGAGCGAAAGTATCGAAAAATCAAAAAAACAATCGTGTAAAAATCATGCATTTTCAAACGATTTACACTCGTCTCGGATTTGTTTTTTTTTTAAGATATGTTAATAAACAAACCATATTTCAAGTGCCAGACAAAAATCTGGGGCGCAGCTGTAGATATATGGCAGATTTTGAGGTTCTGCAGTTGGCAATTCTTTATTTTGGCTCCTACGCCAAAAGACTACTCTAGCTAATTTAAATAGCATAAAATTTGCTAAAATTATTTTTTTTTATTTTTTGAATTCCGACAAAAATGAAGGAATTAGAGGGGGAGCGGGATTTGGGATTTTTTTATTCGGTAAAATTTCTCCATTTTGTCACCGTAATTAATCAGTAATTAATTGAAATCGATCTCATATATGATGTTCACTTAATATCATGTACTACTTTGACGCTCCGTTAATCTCGGTCCTTCGAAACAAAGGTTTCTGAGAAAAATTATTTTTTTTAGATTTACATACACTATAGGAAAACGTGTAATTTCCTACATTTCCTTGAACAATAATTTTTTCACTGTTGGGTCCTCAAATATCTCGATAATTATTGTTTTTTTCGAAAAATTTGTAGATAGCTTATGTAAAGAGAATTGATTGAGCTTTCCGACACTTTTTTTATTTTTTCTCTAACATAAAGAGCAAAAGACCGAATATGCGGACGTCTTAAAGCCAACCGCCATCCAGTCTATTAATTAGGGTGAAGACGTACCGCTCGGCTAAAGTATACCATCTGTGGGACCCCACGCGAGACTAGTTTCTCGATCTGACGTCACAGTGCTTTTCGTGAGGAGTAGCGAGGATTTCAACTTTAATTATTTATTGCAAAGTAAGTACTGCGATTTAAGAACTGATATTCAATGTGGCGTGTTTTTATACATAAACACACACTTTAATGAAATAAAAAAAAGGGGCAAGTTCCCCATTAGCAAACGATAAATAAAAACCACTCCGGGATGAGCGGGGAATATAAAAAGCAGCGTCGCTCACAAGCAATGCATACCACATATGTTTCTACCACATCGCATCTTACGTGTCTTATGCCGCGTGCATTAAAATGAGAGAAGAAATCACTTTTGTGTGGTTGACTACCTACGCCAAGGGAGAATGAAACTTACGAGGTCTCTCAGTTTCAGATATGTTGTAGTGCAGAGTCTTTTTGCTATAAGTATGTAACTTATTTATGGTTTTCCTCGAAAATTAAAATTGATGAGCGGGGGGGAGAAAATCTCAAAAAAAAATGATAAACACAACTAAATAGAATATATGTTCAAAAATATAAAATAAAATAATAAAAATTATGAAATTTTAAAATAAAAGTTGATTGTTAACGGAATCTTGGAGGGTAATTACCCCGTTACCCCCCATAAATCCGCGCTTGCGGCACTTAAGTAGTGACGCTTAACAAATTTGTTTAACTGTGTATAATACTCTTTTACAATAAGAAGCTAATGAAATGCCGGACGAGTGTGAATCGTTTGAAAATGCATCGATTTTTACACGACTGTTTTTTGATTTTTCGATACTTTCACTCAACATATCTACGGCTGGGCCCAAGCTTTTTGTCTGGGACTTGAAATATGGTTTATTTATTACCATATCTTTTTAAAATCCAAATGCCAGACAGGAATAAATCGTTTGAAAAAATGGCTTTTTTTCGTGCACTTCTTTTAAGATTTAAAATATGTTTGGCCCACGCTTTTTATCTGGGACTTGAAATATGGTTTATTTATTACCATATCTTTTTAAAATCCAAATGCCAGACAGGAATAAATCGTTTGAAAAAATGGCTTTTTTTCGTGCACTTCTTTTAAGATTTAAAATATGTTTGGCCCACGCTTTTTATCTGGGACTTGAAATATGGTTTATTTATTACCATATCTTTTTAAATCCAAATGCCAGACGGGAATAAATCGTTTGAAAAAATGGCTATTTTTCGTGCACTTCTTTTAAGATTTAAAATATGTTTGGCCCACTAAAAATGCCTGTGAATGATACAATACATTTTCGTTTTGGTTAATTTTTACAAACAAAATCATTTCACATGAGAACCAATCGTTTGATTTTCGCGGAATAGTTGACAACTTGAACAATAATTTTTTCACTGTTGGGCCCTCGGAATTTGTCTGGCGTTTGTTATATCGCGATAATTATAATCTATTTACCTATATATATATACAATTCTCAGATAAGAACCAAATCGTTTGATTTTGACCATTTTTCTTACAACTTCGGATTGAAATTTCGGGCCTTCCGGCCCACGGAATTTGTCTGGCGATAAGCTTCCGTCGGATGTTTTTCTTTAAAACGTAAGTCCACCTTGACGCCAGATAGGAACAAAACGTTTGAAATTGCTCATTTTCATGAAATTTTCTTTTCTGTTTTCCGCTGAGGGGCCCTGGATAACCGTTTGATAAACACGAAAATGGTTGGTACAAATCAGGCACAAAAGGTCAGATAGGAACCAAACGTTTAAAAAAATCTGTCACTATCCCACGGTCTATATATACAAAATTGCGAGTACGTATGTCCAAAAATCCTGGCCATTTCCAAATGACATAGATACTTGTTATATGTTATTTATGAAATATATGTTGTATATGAAATCATCCTGAATAAAAGTCTCTGTGGGAGCAATCCACTTGAGAAAAAAACGCTCGAAAGATTTTTATCAAAAAAGTATTTTATTTTATGCGACTAATGACTATTATTTTCTACCTGTTTTAATATTAGTTTAACGATTAATAAAATGTAGGTTACGTGGAAAGCCGTCATTTGCCTTATCTTTATTATGATAGGTACTTTGGTATTTATCATTTCTAGTATGTAGTGGTGTAATGACCGTCCATGCGGGCGTAATCGTAAACTGACTCGTACTATTTTATTTCATTTGTTAAAGCATAAAACAGAACTTTATATACATATATGCAGCTGCAAATTAGATAAGAAGATAACGAGGTTGAGGCATATGCATTAAATAATTGTCAATAATGTTGGTGCATATATTTCAATTCTAATGGTCTATTATGCCACAGCCAGGCGTTCCATTTTCTTGTTTTCTCTACCGACATAAAGATATATGATTAGCAATCATTATTAATTAACCTTCCTGCGAGGTATTGTAGTAGTTGTTTCTTGCAATAGTGTACTCTTCGCGTATTTATTGAAGTTTTTACATAATTGTTGAAAATTTATGGATTACTCTTCCGGGGTTTTTTTGACAATAAAAACCGGGATTTACTCGAAATCTACGTGGTAGAAAGTTTTTTAAATTAAAAATTCGGTTTTAGCACAAGAAAATACTTAAGGCATGATAGGTTTAGTTCTTGGAGCAGAATTTTTTTTTTAGACCTGTGCGCAGGTTTACAAATAAAAAATTCTGCTCCAAGGATTAAAAACCTCTCATGCCTTAAGTATTTTTGTGTGCTGAAACCGAATTTTGAATTAAAAAACTTTCTACCTCGAGTAAGTCCCGTTTCTTATTGTCAAAATACGTTTTTTTGACCATTTTTGACATTTACTCGAAATCTATGCGGTAGAAAATTTTTTAAATTGAAAATTCGGTTTCAGCACATAAAAATACTTAAGGTATGATAGGTTTAGTCCTTGGAGCAGATTTTTTTTTTTGTAGAATAGAATTAACGGAAGATGAAAGTACCGGGCCTAAAAATAAAAAAAATGTTTTATTCTATTTTCCGATTTTTAGAACACACTGTATTAATATATATAAAGTTTTATTTACAGATTTGTCCGTTTTAAATCAGGCAAAAAATTTTATACGTTTGGCAATTTTTTGTAAAATAAAAAAATAAACTCAGGCCAGGGACATACTGTACTATATTGTCTGGTCTATTTGTAACTTAAATTAGTTTTATAATTTTTAATGGCTTTTTTATTTTTTGAGTATGGTTCAAGTTTTTTCTTAAAAATTGTAATTGATTTATTCCGTAAAATATTTTAGTTTAGTAATAAATATGATGGCATAATATCCACTAAAAAAGTAAATATGTTCCGAACAGTTAATTTTCTAGGTCAACCTTTCGGATAATAAAATTTAAACACAAAATTATAAAATCACAAAACTTTACATATTTTTCTGGACTAATAGAGTTCATCTTCGTAAATCGATGTTAATCAAGAAAACCGTTAATTCATTTAAAAAAGTAAATGTCATTACTAGTAAATATTTCGGAACTAATAGGTTTATTACAGTACAGCGAAGTTTTTAATTACATTATATCAGTTATACAAAAACACTATGCATAATATAATAAAATAATGCGCCGACTGCCTCCGATCTTATGTCGCTCTCGGACAATTTTTTTCTGTTATGTAACATGAATATTTTCCTTCCCTTAAGTTAAAATTAAAAAAAGAAAGTAATAAAAATAAAGAAAACATAATATGTAGGTACCTCACTGATACTTATATACTTTATTATGCATACAGGTTGTTCCGTAAGTAATGGTTCATAGAGCAACATTTCTGATATTGAAATTTTGCGATTTAATTAAATTTACCTTATAGTCCGGTGATTTAGGAAAATGTTTGGAAAGTTTTGGGACTAGCCAAAAATTAGTCTGCCCCCTGCAGAATTTCCTCAGGAATCCGAAAAAAATAGTGTTGACCACTCAAAGCGGCGCGGCGGCTTTCATTGTTATTTAACTTTTTGTAAACAAAAAGAAGTTTGCAATTTAGTTTTTTGTTTATATCTTCGCTTCTAAAGGTCGTAGAAAAACGTTCGATTCATTTTTTTCGCATTGAGCTCCCTTATAATGCTGAGGAATATTCAGTTAAATTTTCAAATAAAAATATTTTCAAATTTCAAAAAAAAAAACGTGAATTCTTCATATCTCGGCTCCAAGGCATAGTAGCACATTTTTTTTTTAAATTCGTGTTTTTTTATGACAATTGAAATGCCGTTGGTTGCAATAAATTTTATACAAAATCCACTGAGATATTTACATTTGTTTAAGTTGCAAAATTGGTTTTTTGGGTAAAAAAGTAGCAAATTAAAATTTTTTTGCTGTAAAATATTAATTTGATCTTTTAATATAACAGTTTGAATTTTTTTTTATAAATAAATTGCAAAAAAAGTAAATAATATTTTGCAACGATGCAAATGCATTCTATTAAGGGTGAAAATATGTACTATTTATCATAACATCGTTAACATACAGATTTTATATTTGTTTCTACAGTACTTCAAATTTCGAGGACTGAAAAATTCAATTTTTTCAGTTTTTTGCCAAAAAATGTTATTAACAATCAAAGATTCGTTCTTTGCGTATATCTACCTAATAGGGGAGCTCATGACGAACAAATTGACTTATCAGACGTTTTCCTACAACCTCTAAAAGCGAAGATATAAGCAAAAAAATAAGTTGTAAAATTTATTTTGTTTACAAGAAGTTAAATAACAAATAAGGCAGCCGTTTTGAGTGGTCAACACTATTTTTTTCGGATTCCTGAGGAAATTCTGTAAGAGGCAGACTAATTTTTGGCTAGTACCAAACTTTCCGGAATATCGTTATTTTTGAAGCTAAAATCACCGGATTATTAGTCCTATACGTAAGATTAGTAAATAAATAGTGTTTGTATTTGTGTGTGTATGTGTGTTTGTGTATCTATTTAAGCAATTCTACTCTTTTATTTTTAAATTCTATCAAAAAAGTCCATTTTCCTAAACATAGGGCACACCTTTAAAATATAATTTTTTGATTTTGGGGATATTTTGAAGGTAAATTCACATGGGTGCAAGCGAAAAGCAGTGACGTGTTTATTTAATAACTATATTTAATGTACCATATTAAACGCCATACAATAAATACTGAAAATCAATTTTATGTGATTCTGCCAGCCATTAAATCAATCTATAAACCCTTGTAAAGTTAGATAATCTTTTTTCTTAAACCCTGAACTACTTGAAAATATCAATTTCAGCCATCGTAGTATTATATTATGACGGTCTCGTGTGGATTTATCATCAAAGACATATAACGAGTACTGAAAATCACATAATATCGATTTTCAATACTAGTTATATGGCGTTTAATACATGGTTGGAATGGATATTTTCAGATTCAACCAAAAAAACAAGTGTTTATTATTTGATTCATTGAAGCTGTTATCGGTATATAATAAAACCGGAGTGTTCCCATCTCCAATTACAGCCCATATTAATTTTTTTATAATTTCTTCAGTTCAGCTATTCGATAGTTGTAATTTTTTTTCTTTGCTGTATGATATAAACTTCAAAGCTTAATAATTCCTCATTAAGTACAAATAGTATAAAAATTCTTAATCACTGGAAGCAGCAAATTACGGAGGTAATTAATTTTTGGTTTAAGAAGAAACAGTAAGAAAGAAATATCTCTATAATTTATCAAAAATTAGTTATACTCCTTACACAGGGTCCTATCTATTGAACTTCGTAGTTGGCGGGCCGCATATATGCCGTTAAGATATATAGATTTAATTTAACTCGTACGCTGTTTAATGATATTCAAAAAACTAATAACTTTTTTGGCAGCAACTAACTGTATTAATATTATTTATTAATGAACATATATTTTTCAAATAGTCTAACATGACTTAGATATTTCATTAATTTTTTCTACTGCTAATAAATTGTACAGTGTTTTAAAACTAAAATTCGGTCACTACATGTGTTTCTAGAATATAAAAACAGAAATTTCATTCGTAACGTGGTGCCCAAAAAGGCGTTGAACCGGCTTGCCTGTCAGCAGAAAAAATGACGTTATTTCAACTACTCTCCCGTGACATCTCCGTCATTAATTTTCGGATTCTAATTTAATTTAAATATTGGTCATTTTTGCATACTTAATATACCAAGCTCCTGTTGAAAAAGTTTTTGGATTATTTTAGCTCCATCTTCTGGTAATATGAATTCTAGTTTTTATATTCATTGACCGTTAGTTTCACGAAAGCAAAACTTTAGTCGCTTGGGTTTTACCAGATAATAATAAATTATTTTACGTAACATTTTAGGATGGTCTCTTGCTTTTTTAGGTTATGTTATTATTATGAAAATTAGATCGATGGATAATTTACATCTAACAACAAAGATAATCAAATTTATACATTTTAACACCGATTAAAAAGCAATTTGCACTATAAGGAACATATCGGTGCGTATCATCAACATCATGTCAAAATCCTTAAAAAGTCAGCTGACGCTACATTTTACAAGTCTTCTCTCGGTGGGTTTGATTCCCACTAGCACCAAAGAAATCAAGTGTACCGTGAATATGTGAATGTAGGGTAGTGAGTATTTAAAAGAGAAAAATGCCTCGTTACTGGTACTTAAACATAATACCTTTTCACTTAGTCTACAACAGTGAAGATACAGAAGGCAAGATCAACAATTTGCCAGTTGAGCAAAGTTTAACGTAATGGAAATATTACGAAACACAAAAATTTTACTTGCTAACGCCCTAGTTTTCTTCATTTTTCTTTAGACCTCTGAAAGAAACAGATGGCATACAGTGCAGTGAAACGTGTACAAGAAGAGATAAACTGGGCATCATGCAATACCTACATACCTAATTGTATATATTGAAAAGTTAAAAAGTTAATAGGGGCGAGCGTAGAGGCGTGTATTTGGATACTCCAGTGAAGCAACATTCAGTGCGGTTAGTACTTGGGAAACACAGCGATCTCGTCCTACCTTCTAGCGGCTTGTATATCAGCGTATACGCTGAAGCTATGTAATTTCAAGACGAGGATTGCGTAGAGGATATACCATCCTTCGGAGGGTGTAAAGCAGGCGGTCCCTTGTCTATTAAATGTTAGGTAAGTAAAAGATCCCTACTTTTCGAAAGAGAAGAGGTTCGGCAACATTTCCAGGTTGACGTCGCGCAGTGGGAAAAATATGCCCTTTTTTGGACAAAAATCTGCCGAGTTGAGATTTCAATCAAATTAATTTAAAAAAATGGAAAATACCCTTAACACATTGTACTTTAGAGTAGTGCTGCGACAAATTGATTTTGGGTTAACCTAACCTAAAAATCGGTTATTACTTTCACAACCAGTGGAAGTTTAGAAACAACAAAAAATTTTTATTGTTCAAATATGCTTAGAAAGTCATGAAACGTCGAGATTTTAAGTTTGACCAAAAAAAATGTCTGTCTGTCGGTCTGTCTGTAACTTTTTTGTGCGCACGATTACTCTGGAATATTGACTTGAAATTTGGTACATATATGTATTTTAACGAGATCTGGAACTAGATTATATTTTCATCTTATTCCGTTGAAAGGTTGGGGGGTAAATTGAGGTAAATAGGGGGTAAATAGGTAAATCAAGCAGGGAAGAGTCCATAAAATTGGTATTTGGTATACAAGAGAAGCTAATGTCTCAAAAAAATTTTTGGCATTTTCCACCCCCATTACTACCCCCACCTCATTATAAAAGGGGGTGAAAAAAATGTGATTTAGTATGTGTACAAGAACCAAAGACCTCAATTTTTTTTCACTTCAACCACCCCCACTACCACCCTCAATACCGATGAAGCATATCGTTTTATGAGTTTTTGGGGTAGACGATTTCAAATATATTATTAAAGTTCCATAAACAATTATTCCCACGTACAATTTTTTTTTCGTTGTGAGAGACTTGGATAGAAAAATTGGATGTGGAAGTAGTGATTCCTTGGGCAGCGATTTTTTTCTCTTTATTCCGCGTTTGTCTCCTTGGTCGAGAGTCACAAACAAACGAAATAGTGTTCATGTAAATTGGATACCAAATTCATTTTTATGGAATCAATAGGATGCGAGTAAGATTAAAGGTGAGATCTACATCAAAGAAACCTGAAGAACAACTTTTGATCACTTAAACTTTATTTCACTTGAATCTCGAATTTTGATCACCTTTAAGTGGGGGGGGGATGAAGTAAAAAAAAATTGAAGCTTTTGGTTCTTGTACACATACTAAATCACAATTTTTTTCACCCTCTTTTATAATAGGCTGGGGGTAGTAAAATTGAAGCTTTTGGTTCTTGTACACATACTAAATCACAATTTTTTTCACCCTCTTTTATAATAGGCTGGGGGTAGTAAGGGGGTGGCTAATGCCAAAAATATTTTTGAGACATTAGCTTCTCTTGTATATACTAAACACCAATTTTATGGACTCTTACCTGCTTGATTTATCTATTTACCCCCATTTACCCCAGTTTACTCCCCAACTCTTGTACGAAATAAGATGAAAATATAATCCAGTTTTTTTTTGCTCAAACTTTAAATCTCGACGTTACGTGACATTCTAAGCCTATCTGAACAATAAAAATTTTTAAAAATTTTTTGTCGTTTCTGTACTTCCACTAGATGTGGAAGTAATATCTGCGATTTTTAGGTTAGGTTAATCCAATTTCTCGCAGCACTACTCTAAAGTCTTAAGGGTATTTACCATTTTTTTTATTTAATTTGATTGAAATCTCTGCTGTCGGCTGATTTTTGTCCAAAAAAGGGCATATTTTCCCACTGTGCGTCGGTGCTAGGTTCAGGTAGCGGAAATAGACCGACGTTAAATAAACAGATAAAAAAAAATATACAGGTACTTATTTTTAACAACCATCATTCCAAATTTTCCAGCAATATTTGAGGTTGGCCGAGTTAAGACAGATATTTTGCAGATAGATTAATACATATTTTGCAAGTTTCAGTTTCACTTCAAGTGTAGGAGGTTGTAGTTTGAAAACCTTTTAAACAATATTTAAAATATTTTTGTGATGTAGAATATCAATGCAGGTATGTTATTTTAAAAAAAAACTATACTTGTTTATCTCCTTTCAAATCAACCATGTTTTAGTATAGTGCAGTTGAATTGATTTTTCTTGGCGACAACATTCCACCTGAAATTTTATTGTTGTCGCTGAAAAAAATTAAATTAAATCCATTCGACTGTACTAGTATGGTTGAAATAAAATGTGTAAAAATATGTATCTAATTATCTGCTATTCTATAGCACATTTAGTGTAGATTCTTATTCTTAAATTCAATATTGCAAATATTTGCATACTCTTGAAAAGTAATATTTTTTTAGGTACAGTGCAACCGCTTACATGCGGTGAGTCCTTCGAAGTTTGAACACCGACAAAAGTAATAAAGTTAGAATGCAATTAACTATGAACGCTTATGGACTCGGACGAGCCAAAGTTGTGAATATTTCTCGTTTAGTATGTGCTACCTTAAGTCAAAATGGGAAAGATACTCGAGTTCTAAAACTTTCTTATTGAAAAAGGAAAGTGGTCCTCTTGGCTTCAAAAATTTCAATGAAGATTTAACGAAAACTACAAGCTTTAGTTAACAGTTCTACAACCAAAGAACTACGTTATTCTGCCGATTTATCAGTTCCATCAACTTCTCAGTCATCAACTGAGAAAGAAATATAATTACAGCAATCTTTTGCCCTTTACTTGGATCTGGACTTATCAGGGCGCAAATGCAATTTGTTAAGGACAGGCTTAACAGTGTTCAAAGTGATAATTTTCCAAGTTTATAAACTCACATAATTACTTTTAAAGATCCTAGTGATAAAGAAGTCCCAATGTCACCAAGTAACTGATGGGAATCAGGTTTGGTGTGGTCATGCGCCTAACAGGCAACCGTGCCAGATGGCGTAATGCCGTCAGATGTGCTAGACAACAAGCAACTACAACAAAAGATCTGGTAAGATCATTACACAGGCACACACACAAAAAAAAAGTGAATTACCAGAAATATGACTATCATTTCCGGATAATATGGGGGTGTTGTAGAACTCTCCAAAATCGTCCTAAGTTGAAGACATAATCAAAATTCGACTTAGGCAAAAATTTCATTTGAAGACATTTTTGGGAGTCTGCAGAGGCGCAGATCAGTCCACAAGGGTTCTATAAGGCGTTGGAAATGACCAGGTGAAAATTCGAAGAAACACCGAATTTTCACTTAGGAAAAATGTTTTTGGTTCAGAACGTGAGAGTAGAAGTATATAATGACAAAGATTTATGAATAATATACTTTTTCAAAGGTACCATAAATTGGACTTTGAAAAATAATATTTTTGGAAGGGCGTCAAAATTTGGCCCAAGAATCGATTTATCGAAAGTACGCCAAAATTTCACTTGCAGACTAATTTTTCAAAACTGCGTTGAAATTTAGCTTGAAAATCGATTTTTCAAAAGTACGCTAAAATTTCACCCGCAGATTAACTTTTCAAAAGTACCTTGAAATTTGGCTTGAAAATCGATTTTTCAAAAGTACGCCAAAATTTCACCCGCAGATTAACTTTTCAAAAGTACCTTGAAATTTGGCTTGAAAATCGATTTTTCAAAAGTACGCCAAAATTTCACCCGCGGATTAACTTTTCAAAAGTACCTTGTTTGGCTTGAAAATCGATTTTTCAAAAGTACGTCAAAATTTCACCCACAGATTAGTTTTTCAAAAGTACCTTGAAATTTGGCTCGAAAATCGATTTTTCAAAAGTACCACAAAGTCAGTTTAAAAAGTACCACGAAAATATAATTTAAATTATTTTTTTATTTTTATTCCTCAACCAAAGACATTGACCTTTGAGGTACGGTGATTGAAAGCCCAATTCTAAAGTATGAGCATAAAATTTTAACGATGCACTGCATCCAAAAGGCAAAATAGAAGATTTTGTCAAAGCCGGCGTAGTGCCGATAAGCAAAAATTGATAAAAATCAATGCACATGTACAAGGCCGGTTTCTCGCATAGAAAGAGTTTGGATTGACCCAGCGGCTCGCAATTTAGTCGAGCGCGTTGAGTGGTCCAGACAAAGCAATGGTAGAAAAGCCAATAACGGGGCTTTTCAAATGACAAAGTTATAGAGGAAAACGCCTTGTGCATAAAAATCCAAAAATTCAATTTTGCCTAAAAGTCGCTCGAAGGTGAGACGCTGCCAAATCGATAATATTGAACGACTGTGATAAGGGTTAGTAAGTCGTGGACTGATCGAACGCCACTCAACTTATGCAGTAATAAGTCCTCTGAATGTGTTTGAGTACGTGAATCTCCACGATACAAGAACTTTAAAGCTAAGTAGTCTCTAGCGAAACTAAATTCATTTAGTAAAACTTTTTTAAGTTAATTTCAGTCAGCCTTAATTATTCATTTACCCAGAGTCTGAAATGATTCTAAAAGCTCACATTTTGATTCTGAGAAGGTATGTATGAATCTTTTCTACCTAATCGATCGTCAGCGTGAGCGCTCTCGCTTGTATGGTCTGAAAGTCACTACCTTGATTGGGGAAGGCACGATTCTTATCTTGAGAATTTTGTATAACCAATTCTGTTAAATAAACGGATTCTTTGAACTATTGTTTCTTAATTGATCTTGAGGCCTGTTGACGGTCTATAATCCCTGGAACTTTCGTATAGAAAACCGGATGTGTCGAGTTAATTCGCATTAACGTTCGACCTTCTGGTGGCTTTACGGAGGTTTGATAGGGATTTTTTTATGCGTTTTTTGAGAAATATATTCCGTTATTAATGGACCAAAACGTGATTTTCGCGTACCAAAACTAATCCCTCCGCAGAGAAATTCTTCGGTTGGGAT
Source organism: Rutpela maculata (assembly GCA_936432065.2). Classification (NCBI taxonomy): domain Eukaryota; kingdom Metazoa; phylum Arthropoda; class Insecta; order Coleoptera; family Cerambycidae; genus Rutpela; species Rutpela maculata. The sequence goes on from OW386285.2 coordinate 20,356,471, forward strand.
TTTTTTATGCAAAAATTCAGGAAATTAAGAGGTGCCTAAACCCCTAACGAGGGAATTCGGATCCAGAGAGAGCGTAGTTTCCGATCTGTGGTAGTGCAGCCTTGGTCCATTATTCGGCTACAGAAGTGCATCTTATCTCGAACCCGCCTGGGAGGTAGAAGAACGGGGTAATACGCGACTGGCGCCCCCTGAGAAATAAATTGGTGTCGCGTCATTTTGACGCCCGGTAGTGCGTTCTTCTACAGGGTCACCTGAAAACGAATTTCATAGTCCCGATGGCCAATTTTTCTCTTTTGTGACGTAAGTGCATTTTTGATTCACTCGAATTTCGTTTTTTTTTTTTCAATAGTGCCACATATATTTCAAATATAAAGTCAGTATCTCTATCCGTTAGTGCGTAGTAAGATTTTTCTTTTTTGTGACGTAGGTGTATTTTTGATTCACTCGGATTTCATTTTATTTTAACAGTGCCACATATATTTCAAATATGAAGTCAGTATCTCTATCTGTTCGTGCGTAGTAAGAGTTTTTCTTTTTTGTGACGTAGGTGTATTTTTGATTCACTCAGATTTCGTTTTTTCTTCAAAATTTCAAATATGAAGTCAGTATCTCTATCTGTTCGTGCGTAGTAAGAGTTTTTCTTTTTTGTGACGTAGGTGTATTTTTGATTCACTCGAATTTCGTAATCTATACCATATTTTATCATTTTAAGCCCCATTCTGGCCTCTTTTGGGCCCTTACTATCCAAATATGGTCAAAAAAATTAAAATTATCGCGTATTCGGTCGTAAAATTTCCCGACCAATCTAAATTCGGAATAAAAATGAAGTTACCAAATGAAATTTCGAATCTGGATGGTTTCAGGCAATTTAGGCTATTTTGGGTCCCTAAGTCCCAAAAGAGACCAAAAATTTAAATTATAGTGTGTTCGAACTTAAAATTTTCTGCTGAATCAGAATTTGGTATAAAAAATTGGAAATTTCAAAGTTGAGCCCTGTTTCACCCTCAGGGGGGCACCTGACCCAAAATCTGATTTGCGCATTCGATTGCTTGGAAATATCATATTTTTAATTTGCTTTGTCTGATAAGAATAAATATACCGTTGCGGGATTTTGGGACCACCCTGTATGGTGTTTTCCGAAAAATTGGAGCGATATTGACTATCGGGACTGTGAAATTCGTTTTCAGGTGCCCCCATATTATCCGGAAATGATAGTCATATTTCTGGTAATTCACTTTTTTTTTGTGTGCCTGTTATCATTTCCATCATCATCATCATCATCATCATCATGTTCATCGTCTTGGTCGTCGTCGTCGTCATCTTCATCGACTTCGCCATCGTCATCGCCATCATCGTCGGTATTATCAGCATCATTATCATTATATCATTCAAGTCAGGTCATAATCAATTCAGAAATTGATCTAGTATAATTGGGTTATTTATTGAATAAATTTGTTTAAACAAATGCGTACCAATTTCATGACCACTTGAATCAAATTAACGCCTTGGAACATGTTTTATTCGACTAGAAGATGACACTTGTACGATATATAAGTATAATTAGAACTTATGCCGAGATACATATCGCTAGCGTAGTAATGAAGTCGTTGTTACTTAAATATTTTTATTTATGCGCATAAGCAGCGATTTACACGTGCTGTTACGTTGTTAGACGAAAGAAATATTTGCAGAAATTCCGAACCAGAGCTAAATGGCAATATCTAGTTCTTTATATGATTTAGTGGCGGTGATTGAGTGTTAGCAGTGCGAGCAGAGTACCGCACTTAAATCATAAATATACGTTGATAAAACACAAAAAGTAGTGTTACCCACTTAGTGGTGACACTGTTATATATAACAGTATATAAATTGACCGTAGCATGACAAAACGAAGGAGAGCTTATGATATGATTTAAATGTACCATAAATAAGTAGCTTTAGCTAAGTACGACAAAATTCTTTGTAAGTAGGTAAACTATTTATAAACTGCTTTCGTCTCGGTACGTACAAGATAGCTCTGCTCACGGGATATTGACACTAAAATAATACGAGTACTTATCTAATTTAAATTGAATTTAAAAGTATGTATAAAGATATATGAAAATAAAACTAGTGGAAGCATTATACTCTTCGCCAATTTACTGAGCTTTTTATATAATTGTTACACATTCTATTTCGCATTTTTCTTGTAAATAACGTTAGTTTTTAGACATTCTAAATTTTGTGATACCAACTTTGTTGTGGAAAAAAATATATATGAAAAAAAAAATCACCATATGAGGGATCGAACACGAGACCTTTGGATTGCCAAATTTTTATTTCAATATTTCAGTTTACAATCAAAATATATACATTGCGTCATATATTCGCGACTGATCGCGAAAAGTGCCACAACGGCCAGGTGTTTCGGCAAATGAAATTCATGCTCATGTTATTTTAGCTTACTAAACGGTCTCAATTAGCTCAATCGTATTGGAGTGTATGATATCAGATGATTTTATATTAATAAAGTGGATTTTATTTTAAAGATGAAATGAAAGTAATAATTCTAAAAAATGCAGGGAAAATAAGTAAAAAACTCTGCTTTAGATGTCAAATGTTTAAAAACATTTATTTGCCATAAATGACAAATCTTTAGATGGTTATAGATTTCAGCAAGGGGTCAAGGGGGGTAGAAGGAATGATGAAAAAGGTAAGGGGTTTTGAGGGGGGGGGCTTTGGATTGCAAGGCAAATGCTTTAGCCATTGGGCTATCTCATCTTACCAGGAAACTTGAATGAATATCATTCAAGAATTATATTTCAACGGATTAGATACATTATTATGAAATATATATATTGGTAAAATGTAAAAACAAAAAAAAATTATAGAGAATAACATTTCGAAAGATTTCTATTTAAGTACAAATGACAGAAATTTTGAAAAAAAAATTTTTTTATTTAAATGATTAATAACTCTTTTATTTATTGATTGATTTTTTTCAAAAACAATGGGGTTCTTCTTCTAGCTAACGCTAACTTACTTTCCAAATTTCAATACAATCGGACTTTTCTTTCTTAAGTTTTCGTGCTTACAAGAAACGTGACGGACGGACAGATATAGGGACAGACGGACAGACAGACGGACATTTTGAAAGTTGTTCAGAATTCGTTCACTAACACAATGATTGTGTATACGGATTTAAAGAATGCTGCTGGTGTTGATGGCGTCAAGGTTATATTGCACACCCAGTTCGGTGTGTGTGTTCTATTGTCTTTCAGTACACCAGTACTCAATTTCACTCAATCAAAGTAATTTTTTCTCAGTTAATTCTGCTAGGACTAGATATTACTTACAGCTTTTTGAACAAGGAAGATGGTATAGTAAACCGCAGATTTAACAGGCACTCAAAAAATTTCGACATCTTTGACTTTGCGATGCGGCGTGTTTGATGGTCAAAGGCGGCGACATTTTTTGAGTGCCTGTTAAATCTGCGGTCAACTAGAAATGGAACCATTTTTAGATTCAGTTGAACTTTTATTATACTTATTTGATTTATAGTACAGTCGAATTGATTTATTTTAATTTTTTCGGCGACAACATTCCACCTGAAATTTTATTGTTGATTCTTATGTATCATGGCCTCCTGATAAGGAGAAAAATATTTGTGCCCAAAAATTCCTTGTCCGTCAAAAGTAATATGCACTTTTGACAACTTCACAATCTTTCACGGATTTTCAACTTATCTGCTTTATATGCCTTGTACTAGTAATCGGATGGGAATTTTAAAAATACTGGTTTATTTGGAATAAAATTCCTAAAAAACATACACCTGTCCAATATGTATTGGTCAATCCGCCATCTCGGAAAAAAATGGAAAACACCAAAAATGGCCGAAAGAATCAAAATTGACTATCTTTTCTATATACTACGGGAGCCCACTCTAAGTGCCCGTGCACCCCCCCCCCCCCCGATCCTTTAGGACAATGTTTTTCATAAAGATTAAAGCCTGAGGAACAATTTAAGACATGTCCTAAAAAAAAAAATTGGCTGCACTTTCAAAATGGCGTCCGTTAAAAAAAAAAATTTGCAAATATCGTTTTTGTCATTTAACACAAAAACTAAAAAAGATGGAGAAAAACTTTCTGTACAAAAAATAAAGTGTATAAAATTTTCTACAATTTTGTTCCTATACAATATTTGCATTGGAGTTACCATTTCCCAGATAAATGATTCAGCTCTTAAGATAAAATATAAGATTCAGTATAAAACGTAACACTACGGAAGCCCACCTTAACTGTCCGTGCACCCCCCCGATCCTTGGGGACAATGTTTTTCATAAAGATTAAAGCCTAAGGAACAATTTAAGACATGTCCTAAAAAAAAAATCAGCTGGCTGTACTTTCAAAATGGCGTCCGTTAAAAAAAAATGCAAATATTGTTTTTGTCATTTAACACAAAAACTAAAAAAGATGGAGAAAAACTTTCTGCACAAAAAACAAAGTGCATGAAATTTTCTACAATTTTGTTCCTATACAATATTTGTATAGGAGTTACCGTTTTCCAGATATCATTGTTACCGTTTTCGAGATAAATGTCTGCAAATTTTAATATTATTATTATTATTAATTTTTTTCAGTTTATTTTATTTTATTTTTATGTTAATAATATAAAGTTATATTATACGCCTTACAATAATTGTCACAGTTATTTCTTTTAAATGATTTACCGATATATGAATTTCCATGTTTTCTTAATTTTGGACTCATTTATCTGGAAAATGGTAACTCCTATCGAAATATTGTATAGGTACAAAATTGTAGAAAATTTTATGCACGTTTTTTTTTGTGAAGAAAGTTTTTGTCCATCTTGTTTAGTTTTTGTGTTAAATGACAAAAACCACATTGGCAACAGTTTTTTTTAACATATGGCCGCCATTTTGAAAGTACAGCCAGTTTTTTGTTTTAGAATATGTCTTAAATTGTTCCTTAGGCTTCAATCTTTATAAAAAACATTGTCCCCAAGGATCGGGCGGGGGGTGCACGTACAGCTAGGGAGGGCTCCCCGACTAATAAGAAGGAGTAATTTCACCAAAGTTGACAAAAACAAAACTCATTAATGGTCAATATAATGCACCAATCCCGTACACCATATGTCAAATAGAATGGTCCAAGATGACAACTTCACCATCTTCCAGATTTTGCATAATTATGGCTTGAAGTTTAAAATAGTGTGGTGGCTTGGAGCAAATACTAGGCAGAATCGTGACTTACTGAATTAAAGCGCCAAATTTTGCAGAGTTCTTATATACCCTCAGTAACATCAATTGCCCCCCCCCATTTTCAGTGTCCGCCATCTTGAAATACGACGCTATCTTTGTTTTCTTTGGACTGTAACTGTAAATTTTTGACTTTTATTTGGTTTTTATTAAATATCTCCCCAACTTCTGGGTTTGTAGCAAAAAGGTTTTAGTTTACATTTTCTACAATTTGAGACCGGAGCCGCTTCTGTAACTTTAATATTTTGCGAGATACAAGCTTCCAAAGTTTTGGACTTTTTTCAGGTTATTACGAAAATCGGTTGGGTTTACAGCAAAACTATTCGAATCAATTTTATTCTAGATTAAATTTGCTACAACTTTAGACTAGATCTGCTTTTGTAACTTTAATATTTTCCTAAATATGATGCATGTACATTTGGAGAATATAGTGATATGGTCTTCCTACCATGGTTCAAGAAACTTCAGGATTGCCTAAGAATTGATGTTGTATGGTATACAAGCCAGACAGTCTGAAGAAAACTACTCGTGTGAAGAGAGGAACAGGAGAAAGGAGAAAAGTCACAAGGGAAACCGCACTCCCCAAAAACTTTTTTACATTCCTGAAAAATTCAGAGAACAAGACGGAACTGTTTACCCTACTAAGTGAGACAGTCGTAGCTTATGACGTACAAGAAGGTAAAGAAACATACATCACCTATGGTAAATCTGTTATTTCAAAAAATAGCAGTGCACCGATGTCCGAAACTGATCACGAAGAAGCTGATACCAGAATGTGCCTTCATATATCGGATGCATTACAAAAAGGGTGCAATCAACTTCCTCATAAGTACAGTTGACACGGATGTTACTGTGGTACTAGTGGGCATTTTTTTTTCTAGCTAAAAACTTACAAACCTAATATCCAACTTTGGATTGCATTTAGTAAGGGTAAAAATTTCCTATGTTATCATCTCAACGCCATCTGCCTACGTCGCAAGCATTGCCCTTTTTCCATACTTTCACGGGTTCAGACACCACATCATAATTTTTTGGTAAGGGGAAAAAGTCAGCAAGGAAGACATGGAAAGCATACCCTCCAGGCACTGAAGGATTTATCTTCTTTGCAAAACATCCATTTCTGCCAGTAGATGCTAAAATAAAAGCATTTGAACTTAGAACGATTCATATGCATCCTGTACGATGGCACAACAATACTTGACAGCATCAACAAGCTCACAGAGGATCTCTTCACACAAGGAAAAAAAGTAAAGATGATGCAAAGTCTACCGCCCACACAGGAGGCCCTCATTCAACACACTAATCGCTGCATCTATCAAACTAGCATCTGGTTAACCAGTTTGAAATCACTCCAAAATGCACCTACTCCGACTAACTTTGGATGAAAAAGAAACGAAGAGACATGGCAACCAACTTGGATGTCTATACCGGAAGCAAGCAAAAGCTGTAGGGAATTAATCAAGTGCGGATATAAGGCTGAACCTACACTCAAAGAAAATGATAGGTAAATTCAACCAAAAAGAGCATATGAAATCGCGCCTATCTAGTTTCATAGTTAAATCAATCAGTAAAGAATAGTCATACAACTTTATTTGTTTTCGTAAACAAATAGTAGTTTAATAATCATATCTTCTTGTAACAAATTAAATAGTACAATGACATTTTTTTATGTTCACTAATCATTTTCAATTTGGTCTACAATTAAATAGTACAACGACTTTGTTTTTTTGTTCACCAACTAATTTTTAGGTTGATCTACACTTTATTGTATAATGAAGTTTTTTTTGGTTAGCCAAAATCTCAGTATTGAGACATCAGACCACCCAAACCAAAGATTAGAGATCGTTTATAAGATCCATCCAAATATATCGATGATCCCTGAGAGAATTTGAACACTGCAATCATGTTATTAATTTTCTATAAATTCAAAAGAGTGTAAGATAATGCATGATTGATTATTGTCAGTGATTTGTATGTGGCGTCATTTGGGAATAATTTCTGTAATAGACTACGTGGTAAGCAAGCAAATTTTATAGTAATTCTTTTAGAACTTCTAGAAGACGACAATAATATTGGTTTGTCTACCAAGTACAATAGTACAGCGAACTAATACTGGGTTAGAATTACAATTCGATAATAATTAAAAATAAAATATACTATTATCTAATTTAATTTGACAGAATTCAACAAAATAATAGTCAGACGAACAAAATAATAGTCTTATTCATCTATTTTTTAAGTTAATGTTTGTTTTGTTGTACGACAACTTTTTATTAATTAAAATAACAATCACCTCTTGTTTAAAAATACCATCAATATAGTTTGGTTTAACAAAATTAACGATATTGTTAGTTAACCATTTTTTTTTTGTTGAATTTACCCATACTATTTCTTTGAGTGTATGTGCTCTAAGAATTGCGTTTGTAACAAGGCTGCACTTGCCTGCATAGCTCTTTGTCATTGCAAAGACCATTGTGAACAGTAAACAACAACATTATAAATGTAATAAAAACATTAGAAATATAATTTTTATGATTATTTTCTTAATAGTTATTCTGTAATTTTTTTTATTGAAACGTTTGTAACATGGTCAAATACATTATTTCAGTAAATTGTAGCCTATTTATTCTTCTTAAACACTAATAAAATAATGTTTGCTGTAGAACTGACTGCATTGGAGATATTTAGAAAATCTACAAAAATATAGATTTTCGTAATAACCTGAAAGAAGTCAAATTTAATCCTTTTTGCTATAAACCCAGAAGTTGGGGAGATATTTAGTAAAAACCAAATAAAAGTCGAAAATTTACAGGTACAGTCCAAAGAAAACAAAGATGGCGTCATATGTTAAGATGACGGCCACTGAAATCGGGCACCCCCTCCTGAATTGATAGTACTGAGACTATATAAGAAGTGTGCAAAATTTGGAGCTTTAATCCAGCAGGTCACGATCTTTTCGCTAAGCCATCACACTAAAAATTATCCATCGTTAAATGTGATAAATAGAACAAACAAGACAAGTAACACTTAATATCAACTAAATTTGATGTTTCATTAACGTCACAAACTGTACACATAACCTAAAAGTATAATTTATACGAAAATTTTATACCAACCATTATTAGCCAATTGGACACGTTTATTTTGTCACTGTTGCTATGACAACCATCGAATTTTTTGGAAATCACTCTTACCCATGAGCACCTACCTATGTGATTAATAAGTGGAAATTACCCTGGTTTGACAGCAATGACAGTAAATAAACGTAAATTAATAACAAAAGTTTTTAGTATAATATATTTATTTTAGACATTTCATTTACACCTTATTTTACTAGAACGCGGGGAAAGTAAATGAACGTAAATTAATAACTAAAGTTTTTTTATAATATAATAACAAAATAACATAAATAAGTAGATTAATTTTTTTTGAACGTAATTTTATTTAATAGGTAGATATTACTTTAACTCTTATAATTATTAGAAATATTAAACACACAATTGTTATAAACATTATTCGGATGTATTGTTGATTCTTGGCTTTGTTCAACTTCTGTGAATTCATTTTGCCTATGGCTTTGACTGTTTCCCAAAGAATGTTCACCTCTCATAGCGTGAATTATATTTCGGTGATGATCCATATCCATCTGAAGGTAGGGCTATGGACTGGGAATTGTTGTGACCGGTAATCTTAATTTGTTGTTCCTGAACACCATTTTTTGCCAAGTTTGATACTGCCGTGGCTCTCGCAGAATGATTTGTTACTTTGATTCTCTTAACATCAATTCCTATTTTGGATGCAGATTCTTTTAACCATAAAGCAATCGTGTTTTTACCAACAGGACTATTCTTATACCATCCTTTCGAAAAATTTTCATTCCAGTTTGGATTGGGGGTCACAAATAATCTATCCACTGTTAGATCTCCAAGTTTTTCCATAAATTTTTCAAATAGTCGTACAGGGCATTCATCAAATTTTTTTGTGTTTCTTACCAACCACTTACTATCGGCTAGTTTTCTTGATCCGCCTTGAGTTGTTTTAGTAAACACAGGGTTATATTCAATTCTTCCTGTGAACTCTCCCTTATGGTCTATTTCTTTATGAAAATGTTCCACTTTAGCCATTGTCCCTTCACCACCTCTCCACGCGTGTTCGTGTGATATTACGTGAAAAAACTTTCGCTGCAAGCCAGCAGATTCATTTTCATCCCATATTTTTAAAATTTTAGTATACTCTTCATTAGTAAGAGCAGCAGCACTACTTTTTCTTTTTGTGGGATCTCTTTGCAATTGCCGGCGTTTCGCATCACGCGCAGCTCTCGCTGCAGCAAACTCAACGTCTGAGAAAGGATTAAATTTGAGCTGATATTTGTTGAAGCGCATTTCTTGAAGTTGTTTTGCGGATGAATTCCACATAACCTAAAATAATATTACATTTGTGAATTCTAACCTCTCCATCTAACAAAAATATTTTAATGGTATATAAGTATTTAAAACAATCAACAATTTTTATCACCTTTACAACAGATTCTTTATAATCTTCTGAGTTTGATTTCTTCATGTTAAACCCCCAATCCTCCAAAACTGCAGCCAGTTCTATGACAGAGGTTCCTCCTTCAATTTTGTATGATTTTTCTTGGCAAAATTCTAAAAATTGTTTCCATATAGTTGCCTTAGATCTTTTCGTATTTGTTGGAATTAGTTTGTCCACCTCTTTTCTGATTATCTCAGTATTTTGCTGTCCAAAACACGACATTTCTCTCAAAAGCGGAAATAAAATAAATCACACCACCCTATTAAAATTTCTGTCAGTGAAATACGTCAAAATGCCAGTCAAGGCCATCTTATTTATGCATCAAATGCAACACCGGCACCAGCCTACAAGATTTTGCAAACATTTCGAAAGTTCTTTTTGTCAAGTAATTTTGGTATAAAATTTTCTTACCGAATCTCCCTCGCTCTTGAATTAAAACCCGGAAATTTTTTCTCGCTCACGATTTTTTAAAGAAAATTTTCAAAAGATTCGGACCTCAAAAAAATTTCCGGAAATAATTCAAGCACTAAGGAGATTACGAGTGAGAATTTCCGAATTTCCCGTCAAAAATTCTTGAGAATTTTTTGCACCAATATCGAGAGAAATATTCCCTACAATTTTTTTCAAGAATACAGTTAGTTGTAATTAAATCTCACAAAATCGTGAGAAAGTGACATAATTTTCTCATGAGAATTAATTCCTACGATTTAAAGAATTGGGTCACAGTTAGGACAATACCCAAAGTTTCAGATCAATATTGTTTTTCTTCCTCCATATACTTCTAATAGCTGTTCAACATGAATCACCCTGTATAATCCAACAGTACGAAACTTACCGGGTTATTTGTAACGAAGAAATGAACAAGTTATTAGTCCCAAATACTCGAAGAAAATTTTCAAAATATACATATATAAATTAAACCTTGTATGGAACGTCTGCAATTGACTCTATTATCAATAGTATCCTAAACATGTTTCTTTAATTTTACTTTTCAAATAACTATGCCGCAAATGAGAACTATTATAGTTCTAATGATGCCTGGATATGGTGTTTACTATTCATTTAACGAGTAAAGCCAAATCGTAATCCAATAACCTAGTCACCAGTTTACTGGTTCACAATGCCGTTTAAGAAACAGGAAATGTCGGAGATGATCAAGCGTAGATGTTTTATTACAAGTAATCTATGAGGTACACTTCCTTGCATAGTTGCGCTGTTAGCCCAGTAAATTCCTGGATTATATAAATTTTCAGGAAACAGTTTTAATCAACGTGTGTGGCAAGAATATTTTTTTCAGTCACGTTGATGTAATTAGATATACAATTAAGTATTTAGTTTTCCGACTCTTTTCGCTTTACATGATGGTATTTTTCGAACTATTAGTTTATTAACAAAATCCCTTGTTTATAAAATTCCTAAATTATAACGGTTCTTGAATCGTAATATTTGAAAAATTAGTTTAAAGGTCCCCTTTTCACGTTTTTCTTGAATAACTCGAAAACTACGACCTCTAGCGAAAAAGTCAGTATACAAAATTAAACTAGATAACATTTCCTACAAAAAATATTTTATATATTTTTCTCCCTATGATCAACACTTTACGAAATACAACTGGTGGAAAAATCGCCAAATTTTAAAAATCATGTTTTAATAGTATAAAATGAATGTTTGATGTTCAGTAGTCATTTCAGACCGAATATTAATGTCTGTACAACATCTCAGTGCACTGATGATGGACGGAGTATGTTTGTTTAGAAAACCACACATAAATATATGGAATCCATAGTAACGTTATAATCATTGTTATGGAATGGAAATGGAATGAAAGAACAAAACCAGGTTCTTCCTCACCCACAAATGACGGCAAGAGGAATAGAAACAACATTTGCTACAGGGGCACAATTGTACTATTGTAAGATGTGGGTTAGAGAAAGCTGCTGTAGATCCTACTGTCACAATATTAGGGGAAGATACTCATTGCTTTGGCACCACCAGGTAGTAACGTATACTTCATAAAGCCTAAAAGGGGGAAGGTTAAATCAAAATTGTTTTCAAAGAGCAAACTCCAACAACTTCCTTTTGATGAAACTATCCTACTTCTCCATGGCGATATGCTTTCTAAAATCATCCACCAAGCCAAAACCTGATCTAGCTACACTGCCACCAGCCAAAGGAGCTGCGCAATAACACTCTTTCAGAGTTTGTTTACAGGTATATTAGCTGTTTTTACAAATATTTCTTGTTACTTACTGCGGTTCGCTTACTTACTTACAGATACAGCAAAGGCTCAACAACTCCCTACCCTGGAACTAGTGGGGATGGAACCGAGGGGAATATGGATCGCTAACGCTGTTTACCACCAAAGACCCAGTAGCTCCTGAAGCGATCTTGAATTTCTTCTTTTGTCGATGTTGTACTGGGTATGGGGAACGTTGTGGCTGCCGAAAAGTCGGCATTCCTGCCCCATGGTGTGCGACACTTGCCATAGTACGTGTACGAATGGTGCAGTATTAGGCGACAATGTGGACAACGATGATGATGATTTTGATTCAGCTGACTTTTAAAATGTTTACATTTAAGATAATGTTCATGTAATATCAGTAATATAGTTTTTTGATAAATCCATTCAGTATTAAAATTTCATTTATGTCGATTTTTTTTTAAATTCGCGATTTTCCCATCCTCTGTATCTCGTAAAGTATTGATCCTAGAATAAAAAATGAAGAAGAACTTATTTGTAGGAAATTTTATCTAGTTTAATTTTGTGTATGGACACTTTTTCACTAGAGGTCGTAGTTTTCGAGTTATTCGAGAAAAACGTGAAAAGGGGACCTTTAAACCAGGAGAGCGAGATATGAGGAAAATAACCTCTATAAAAGTTGTAGAAGTCATCGGGTGGCACTACCTGTTGACTTTGTATTTGACCTTGAATGGTATTTTCATAGTCATTTGAAGGTCAACTTTTCGCTTTTTAAATTCATTCATTACCCCGGTTGCTGAAAGAGCAGAAAATTCTGCATTTGAGTTGTAAGAGGTCATCTAAAGATCAAATCTCTCTCAAAGATTTCAGGCTGGTATCTCGTCAGGATGGCGAGGTATGAAGAAAATGACCTCTATAAAAGTTGTTGAAGCCATCGAGAGGCACGACTTGCTGACCTCGAATTTGACCTTGGAGAGGTTTTGAAGGTCATTTAAAGTTCGACTATTGTTTATCAAATGGGAACCCCTAGTCGCCGTAGGCGATCATGAAATGACCTCAATTTGACCTAAAAATCTACCTGTAAGATCATCTAAATACAAAAAAAAAGAATAAATAGTGAGTACATAAATTCCAAAAACAACTCTTCTAAATCAATGTGGGAGGTAATTAATAATTGTAGGCCAAAAGTTCATGCTTCTCTAGACGACGCAATAAATCCCTCTGATTTTAACAATTACTTCGTTAATCAAGCAGAAGTACTAGTATCAAAACTACAAACAGTAAGGCATCCACCTGACGAATTCTTGAACAAAAACATTAATAAAACATTTAAATTTCGTGAAGTAACATTCAATGAAGTAAGGGAGGCAATTAATAATTTAAAGAATAAAAACTCTCTGGATATTTATGGTATAAATGTAAAAATCATAGAACAAATAAAAAACATGATAATATCACCTTTAAATTAGTAAATTTATCCATAAAGACAGGTGAATTTCCAGACTCTCTAAAAATTGCTAAAGTGATTCCAATCTTTAAAGGAGGAAACCGCGATGACCCAGGTAACTATAGACCGATATCTTTAGTTCCTATCGTTGCCAAGATAGTGGAACGGCTTTTAGCCAAGCAAATAGCAGAGTACTTCTAAAGTAATAGTTTATTTATTAATGAACAATTTGGTTTCAGACAAAATCGTAATATGGAAATGGCAATTTTATCACTTGTAGATAAGATCTCCAAGGGATTTGGTGAGGCAACATATATAGGTGGAACATTCTTTGACCTGAGTAAGGCTTTTGATTGTGTAGCACATGATAAATTAATTCAAAAACTAAATTTTTATGGATTTAATCCCTTAAGTACTAAAATTATTCAATCATATCTCTAACCAACAGACAACAAATGGTCCACTATAATGACATGAATTCTAGCTTAAGTTCTATCAAATATGGAGTGGCACAAGGGTCAATACTGGGGCCGTTGCTGTTTCTCATCTACATAAACGATATAACTAACTCCCTTCCAAATAGTGATCTAGTTTTATACGCAGATGATACAACTACTCTGGATGAACATAACAACTTAGAACAGCTTTTAAATTTAATGAATAAAACACAATCAGAGGCCTCCACATGGTTTACAGTAAATCAACTACACCTTAATGAAAGTAAAACTATGAAATGCATATTTACACTAAAACACTGTGATTTTGATAACCCGGCATCAGTTAAGTTTCTTGGAATACACCTAGACTCTAGGCTTTCTTTTGAAACACATATAGATCAACTGTCAAAAAAACTCTCCAAAAATATTTACGTTTTGAGAAATTTATACCCTATTGTAGACAATTCAGTTATACTAACTGCTTACTACGGTCTATTCCACTCCAATATGTGTTATGCAATATTAGCTTGGGGACATTCACCCCATGCCGAGCAAATTTGTAAACTTCAACGGCGTGCAATTAGAGCTATCACAGGATCAGGATATCGTGTAGATATAAAACAAAAATTTATCGAACTAAAAATTCCCCCTTTCTCTTGTGTGTATGCGCTGAAATGTTTACTATGGATAAGAGACAATATTCATGTATTCAACTATCATAACGATATTCACCACCACGATACGAGAAATAATACAATGATTGAAATAGAGTTTCATCGAGTAAACAAAAGCAAATTCTCTACAAACTATTATGCACCAAAACTATATAATAAACTTCAAAACCATATTAAGTACTTACCCGCTAATCAATACAAAGAGAGAATACAAACATACCTCACCAAAAGAGCATTCTATTCTTTGAATGATATATTAAATGATGATTTCCACGTTGATTAAGGCACTTATTTTATTTTATATACTTTATGTCTGTAGATTTTTTAAACTGTAGTTTGTTCTATGTGTTTAGTATTGTTAGTATATTTTCCATTTAGAGTTTTAATCAACATATTGTGTAGTTCTAACTAATAATTTTAAATATAAATATTAAGTAATGTCTCTGTTGTTGTTGACGAATGTAAACGATTTGTGTATTAACATGATCTTTAATAATTAAATAAATAAATAAATAAATAGATAGATAGATAGATAGATAGATAGATAGATAGATAGATAGATAGATAGATAGATAGATAGATAGATAGATAGATAGATAGATAGATAGATAGATAGATAGATAGATAGATAGATAGATAGATAGATAGATAGATAGATAGATAGATAGATAGATAGATAGATAGATAGATAGATAGATAGATAGATAGATAGATAGATAGATAGATAGATAGATAGATAGATAGATAGATAGATAGATAGATAGATAGATAGATAGATAGATAGATAGATAGATAGATAGATAGATAGATAGATAGATAGATAGATAGATAGATAGATAGATAGATAGATAGATAGATAGATAGATAGATAGATAGATAGATAGATAGATAGATAGATAGATAGATAGATAGATAGATAGATAGATAGATAGATAGATAGATAGATAGATAGATAGATAGATAGATAGATAGATAGATAGATAGATAGATAGATAGATAGATAGATAGATAGATAGATAGATAGATAGATAGATAGATAGATAGATAGATAGATAGATAGATAGATAGATAGATACATAAATAAATAAATAAATAAATAAATAAATAAATAAATAAATAAATAAATAAATAAATAAATAAATGAATGAATGAATGAATGAATGAATGAATGAATGAATGAATGAATGAATGAATGAATGAATGAATGAATGAATGAATGAATGAATGAATGAATGAATGAATGAATGAATGAATGAATGAATGAATGAATGAATGAATGAATGAATGAATGAATGAATGAATGAATGAATGAATGAATGAATGAATGAATGAATGAATGAATGAATGAATGAATGAATGAATGAATGAATGAATGAATGAATGAATGAATGAATGAATGAATGAATGAATGAATGAATGAATGAATGAATGAATGAATGAATGAATGAATGAATGAATGAATGAATGAATGAATGAATGAATGAATGAATGAATGAATGAATGAATGAATGAATGAATGAATGAATGAATGAATGAATGAATGAATGAATGAATGAATGAATGAATGAATGAATGAATGAATGAATGAATGAATGAATGAATGAATGAATGAATGAATGAATGAATGAATGAATGAATGAATGAATGAATGAATGAATGAATGAATGAATGAATGAATGAATGAATGAATGAATGAATGAATGAATGAATGAATGAATGAATGAATGAATGAATGAATGAATGAATGAATGAATGAATGAATGAATGAATGAATGAATGAATGAATGAATGAATGAATGAATGAATGAATGAATGAATGAATGAATGAATGAATGAATGAATGAATGAATGAATGAATGAATGAATGAATGAATGAATGAATGAATGAATGAATGAATGAATGAATGAATGAATGAATGAATGAATGAATGAATGAATGAATGAATGAATGAATGAATGAATGAATGAATGAATGAATGAATGAATGAATGAATGAATGAATGAATGAATGAATGAATGAATGAATGAATGAATGAATGAATGAATGAATGAATGAATGAATGAATGAATGAATGAATGAATGAATGAATGAATGAATGAATGAATGAATGAATGAATGAATGAATGAATGAATGAATGAATGAATGAATGAATGAATGAATGAATGAATGAATGAATGAATGAATGAATGAATGAATGAATGAATGAATGAATGAATGAATAAATAAATAAATAAATAAATAAATAAATAAATAAATAAATAAATAAATAAATAAATAAATAAATAAATAAATAAATAAATAAATAAATAAATAAATAAATAAATAAATAAATAAATAAATAAATAAATAAATAAATAAATAAATAAATAAATAAATAAATAAATAAATAAATAAATAAATAAATAAATAAATAAATAAATAAATAAATAAATAAATAAATAAATAAATAAATAAATAAATAAATAAATAAATAAATAAATAAATAAATAAATAAATAAATAAATAAATAAATAAATAAATAAATAAATAAATAAATAAATAAATAAAATCATGATCATCATTGCCTGCCCTCAGTCACCAGACCCTAGGGTCAATTTGACCTCTTACATCTCTAATGCAAAATTTCTCGCTCTTTCAAAATCGGGGGTCAAGAATAGGGGTTCCTATTTAACGTCATGTCCAAGGTCACCAAGTGGTGCCCCTCCCGATGACCTCAACAACTTTTATAGAGGTCATCTTCCTTATATCTCCTGACGAGTTATTCAAGCGTATTCATACTTTTGGGACGCTCGGTATATTCTAAATTTGAAATAAATATTTCAAGTCTAACTGAAGTTATCGTGTCGAATAGGTATTTACGACATGACAGTAACTTTGATTCACTGCATAATAATCTTATTAACAATATTTTAATAACGTTTTTAAGTAAAAACCTAGGAATCACTACTTCCACATCCAGATTTTCTATCCAAGTCTCTCACGACGAAAAAAATTTGTAAGTGGAAATAATTGTTTATGGAACTTTAATAATGTAATATTTGAAAAAGTCTACCCCAAAAACCCATAAAACGATATCCTACATCGGTAGAGGGGATAGAGAAAAATATTTGAGGCTTTTGGTTCTTGTACAACACTAAATCACCCTCTTTATTAATGGAGTGAGGGTGGCAATGGGGGTGACAATTTACACACCTCTGGCGATTATTTACCTGATAGATATGGTCTAATGTCAATGAGGAGTATTGTACTTTACCTACGATCCAAAGAAATAAAAAATTTAAATGTTGCAAAAGTTATTGTGTTTACAAGAAACGGTCTATAGATATACACGCATGCACAACACACAGATTTTTTTTTATTCGATATTTGAGTTCAGTGTCTTGAAACATATTTTTTCTACGATGACTATTCATTTTTTTTTATTATAAAATACCTATTTGATTAAATCAAATAAATACGTACATTATTATACTTGTTTGATAGATAAAATAAGTATAAGAAATTTTTATAAAGATTTTTTTAAAGAACTCATTTTTAAAGCTATGTAATAATTTCGGAGATAATTTCGTATAAAACAAAATAGCAGAAAAAATAATCCGAGGCCCCGGCGAACAAAGCAATAATAAGGCATCACTCATATAGAGGCCATATTTATTAACCTCCGACCCAAAAAGAAGGGTGTTATAAGTTTGACACGTATGTTTGTATGTCTGTCTGTCTGTCTATCTGTCTGTGGCTTCATATCTCTTCAACGGGTGATCCAATTTTGATGCACTTTTTTTATTTGAAAAAGTATTTTGTCGAGGAGGTTTTGGCCATATTAGATTTTGATGTTTGGTCGCCATCTTGATTACAAGCTTTTATTTAAGTTGCCTTGTTGTTGTGGGTCAAATCTTGCAACTGAATTTTAAAATAGTTAACTAAGTGACGTCATTCCAAATCCAATATGGCGGACTCCCAAAGATGGCGGACCAGTTATTTTTTATGCACCCCCATGATATGGATATTAACTGAAAGAGTTTGCTGAGAAGAATACGAAAATAAAACAATGTCACACTAAATTCAATATGGCGGAAGCCCCAAGATGGCGGACAAAATTTTTTAGTTTTAACACCATAATTTGATCGTATAATGTATTCGCTCATACGTTGCATTCTAAGAAATGGTGAAGGATTCGGTCTAAATTATAAGTTTTATATCGGATAGGAACGGCGCAACGAATATACACTTCTCCAAAAAATTACCAGAAGTTTGAAGTTAGTTAATTTTTA
Source organism: Rutpela maculata (assembly GCA_936432065.2). NCBI lineage: Eukaryota > Metazoa > Arthropoda > Insecta > Coleoptera > Cerambycidae > Rutpela > Rutpela maculata. The sequence continues at coordinate 20,375,292 of OW386285.2, forward strand.
ACCTCCGACCCAAAAAGAGGAGTGTTATAAGTTTGACGCGTATATTTGTATGTTTGTCTGTCTGTGGCTTCATATCTCTTCAAGAGGTGATCCGATTTTGATGCACTTTTTTTTTATTTGAAAGAGTATTTTGTCGAGAAGGTTTTAGGCCATATTAGATTTTGATGTTTGGTCGCCATCTTGAATTCGCCATGTTGAACTTCTCTAGAAATTGTCCTATTGAAGTAAAATTGAAAATGTGCAGACAATTATGGTAGCCGAATATGATTTCGGCCTCATTTTGATTCGGTCATATGAAACTGGTACGATTAGATACATTGATCGGGAGTTTTTAAAAAAATTCAATTTTTTATCCTTCGACCCAAAAAGAGGGGTGTTATAAGTTTGACTCATATGTTTGTGTTTGTTTGTCTGTCTGTCCGTGGCTTTATATTTCTTCAACGGGAGATCCGATTTTGATGCAGTTTTTATTAAAGTTAAATATAACACATAAATATATTTATAATATATCCGGTCTTGTAGACCGTGTGCGGCTAGTAGAATACAAAATTGGACCGCGTCGGCTTAAAGGTTAAAAAGTTGTGTATGGGACTCGTGAAATAATATTACAAATTTAAAAAAACCCCGACCCAAAAATATCGACTAAATAACTAATATAAAAAAAATAAATTAACACAACTTTAAAAACTATGAGTTCGTATATGGAATCAAAATTATTTCATAATTTTTAAAGTTGTGTTAATTTATTTTTTTTTTATATTAGTTATTCAGTCGATATTTGTGTGTAAATTTGTAATTTAATTTAATTTTATTTCATAATTAATATTCTTCCAAAAGTTAGTATACCCGCAATGACCTGGCCAACAAGAAACCCGGAATTTCTTCCCGTGGAATAAAATCCATTGGATCCAATAGAGAGTCTACAGCAGCCACCTTATAGAACTCGATTGACCAAGAAAATATGAGAAACGATTTTTTTTGTCTTTTTGGGCGACTTATAGACTTGTTTTTTTAATTTGTTGGTAGTTTATGAGCTCTCTACATATATTCTAAACATTAATTTATTACTTTTCTACAAATAAATATCTTCAAAGTCGAGTAAAGTAACTGTGTCGGAAATATGAGAGGACTTTTGGTAAATTCTCTTGAACCCTGAAAAAACGAAGCCACTCCACTGTATATTTGACAATTAAATTTATTTCACAATTTGAAGAAATAAAGCAAATTAAGGCTAAGTATTATACGCGTGGTAATTTACTAAAGAATATTAGTGTACCATACATTGAGATTTAAGCAATTCTATTTTCATTTCACGAAGACAAAAATATATCCGAGACAATATAATTATTTACGGTTTCTTACACATTTGCGAAGACGTGCATAAAATAGTAGTTCTGTTACAACGTTGCATTACTTCATAATGATACTAGATTATAGTTGTTATTAATTCAATTAAGAATTTCTCAGTATGCTTTATCAGTGGGAAAATGTTTTTTAATAATGGAGTTGCGAAAATTGCAATTTATGTTGCAGGTCTATATGGACAAAGACCATTTTCAGTCACAATACATTTAGTGGGTCACGGGCGTTTCAATAAGAACTATAAAGTATCTGAACCATGTTTCTGACGTTTGGTTGCAACATGCACACACAAAGATATAACATTAATAATTATAGTTCATTTTTTTAATTGATATGTGGCAAACATATACTAGACAGATCTATACCTTGCTTAAAAAAACTTTATTTTTCGCTTTCAAATAAGTTGGTTTCTTTTAAATATCTTTCTTGAGAAATTTTAATGCTACATTAGACAACGAACCTCCTTATGCAGTTGACCCAGTTAATACACCTTGAATTCATTTGTTTACAATCGATTACAAGACAATCGATGAAACACCATAAAATTCCATCTTCACATACATCCATCTTCATACCACCACACAGGCAGAAAATCTGATATATACATTTTTAGATAACACAGCACCCAAAAAAAAGCCATGTACACTGCACGGCATATAAATATGGTACAGCACTTGTGAATTGAAAACCATTAATTAAATTTATTGGTAGATTGTGATGTTCTCTCAAGCTTCTGAATATTACTTAACTATCTAGACATCGTTATTGTTTGAAATACTGATTTGTGATAGATCTTATTATTGTCAAATGTGACCAGTCTACTCTTCTTTGCATTGATAAAATCGAAATGTACCACATACCACATTAATATGACGCGCACTGTACTTTTTTACCGACTATCATATTTATATGTATTTTGGGGCGCTGATACCGGATCCGAGGTCAGAATTGTCATATGTCATCAATTTTTTCATGTAAGCTCAAGAAACAGCTTAGAACAAGCCTGAAACCGCTTAAAAAGTAAATTGGAAGATTAAGCGAGTTGACTCGTGTTTCTATACGTATGCCGAGGTCAGAATTTTCTTACCATATCATGATTTTTGACATAACTTCAAAGTAATCTCAAAAAACACGTCATAAATGGTCAAAAATGCATTTTAAAGTCGATTTAAAAACTTAAAACGACCAAACCACTTTACTTATATGCATGTTGGAATACGGAAACTGAATCTCAGGTCAGAATTCTCCCATCATATCAGAATTTTGACATAACCTCAAAGAATCATCATAAAACACCTGAAAAATGGTTAAAAATGTATTTTTCTACGATTGTGCTGAAAGTAAAATTTTCTAACTTCAAAATGACTCCAGAAAATATCACTTTGACGCACGCCGTGCGGCAAAGAATTTGCCACACGCCTTGATTACATCTTCACACACCGGAATAAAATAGTGTGTTTACCTTAAAAAAAATTTTATATTACTTACTGGTAATAACAATTAAATTCTATAAATGTACATTAATTACACATGAATTGCAATTACAAAGTCAAATTTTTTAACTTCAGAATGACTGCGGAAAATGTCACTTTAAATAAAATCTGACAGGCAGCAAATTTAAAATTTTGGAAAGACTTTAAAAAAGGAAAATAACTTCACAACCGTAGAAAAAATAGTATGTAACACACATGTGGCAAGCTTCATTGCAAAACTCGTATGATAGGAACACTCGCTGCGCTCGTGTTCCTAATATCATACATCGTTTTGTAATGAAGCCCTTGCCACACTTGTATTACAATCTACTATTAAAATAAGGTTTAAACTGATCACAAGACACTAAGATCTACTTACGTAAATGCATTCTTGACCATTTCTGAGGTGTTTTTTAAGATTTTTTTTGAGGTTAGGATGTCAAACTCCTGATATGATAAGAAAATTCTGGCCTCGGATTCGTTTCCAGCGCCTCAACGTATAGAAACATGGGTCAACTCGCTTAATCTCCCGATTTACTTTTTACCCGGTTTCAGGCTTGTTCTAAGCTGTTTTTTGAACTTACATGAAAATATTGACGACATGTGACAATTCTGACCTCGGATTCGGTTTCAGCGCCCCAAAATACATAACCCCTGTCATAATAGCGAGCTCTATCGCAGGTAAAATCAATAATTTATGAAGTTCTAAGATACTTTGTCATATGAGAAAAGATCGAAAAACGATACGAGCGGCTAGCAAACGACTTTCCGTCTGTCGAAAAAATGTCGTAATTTTTATACCGCGGTGAGGCGGTTCTCGATTAATTCTCGTTAAAAATTGTGAACAAGACATGCTGCCCACTGCTACCGTCTTCCGAGACTGTAGCAGTGGGCTAGACTGCGGTTGTGTGAGAGACAACACGGTCTAGTCGCTCTCCTCTCCTGAGTTCGAGTCTCAGCTGCGGCAGATGGCAATGTAGCAGGGAATGGGTGTTGTGATGTTGTCTATGTGTGTGTCCGTCCTGGTTGAGTGGTAGAATAGCCATCGGCTAAACTCCGCCAGGACATTAAAATAAATAAGGCGAAAAAAAAAAATAATCGAGAGCTGCCATTTTTCATTGGCCTAAGTTCCAATAATTTCAATCACAGTTGTATCAAATTGAAGGCTAAAATTATTATAGAGTGGGGTGTAAAAAACGATAAAAAAATGCGAACTGTCGTTTTTCTTTGGCCGTAGCTGCCCGAAATCGATATAAATATTTAAGAATTTTGGTGGAAATCAATATTCGCCATCCGTGATACCGCACACGAAAACCGCAAGTCCGACCATTCAAAATCTTGGAGAAATCAGAAGAATTTCAAAAAGTTTTTGCTACCCTCGGAGAAAGCTCAAACGAAGAAGCTTTTCCAGTACTCGGAAATTATGTATGCCATCTTTATAAAGAACCAAAGATCGGTTAATGAAGCGAGAATGCGAATATTCCAGCATACATACGACAGCCAATATATAAATGACCGCCTCCACGTCGACATAAACAGTTATGACGCATGCTCATTGCCACCTTGTAAATCAGAGCTCTGTAATGAAGCATTCATAAATTCATGTTCCATTACTAAAGTTTTCGGATTTACACACGACACCAATATGCACACGGCACGCAAATCTATCCAGCTCCCGTCTAGAGGCATGGATTTGCACACGACACTAAACTATACGCAGTTCTACGTCACCAGTAAGCGAGGATTTTCGGATATAAAAGCCCGGCCGCAAATCAACTAATTCAGAGTGTGAACAACTCTGACAATCTGTCTACAGCGTGCTAAGCTGGACATATTACAGTTTTGTACATCTCCCGACGCAAACACGACGGAACGAATGCAATCTGACCCTGGGAATCCTGCAGCGTGTTGAGCTGGGAAACTTCTTGAGTCGACGATATTCACCCGACGCCCGATGTCACTCCAGTAGCAACAACAAAAGTCGCATCGCAATCGTTACACTCTCTCTCTCTCTCTCTCTCTCTCTCTCTCTCTCTCTCCCTCTCCCCCCTCTCTCTCTCTCTCTCTCTCTCCCTCTCCCTCTCCCTCCCCCCCTCTCTCTCTCTCTCTCTCTCTCTCTCTCTCTCCCTCTCAGATAATAGAAAATATTGTGCTAAGAACCGTAAAAGATACCTGTATGTTATGTAACACTGCCATTCATTACCTGTTTGAAGAAGTAAATAAATTGTTTATATTTTTATTGGGCTGTCTTGTTAACTAATCTGGACCCTGATTAATCTGCAAACCAGCTACCCGACAACAAACCGTTACAGCTCCGACACTCCGACAGCATCTATTGCGCACTAGATACATTGCTCAGATATGGGCAGGAGCTCATCTACGTCGACCGAGCAACCTGATACCGACAAATGCTGGCTGGACCGAGGGAGATGGAAGATTGGCATTCAAATGGTTCGAGAGTGACCAACTTCCCTTCTGCGCTGATCTAATAATAGATTACTCTAGACCAGGACTTTTTACAGGTAAGCGTCGCTCAATTATATGCTCTCTATCGCTTGTCGCCATGTCATTAAGGTTGATTTTCTTATTTATTTTAGACCAAGGTGAAGAAGAAGAAAAAGAAGAAGAACAAGAAGAAGAGAACTACGTGGACTACGAAGGACGTGGAGACGAATCAGACAATGAGAGTGAAAGCTCCTCAGATGACGATGTATTTAATGTTTAAAACTACAATAATAAACCTGACAATCCTGCTTTTATCATTACTGTATGTCTGGAACCTTGAAATTCAATTCCAATTCCATTTAAATAAGCCTACAAACAGCCTTAATTTGCTTTTTTTGTCGCGGCGGAAATCATTTTTCTCAAATGTGAACTGGGAAAAATTTCAGTTCTTATTTTTTTCGTCTTCTTTACATGTTCAAAGCCTGATTTGAACCCTTTAGGGCAGGTAAAAAGTTCCGTCACCCTGAACTTTTCTTCTCAGCTTTCCCAGAACTGATGAGAAACGCTGGAATGAAATTAACTCGAAAATCTTGGTAACGGGCTGCCGTACTATTATGATAGTCGGTAAAAAAGTACATGACTTTTTTTGTGTGTCTGTGTAATTTTTTAAATCATGGTAATTTCGAAAATGGGTTAATGAAAACAAATCGGTTGGATTTACAATCGCGCTAGATGGAGCTGGTTCGCAAAACGCGATACTTAACAGTCGAATCCGAAAGTTGAGCACGTACAAATATTTGAAAAATAACGCGAATCAGAAAAAATGAATGAGTTGAAGATAGTAAACGTAACCTAAATAAAGGTTAATGCACAGTAAATCACTATAAATATTAAAATAAACACGTGAGAATGACTAATGGTACGATTATAAACGCCAGTAGCAACAGTACAGCTAATTATACAGAGGTAAAATAAAAGACACTTAAATGATAAATATATTTTAAGATCAAACAAGCTAAAAACGTACTCTTCGCCGGTTTACTAATAGTCTAGGAAATAGCGTGCAAATTCGATGACGAGTGGTTACCGTCTGCCAGTCGGTAATCGAAGAGACCATATAAATACAAAATTCTCTTTTCTTTTTCCGGTTAGCGCGCGCGCCGTTCGGAAGTTTCGTCTGCCAGCGTAATTGGGGTATGTGAAGTACATATACTAACTACATATGCGGACAGATATCGATAATCATTCGATTTAAAAATAAATGCCCCCCCCCCCTCCCTATCCCCCCACCATACCAAAAAGTTCCAGAGAGAAAAAAATGTTGTATTTATATGGTCTTGTCGATTACCGACTGGCAGACGGTAACCACTCGTCGTCGAATTTGCACGCTATTTCCTATACTATAAACTTTTTATATAATTGTTACACATTCTATAGGATACTCTTCGCAGTTTTTTGTAAATAATGTTAGTTTTAGACATTTTTAATTTTATAGTACGAACTTAGTTGGTGTAAAATAAAGTAAAAATAAAAAAAAAAACTATACCATACCCCATGTGGATTTCGAACCTGGGACCCTTGGATTCCGAGTCAAAAGCGTAAGAACTACCTAACACGTAAAAAAATGTAAAAAATGTAAATTTTTACAAAAACATAAAAATCAAAAAAAAAATTTCAAATTTAAATCATTAATAACATTTTTATTTGCTGATCGATTTTATTCCAAAATAGGGTTCTTCGCCTAGCTAACACTAACTTACTTTCCAAATTTCAATACAATCGGACTTTTCTTTCTTAAGTTATCGTGCTTACAAGAAACGTGACGGACAGACAGACGGACAGACGGACATTTTGAAAGTTGTTCAGAATTCGTTCACTAACACAACGATATGAAAATTTTTTGTCTGCGAGCGATATTTCCGATTTTACAAATATGCCGATCAAATGCAAATATACTCTTCGTTTACGTTATTGCGAAGAGTATAATAATATATCAAAAGGTATATGGAATGTAATAAATAGCAGACGAGAGGGTAGTCTTACAATGAGAGGACAATCTTTTAACGAATTTCACTCTGATGACCTAAATTTGTTTTTTGTAAATATTGTAAATGAAATAACTAATAATATTTCTAAATCAAATATTGACCAAGTTAATTTACTTCAGTCATTAACATAAAAAGCAGTATAGAGTTTGAGTTTAACAAAATTACTACGACTGAATTGAGTGAAGCAATAAGCGCAATACTTTTATATTGCGCTTTATTTTTAAAGCAAGCAAAGATTATTATGAAACAAATATTAAAATCATAAAATTCGTCATGAGTACACTTATTGGCCCTCTCACTAAATTATTTAACGAGTTCATGAAGGAAGGTCTAGCTGCTTAAAAATTTCCAAGGTTATACCAATCTTCAAGAAAGGTGAGTTAAATGATGTCTAACTACCGCCCCATATCAATTATACTCATTCTTGGAAAAATATTTAAAAAATTGCTACACACAAGATTAATATATTATTTTGAAACGAATGACCTCTTCAGTGGGCAGTTTGGTTTCAGATCAAAGAAATCAACGACAGATGCTATAAGTCTACTCTTGAATCACATTACAGATTCATCTGAAAATAAAAATTATGCAGGCTGCACTTTTTGTGACCTGTGTAAGCTATAACATATTATTAGGAAAACTGAACAAGTATGGTGCAAAATCAAGATCATTAAAACTACTTAAAAATTATTTCGAAAATAGAAACCAAATCACTGCTTATAAAGGTGTGACATCAACAATAGAGGGCATAGATTATGGAATACCTCAGGGATCTGTCCTTGGACTCCCGTTATTCTTAATCTATGTCAATGACTTACCACAATATGTTTTAAATGCCAAATTTGTGTTGTGTGCAGATGATGCTACTAAAGTAAATTGTAATAAGAACTAGATTAAGTTGGAAAATATTATGCTGCAAACACAGTCCACTACTTCCGAGTGGTTCCAAGCCAATGTCTTATGTTTAAATTACACCAAAACAGCAAACGTGGTATTTTCCACTTATATTAAAAAGTATGAAAATCCATATGATGTAAAATTTCTGGGAGTAGTTCGTGATCCCAAACTGTGTTGGGACCAACATGTGGACTATATTTCAAAAAAACTGGCAAGGTGTGTTTATATGATAAACAATCATAGGGGAAGTACCCTCAGATGTCATTAGGACAGCCTATTTTTTATTATTCTAAGGCACCTTTTCTTACGCAATTCTAACTTGGGTGCATACAGCTCATTTAGATAGAATATTTAGTTAACAGAGACCTGTTGTCAGATCGATTTCTTGTCTTGGATATAGAGATGACGTAAAATATAAATTCATTGAACATGGAATATTAACAGTTCCTTTCTTTTATATCTATAGGTGCGTGATATATGTTAAGAAAACATAAACAATTACGTTGTTCATATCCATGATACAAGGTTTAATAATAAAATATCTTTAAGATATCTACGATTAGAAAAAGTAATAATGGGGTTAACTATTTTGGTCCCTCATTTTTTACCAAACTCTCACTTCATATTACTTCTTTACCATACAAACTGTTTTGTGTCCAGGTTAAAAGTTTACTAATAAGCGGAGCTTTCTATAATTTTCAAGAATTTTTTTCGACTTTTTTCAATGAAATTGTATGAAATTTTTATGACTAATTTTAGAAAATATTTTAAAGCGTAAAACTCAATTGTTATTTTAATTTCTGTTTGTTAAAACTTTGTGCGTGATTTATTTGTGTTTATAAATTGAAGATCTTCAATTATTATCAATATTTTTGTATTGTTAAAACTTAAAAGTTTGTAACATCAATAAACTATTTATATTACTATTTCTAAAAACAAGACCAAGATCGCAAGAGAGCAGCGGTATTACGTTTTTACTAAGAACTGACCGCTTGTATGAAATAACTCCTAAATGAGTGAAGATATCGAAGTAATTAATTTTCCAGTAATAATCCTTTGGTCGAGCGAATTGCAACCCCGATTTTCCTTCCTTCACCTTTCAAAAGAATTTAGAACAGCTAGGAAGATACACTTGACAGGATAATTCCCGGACATGCAGTACTATTTATATTTTATCTAAATAAAGTAATAGTTTTCTCCTAACGCATGCATAACATGAACAAAAAGATCCTGTTAGTCTGCTATATTAAGAAATACCAAGATTTCCAAATCAGGTAGCGCCTCTGGAGTAATAGATCCACAAATGAAACCGATGGCCAATTACACTTTGCCATCTTCTAAATGGTAATCGACTTTGATTAATCTTATATGATGCTGTATTATAAAAGGAAGAAGAGAGATTTACATGAGGTTTTTATATTTTACTAAGTCTGATTAATAAATTGTAAAGAAATAAGTTTGTAATCCCCAATTAAAGGATAGCAATTTAGATATGATGATTAAAGGAATATATTACTTTATTAATAGACACACTAAAGACATTTTATGGCATATATGCAACGGATTACAGCATAAGAGTTTTATCTTTGTGTTAGTATTAAGTATAGTGGTCGTTTAACCATTATGCATTTTGTTTTGTTGTTTGTTTGTTGTCGCGAATAAAAAGCGAAAAGTATATTGAATTTGACTATCATATTTCTAAAACTATAAAAAAGAAAAGAAATTCATCGTTCTGTGAGTCTCCTGAACAACTTTCAAAATGTCCGTCTGTCTGTCCGTCCGTCACATTTCTTCACATGATAACTCAGAAAAGACCAATTGTTGAAATTTGACGAGTAATTTTGTGTTAGCTAAAGGTGGAACCCTATTGTTTTTTAAAGAAATCGACGAACAAATTTAAAATTATTTAAATTTTGTTAAATTTGAGGCATAGTATATTGTTCATGCAGAGTGGTGCCCCGCCATATTTTAAGAGCCAAGTACGAACCTATTTAAACATCTATTTTCATGAGTGCTGAGTTGATCATGGTAGGCTGTTCCCTTGGCCGCCATGTAGTCCAGAATTGAACCCTTTAGATTTTACGTCGTGAATTTTCTTTTGTATTTTATATCGCTGATATTTCAGTACCTATAATTGGTGCTGATTTTTTAGTTCATTTCGGTCTAATTGTTGACTTGAAAAATAAACGGTTGACAGACAACAAAACGTCACTGTCAGTGACGGCCATAGCTGATGAGTATTCATTTCTTGTTTGGCTGTGTATTTTTTTACATACTCCTATATTGCATCACGCATATCACAACCTCAATCCCTCATATCTCAAAAACCGAACATCTGCTCATCTTGAAATTTTGTATTCAAAATGATCTCATTATTAACAATAATTTTGCATTTAGTTTAAAACAAAATTTGAGGGCGAGAAAATGGGCAATTTTTTACCTATTTTTGGGGTCACTCTTTACAATTTATTATTCTCTATACCTACAGTTGGCAGAGGTCTAAAAAACTGAGACACGTGTAGAGATTTTAATAAAATATTTTTAAAGCGTTTAAAAGTCAATTTAATTATAATATGATTTTAAACGCGTCTAAAATCTATTGCGTGACCTTAAAGGCCAAAGTCAAGGTATACACTTTCACCAGTCTGACCTCTAGGGGAACCGAAACATATTTTCCTTGTGCATCAGTAGCACAGGAACTTTTTTTTATTCAAGTACCCCAAACCTCTTACATACACTGACAAGATTAGTGCCAACTTAGGAATGCTAAAAAAATATACTTAAACCCGAAGGATATGAGCGAACGCCAAGTGAATAAGCCTAAAAAGGTATGTTATAGTGTTTGAAACTATTCATCACAGGATTCTCCACGTTTTCAAACTTCCTCACAGAGGAGAGTAAGTTGCTCATCAGATATTTTGAATAAATCATATGTAAATATTTTAGTAAAGCATTAATTACTATTAGCCCTTGTTTTTTGCCTTAAGTAAAATTATTGCCAATTTAATAATTATTATTACACCCATAATAGGGGCTTAGCAATGGAATATTAGTTTAATTCTCTTCTAGCAGATGTTTTTACTTCAGATCTAGAGCAAAAAATTTAGCCAAAAGAAGTATTATACGTTGGCACAGACAAGCAGACGATGTGCTGGCCAGTCTTATAGGTGCATCGAAGCAATTAAATACCTTCCTAAACTTCATAAATAATAATAATAAACATTAGCTTTACCGTCGAGACGAAAAAAGACAAAAAAAATCAATATTTCTGAACTTAATCCTTCACACGTAAGAACAACAAAACCGATTTTAATATTTTCATTCTGAGTATTTTCTTCCTTAGACATCTGATTATGTTACGCTTAAGAACTCCGTCACGTTATGTGTCCATTATGCAAAAGTAAGAGGGAGAGTTAATTTATGATAATTTTGCATTAAACAGTCCACCTACATATTTTACGGGATAGTGGAAGTACGTTAAATCTTACCTCAACTTCCTTAATGTTTAGCCATATTTCTTATAATATAGCATTAATTATTTAATTTACATAAAGCTATAGGCGTGTGTTTGTATAAGCGCAATATACATATTAATACTTGGGTAAACACTGAAGTGAGTCAGCGGCTGGTTCTTCATCAAACATTGAGATATGTATAAAAATGTTTTCATATTAATTCATTTTGTTTCATTGTATCGTTCTGCCTGAGAGAATCTTTCCTAGGTATGCATTTACGAACAGTAAATATTTTAAATCAAGTGAATTTACACTAATTGTTGGTCAAGCAATACAACGGTTAAAGTTTCGTATTAAGAATCATCAATATGGTACTGTAATAGTAATTTACGTTATAAGTCCGGTAGGTGACTTATTACAGTACGAGTTGTTTTACGGACGAGGCGACGCAGGAGCCGAGTCCGGAATATAAACGAGTACTGTAATGAAACCTACCGGACGTGTATCGTATAATATTTTATTTCATACTGTCCAGTAAATCCTTTTTAAAATGAATAAAAAGTTATAATTATTGAAATTTGAGAAATATTAGTTCGTAATCTGACAATCGCATCACCGTAACGATGTTATAGCCATTGTTTTCCATAGGTAATTATGATTGTCTCTAGCTTGTCACTGTCAACTAAATAAAACCATAATTTTTGCATTGTTTTGTATTATGCAGATTTCGGAGGAGACTTAAAATAAATGTGTTGAAGCAACCGGAAAATTATCCAGAAAAAATCATCATATTTAGTGTAAATTAAATAATCTGTATATTGGCTCCAAATAAAATAAAGAACTTTAGAACTAGAGAGCTTTATTTAATCAAAATAAAATAAAAATTACTAATTTTAGTTAAGCAAAATATTAACAATTTTGTAAGTAGAAGCCTAATTTGTAGTTATCTAACATTCTTCATTTACTAAAATTGGTAGAAAAGTATGTTTCATAGGTAGTGGTAAGGGCCAAAGTGCTTACTTCACAATAGTATCAATATGAATTAATATAAGTTCAAATAAAATAAAAATTACCAACTTTAGTTAAGCAAAATATTATAAATTTTTTAAGTAGAAGCCTAATCTATAGTTATGTAACATTCTTCATTTACTAAAGTTGGTAGAAAGTATATTTTATAGTAAAAAAACGCTATATAGCGGTGAATGATTTTCTTCAATAAAATACTTCTCGGGACGCATTTTTATAGTTGGCTATGACTCCATTCTTGTGTGTTTCTTTGAATTATGACAGTTGTTTTTGTTATAGATATTGAATAACCTAATACATATTATTATATCCTCGTTTTTCAACAAAATGGCAAAAAGGTGTACTCAGTTTTTGTAGAATTTCGTGATATTAATCGTCATCATCATTTAACGTACTTAACTGACTTACTTCGTAATTGTACTTTAGAAGCGGATGATAAAATGTTGTTCCGGAAAATTCAAGAAGCTCTTTTAGAGCCTTCTGTCAAACAAGACGAAAAATCGAATTGTCTCAAGGTATTATATTATATGAAACATAAACATTTGATCGTCTACGATTTTCATTCCACATATTCACCATTAAGGAGAGAAATTCTGAAAGAATTTGAAAAGCATTCGAAAATAGCGTTAATAAATAATTGCTAAAACTGTGTATTTAAATATTTTATTTCTTATACTTTTAGGTGAAAAAGTCAAAACTTGCTTACTAAAAACAATAATATGATAGTGTTGCTAGGTAACACATTACAGTATCAGATACCGTAAAGTTCGCAAGTAACACATTACGGTATCAGATACTGTAATGTTCGATTTACCGGCCGCAAATGAGTCCGGGAAATAGTCATTTACCGGACAGTATGAAATAAATAATATTGCAATATCCAAAATAACATCAACGCTATTAAAGATAAACATAATTTTGATTCTTGTAGGGGCTTGGGTGTGATACTCCCATTGAAGTAGTTTCCCCCCAACACCAAAACACTTGAACACTACTCTCGAATATTACCACTCGACATTCGTTTTGCCAACCATGGCATCGTCAGAAGGTGAGTAAAATTAAAGTCCAACTAAGAATGTGTTTATATTTATACCAAAATAATATCATTGTTGAATGCATTCAATCAATCCTGTCATCCCTACCTAAACTCTGTGACAGTTCGACGAACAGTATCCTTATAATTGATGAAGCGACTGTATGAGATAGGCCTTTTGTCATTATTCATACTGTTTTTACATTTTACAATTTCTAAACTTTCGAAAGCATCCAGTTGTCTATGTCTATTCTATGATTGATCACTGGTCTCCTCAAAGAAAAAGATGTTTGGCTGAATTGGAGACAAAATCGGGTTGCGCCGAATGTTTAGAAATTGTTCAAGTATCCAAAAAAACATGACCGAAAATCGGGACAGATCGTCTGCAGATATTATCACATTTTTATGCAGGAGTAAAAAAAACACTAATTATAAGCATTTATTTTTATCTGTATTTTATACAGGGCGATTCGCGAGGAATATGCCATAGCTTAATGGCAGATAGAGCACGTCCAGAGGAGTCTAGATCACCGACGACAAAAATGTTTTGTAAAATTTTCGCTTGGAATGCAATTTTCTGTAGCAATATATTAAGTACATTAAAAATTATCGAAAATTCAGCGCATGAAAACGTGTTGCCTGGAGACTGCTTTAGTTCATTTTGATGAGGTTTTACGAAAAGTGCTCGAGATGCAGTCGTGATATTGATTCAGCTGACGTTTCAGTTGTCAAGCTTAGTGCAATTTTCGCTGGCTTGTATGTCAAATTTTCACTTGGAATGCAATTTTTGCTGGAAGTTTGTTCTTATTAATCCAAATTTTTTAAATCTTGCTATTTCATTGGTTCTTATAATGTGAGGGAAATAATCAGGATAAGGTACACGCAGTCGATTTTTTCAGTCAAATCACATCATAATGAACGAATGCGGTTTCTTAAAGGCAACAAGCTTTTTATGCTGAATTTTCAGATTATTTTTAATACACGAAATATGTTTATAAGACTATTTCCAGAAAAAAGCGGAACAAGAAATATTTTGTATTGATATTGAGTCAACAGACGTTTTAGCGGTCAAGGCTGTCATTGTATGTAAAATTTTCACTTGGAATGCAAGTTTCGCTGAAAGTTTGTCCTTATTAATCCAAATTTTTAAAATGTTGTTTAATGAAGCATTCTTTAATTCATGTTCCATTACTAAGTTTCCGTCTAGAGACAAGTATTTTACACACGGCACCGAATTTGCACGAACATCGCCGGCAAGGAGGGATCTCGGATATAAAAGCCCGGCCACGAATTAACAGAATTGCAGTGTGTACACTTTCTGGCATCTAACTTCAGTGTGCTGAGCTGGACATATTTCAGAATTGTACTCCTCACGACGTAACCGAGCCGGGACGAATACTACTTGGCCTAGAGGTCTCTTGCAGCGTGTTGAGCTGAGAGCCCCTTGAGTCAATGGTTATTTGCCCGACGCCGTTCCGCCGCCAGAGCCAGAACGAATGCAACTTGACCTAGAGATCTCTTTCAGCGTGTTGAGCTGGGAGCCACTTGTACCGATGGTTATTCGTTTTCGACGCTATCCCAGAAGCAGCTATTTACCGCATCGTCACATTACACTCTCGCCTCCTCTACTCTCTCTCTTTTATTCACATAATGGAAATGTTGTACTGATAATCGTAAAAGATACGGATCTGTAGAAATGATAACCTGTACCTTATGTAACACTGCCGTATTTTACCTGTTTTGAAGAAAATAAATTGTTAATTCTTATTATTAACTAAACTGGACCCTGTATTAATCTCCAAACCAGCTACCTGAGCAAGAAATCGTTACAGTTGCTATTTCATTGGTTCTTATAGTGCGAGGGAAATAGTCCGGATAAGGTGCACGGCGGCCGGCAGATTATTCTTTTTCTCGAACGGTATAGTATGCCACTCTGATTTTTTCACAATATATTAAGAACGTAGTGTTCTTTTCAGCTGTGCTGGTAGTTTTTTCGAAAAAAACGTAGGGGTAACATAATATACAAAACTTATCAGGATAAATTACACGGCGGCTGATAGATTATATTTTCTTTTTCTCGAAAACTACAGTGCGCCACTCTAATTTTTTCACAATATAGGTATTATGAAGGCAGTGTCCTTTTTAGCTGTGTTTGTAGTTTTTCGAAAATTATCTAGCGGTGACATAATATGCAAAATTTCTCAAGATAACGTATACGGCTCTAGCCGACTATATATTTTTCCCGAAAACTACAGAATGTGCCACTCTGATTTTTTTCACAATCTGTTCAGAAGGCAGTGTCCTTTTCAGCTGTGCTGATCATTTTTTCGAAAAATTCGTGGACACAATACGCAAACCTTGTCAGGATTCATTACATGTTTACGCGTTACATATATTACGTTTTTTACTTTTCATTTATGTCAAATACTTTATTTTTGTCCTGGGGCCAGAATACCACCACATGCACGATCATTGACTTCGAGTACAGCTGAGAGTGGTAGACTAATAATGCTTATTTTATATAATATGAATAAATGCTTATAATTAATACGAAAACTCAAATTTAACCCTCCAGAACTGCTCAGTCTTTCAAATCCAACGGAATTCAAAATTTTTATCAATTCCATATGAACCCTGGTTTATCTGTGGTCTAATGGTGGTAAATAGGTAAATCAAGCAAAATTGGTATTTAGTATATATATGAGAACCTAAGGTATTATTTAGATATTATGCAAATCACAACTTACACACTTTTTTTATTTATTATGAAAATACCTACTTTCTGTATATTGTTGCCCTAATCTGGGCACGCTAATATACTAGTTAGGTAAATACTTTAAAACACTCATTATTGGAGAATCAATCAAAACAACTACGCTTTTAGCTAATACTGACGAAGAATTGAATTACATGATAGGATTTTTAGCATTTTAAAAGAAAATGTATATATCAAAAATACTTAAATCATTTATTTAAATTCATTCATTCACACATTTTTATTCGATATGAAATTATCTACTTTCTGTATATTGGTACCTTAATCAGGTCACGCTAAGAATCCTATCATGTAATTCAATACTTCGTCAGTATTAGACAGAAGAGTAGTTGTTTTGATTGATTCTCCAATAATGAGTGTTTTAAAGTATTTACCTAACTAGTATAATAGCGTGCCCAGATTAGGGCAACAATATACAGAAAGTAGGTATTTTCATAATAAATAAAAAAAGTGTGTACGTTGTGATTTGCATAATACCTAAATAATATTCTCTAATCATAATGAAAACAAATAAATAAAAAATAATTATTTGTAGAACCTAAGGTCTCAAAAATTTTTTTGGCATTAGCCACTCCCATTACCACCCCACTTCATTGTTAAAAGTGGTGAAAAAAATAAAATTGTGATTTAGTGTGTGTATAAGAACCAGAGGCCTCAATTTTTTTTTATTCATCAACCCCCACTATCATATATTTTGCTCCAGAATTATAATATAACATAGTTACATTCATACGACAATTTATACGCCTCTGACGATCACCCTCCGTATGACGGATGTGGCCCAATAGGGAATATTATATCATGCTATTTTACATATGTCCTTTTGAAATCAAAATTTTAAGATTAACAGAAATTATCGTGTTTGCAATAAATGGACTACTCACACATACAGTCTGTTAAAAAAAATCTACAATGATTATTAAACGTTTATATACATTATAATATGCCTAATCATTAAATAAGTTGAAATAGTATATTACTCACCGGAGTGTATAACGATAGTTATTACTCACGAGGGTGATGTTCATAATGATCATTCGAGCATGTAATAGCCATTATATGCGAGCAAAATACAATACTTTATCCTCGATTTAATTGTTTAAATCGTTTAAAGTTGAAAAATAAAGTTAGTTAACAGTAAAACTTTGTTTTGACGTCTAAGACCTCCCAGTGAAGCTGTCAACTTACTGAAATTTGTTTTATGTTCTTCTACGATGATATTTCAATAGATAACATAGCGGCGGGCAGATTTTAGTATATAACGAATATAGTAAGTATTATTTTCTATAGCTTTCATAATACTCTAAAGTTACAAAGTTACTTGGAATATATCTCTATATCTCAAGCTGAGGTGGCGCCCTGAACAGCATTTTCTTTCAATACTATTATGTACTCATAAAAAAAATATATAAGAAATATATTAATAACACAGCCCCAGAGACTGACTAGGTAGACTTTATGTTTTTCGGGTCGCTGAATCCGAATCCGGGGTCCATTTGATCCCATGTCATCAGGTTTAAGGTCATTTGAAGGTCAAATTGAAATATGACCGTGAAAAATTCCGTAAAAAATTTATGTTTATGTTTTTGAGGTTGCTGAATCCGAATCCGGGGTTTATTTGATACCATCATGTCAGAATCAAGGTCAAATGAAGGTCAAACACATGAAATTCAATAATACAATCTTTTTTGACCCCGGATTCTGAAAAAGCAGAAAATTTTACCTCCAAATACATCCTGAACGGTTCATGGAACCGATTTCTTAGGTCATTTGTTGGTATCAAGCAGTCAAATGCCTATTTTCCATTTCTTAGCTGATATATCGATTGTAAATCGAAAACTTGCGTCTATGACTAGTGACCTTCAAGTTTTTGTGGTCGCTTATCACGATCCCGGTATCCATTTGATACCATGACGTTTAAACCAAGGTCAATCGAAGGTCAAACGCCATAAGTCGAATGATATAAATTTTTTAACCCCGTATTCTCAAAGAACAAAAGATTTTACGTCCAAATACGTCTTGATCTGAGTCGAAGCGAACTTTGGGTTTCATATGGAGGTATTAAACTATTTTGAGATGTTTTAAACTACATTTTTAAGCCCAAAGACCTAAATTCAAATCTACTGAATTCAATAGCCTCAAAATTGAATAACCCAATAACCTAATAGCTCTAAAAACCTGATCCCGTAGCTATAAAATGGGGATTACAGACGATGAAAGCTGATGAATCCGTTTACTCGAATGACCACATTGCTCAATAATCCCATAACCGAGTAACCCCATAATTTTATTACTTAGTCTCTCATAGCAAAAATTCTGTTCTTTATAATTAAAGTTGTTGAGCTTCACAACTCCAAACCATGTCACTGTAATTATGGAATTCATTTTCTAGCTCTGCAACTTATCATGAAATTTCTTTGCATGCAACAACCTTTACACCCAAATCAGCATAGCACTTGTGTCTGCATCTAGGGCACCTCCTCGCGGTGACGGCGGGCAACGGAGTAAGCCCGTCATGATGTACAAAATCCGTTCACGCAACCTCCTCGTGGTGTACATCGGGTAACGCTAATGCTGACGGTTTCACAATTCAGTTGAAAGATTCAAAAGAAATCTGTATTTGACCTGCAGATGATCTTTCAGGGTCCAAAAAATTATATCATTCGAATTATAGCGTTTGACCTCAGTTTATACATTATGGTATCAAATGGATACCGGGATCGTGATAAGCGACCACAAAAACTTAAAGGTCACTAGTCATAGACGCAAGTTTTCAATTTACAATCGATATATCAGCTAAGAAATGGAAAATAAGCATTTGACCGCTTGATAACCAACAAATGACCTAAGAAATCGGTTCCATATACCGTTCAGGGTGTATTTGGGCGTAAAATTTTCTGCTTTTTCAGAATCCGGGGTCAAAAAAGATTGTATTATTGAATTTTATGTATTTGACCTTCATTTGACCTTGATTTTGACATGATGGTATCAAATAAACCCCGGATTCGGATTCAGCAACCTCAAAAACATAAACATAAATTTTTTACGGAATTTTTCACAGTCATATCTCAATTTGACCTTCAAATGACCTTAAACCTGTTGACATGGGATCAAATGGACCCCGGATTCGGATTCAGCGACCCGAAAAACATAAAGTCTACCTAGTCAGTCTCTGGGGTCAAGACACTTTATTTCTTTGTGTGGCTGTGTAATTAAGACCCGTGATAATTATTTCAAATTCGAACCATAACCTTGCTCCCCATAACCCAGAAAAGGAATTTTTAATCAAATGGGTGTTACAGGCATCTCCCTTGGAAATAATCTACTCTCCCGTTGGTTATGAAAATTGATAGTTCCTGATTGGTCAAAAGCACGTTATAATGAGATTATATTCATTATACGTTAGATTCGAATTATTACAATCATTATTCGTCAATTGCTACATGTGTTATGTAAGGATAATACGATAATCGTGGATAAAATTTTAGTATAATTATTTAAAGTTCAAAAATATCGCATATGCCAAGACTCAGTTCAGTCTGTCATGTAAATATGAATGTGGACATATAGATTTCTTCAAATTTTAAAACTACTATCAAGTTTTTCTTACTAATTTGCACAAGTTTGTTGTGAAAAAAATTATTCAGTCGATGAGTAGTCGTAGAAAAAGTATAGTATTCTACTCGTGTGTAATAGCTATTACTCGCTCGGATGAATTGTAATACTCGTCCTCGACACCTGCCGTAAACATCATCCTAGCGAGTAATAGGCATCATTATACTCTCGTTGAGTGATATTATTAAACACTTTCCGGGTCACTTTAATGACCCTCTTAGGTATAGGTTATCTAAATTTATCTGTGTAAAGGAGGCGGGGCTTTACAACTTATAGTGGAATCCGAACAACTTACAGTTTACAATGAAAAATTATTTGTGTTTATGGGTTTCGACACACTTTACTAGGTAAGTCCAGAGTGCAACCTATAACACTAACTGAGCTACCGATCGCCTTAATTGAAACAATACTAGAAATATTAAAGAAAACATGAAATGATCAGTAAAATCTTTAACAAGGAATGATTATGAGTATTCCAAAGTTCTTCGTCAATTTACAGATGCAACTTCCACTGCTGAACTTTTCATATTATGTCAAATTTAGTGTTATTTGATCACGCCGCTTATAACTGCAGACCATCTAATATTTTTAAATATTCTCAGTTAGTTCTTCTGAGTTCCCAAGGCAGAGGTATTATTTTGTTTTATCTCTCATATTCACTTCAAAGTGCCTCTTCCTAGTTCAGTACGTTTTGCAAATGCATTATTTACATTCTTAATGAGTTCCCGCAATAATTATCTTCTCCAGCACCCAGGAAATGTTTTTTAAATGATATATTATTTATCATGTTGCTTTTCAACAAATAAACACTAGTAAACTGTCTAGGAAAAAATCTACACGCAAAGAATATTAAATGAGAAATTCATTTGCATCAATTTGTTTACAATGTATGCGGACAACCAAAGAAACCTTATCTATTTTGAATACACATCCACTTAAAAAAAAATTAATGCCGTAGCATACTTGCTTATTTACATTCAAACATGCAGTTTTCAAGTTTATTTTACGTTTCATGCCAGGCGAATCTGAAAATATGGCCAATAACTGCTTCGTCCCCAGTTAATTAGCGAAAACGATGGTACTTATAGTACCTCTTAAATTGCTCTGAAAACATTAATAGTGGACCTAATTAAGGACAGGTGTTCATTTAACTCGGAAACCCTGCGGAGGTAAATCTTTTCATATCTTGGTGATACTGCGGTTTTAATTAATTTTTCAATCAATTCGTAAAAAAATTTCTTTAATTAGCTTATTTTATAAGCGTAGGTAATGTGAATCAAAGTGAAATATAATACAAATATAATAAGTGGCATACAAAATAGAACACAGCACAAATACCCCAGTCAAATAAGAACAAAGTACGAGAACGGCAATTTTCTAAAGCCGTAAATATCTCTCGTAAAGGAAACAAAATTAGATCGTTGTGTTAGTCATAAAATTCTGAATAACTTTCAAAATGTTCTTTCAGAATCCTGTGAGTTGAATTTTATTTTCTCTACGAGTGGTATTTGCAGTTTTAGAAATGTCTCAATCAAATGCAATATACTGTCCTGCGAAAAGTACAATAATAGACACGGAGAATATTGTATATTTTTTATAGAGAATTTTACAGCTTTATTTTTTATAGGGAGCATAACTTTGATATCGTTAGAGGTTAGCGAAATATCAGCAAAAACTGAATCGGAGCACCAGATTGACTTGGGGGCGTTTAGTATGTTTAACAGTAGTCCTTAATGGACATCTTTGCCAAGTTTCAAAACTTTATTAGTTTTTCCTCTCTAATTTTCCCTATTTGTCTGGAGTATAATAATTTTTTGGAACAAATTTTGTAACAGGAACTATAGGGTGAGTCTGTAGTGTGTGGACAGTTAATGTTTCCTCAATCGTTTGCAGTGTGAAGAAAGCTCAAATACAAATTGTGGGAAATCAAGAATGGCATATTCTAAAATTATTTTGTAATCTACGACAAATTCACAATTGTACAGGGTTATTCACTATATTTTGACCCCCCTTTATTTCTGTTATTATTGAAAATAGAAAAAAAAGTTTCGTATAAAAGTTGTAGGATCTTACCTATATTTTATTGAAACGTGATAAAAAACAATATCATGTATAGGTCACGTGATACGAAATAAACATATGTTTTTTAATGGAACACCCTAAATATTATTGCATTTTCTCCTGATTTCAAACATATAACATTGTATAGGTCTATGTTAAATATTTTTTGACATATTTGACATTCAAAATGTAAATAAGCATCTTTATTACCAGATGATTGAGCCATGCGTGTCAAAATACAAGTGAAACATAAATAATAAGGTAGGCCACGAAAATAATTATATTATTGTTTATTCAATTTTGACATTTCAAACCGTCATTAATAACATTTATTTAATCAAAATGAGTTACAGTGAGGCTGAAAAACTCGAAATATTTTCCCTTTATGTGAAAAATAATAAAAACAAGTGTGCCGCAAGAAGAGAATACATGACGTTGTATACGAATCGAGCTATTATTAGTGTAAACACGTTTTGAATGTTTATCGTCATGTAAATAGGACCCATAGTTTTTCAAGAAAACGACATAACGTTACAGCAAACGAAGAGGAAGATCTAGGTATATTGTTTTATTTTGAAGGTAAAAAAATAATTTATTATAAAAATAGATCGATACCTTATTTTAATATTTGTTTTAGAAAATTCGGTTAATAGTTTATTAAATGCTTCTCGTGAAATAGGAAAAAGTTATTCCAAAATTCAAAGAACTTTGAAAAAGTATCAATCTAGGCCTTGCAAAATATTACCTGTCCAGAAACTGAATGAAGACCAAAAACGTAGAAGAGGAGTGTTGTCAGATCATGTTCCATAAATTAGATGAAAATCCTGATTTTCTTTAAAGAAATTATGTGGACAGATGAGTCAAGTTTTTCCACGGCGGGAGTTTTTAATAGAAAAAACAGACGTTCCTGGGAGAATAAAAATCAAAGACAGAGAAAGGTCAAGCAAATAAAAAAATCGGGTAGAAAATCAATCCACGTTTGGTGCGGAATTTTTCAAAACAAAGTAGTTGAGCCTATATTTTATGATTTTACTTTGACACGACAAACATATCTCGAAATAATTTTACCAGAGGTAGATCGTCTAATTCAAGAATTCCCTATGGACGTATTGTCTAGAATGATTTGGCATCAGGACGGAGCCACTCCACATAGCGTTTTAGAAGATCGGGAACATTTAAATAATCAATTTCCCATTTGGATAGGCAATGCTGGGACCATTCGACGGCCACCAAATAGCCCTGATTTGACGCCATTAGATAGCTTTTTATGGGGGTTTTTAAGAAAACGCTATGAGCTTTGCATTGAAAATAATGGTGGCCCCTTTGAACAATTTCTTTATTGATTACTTATTAGGGTGGCCCATCTCTATAGGGGGTGAATTTTTTTTGCGTATTTTTTAAGTCTCACCCCACGAAAATATACTATTATACTAGGAATAATTTATGTACACGGTAACCCGTGCCGCATTCAGGTAGAAATTTGTAGATAAGATTTTATTACGGTAATACACTTAAATTTTACTTAAAATATACATTATCTACCTCTTTTCTCATAATGTTTTATTGGTGTAATTATTTCCTAGAAATTATTTGTTTTGGAAGTTTGGAAATATAATGCACCTACGGTAGGTTTTTATGTCAGTTTGCAATTGTGTTTTACAGTGGTGACATTATAAGTTCTAGCATACGTTCCTTTTTGAAAAAACATTTAACGATGGCTGATGTTAGATCCTTTCATTTACTTAGTTGGACACTATTCGTCACAAATCATTGGCAATAAATTGCCGTCTAATAGACAAGTATTACAAGTGCTCTTTTATAACATTCGTGAAGTGAAGCTAAGTGTACATGAAAGTGCTAAATTAACAATAAAAGAGGTGTCAGTTTTTTGCGATAAAGCTCGCATTCCGACACGTCAGGATTTTCATTGTGTTAAACAACTAGATAAACTTTATGCAGAGTGGAGGAACTTACAAAAATCGGCTAAAAGGGCCAGTGCGGGAGTAAAGAAAAAAATTTCGTTGAAAAATTGAACGATCTCTTTGACATTTCTCATGAAAATACATTGGAGTTGATGAAAATAGATGAAGATAAGCAGTTTTTAATTAACCAAAGAAAAAAGGGACGTCCTGGATTTATGCATGGTATTGATTACCAACTTGCTTCTCAAGAAAAATCAGCTGAGGAGAAATTACAAAAATTATCCGAACGAATGCAACGAAGTCAACAAGAAAAAGCTAGATTAGAGGAAACAGTCACCTGTCCATCATCAAGTAGTAATTCAGCCGACTCCAATGAAAATTAAGATGAAATAATCAAAGCCCAAGAAGAGTTGTTACAAGACCAGCCTGGCCCGTCACAGCCAAAAAAGAGGAGATTGTATGGAACATGTAACATCATCACACCAAAAATAACCGCTGCATTTGATGCTTGCAAAATAAGCGACAGGTATGGAGTCCATATTTTGACGGCAGTAGCAGAAGCACTAGGACATGACACCACATCTTTGTCCATCAGCAGAACCACACTTCAGCGCTCTAGACAACGCATCCGCGAAGAAAGAGCTGAAATATTAAAAACTGCCTTCGGTAATTCTGAATTGCCAACCCCAGTCATCTATTGGGATGGAAAACTTTTATCTTCTCTCATGGGAAATATCGATAGACTTGCTATCTTAGTTACTAGTGGAGATATTGAACAACTACTTGGAGTACCAGCTTTGCCCAATTCAACTGGAAGAGAACAGACTGAAGCAGTTTATGATGTGCTTTGTGAATGGAATTTGGACGAAAAGGTAATAGCTTTGTGTTGTGATACAACAGCATCAAATATGGGTTATATAAATGGGGCAGCCACACTATTGCAACAAAAATTAGAAAGAGATATTCTATATTTTCCTTGCAGACATCATATTTTTGAAGTGGTTTTGAGAAGTGTGTTTGACACAAAAATGCCTTCCTCATCTGGTCCAAATGTGCCACTATTTAAACGTTTTAGGGAATTTTGGCCTAAAATAGATCAAAGTAAACTAAAAACTGGATTTCAGGTATCAAAAATTAAACACGTTTAACAACCAGTTAAAGCCGAAATTGTAAAGTTTCTAAATGCAGCTTTAACTTTCCAACAGCCTCGTGATGATTATAAAGAATTTTTAATGCTTTCTAAACTTTTTGTTGAAGAAGAGCCCACTCACACGACATTCTATCAACCAGGGGCATTTCATCATGCACGTTGGATGGCCAAAGCCATTTACTATCTAAAAATTTTTTTTTTACAAGATCAGTTCCAACTAACTAAAAAAGAAAAATGGGTTTTGAAGATATATGTCTCTTTATTGTAAAGGTTTATGTAAAGGCCTGGTTTACAGTGTCATTTGCTAGTAAAGCACCGCTTCATGACTTAGACT
The DNA here is from genome assembly GCA_936432065.2 of Rutpela maculata. Classification (NCBI taxonomy): domain Eukaryota; kingdom Metazoa; phylum Arthropoda; class Insecta; order Coleoptera; family Cerambycidae; genus Rutpela; species Rutpela maculata. The sequence continues at coordinate 20,400,888 of OW386285.2, forward strand.
TTTGTAAAGAACTCATTAATTATCAAAATATTGACAAAGAAATATCTCAAGCCGCAAGTAGGAAAATAGTGAACCATTTGTGGTACCTTAATTCAGTAAATGTTGGCTTATCTTTCTTTGATGACGATATTTCAGTTACCACTAAAAGAGAAATGGTTAAAGCTTTGAATAGGAAAGCACCAAATCAAGAGGGTATTAAACGACTTATGATTAGTAACATTACTGACGTTGAAAACAAAGAAATTCAGGACTTCATATGCGAGAACACTAAACAGTTTTTTCAAAAATTAGGTTTGTCTATGGAATTTTTGGAAAATGATCCAACAACATGGAGGGAAAATGAAAGTTATACCCGATGTTTCAATATTGTAAACAAAATTAAAGTTGTAAATGATGCCGCTGAGAGAGGAATCAAACTTATTACTGACTATAATGACATTTTAATAAAAAATGAAGACCAAAAACAGTTTTTACTCCAAGTTGTAAATGATTATAAATCACAGTTTCAAAATGTAAAAAAAGAAACCCTGTCGCATGCTTTGGCCTAGTGCAAAAAATATTGTTTTTATTACTATATGTCTTGTAGATTTAGGATAATATTTGGTACTATGTATGAAAAAAACGTTTCATAATAAAATACACAAAGATAAAACGAGAGTTTTATTTCAAAAACTTCTAGTCTAGTTTTCTTAGACTACGAATTTAGAGTAGTATGACACATGTCATAGTCACAACAGACAATGTCTTTGATATTTGTATGACTTGATTAGTCATTCTAAAGATAAATGTTGCTGATTAAAAAAAAAAAACAATGCATCAACCAAAGAATGTAAATAATTCCATTTACTTTTATTATTGCATAATAATGCATTCTGCGGCACGCCTTGCCTTCAATTTGCCTCAATAATATTTTGAGGGGACTGTTTTTTCTTCACATGGAACCATTTGCAGGGGTGAGAAATAAAAAATTTCGATTTCGAAAAAGATGGGCCACCGTATTACTTATGTAATATTATTTTATTATAAAGAATATCCTCTTGCTGTCTTAAATCTGTTTTTTAATAAATTGAATGTTAAGTAAATTCTACTATCACATTAATTTATTTACACGTTATTATAGTTAGGTAATATATAATTTTCATGTTGAAAATAGCACTTTTCATACATGAAAGCGTTTTCATATACTTTTAGCGTGCGGTAAAAATTTATCACACGCCATGTAAAATCAATGATTTTCAAGCGTAATTAGTAGTGCGTAGTTAGTATCACTTTTTATTCTACTAGTGAATAAACAACTATTTACGGTTGTTGCTATGGAGTTAATAATGACGGTTTGAAATGTCAAAATTTAATAAAAACAAAATAATTATTTTCGTGGCTTATATTTTTGTTTCGCTTGTGTTTTGGCACGCATGGCTCAATCATCTTGCAATAAAGCAGCTTATTTGCATTTTGAATGTCAAATTTGTAAAAAGTATTTATATACAATATAAATATTTGAAATCAGGGGAAAAAGAGCTTCTCGAAAATGCAATAATATATAGGGTGTTCCATTTAAAAAAAACATATATTTATTTCGTTTCACGTGACCTATACATGATATTTTTTTTATCACGTTTCAATAAAATATAGGTAATAACTTTTATACGAAACTTTTTTTTCTATTTTCAATAATAATAGAAATGAAGGGGGGGTCAATATACAGTGAATAACCCTGTACATACATACATAGAATAACTTGCTCAGTTTTAAAAATTTAAAATGAAAATTAGATTGAAATAATTATAGGTGACATAAATATATATTTATTAAATACTAACAAATTAGAGGTGAATAATTACTTAATATATTAGCAGGATATGGTTATATATCTCACATTATTGAACCAACTAGAATAGTGAATAACTCTGAAAGTTTTATAGACCACATTTTCGTACACAAGGGAAACACTATAAGTCAAATAGTACACTTATCTTTAAAATTGATTTAACTGATCATTTTTCCATTTGTTTAACATTAGAATTCAGCAAAAAAAACATAAATAAAACAGACACAAAAATAGAATCGATGAGTCTAATTGTGCAACCATTAGAATACAGACGTGCTTCGAGACACCTCTGTAAATTTGTGTATACAGGGTGTTTCAGATATGCGGTCATTAATTCCTAGTGGTGATTCTACATCCAAAAATATGAAAAAAAGTTCATATAAGCATGAGTCCGGAAACTCCTCCTAAGGGTACTGCGGGACTCTGAAGGGGACACCCAAAATTAACATATTATTTAATATCTCAGGAACCCTTTGAGCTACAGTGACTAGTTTTTGCACGTAATTGATTATCCAATGTTATTCACCAAAGGTAAATTCAATCAGGGGTATACAAAATTGGAAATGAGGGACTTACTTCTCCCCACAAATATTTTAATGTGAATTTTCTGTGATTGTCTCATCGGAATAGATTCCTTGGCTATAAATACACCACAAAAGTTATCTTGTTGTAACGCCGTGCGACCAACCGGTTTTGAGGAATTTCAACCTAAACAATTTTTCCAGTGTTTTTGCGTAAACAGAATTTTTCCAATGAATTCATCATTTTCTTCACATTTTCGCAAGTGCCATGGACAGAAGATTTAGATTTGCACTTGCAAAAATTCACACCATATTTTCATTTTTTTATTTGTAAAAACTTGACTGCCCACGGTTTTTATTCTTGTTAAATTATGCAGAAGATCGAGAAATCATTATGCTTATTTTTGAATCCTAGGCAATGCATGCGTTTCTTTAGGTTCAAATTTCCCGAAACCGGTTGGTCGATTTTCGATTCGACACTTGGTAAATGAGAAATGCCAATTTTCCAAAAACGCTCTAGAGTTCGGTAGTCGAAAAAAATAGACGATCGCGATTTGCGCCACTGTTTATTTCTCGGAAATCGAGCTCAGGACACCTATATTGGTTTTTGTGTATCTGCCATTGTTTTAGAGAAAACCCCAAATCCCTTCTAATTTGGTACACCCTGTACTTTACGTCGTGGAAGTAATTTATGACGCCTTGTATTTTTATCCATAAACCAAAGATCCATTATTGCAACCTGAAGAGGAATTTAAAATTTGCACCCAGTGGGCGTAGATGACAGTAAGGTCATCAAACTTTGTTTTGATGTGTTAATATCTGAAATATTCTTTGTATGTGTCTACTTAATGATAGCTTGTAGTTAGTAGCGAAGCATTCACTTAAAACTGTTTTATTTACTTTGGAGATTCAGTCACGTCAATTTATCGCCATGTCAGCAGCTATTTTTGTATGGAAAATATTAGATTCTCAAGAATTTTTATTATTATTCACCTCCGTAGGTGCTTTAAGAGTGATTTATATAAAATGAAACCAGTAATTTTTGCGCGCCGCGCCCTGTTAGCAATAGTAAAGTAATAAGTAGAAAAAACATTCTTTAAAATTAACCTGTTTATTCCTTTTACGTCAATGGAGCAGTTAGAGGGTGTTTTTTGACAAATAATGAATAAGAACAAAAATATAAAAATACCGTCGGAAACCGAATCTGTTTCCTTTCTCAAAGCGTATTAAAAGCGTTTGTATGCTGTGTATATTCTTAAAGCTGTGTACTTAAGCTTTAAGAATATATTTGTTATATTCAGTATCCATAGATACTTACACAGAACTCGTGATATATCTGGTTGATAGCTTTATTTTAAATAATGTTCAGTTTGTTAAGTTCTTCTTTTAACATCGGCAGCAACGTTGTGCAAACATCTACTGAACAATTCGACACGCATTTATCCTCATTTAATAATATTATAGCTGATTCTTTTAATTTTTCTTTTCTAAGTATCTGTCTCTTTTGTTAAAATTTTTGCCGAGTCCGAGTTTATTCTGTGTCCGTTCTCCCAAGCGTTTTCGCAAATCTTCGATTTCTGAATCTCTCTCTTCCTAATGTAACCCCTGTACTCACCCAATCTAACACTAAATGGTCTGGATGACTCACCCACATAATGTTTATTACACTCACATGGAATACGATAAATGCAGTTTTTTGAATTTTGCTTACGATTTAGCGGTTTTGTTTTTGTTAAAATAGATCTCAACGTATTGCCCGTTTGAAATATCGTCCTAATATCAAATAGTAATATATTTTTCTCTATGAGCGATATTTACGACTTTAGAAATGTGTCGATCAAATATACTCTCAGTGTTCGTATTTGCGTAGGAATAATAAATTATAGACACAAAAAATATGCTCTGTACCAGAAATAAAACCGTAATTTTCTTATGTATTTTGATGTGCTGAAAACGAATCTAATGTCCAAATTGCTGATATCGTTTCAAATTAACTTTAAATCGTGAAAAACGTAATTTTTTCTTCGATTTTTTATGGTTCCAAAAGCTTCAGATTGAGACGAAATCAAGCAATTTTAGATATCATATTCGTTTTTAGCAAGTAAAAATACATAAGAAAACAAGCTAAAAACGTACTCTTCGCCAATTTACTGAGCTTTTTATATATAATTGTTACACGATTAGAGAATATTATTTAGGTATTATGCAAATCACAACTTACACACTTTTTATTATGAAAATACCTACTTTCTGTATATTGTTGCCCTAATCTGGGCACGCTAATATACTAGTCAGGTAAATACTTTAAAACACTCATTATTGGAGAATCAATCAAAACAACTACTCTTCTAGCTAATACTGAGTATATTAGCGTGACCCGATCGAGGCACCAATATACAGAAAGTAGATAATTTCATATTAAATAAAAAAGTGTGAATGATTAAATTTGAATAAATGATTTAAGTATTTTCAATATATTTTTTTCCTTTAAAATGCTAAGAATTCTATCATGTAATTCAATACTTCGTCAGTATTAGCTAGAAGAGTAGTTGTTTTGATTGATTCTCCAATAATGAGTGTTTTAAAGTATTTACCTGACTAGTATATTAGCGTGCCCAGATTAGGGCAACAATATACAGAAAGTAGGTATTTTCATAATAAAAAGTGTGTAAGTTGTGATTTGCATAATACCTAAATAATATTCTCTAATCATGATAAAAGCAAATAAATAAAAAATAATTAATTGTAAAAATAATTGTTACACATTCTATAGGATACTCTTCGCAGTTTTCTTGTAAATAATGTTAGATTTTGGACATCCTAAATTTTGTGATACCATCTTTGCTGTGAAAAAAATTATATGAAAAAAAAATGAAAAAAAAAATCCAACCTGTGTGAGATTCGAACACGGGACCTTTGGATTGCAACGCAACAACAACAACAACAACAAGCATTTATTAATATTCACATACAATAATGCGTCATTCCAGAGTCCGGCCCGGAGCCAGCCAGACAACCACGGCGAACATCGCCGAGGTGGGTGTGAGGTTGAGCGGGGAGGGTCCGGTTTGGCGGTGACGAAAATTAATTGTGAGTTAAAACTCCTGCCTAATAGGGAAAGGCATAAATTTAACAGTATCGTGCAACGTAGTACACGAGGGTACTTAAAAATAATTAAAATTAAAAACAAATAGATTGAATAGAGAGGGGTTGGTTGTAGGTTTTGGTGAGGATTAAAGGTGGGGAAAGGAGAAGTTGTCGTAGAGGAAAGTGTTGTTAGAGAGGTTGCCGAAAGATAGGCAACGCCTGGTATGGTAGGGGGTGTCGGATATCGAAAAGGATCGCATTATGCTGTCTGATTCGTGTTATGTTGCGGGTTAGCGGACTATCGCCCAGCTTGAATTGATAGAATTTTTGGGAGACGTCTTGGACGTAGTCCGCTAGTGGCGTTATGTCGTGGCAACGATTATATAGATCTCTGAGGGAGATGTATCTACCCGAATCAGAGATGAGGCGCATAAATTTGTGTTCGAGAACTCGGAGTTTTCTCATTGTCGTGGTCGGTATGCTGCACCACACCGGCGCCGCATATGTGATGGCCGGCCTGATCACCATCGTATACAACAATTTTTTATTTGTCCTGTTGAGTCCGCTACCCCTTGCCAGGAGCGGATACAGACTCCTGGACATGGAGTAGACCTTGCGTACTGTCTCGTTTATGTGAATGTTGAACGTCAGTCTCTTGTCCAAGTTCACCCCTAGATACTTAACGCACCGTTTAATTGGAATTTGGCGACCCCCGATCGAAAATGGTGTTAGAATCCGATTTTCAGTGAAACGGCGCGTGAATAGAATTGATTCCGACTTCTCGGCATTGATCTGAATTTTCCACTTGTCGTAATACGCCGTAGCACGGGCCAAGTGAGCCTTCAGCAACATATTAGCTGCCTGTGCATTGTGTGAATGCACGTACATGGCCGTGTCATCGGCGTACTTGGCAAGGTTCGAATTCGGGAATTCCGGGAAGTCGGAGATATATAGGTTGTATAGTTTTGGTGATAGGCATGACCCCTGGGGGACGCCCGCGCGAATGTCCCGCCGAGTTGATAGTTTATTATTCACTCTGACCTGCAGCGATCTGCCCGTCAGGAAAGAGTGAACAAGTTTCGTTATGTGCATGGGGAAGTCCAGTGCGTTTAGTTTATGAAGCAGTCCCGGGATCCATACGGTATCGAAAGCTTTCTCAATATCGAGGAGCACCATGACGGTGCTCTTCCCGAGGTTGCATTGTACTTTGACGTCATTCATTGCAACGCAAAGCTTTAGCCGCTGCGCCACCAGCTATTGCTATAAAAACTGATTGTCTGTGATATATATATTTCGACAATCATACATAGGTATTTCAACTAGTACTTCCATGAAATATATATTAGTAAAATTCATAAACAAAAAAAAATATATTATGGAAATAATATTTCGCAAGATTTCCATTTTAGTACAAGCGACAAAAATTAAGAGAATATTTTTTTTTAATTAAATAATTAATAACTTTTTTATTTACTGATCGATTTTCTTCAAAAACAATAGTGTTCTTCCTCTAGCTAACACTAAATTACTTTCTAAATTTCAATACAATCGGATTTTTCTTTCTCAAGTTATCGTGCTTACAATAAACGTGACAGACGGATATTTTGAAAGTTGTTCAGAATTCGTTCACTAACACAATGATTGAAAATTTTTTCTCTACGAGCGATATTTACGATTTTAGAAATGTGCCGATCAAATAGAATATACTCTTCGTTTTTGCGAAGAGTATAATAATGACCTTCTGTCTGATACGGAGCCTTTTTTGTGGCTGTGTGATTAAACCTTTCCTAAGACAGTAACATTTTCATAAAGATACTTATATCAAAATACCAATTTCCAAAATTATCTAATATATTTTTTATTTATTTCCCATAAGCTTATTCGAAATATTTTCCATATAGGCCATTAATTTCTTTTCTATGGAACTTCACCTACTTCAAATTCTGCAACAAAGCCTACTGAAGTTTTGTCGAAATTGGCACTTACATATGCAGAGACAGACAGACAAGCAAATAATCGTCAACTGTTTGTGTGTCTATCTCTTGTGTGTCTTATATTTACATACAAAAATCACTTAATTTTACTTCCACATCCAGTGGAAGCATAGTAACGACAAAAAAATTTTTTAAAATTTTTATTGTTCAAATAGGCTTAGAATGCCATGAAACGTCGAGATTTCAAGTTTGAGCGAAAAAAAATTTTCTGTCTGTCGGTCTGTAACTTTTTTTGTGCGCGCGTTTACTCTGGAATCGTTTGAGATATTGACTTGAAATTTGGTACACATATGTATTTTAACGAGATCTAGAACTAGATTATATTTTCATCTTGTTCCGTGGAAGGGTTGGGGGGTAAATTGGGGTAAATTTGGAGTAAATAGGTAAATCAAGCAGGTAAGAGTTCATAAAATTGATATTTAGTATAGACAAGAGAAGCTAAGGTCTCAAAAAAAAATTTGGCATTAGCCACCCCCATTACCACCCCCACCCCATTATTAAAGGGGATGAAAAAAAAATGTGATTTAGTGTGTGTACAAGAACCAGAAACCTCAAAATATTTTTTTACTTTGTCCACCCCCCCTCTCCCACCCCCTGTCACCACCCCCACTCCACTACCGATGTGGGGTATCGTTTTATGGGTTTTTGGGGTAGAGGATTTCAAATATTATATTATTAAAGTTCCATAAACAATTATTTCCAGATACAAAATTTTTTCGTTGTGTGACTTGGACAGAAAATCCGGATGTGGAAGTAGTGATTCCTTGGGCAGCGGTTTTTTTTTTTTTTTTTCGACTTTTAGGACATTGTAGATTTTTTTGGCTCTAGTAAATCCTTACTTATCTATATCTAAAGACAATTTACAAAAAATATAAATTGATTTTATATGGTTTAAGAAGCTAACATACCCAATTATCATTTGTTTTTTTTTTGGCATATTAAGCTCGTGTTTTACAAAGTATTAATTTTTTAAAATTGGTTAAACTGTGCTTTTTCTATTTTTAGAGTGCTATTAGAATAGGTATCTCTTTGATTATCGAAACTAGTATCAACCTATGTACTAGTATGTACGGTAAATATTGAAAGTACCTACCTACTTACAATTAACAGAATCAAATAATTTAAAACCGATGGGTTGGTTCTCAAACATGATCTCGAATATCCTGTTGTAGCAGACGAACTACACGAAATACGGTAACTTTTTCTTAATAAAATTTCGGACTTCACGGTATAAAGGATTTCACTGTGATATCCTCCTTGAGAAAACAAGTTCTTTCATATGAAATTAGTCACATCAATATCAACATTGTATTACATTGTATCATTGGTAAGGCGAAAGATGTTATACCAGCTGTCAGCTGCGTTAATGAGTTATTGGGTCCATCACTTCTAAATACTCTCGAGTACATTTACTTAATTCCATTATGCCGGCCACAACATCTATTAATTATGATTTCGTCTACCTCATAAAATCAGAGAAACTGTCAGTTAAGTTACCAGCTTAGGCAATTTATACAAGGTATGAAGGTGTGAATACGATGCTGGAGAGTCACTTTTGCGGACATTTTTCTTAGAGAATCGTGCTGTTAGTATATTCATAATAATAATAATACTTTATTAATCCAATAGATCAAACAATGTTGATATAGGGCAGGTCATAAAAAGAATACATTTAATCATTTACACATAACAATATTTTTTGTTTGTTTGTTTAAAAAGCTAAATATTCATCTATCTACGCTATAAAAGGCATTAGTTAGCAACATGTTCTTAACAGCAGGTGTAACTTTTTATGCTTATATCTAATTTATTATATAGAACCGTACCGACATAGTAAGGATTAGATTTGTAAAGTTCTAATCTGTGAAGTGAGTGCTGCAAATTTTCAACATGTGCATTATATTCCTGTGATATATTCTGAAACGTGAATGTGTTCAAATTTTTGACAAAAGTTAATATTTCAAGGATATACAAATACGGTAAAGTTAAAATTTTTTGAGAAATAAAGGTCTGTTTACAGGATTCACGATACTCCAATCCCTACATAGAACGAAAGGCTCTTTTCTGCAGCACAAATACACGACTAGTTGTACTAGCAAATCACTCCGTATCTAATTGTCGACTCAAAATTTGAGTAATAAAATATTTTCACTACATTTTTGCTTGTAATTTGTGGTAATCTTTTTAAAGCAAAACAAATTCTTGCACACTTCTTGCATACATAATCGATATGAGATTTCCAGTTTAGTGACATATATGCATAAATACCTAGAAGCTTAAAGTCTTTTACGTGTTCAATTGTTTTATGCTGAAGTTTAATCACTGGACTAGATATATAATTGGCGTCAACAGAAAGAAACTGCATTGAAAACGTTTTTTCCTGATTCATCATTGCCAGGTTATGTGAAGTAAAATAACCGAAAAGGGAAATCAAATTATCCTGCATTATAAATACATCTTGATTGCATGATAGAAGGGACATATCATCAGCAAAAGCATAGTGAAAAGTGGAAATAAAGTCTTCTATATCATTAATATATAAGAAAAATGGGAGTGGGCCCGAAACACTGCCCTGGGGAACTCCAATATTAACATTCATATCCTGCAATCGCTTGCCACAATATTCAACGAATTGCTTTCTCTTCGTCAGATAGGATCATAATATCTTATTGCACTGACCACGCAATTCATAACACTCCACTTTTTTAAGTAGAGTATCATGGTCTACGCAATCAAATGCCTTCGACAAATCGACAAATAAGGCCATAACTTTGTTACCCTTGTCAAGATTTTTGTAAATATGATTTAAAAAATTTAGTACAACAGATAGTGTAGAGCGGGTTACTCTAAATCCATGCTGATTTGGTGGTAATATTAAATTAGTAGATTCTAAAAATAAAATTCTGTTTGCAAGCAATTTTTCGATTATTTTAGAAAAAACTGATAACAGAGAAATGGGACGGTAATTAGAGTGAAATTACTTAGAGAAGATAACATACTAAAACTACTATGTTTACTATTTTCGTTTATTAATAATATTGGACAGTCCCAATTAAAATAAATTTCATTTCATCTGTTTTATTCATAGAAATGGTTGAATATTTACTATGAATATATAATAAATACCGAACACGACCTAGACAATCGGCACTCGCTAGCGATATCGGTTTGTGCGGATGTTATCTTCTCTAAGTAATTTCACTCTACAAATTTGTTTGGAATTTCCTTTCTTAAAAAGACATATTATTACTTTCGATATTTTAAGCAAATCTGGAAAATAACCTTGAACAAAGCAATGATTTATAACGTTACATAAGGGTTTTTCAAGAAATTTGGCATACTGTTTAATAATTTTTATAGAAAAATTGCCATGTCCAGTTGAGTTTGAGTTTTTCAGATTATTTATTACATTAATAATTTCAGACTGAGTAACAATACTTAGCATATTATGATTATTAATATTTTGTTGATTAGATTTTATAATAGATTTCGGGAGGTTTATAAAATATGAAATAAATTCATTGGCAATGAGAATGTTATCGTCTGTTTCTACATTATTTATGATCATAGTAGATGTGTTCTTTTTTATTTGCTTATTTGATCCTTTAATAGACGTATTAATAATAATCCAGACAGTTTTTGTTTTATTTTCAGAATTGTACTACCAATTGTACTACTATTATACTACAATTATTATTAAATATCACTTTTAGAGAAATTGTGAAATACTTTTCAATAGCAACATCCTTGTATATCTAGTAATTTAACATTTCTATTTTAGTTTATATATTTTTAGGTGTAATTAAAGACATTTTATAGTAGTCAGAACTATTGAAAAATCAACCTCTGTATAATCTACTTGGTGCAGAAGTTTCTTGATTAAATTTTTAAATATTTTGAGACAAATGTTGCCTTTTCTACTATAAATAAATATCTTTTCGTACTATGTATAACTTTTTAGAGTTACAAACACGAAATTTTTAAAATAAAAAATATGTTACCTCTGTGATAAGAAATTAGAACAAATGTACAAACACTGCAATATAATCAATAACGGTAGAAATACACGAGCATAATAATTAATAATTAATTAGGTAGGTACGTGTAAACTGAACAATTACAAAAAATAAACATTACAATATACCAAATGTAAATGAACATAGTATAAACATAGGTTTGGAGTGAAACGTTAAGTACAAAACAAACATTACACTTATATGTTCAAATAGGCGTATTTGTCAGAAATTCATTAGGCACTCATTATTGTTGTAATGTGTTTTGGATATCAGTGATCATTGGAATTTCCATACAGATTTGTTAATATTTGATTTAACTTACATATCAATAGGCAAGTCCGTTGATATACACTAGTAGACAAAAATAGAGCAACAAAATCAATTTTTTTATTGGGCTATGAAATTTAGTTGAACAAATTTTGGCTTTAAAGAAAATAAGCAAAAATAATCGAGCCAAAAAGCGACACTTTCAAATGAAATTATTTTCATGATGCACAAAAAATCAGCAAGAAAAGTATTTAAGATTAGTAATTGATATTATTATACTAATTAGAATATTTGTGACCATTTATAATTTTCTTGCAACGTTATATTAAGAAAATCAAATTTTAAATTGCCTCATTAGACATGTTTTCCAACCTCAGTTATTTTGTATATCAACGGTTGTTCATTCATTCATTCTTTCCAAAGTTTTTAATGGGATTCAGGTCTGGGAACTGAGCGGGTCACTACAAAATCCGAATATTGTTATCTAAGGTATGTTTGGTATTCTTATCTTGCTGAAATATGAAACGTACAGACATTTGACACTCTGCATAGTCATTTTGTAATACATTTCTATTGATCAATCAATATATATTGCCATCAATGAATTATACAGAATTATACACATTCCATGAGAAAACAACCTTATAGGAAAACACTGCCTTAACGTGTTTCATTGTTAGTGTTACGTAAATATTTTATTGATTGGCCCTCTCACATGCCTCATTTCATCATCTTGTATCATTACTAAATAGTACTGTTCTTCAATATTGAGTTGCCCAGTTCAAATGTTATCGTGCGAATGCAAGCCTGACGAGCCCATTTCTTGTCAAAATCAGTCGTTCTAGAGGCATCTACTCAACTATTTTGCTACAAGTAACCTGCGAATGTTCCACGAACTAACTTTTATTTCTGAAATTTCTGCAGTAATTCTGAATGCCATCTATATAATGTGGTTGTGTATAAGCCATCCTGGTTTCGGTAAAATGCGAAATATATTCGAAACATTATATTTGGGCAAAGCAGACTGTGAAATGTCTGAGGAATACATTTTTGAAGTTCTGATGATTTCGAAGATGAATCGTTTTACAAATTAAATGATGCAAAAGAAGATTCAAAATGTGCATTCTATTACATAACTTTTATATAAAATTATATAAAATTCAAAGGCCCACTAAAAAATTAAGTCGTTCCGACCTTAACAATGCAGGATTTTTTTTATTCAATGTGCTGTTCTTTCTACCATTTTCACCCGAATATTATCTTTTGGACACTCTGTATAAATTTTGGTATATTACCTAATTTCTCTATAATATAATAATTAGTAACAACTTTTTATTTATTTTCCAATCTTTTAAATTTTGAATGTTACTTTTTAGTATTTCATCAGAAATTCTTTTGCTTTGGATTTGAGGATTTTCTAATAGCTGTGTTTTGTTTGACTGCAAGAATACTTGTCAAGTCTTCTCTCATTTTGTATAGGCTGGCGTACCATTTACCTATGTTTTTTCGAATGGTTAGGATGGCGCTGCTTATATGCATAAACTTATCAAACTCAATATTAGCATCATATACACTCACGAAATTCTAAGCATCACCTTCTAGATTTCAGAGTGTAAATGTGTAATATCAAGAGCAGTGTTTCGTTGATAAAATATAAGCTCGATAAAAACGGACACAATATTTTCCTGAATATACCTGTAACTTTGAAAATCTCACAATAAACTGAACGCCAGCTGTGCGATGATATACCAAATCCGATTATGAAACATTATTAGTCTTCATGTACAACAAAAACTTGTTACACCAATAACTGTGCGTAACCTACTAGTTTTGGTTCACCAGTTACAAAAAGAAACAGCTCTTACGTGACACTAATGAAGGTTCAATGTAAAATTTCGCATGTAATATGTAACATAACAGTTCAAGGCTAGAAGTTGCTAAATAAACCATTTTACAATTTGAATTATTATTTTAAAAACCATTGTGACATCAACAGTTGCTCACCCCGTTTGGAAACCAGCACTTAGTTTCGCTGATAAAAATATTTTTATTTGCTTAACTCGGTAAGGAATCGATTTTAATTATAGCTTTTGAACTTTTATTAAGTTCTAAAATTATTGTTGAAAACTGCCAATATCCAACCTTATTTCTGCCTTGAACTCGCGAATCTTCGATTTCGAGTAAAAAATATAACCACTTACACCATTACTACTCGAAAATCAGATCCTTGGCTGGATTTTATATTGTTATGAAATGTCTATTAGTAAAATATTTAAATAAATGATAGGAAATAATATTTCACAAGAGTTTTATTTTCTATTCATTTTTCAAGATAATATTAACTTACTGTCAAAATTTCGTACTTACAAGAAACATGATGCACGGACAGACGATAGACAGACGGACATTTTGAAAGCTGTTGAAAATCTCTAACACAACGACATGAAAATTATATACGAGAGATATTTACGGTTTTATAAATATGCAGATATACAGGTACACAAAAAAAGGTCATGTACTTTTTTACAGACTATATCTATACGTATAAAAACAGGTTTGATCTAAGGTGTTTTTTGAGCTTACATGAAAATATTGACCTCGGATTCGGTTTCGGCGTCCCAAAATACGTATAGAAATGATAGTAGGTAAAAAAGTACATGGCCTTTTTTTTGTGTGCCTGTGTAATTTGACCAATGAACTAATGTTATACGCATAACATTTATTGGATAAAACAACTTGTGGTGTGTGCACTTTTGGTTTTACCAATCATTTGCTATTTTTTCATGTCCATATCGAACTTGACACGAGTTGATAATTAAATATTCGTGAAAAAAAAAGTTCAACCAGTTTTTTTCGTTACAAATTTAAGTGCACTCAGAACACTCACGCCACATTGGAACGTTACATAATATCATGACACGATAATACGACTTTTAATTAAAATTATTAATTATTGTTTGTACGCTCTAAACAAAGGCTTGGTAAATTTCTTTTTAATGATTCCCCGCCAGCGCTTTTTTCTTACCACTAGATAATAATTACTGATATTAATGAGTCTTTTGTGGCTTTGATTGATTATAAACCACTTTTGCTTCTACCGTTTCGTAACCGTGGGCTTATAAAAATCGTTAAAAGGCTATCACTGATTTTTTTATAAAAAAAAAGTGTAAGTATTTTATATTATCTTTACGTAGATGCATACAAAGTTGTTTATCGACTATTGTTTTCTGTGAGTAGTAATAACAGTTTCAAATACTCGTGATATGTGCAATGTGCAATGTGCAATGTGCATGTCTACAATATTAAACGAATGGAAGTTGCAGTCGGGCGTGGCCGCCGATCACGAATACATATTTGATTAACGTTTCGTCCTAATACGGTATAGCTAATTTTATGTCATACTATTTTATTATTGTGTTTTTATTGCTTAGTTACCAACTGCATAATAGTGTACTTTATACCCTTGCAGCCATAAAGTGCATTTTACAGCCCGCGCGGGTATAAAGACAAAAAAACATTTTTTGATTAATTTGTTAATAAATTTTATTAATTACAAGTTATGAAATTAAAGTATTATGTAAATAATCTACTTAATTTTATTTAGTCGAATTCACATTAAACTGGCAGTTCTGGAAGAATCCGGTGATAGTTAGATTGCCTGCAGCAAATGTTGATTCATGTTTCATTGTCTGGCTATCAAGTTTCTGTAAGAAAGAACCAGATCCAGAAGGTATGCCTGCCAGCATCCTTGAAACCGAATTTTTTGAAGATATACTGTCCTCTAAATATCCTTCAGCAACCGACGTACTCTTCCATCCACCATGGCGCTTCAACGTGGTCATACTGCACATACTGCACATTCCGCACTCTCCATAAATTAATATCATGTCCAATTTTTCTTCATTAGTGTAAGATACCATTGTGTAAATCTATTTAGACGTATAAAATAAAACAAACGAATAACACAGTCACAAATAACAGTATTTTCAATCTGACATTACTAACAATGTCAAAATTCAATTGTTTCCATGGCTAACTATGTTGATTCAGAAATAAAACCTTTAAATGAAGTTTTTTCGTATTTTATTAATTTTCTCGAAATTTTCCTTATGGAAGTGTATACTTTTTTCACATGGTTGAATGCAGAAAGAGAAGCTCTACAACAATCGGCAAAAAAATGTATAGCATACCATTTGAAAAAAAAAAGTTGACTATCGTTATTTTGGCATATGTAATCAAAGAGAGCTTGACAAACGATTTACAAATATATATGGTTTATTGTAGTTTTCTGTTGAAATAAAAAAGATACAGGGGCGCGAATACCAAACTGAATCACCCGGTATATAGACGAATATTTTTTTATTCAATATTAGAGTTCAGTGTGTCATGAAATGAATTTCTGTAAAACAAATACGTTTTTGCTCATTATTAATCGGTATGAATTACATAAAAATAATACAAAACAATATTTTTTGCTGAAGAATCCGCACAAGTTTATGTTAAAACTATGTGTTTTCAGATAAAATTGAAAAAAGACACATTTTAAGATTTGTTATTTTAAAATGAAAAAAAAAAACAATATGAACTAATATTGTCAAATATGTTACAATGTAAAAATATCTGCATAACATCAAAAGTGGAAACCGTAGCAAAAAGTGCACACAGCACATGAAACATTTAGAAAATAAAGTGGTAGTCTTTACAGAATTTCGCAACAGTCAAATTGCGAATGAGCTAGACTCACCGGCTGTCTGACGAAACAAAAGGCGCAGGTAGATGCTCCGGTCCCTTGTCTTTTCGGGGAATTACTTCAAAATCGTAAACAAGATATTTGAGAAATTCGACTTTTGATCAACTTTTGAGGTCAACTACATTAAATGTATCACCTACGAACTCATCGATCTCAATTACAATTTCATAAACAGCCATTTGAATTTAAGAGACCCTTAAAAAAAAAAAATAACCGTGTCAAAAAAGGTCGATAAGAATTATGAAATAAAATTTCACAATCGCTGAGTTAATTGAACCTTATAACCTAATATCAATATTGAAGACGATGTAAAAATAAATAAATTACGAAATCAAACGTATTTTCAAGGGATAGGGAAAAAATCATTATACACAAATTTTGATATAAGGCAAATACAGGATTATGTTCAAGAAACTGTATAATAAACGAAAACTATAATATAATTTGCAACAATTATATAAAGGATTCATTAAGTCTGCAGTCTGAGAATTAGGAAGTTTCCTATTTTAGAAATATCATGTACATTCAACCTCATTTAGTAGTCTTTCAGATAACTAGTAAAACAAACAAAAAATTATCTCGATATCTGAAAAACTCACGAACCTATTCAATTTCTTATTTGAATACTTCGCCTTGGCTGAAGTCCACCGTGACGTCACAACGCGCTGACTTGCCATGCCGGCGGCGCGGCGCGCCGTATGTTCCCTTTATTTAGTGTATGTGCTTGATTTTCTGAAATGTCACAAAATGTCACTTTTGACTCGTTCGTGCCGAGCCGAATTTTCGAATTTCGCCGTGCAATTTACGATCAGGTTTATCTGGAAGACTTCCTCTTTACGTCGCGACATCATACGGCCCTCCCAATGGTGTTTTTCGAAAAATATGAACGTGCAAAAATTGCATGTTTTAGCAATTTTTTCGGCTCTCAAATGCAAGCTGGCTATAAACTGCCGGTGCCTATCAGCGAGTATAAAGGTGCCCGCGCCCGCTCGCTGTTGGCGGAATCATGTATTGTGACGTAATCGAGCCTCAGCCCAGATGATCGCAGCATTTTAAACTTGGAAGGACCATAACTTTTTTATTTATAGAGATAATTAAAAAAAAATATTACAGATATTTTTTAGATTTATACGACTATTTATTACGAGAAAATGAGAAAAATGGAAACTTCCTAATTGTGTAATGTTATAATGTACATTGGCGTAATTTCAGCATTTTTATTGAGTAGGCAGGGATTTTTCACAGATAACCCAATAGATGGAAGCAAGGCGAACCCTGTAATTCTTAAAAGATAACCCTATAAACCCAAATGACCGAGGGAAAACGAGTGCTGCAAAAAGTTAAACCATAGACAGGAAATTCGCCTCTGCCTATTTGTATTGAAAACCTTTGACTTGATTGGCGTATTTTTCCAGAAGAATTTTGGAATTCGCCAGATTTGCCTTAAACAATTTAATGCTCTTTCAAAGTATTGGGTGGGCAGTTGCCTACCCTTGCCCCCCCCCAAATTACGCCTATGATAATGTATAATGTTTACGTCTGGCTTAAAATATATTTAAAATTAAATTTTAAAACACTTAACTAGGTACTTTATTTGTAAAAAATTTTATCATTTGTAGCTAATTATTTACAATTCTTAATTATTTGACAGATACATCGATTTCATTATTGATTTCTCAAACAAATGGAAATATATTAATACCACCACTGGGAGAATGTAGATAGTCATATGCTTTAATAATATCCCTTAAAAGGCATTTTTTCCTTACGAAAGTTCGTGTAAACAACATATCCTATCCCCATCGTGACGTCATTCTCGTAGTTCCCCAGCTTAACGCCTAGGAGCATGACACTTAGCTAGAACTACCAATAGAGCATTTTTGACATATGATGACGTTATTTTTGCTCGACGCTATAGACAAATATTTCGAAAATGCGGCAAAATTTGGCTGGTTTTTGTTGCTTCACGACGTGACCACAAAATTAGAAAGTACGCTCAATATAAAATATTAAAATTTTAAAAGTTTACAAACATTAAGTGCCAAAAAGAGGAAACTGTGATTAGGGCGCACCCTCAAAAATGAATTTTTACGGAAAAAAGGCTAAATTTTTCAAAGAGGGTTTTTCACATAAACAGAAATTATTTCCATCCAGTGACTTGACCATGGAACAGGAGCATCGGATGGCCATTAGAAAAATATAATTTCGTTACGGAAGGCAAATTTTGAATTTTAATGAAATTGTGGAAAATGCGAAAAATCCCATGAAAATCCTTATGTGGATATTTCCACAGGGACCACTCGAGAACGGAGCCGAAGTACACTACCCTTATTGGGTTATATCCCGCCGGTGCGTTTTGCAAAAAGCTAGAAAGCCTCGTATAACTTATATCTTGTTGTAAAAAGCCTTTTGAAATGAAAAGTTCTTGTGAATGATGTAATAACCAAAAATTTAAGTGAAACCGACACACAATGGCCCCAGTGTGACTATTTTTTTTCAAATCAGTCTGCCAAGCCAAATTTTTGATTTTTGTCCATGATTTTAAAAATTTTTGAAGAAAATTCAAGCTTCTTTGGAAAATTTTAAAAAATCAGGGACAGAAATCGAAAATCTGGCTTGACAAATCGATAGGTAATTGAAAAACGAAGAATAAAAAAATCTGATTACTTAAGTATTAACACCTGCAGATTGATTTGAAAAAAAAGTCAATTTGGTGTCACTGTCAGTCAGTCTAAGTCAAATTGCAAAGCATATTATTCTAGGAAATGCATGTAGTTGAGATATACATCCTTGCCATGTTTGGTAGACAGATTCTTACATTATAAACAGATAGACTTTGTACCAGAATAATCTGTATAGTTTGAACTTTTTTGATTGAATGATTAACTTTAAATTTAACCTCTCTTGTGTCTCTCTGTGTTAGGATGATAACTGAATGTATAGGACTTGCATAACTTACCTCGAGTCTATTATTCAGGACATCGATCAGAACACAAAGACTAATGGGACGAATTTTATAAAAGTGATTGGAAAATTAAGAAGTGGTTAGAATAGTAAGAAGTGATAGAGCGGTAGATACGAACTTCAACTCGGGTCAACTCAGAGTTAACCGATTCCCACTGAACTTCACTGAGAGTAGAAAGTTATAAAACCTATACCCCCATTTTAGAGAGCGCTGAACACGAATATCAGGGTGAAAAAACTTTTTAGCCCTTTAACGGCCAAAAACCACCCCGTTTTGTTTATTTCTCATATGACAGCCTGGTATTGAGTATTCTTACAGGGATTCCTTGTTTTTTCATGGGGATATAACAGATGGTGAAAGGTGATGTCAGGCAGTAGACCGAAATTCCCTTGGGAGTGGAATCTACCCTGTCAGGGGGGTGTAAAATTGTTTCTTTTTCTTTCTTGTTAAAGACGTTTACCTTCCGTTTTTGAGGACGTCGATTAAGGTCAATGGTAAGAGTGAATTGTGACAACCCCCAGGGGGTGGAAAATTGTTTTTTTTTTTTAATTTTCTACTTTGTATAGTGAAAGTCATCATTTGTCCATTTTACATCCTCATCAAAAATGAACTTATCCTCGCAAGGATTTGAAATTAATGTTCCTTAAAACGGGATATAAGGAAGAGCATACTACTGGTGAGTACAATATGATATTTTTTACAAGACATTAATATTACCTAGGGCACTTACAAAAAGAATTACATGGTTCATATTGCTCGAAACACATCCAATGTTATTGCCTCCCTCTTCATCACACTCATCGTTCGTTTCCGATTCATGATCGAAAATGTATACTTCGGGTATAAAATTTAGGAAGTTTACAGCATTATCATAACTGTTATCATTGGATTCGTTTATTTCTATGCTTGGTTCATCATCTTCACCCTCTGGTAAACAATTCTGACAACCTAGCAACGGCGGTATTTACGGTAAAATGCACAGATCTCCTCCCGAGAAATGGACAGATTCCGGGGATATCAGTGCCTTAACCCCATGCCCACGATGTACCTCCAGAGAAATTATTATGAAAGGGGTGGTTTCCGACAGTTAAAGGGTGAAGGAAGGGACGAACCAGCGTAAAACAATTTATTCTTGATTAGCATCCCCAAAAACGGGGAGAAACGTCTTTAACAGGAAAAAAAATAAACAGTTTTACACCCCCTGACAAGGTAGATTCCACCACTGAGGGCAGTTGCGATCTACTACCTGACATCACCTTTCGCCGTCTGTTATGTCCCCATGAAAAAACAGGGAATCCCTCCAAAAATAGTCGATGCCAAGCTGACATATTAGAAATAAGCAAAAAGGGGTGGTTTTGGGCCGTCTCAGAAGATGCGCATGGCTAAAAACTTTTTTCGCTCTGTTATTCGTGTTCAGAACCCTCAAAAATGGGGGGGGGTAGATTTATTAACTTTAGCATGATTTTGCTTCTTTTCGATAAAATCCCGACTCCTTACTTCCACTAAAGATATTCTTTAAAAACGGATATTTTCAAAAAGTGTAAAGTAATTTCACTGACTATCCAATTTTTTCCTTACGTTGTAGTTAAGGTGCCCGTCGAGAAAAATTTTGCTGATACATACTCTCTCCAAACTTCGTGTATGGCTTCATTGGACCTAGTCTGACAGCATTTTCCTCTATCATTTTTTTGTTTTTGATGCGTTTTCCTGCCAGATTTTCCGAAACATGTCATTTTGACGGCATATAAAAAATGTATAGATACTGTTATTTTTCCAAGTAGAATAGCTTAAAAACGTGAATTGAAACGTGAAAAAATAATTGTCTGACAATAAATGTGGGTCATTGGGCGTGTTCGCTACTCGAACATGTCGGAAAAACGACTATAAGAAAATGTATTAATAACCAGCTGATTTTCGCTGTATTAATTTATTAAAACATACAAAAACAAGTTTTCGTATTGTCTGACGAAAAGTATTTTCCGATTTCCCAGTCTGACGAGTCGAAGTTGTCGGTTTCATGACAGCAAAAAATTTATTCATAACCTTCAGACATTGGAAAATTATATGCAGAAAATAGGTATTTAATTTGTGGTATAAGTGTCTGACAAATACAGTGGGGCATAACGAGAGTCTGACAAAAAACCATAATTTTCCAATAGCGGCCGTCGAAGTTAGGGCGATAAAAAAATGAAATTTCGTTTAGTCGAGAAAACGGTTAAAAAAGATACGGTATTTCAACTTACTTATTTTATAATCTTTATTTTGAATTTTTTGAACTCTTTTAGACTATCTGAATTCGACTTACCCAAGTTTTAAGTTCGATAATATTGAAAAATACGTAAAACTTTTTGTAGAAAAAAGTAGCGAAAAATTGTCTTTTAGTACGTTTAAAATTGCTATATCTCCGGTACTACTAGTCCGAAAATTTTCATCCAGGGCCCAAATTAAAGGTCTTGAAACAAGCTATAAGATAACACTTTATAATATTAGTTATAACAAAGTACCTTTTATAAATGAAAAAACAATTAATCCATTTTCGGTAAATATATGAATTCAATTTAAGTGTGCAATTTTGCATCAAAAATATATGAAGTATGCAGGGAATAAAAAAATAAACATTATGCACCAAAAAAATTTTTAGGGCGATGCTAAAAATTATCCTATTACGTGAAAAACGAATTTCTGCAGCAGAAAAACGACATATTTCCAAAATTGAAAAACTAATTTTGCTGGCATCGCCTAAAAATTTTATTCAGTCCGCACTTTATTAAATTATACGATTTATTTTATTGTAAAAAACTTTTAAAAAAGGTATAAAATTAAATAATTTCAAGTAAGTACTATAAAACAATTATTATAAAATAATTATTATAAAAAATTATTTTCTTATTCTTCTTCGCCTTCCTCATCATCATCATCAGTTGAATCATGAGTTGATAAATCATCATTGTCAGTTTCATAGTCAGTTGTCAGTTTCATAGTCGTACTAAACAGATGTACACAGGTGAACTTGTATAAAACGATATATTTTCAAGTGCGAAGGTCATGCAATTTATTTATGATTTTTGACACTGTAAAAATGATTTTTCAATGATTAGTATGAGATAATCATGACAATTTGAAGGAAATTACAACATTAAAAAATTGTATTTTCCAGGCGTCAGACTGAAAAACTGGAAAACACCTTTTGTCAGACAGTTAAAAAATTGGATTTGATTTATTTTTATTAAGCTATATTGAAAAAATCAGCTTGTTATTATACTCTTCGCAAAAACGAAGAGTAGATTGTATTTGATCGGCACATTTCTAAAATCGTAAATATCGCTCGTAGAGAAAAAATTTTCATATCATTGTGTTAGAGAACGAATTCTGAACAACTTTCAAAATGTCCGTCTGTCCGTCCGTCACGTTTCTTGTAAGCACGATAACTTAAGAAAGAAACATCCGATTGTACTGAAATTTGGACACTAGGTTAGTGTTAGCTATGGGAAGAACCCTATTGTTTTTGAACAAAATCGACCAGTAAATAAAAATGTTATTAATGGTTTAAATTTGAGATTTTTTTTTTTTGATTTTTATGTCTTTATAAAAATTTACATTTTTTACATTTTTTGACGTGTTAGGTGGTTCTTACGTTTTTGACTCGGAATTCAAGGGTCCTAGGTTCGAAACCCACATGGGGTATGGCATGTTTTTTTTTAATTTTTACTTTATTTTGCACCGAGTCTTTCACCAACTAAGTTTGTTCTATAAAATTAAAGATTTTTAAAACTAACATTATTTACAAAAAACTACGAAGAGTATCCTATAGAATGTGTAACAATTATATAAAAAGTTAGGTAAACCGGCGAAGAGTACGTTTTTAGCTTGTTTATAAATATAGCCTCAATATATACATATGAATGTAACATCCAAGCGTAGCTTGACAGCCACATAGAAAAACCTTTTATTTAACATTTCCAGCTAAAAGGCTTTATTTCACCGTCAGACAATTTTTTAATCGTAATATAAATTTTATTTAAAAATCAAAAAAATTTGTAAAAAAATGTTATGAATAAATTTTTTGCTGTCATGAAACCGACAACTTTGACGCGTCAGACTGGGAAATCGGAAAATAATTTTCATCAGACAATATGAAAACTTTTTTTTTGTATCTTTTAATAAATTAATACAGAGAAAATCAGCTGGTTATTAATAAATTTTCTTATAGTCGTTTTTCCGACATGTTCGAGATAGCGGACACGCCCAATGACCCACATTTATTGTCAGACAATTATTTTTTCACGTTTCAATTCACGTTTTTAAGCTATTCTACTTAGAAAAATAACAGTATCTATACATTTTTTATATGCCGTCAAAATGACATGTTTCGGATAATCTAGCGGGAAAACGCCCCAAAAACAAAAAAAATGGTAGAGGAAAATGCTGTCAGACTAGGTCCAATGAAGCCATACATGAAGTTTGGAGAGAGAATGTATCAGCAAAATTTTTCCCGACGGGCACCTTAACTATTGCGAATATCCCGTTATTTTTACCGAAACATAGTGTACTGCGAGAGCCTCGAGAAATACATCAGAAAATTTTAAAACAGTCGTAAACATGTGATAAGTGAATAGGGCCGGTTTTGAGACGACAGCTCCATGCAGAATACCTCTTTGTGCTTTGCATTCCTGAAACCTACTAATTTATTGGAAACAAGCCGAGATAGTATTTCGCTCAACAATTACTAAAATGAATATACCAATGCACTAAACCGTGACTGCTCGTGTAGTTATGTTAATTCTGCAATTGAGGAAATTGGTCGAGGCAGTTTGAAAAATGTTTCCAACCGAAGATACCGAAGGGACTCGGTAATCATGTATGTAACCCAGAGAACTTGAAGCACGTTGTCAACATTAGATCCGTAAATGGTTTCATTCTTAAGAATTTTTTAACCTTAACCTTATGATCGCTCGAGTACGCGGCTTTTAGAGAATTGATGGGTCATTTCAAGTAAGTATTTTCACCAGATATTAAACATAAAACTGTATAAAACGCTCTTAAAATCCGTTTGTTGCTGGTAACCACTATAATGGCTTTTAATTAAAAATGCAAATCTGGTTCGTAAAATTTGACTTTTGTGATTTCATTTTGTATTACAGTTATTTTTCGTATTTAAAAATAAATATATGTGTTCCAATAACTATTTGGGACTTCCGGCATTCTGTAATTATGCACATAAAGTTATTTTTATAGCATGCCTGTGATACCCACCTCATGAAGTTGCTGATTTATTGAGTGTTTTAAAAGCAATTTACAATTTTTTTATGGCAAGCACTAAATGTTATCCTAATACGGGCACACAAAAAAGGTCCATTTTCTGTGGTTTCACATATATACTCCCATGTACTTTTGACCGCTGAACACGATCCCCTATGTCAGTTTTATAACGTTAGGTCAAGATTTTTGTTAACTACGAAAAACAGGTGAAAATAGGCCAGAAAAGGGTATAAAATATAAATTAAAGATTTTAACTAAGTAGACCATGTATTGGATGTATTTTTGACCACTGAACATGACCCCATTGTCAGTTTCAACCAATCAGGAAAATATTTTGAGTATTTGGGAACACAATTTCCACCGATAAGTGAAGCCAAATTGAAGGAAGGCATTTTTAATGATCCACAAATAAGGAAAATGTTAAGAGTTAAAAAATTCATCACTACAATGTCAGATACGAAAAAGGGAGCTTGGCAGAGCTTCAAAGAAGTTGTTGATACATTTTTAGGAAACCATAAGAGCAAAGACTACAAGACCGACATGGTAGAAAAATTCGGAAAATTAGGTTGTCTAATGAATTTGAAACTACATTTCCTGCATTCTCATGTAGACCAGTTTCCAGAAAATTTAGGTGATTATAGTAAAGAACATGGTGAACATTTTCACCAAGACATAAATAAAATGGAGCGTAGATATCATGGTCGATGGGGTATTAATATGATGGCAGACATTGGACATTGAAAGGGAATTTGAAAACGAAAGATATAAAATGAAAAAAAAACCATTACGCAGATCATTTGAAGACAAAAGAGTACAGTATCATAGAAAAAAATAAATCAGAATAAATAAGAAGTCTGATTGGTTGAAACAGACATTGGTATCGTGTTCAACGACAAAAAATACATTGAATACATGGTCTATTCAATTAAAATTTTCAATTTTTATTTTAAACCCTGTTCTGGCCTGTTTTAATTTGTTTTTCGTGGTTAACAAAAAATTCTGACCTGATGGAGCAAAGCTGATATCGAGATCGTGTTCAGCGGTCAAAAATATATTGGAGTATATATGTGAAACCTCAGAAAATTGACTTTTTTGTGTGCCTGTGATAATTTATCAGAAAAAATAAACGATTTAACAAAATTCTTTACAGATTAGAGACTTATCTAAAACTCGATGGATCGCTCATATAGTCAGTCTAGATGACTTTATATAAGTGTTTAGTGAGAAAATAGATCAAAATAATTTTGAGAGCAATACAAGAAACCATGCATTTCGCCAAAAAAAAAGACTTTATGTCATTGTTTGAATTATGATAATGAAAAATACCATGTAAAACTAGAAACTTAACAGAATTGTTAGAATACAAACAATTTAGTATAATTCAAGCAATATCATTAATTGACTCAACCATCATCTCGCTAAGTACTGTCAATAATGATCGTGACGACATGGCTACACTTATTGAAAGTGCGCTTGCATTTGCTGAGAAAATCGGAATTGGTAGGCTGACTTTTAAAAATCAACCCAACAAAAAATAATTTTAAAAATGTCTAGAGATTTTGCAGCAACTTTACCAAATCGTTAAAGGTCTCTTTAGACGACACACTGGCAGTTTTGAACTAAAATTATTTCCAGACAACGACCATATCATAAATTTAGAGGACCTTCAGGTTGAAGTAGAAATATGTAGCGACCAGTGTAGTGAAATTACATTTTTAGATAAAATTGTTGAAATGGCTTATAAACTAAAAATTCTCCTACCAATATATCACAAGCTATATAATTTAATTCAAGCTATGGTGAATGTAGCTTCAAATGAAAGGAGTTTCAGTAAGCTGATTTTTTTTTTTTTTAACAACGATGACCGATTCACAATTAGATAGTTTAATCGAGTTGTAATATGACATGGCGAAAATACATAACTACGATTTTATTGTTTTAAGTTGATAGGCTGAACATCTAAAACAAGCCCTTATAGCGTGCCAACTGATGGTATACCGGATAAGAGGGGTGGGGGCTCATAAAGTTGAAAAATCGGTTTTTCTCCTTTAAATAGAAAGCTAATAATCTGAGAGGAAACTTCAAATGGGAAAGTCAAGGTATTAAAAAAAAAACCTAGAAAATGACCCCTCCAACGTTAAGATAGCTTTAATAGGTGAGGAGTAAATTAAAAAAAAAACGAGATTTTGAAAAAAAAATTTAATTTCAGCAAAATTTTAAAAAATTTGTTGAAATTTTACTAAAGTACGTGCTATAGAGGAGGGAACATCCAATCAACATTTCAGATCGATATCTGCATTAATTTTTGATTAATTACATAAATGCCAAATGTCATTTTAGCCCAGTCAATGAACGTTCAATAAGGGGGTCTAGAGGGAAATGCCGAGATCACAATTTTTGACTTGTGTTTGGACTATTTAGGAGGTAAACATACCAAAAGTCCCCGAACATAGGAAGTGGGGGGATACAGGGGGGCACGAAGAAGGTCCCGGCTATTGGTTTTTCGCTCATATCTCGAAAACGTTTAGCCCTAATCAAAAAGGCTATATGCAAAATTAAAGCTGACTAAATTTTCTACAATAATGTTTCTATTAATTTTTTTCGTATCTGTTATGGTTCAGTAATGAATTGTATATCTTTTGACTGTATTCTAACTTTATTATAAATTGAAAATAAATTTTTATAATCATCGTAAAAAAAAATTTCTTGTACAGATATCCGTTTCACAGCAGACGTGTGTGTGTGAGTATATATCTATGTGTGCGTGTATATCGTTTCTTGTAAAGACGATAACTTCTGTTAGACTTAAAATATTTTATTTCAATTTGGAACATATGTAAAACAGCATATTACCATAATCCCTATTGAAATTATATCTGTAATACATGGTGATAACCAGAAGCCTACAAACTCTCATACGTAAAATACGTTTTATTTTAATTTCAGAGCAAAATATTACTAAGCATACAAAAATAAGAAGATGTATCGGGTGTATGTTAGGCAAACCAACTGTATTTAAATTAGATGATATATCAGTGTTATCCTAAAATATGGAACATGGTATTTTTAATAACATTATTATGAAGTGAGAATTGTAGGCCTCTGGTTATCACCATGTATTACAGATATGACCCAATTTCAATAGAGATTATTGTAATATGCTGTTTTAAATATGTTCCAAGTTGTGATAAAATATTTTAAGTCTAACAGAAGTTATCGTGTTTACAAGAAGCGGTATACACGCACATATAGATATACATGCACACACACACACACTTACAGACGCAAAGACATTTTTTATTCGATATTTCAGTTCAGACTGTTGTGAAACGGATATCTGTACAAGAACTTTTTTTCTACGACTATTAAAATTTATTTTCAATTTATAATAAATTTATAATAAAGTCAGAATACAGTCAAAAGATATACAATTCATTACTGAACCATAGCAGATACGAAAAAAATTAATAGAAACATTATTGTAGAAAATTTAGTCAGCTTTAATTTTGTATATAGCCTTTTTGATTAGGGCTAACCATTTTCGAGATATGAGCGAAAAACCAGAAACTAGGACCTTCTTCGTGCCCCCCTGCATCCCCCCCACATCATACGTTCGGGGACTTTTGGTATGTTTACCTCCTAAATAGTCCAAACACAGCCTTCCTTCTAGTCAAAAATTGTGATCTCAGCATTTCCCTGTAGAAACCTTTCATTGACTGGACTATTTATAAAAATATATTAAACTAATAACCTAACTTTGCACGTTCGTCCAAAATTCTTTTGTAGAATTTGGGACTGACGACAATGTTTTTAGATACCATTGACCATTTTTAGTGGCGTTTTTAAAAATGTTACCGAAACAGTAGCAGTCTGCGCTACACGTTAGTACCTTGAACCTTTAAATCATCTTTGCAATTACATGAAAAAAGGAAAGTTTGACGAAACCTATAAGTACTTATAGCCATTTTTCGAAGACCCATTTTCTTTTCTAAAAAATTGAATCAAAAAATAATTAAGATAACGATCTGAAATTTTTATCATATATTCCCTCCTGTATAGCACATACTTTAGTAAAATATCAAAAATGTTTCTAAAATTTTGCTGAAATTTAATTTTTTTTCAAAATTTCTTTTTCTTTTTAATTTACTCCTGACCTATTAAAGCTATCTTAACGTTCGAGGGCCCATTTTATAGGTTTTGTTAATACGTTGACTTTCCCATTTGAACTTTCCTCTCAGATTATTAGCCTTCTATTTAAACGCGAAAAACCGAGTATTCAACTTTACGACCCCCCACCTCCCTTATCCGGTGTGACATCAATTGGCACGCTATAAGGGCTTGTTTTGGATGCCCAACCCATCAACTTAAAATAATAAAATCGTGGTTATGTATTTTCGCCACATTTTAATACTATACGTGACAATTCGACTGGACTATAGAATCGTTATTAATAGTCAGAGAGAAATATTTTGGAAAAAATATTTTTCGAAATTTTAGTTGCGCGATCAGCCATTTTAAAAGAGAGAGGAATTTACGGTTAAAAAATTGAATAGTATAACTATTTTATCGTTAAATATTTTGCGTATTTCTTGTTTTGTATTTTATTTTATAAGAAACATTAATTAGTGATTGATTACGTACATAATCCAGAACTCCGTAAGGTTTTTAGTGTAATGTAATAAACCAAATAAAAAAGGGAAAGGAAAAAAGAGAGGTAATAAACTGCAACCATCACGTACCATAGATAAGTGTTGTTGTTAATTTTTAACGTATTATTCTCTTTGTATTAGTATATTTGAGTATATTTTACGGTACTGTATGTTTTTTTGCCTTACAACTGTTGAAATACTAGTTCAGATGACTTTCTTAGAAACATAAACAGAGAAGTGTTTACAGTCGTTAAGCCCTTGAAAAGTCGACAGCTGTCTCAATAAATTTGTGGCGGGGCAATAAATTATTAAAGTTATGGCCATAATATTCTTATGCAAACCTTCAAGTAAATTATTTTTCATAATTATTAAAAATATTCAAACTAATTTAATAGAAAATAGACTCGAAATAATTAATGAGGCATTGTTGGCATATCGCACCAAGACTGAATTCATTGTGATACCAAACACAATAAAGGAAACGCCAAATTCAAAAGAAAATATAAACATTGACAACCCTGATCACGGAAGAAAATCAGGATATTCTCAACTATGAAACCGCATCTGGACACAACTGGGCTGAATATAAATTTCAATAAGGGTTTGATAATGATGCGAGACTCCCTCAATATAGATTGGTAGAAGGGAAGAAGTAAGTCGGCATTATAACAATTTCATATCCCTCTATAAAAATTGCTTCAGGTACTGCGGCGGTGGTTCCGTTACAATTTCATCAAGCTACGTCTAGTGGCCAACTATAATAGTTCATGAATCACACTACGTCTGGTAAAAAGTTGTGAATAAGAAGAAAAGACGTCTAGTGTAAGGTGAGCAAAAATTGGAACAAGTTATTTATTTGCAAATCTGGTGGATGCGCCAGTCATAATAAAAATGATATATATTTGTCTTTACCATTTATAGTTCATCTCAAACTTATAGCAACATGAGGCCCAGTATTTCAATGCAAAGTAAAGCACTTTATCCTACAAATAAATTAGCTAGAAGGTAAGAATATGAAGTTGCAATATTAAAGTGTTTAATAAAAGCATATTCTAAATTTCTAGCTAATTTATTTGTAGGATAAAGTGCTTAACTTTGCATTGAAACACTGGGCCCCATGTTGCTATAAGTTTGAGACGAACTGTACAAGGCTTTATTGCTCAGCGGTGATCCCGCTGTAGTTTTTTCATTTGCGATTAGTTGGCGCACAGTGAGGATTCTCAAAACTTAGACAACATTCCGCCACTAAAAACTACGTAATATTTCACCGTCACCTGGTTAATTGAACCTTATTACCTAATAACGATATTGAAAAAGTATTTCTAGGGGGTAAGTAAAAATAATAATCATTGTACACAAAATTTTACACAAATTAGTAAAAGTTTTTTGACTATTTTATTTCTGAAAATCTTTTAATTTCCTTTTAAGACAATTTGCAGTTTTAGTTGATGATATGTGTTTTCTTACGTATATACTTATATTGCATATACACTGTATCCTAAAAGGAAGATAGAAAATTCATTTTCTTTCTACTTTTTGTCTTCAAAAAATGCAAAAACAGTATCATTAGTATCATTAGAAATTTATTTTATTAATGTTCAAAATGACCAGTGTTAAAATTTCGGCAACGATCAATTCGTTTTATGTAAATACTAGACATTAGCAAAGGATTGAGAAAGGATCACAAAGGAAGTTCAGAACATAGCACCAGATATTCAAAATATAATTGATGCATTTGAACACCGAGTAGGCCATTGCCAAATTGTTAACGGTGGTCATGACCTTATGCAAACGTAGTTTCAATCAAATGTCACAAAACTGGAGTATGTTGTACTTCAAAACATGCTGATTAAAAGTCTCACACTCTAATGTTAAGGGTTTCCAAGATGTTTAAGTATAAAGTTTGAAAAATGCAGCAGGCAATATTTCCACCAAGGATATAATGTTCATATATGAAGATGGTTTTCAGCCACATTACATATCATGCATGTACTGTTAGAAGTTTGTTCTAAAACAATTAGGTTAAGACAGTTTTCATTGGGTTGCAAGGCCATAATTTCACCGTCAGCAAGACGGTTACATGAGCTCATTTAGCATTTTTTTAAATTCATATTTCGAAAGTACACCTTGTAGTTAGTAAACGTGGAAAATATTAGATTTTTTTCAACTCCTACCTCAAAATAAATAATGAAGAAAGAGCGCGCGAAGACGCAGTGTGACATTGTCTCCAAAACTCTCCAAAATCGTCCTAAGTTGAAGACAGAATCAAAATTCGACTTAGGCAAAAATTTCATTTAAAGACATTTTTAAGAGTCTGCAGAGGCACAGATCAGTCCATAAGGACCCTTTTGGGTTCTATAAGGCGTTGGAAATGATCAGGTGAAAATTCGAAGAAACAGCGAATTTTCACTTAGGAAAATATGTTTTTGGTTCAGGATATGAGAGCGAAAGTATATAATGACAAAGATTTATGAATAATATACTTTTTCAAAAGGTACCACAAATTGAACTTTGAAAAATAATATTTTTGAAAGAACGTCGAAATTTGGCTCAAGAATCGATTTATCAAAAGTACGCCAAAATTTCACTAGCAGATTAATTTTTCAAAACTGCGTTGAAAGGCTTGAAAATCGATTTATCAAAAGTACGCCAAAATTTCACCCGCAGATTAATTTTTCAAAACTGCGTTGAAATTAGGCTTGAAAATCGATTTATCAAAAGTACGCCAAAATTTCACTCGCAGATTAATTTTTCAAAACTACGTTGAAGTTTCGCTTGAAAATTGATTTTTCAAAAGTACGCCAAAATTAGGCTTAAATAGATTTTTCAAAAGTACCACAAAGTCAGTTTAAAAAGTACCACGAAAATATACTTATACTAATGTTTTTTATTTTTTATTCCTCCACCAAAGACATTGACCTTTGAGGTACGGTCATTAAAAGCCCAGTTCTAAAGTATGAGCATAAAATTTTAGCGATGCACTGCATCCAAAAGGCAAAATAGAAGATTTTGACAAAGCCGGCGTAGTGTCGATAAGCAAAAATTGATAAAAATCAATGCACATGCACAAGGCCGGTTTCTCGCATAGAAAGAGTTTGGATTGACTCAGCGGATCGCAATTTGGTCGAGCGCGTTGAGTGGTCCAGACAAAGCAATGGTCGGAAAGCCAATAGCAGGGCTTTCCAAATGACAAAGTTACAGAGGAAAACGCCTTGTGCATAAAAAACCAAAAATTCAATTTTGCCTGAAAGTCGCTCGAAGGTGGGTTGCTGCCATATCGATAATATTGAACAACTGCATAGGAGCAAGTGAATCGTGGACTGATCGAACGCCTTTAAACTTATGCAGTTATAAGTCCTCACGAATGTGTTTGAGTACGTGAACCGCCACGATACAATAACTTTAAAGTTAAGTAGTCTCTAGCGAAACTAAATTCATTTAGTAAAACTGTTTTAAGTTAAAATCAGTCAGCCGTAATTATGAATTACAAATAGTCTCAGTAAGCTTGAATATTTTCTACCTAATCGTTAGCGTAAGCGCTCTCGCTTGTATGGTCTGAAAGCCATTACCTTGATTGGGGAAGGCACGATTCTTATCTTGAGAATTTTGTATAACCATTTCTGTTAAATAAACGGATTCTTTGAACTACTGTTTCTTAATTGATCTTGAGGCCTGTTGACGGTCTATAATCCCTGGAACATTCGTATCGAAAACCGGATGTGTCGAGTTAACTCACATTAACACTCGACCTTCTGGTTGCCTTACGGAGGTTCGATAGGGATTTCTTTCACTATATAGTTAGAGGGTTAAATACTTACGGAAAATGCAAAAATAAATTATAGATATTGTAAATATCACTAAATGAGCCCATTCAAGCATATCCAAGAATTTCTAATGTATTCAGCCGGAGGAATATTTATATTCTCCTTAAAACGAATTAGAATTTGAATATTCTCTTCATGCTCATTAGTAATGCGCCTTAAACCTCGAGGTCGTACTAGGCTAACACAAGAATAGCATCGAGTATGAGCATGCTGCCCTTGCCAGCTGAATTTTTCAAACTTTTTATTCAAATTTCATGGAAATCTGAATATAACCACTTAGAGAGTTGGGCCCATTGAGACTTTTAATCTGCATGGTTTGGTACAATATACTCCAGTTTTATGACATTTGACTGAAACCACATGAGATCAGATGCGGGGTCCTTTGTGATGAATACTACTATTTTGGTTTAATTACTTTTTGTAACTTTATGGTAATCGGCGTTTTTTCTATAAGTATTACAGAGAAATAGATAAATATAATCTCATACTGCTGAATTTGTTTTTAAGATGCTATCAATTTATATCATTAAATGTAGGGGGTTTCATTTAAAAAGTATATGATGACGTCATAGCTGTGTCAAATGACGCTAAAAACGAAAAAATAGGAAGGTGACAATTTTGTATATTTTGCGTTTTTTTTTTCAAAATCAAACAGCAGAAAAAAATATTAATTTTATTCAATACTTTTGGGACACAGTATATGTTGTTTACAATACAGAACCTTGGACGCATAATGCGATCGTTGACCGGTTTTTTTATATAAAATGGATGCTTATTTCATAATTTGTCTTATGAAATGTCCAAAATGTACATTCCGCACTTAAGTTTATTAAAATATATTTCCAGATCCGCTTTGAAAATAGCTATAATAATAGACACACGGAACTTGTAAAAAGGTACAAATTTTACAAT
Organism: Rutpela maculata; assembly: GCA_936432065.2. Taxonomy (NCBI): domain Eukaryota; kingdom Metazoa; phylum Arthropoda; class Insecta; order Coleoptera; family Cerambycidae; genus Rutpela; species Rutpela maculata. The sequence goes on from OW386285.2 coordinate 20,434,960, forward strand.
GTTCGCAAAAAAATATTTTGAATCAGCTTTCTTTTAAAATGAAATAAATCATCATGACCCATAATATGTCAGTTATAAAGGTCCGAAAAGATTTTTTGAGCCTTGAGAAATGTGCATTTGAAATTAGCATATTTTTATACAATTTTCAAAAAAAAAAGGAATTTTATTGAGAATATCTCGTAAAATACCTATTCTAACGGAAAATATCAAGAAATATGAATGAGAGCAAATACATACCCTTAATTTGCATTTGTTGACATTAAGACAGTAAAAAAGTGATTTGCTAATAGATAATAATAACACAGACACACACACAAAAAAAAAGTTCGGTGCAGCGGACCAAATTATATGGATATGGTGTATTTTTCGACACTGAATTCAAATCCGTGGTCAAAAAAAAATCCATAGTGCCAGTTTTGTTTTTTAGTCAAAATGGTGTAAAATCGTAGAAATAATGTAATAACTCTTAAGGTGTGAAAAATGTTAGAATGTTTTTTAGTCGAAAAACTACCCCCACATACGGACGGAAAGAGATAGACGGAAATTTAGTTAATTTAGGTATATAGCTTACATAGATAGAAAAAAATGGTCACTGAAGAGATAACATCCTATATCTATGACTAAAAAAAGAGGAAAAGAAAACCACAAAAGATATTTTGAAAATAAGAGAGAAAAACCATAAGAAAAGAAAGTATTTGGATTGATAGTCGAAAGTAAGATATAAATAGGAAAAAGAATAGCTTTACACAGATTAAAGATAGATAAGTTGATAAATGTTAAGATAAACAGTTGAATAAGCAGGTATAATAAATAAAACACAACTGGTTAATGCTTAATGTATGAATTTACTCCATTTTTATCTGCCCTGCCTAAAATTGCCTGAATTTTTATTCCAGGATATTTTTTTCTTTTTACCTATTTCTTTAACGTCGCCCTATTTTCGCCTATCATCGACGCCAGGTGACGAGCTACCCCCAACCTGGAAATTTTGCCGAACCTCTTCCCTTAAGAAGAGTACCTAGGGATCTTTTACTTGCCTAACATTTAATGGACAAGGGACCGCCTACTTTACGTCCCCTCCGAAGGATGGTATATGCACTACGTAATCCTCGTCTGAAATTACATAGCTTCCACGTATACACTGATATACAAGCCGCTAGAAGGTAGGACGAGATCGCTGTGTTTCCCTAGACGGGTCACTCATCTAAGTACTAACCGCGCTGCACGTTGCTTCACTTGAAATATCGAGTTACTTACACAGTGAAGACGCATCTACGCTCGCCCCATGTTCCAGGATATTAGAAGTAATGAAATCCGTCCGTCTGTGGGGATAGTTTTTACCCGGTTTAATTTTCAACCTTATTAAGATTGGGTGGTTGTCGTACCAGATTTGTATATTTGGCACGATGAGCTACAAGTATTTGACCCTTTCCGAATTTCAATAGCACCTATATGCATCATTTGAGCATGGGGGTAGCACTTACTAAGGGTAGACTCCAGTCATGTGTCGGTGGTTGGAACGAATTCACTCCATATTTGTTCACCCTGCTTAAAACTACAAAAGTCTCAATTTTTGTTCCCGTTTTGAAACTTATGAGAAGTGCGAGTAGTTTAACCCCCCATAGGGTTGGTTCTCTACCCTTTGAGAGTAATGGCTGGTGGCCGCGCCAGAATAAAATATTTTGCACTAAGATATACAAAAATTTGGCCTTTGTACATGTTATTCACACTCACCTGCGTCTTTTGAGTTTTAGCGGTAGCTTTCACCCCCCATAAGGGTGGATTTCGGTTTAATTTATAGAAATAGCGTACTGTGGCTCAAATTTATATTCTCTACTTTCTACTACAAAACATCTACAATTTTTCACACTTCATTAAGAGTTATTACATTATTTCTATGATTTTACACCATTTTAAGGGATGTTTTTGACTAAAAAACAAAACTGACGCAATAGATTTCCATTTGGACCACGGATTCGGATTCAGCGTCGAAAAATACACCATATCCATGTAATTTGGCCCGCTGCACAGAACTTTTTTTTTGTGTGTGGCTGTGTAATTAATGCCGGCCGACACCGTGTTCGATTGGCTTATGCCAGATTTTATGGTTTTGTTTACCTGGTACAGGAAGATTTGCATATCTTTTTATTGAAACGTATGTCTGCCTCATGTACAATGATTCACGTTAATATTTTATTCGGGAAAATATTATCAAGCAATAAAAAAAGTACTGGTGCCAATGTTAGTTTTGTGTTCTATTAACGATAGTTTCTTTCACTGGTTTTTTTTAGATTCATACTATTTATTTTTATCACTTTTTATCAAACATTGCTTATTGTCTCTTCCACGGCGGAATTTAAAATTACGAATGAATAAAACACATGCCTAATTATATCCTGCAATGAATTCTACACAATCAATACGTCTCAAAAACGCTGAGTTAAAGTAAAAACAACTGCAATTTTTTTTTTCGAGTTCGTAATGATTGTGAAAGTTAATGCATCAGACACGAGTATTAAACAAGTTATTGACATTTCTTCAATGTCAGTGTTCCGTACATAAACAATACTCATTTAACAATAAAAAAGTATCCGGCAAAGTGTACCGCCATGTCTTATGTATGGTTTATTGACTCTTATCGTTTAAAAAAATTATTTGCCATTTAAAATTTAAAACTCTCCTACGTCGACTTTTGCTTTCAATATTAGTAAGTGTTAACAATTAATTTAAGTAAATACAACGCTTGGTTTAAAAAATTTAATATTTATTTCATTCACCATGGGTCTGCCGACTAATACTTCAGACAAAAATAATTTTAAACAAAATAAATTAAAACTACTCATTGAGAACAGTTTTAATCTCGGTACAACTTATATAACAAACCCATGCTGCATGAACGACAAACTCCAGTCTATAAATAAGAAAATAATCATACCTCCACCTAACGTCGTAACTGTATGTTGATGCTTGTGTGATGTACCATGATTCATGCCATACTTTATAGGTTTGAAATGGAAAAACGACGGTGAGTACCCAGATCCTGCCCTACTCAATGAACTAAAACGCTCCTCACGATCCTCCACATAGACTCCTTCTTTCCCCATTGCGGCTAATTGCCTCCCTTTGGGCATGAACATGATTAAAAACACCATGACGGAAGAAATAACGAGTCCAAAAGCGATGCAGGCATCTCTGTGCCTTTCGTTTATGACGAGACCACTCGTGGTCCATACTAACCACGTGGGAATACTACATCCCACCGAAAGTCCAATGTAAGTGGCCTCGCGATAGTTATCCCGGATTCCGCGGGATTTAACAGCCAGCACGGTCACAAATAAAATTAAAAATACTACGTATATTAAAGATAATAGTATGTCGATGTACGGGGTACGACACAGGGTTATAATCGTAGGATTACTTATGTCTTCAGCGGTAACCAAGAGTCGATGTTTGTTCTGCGAAACATTTTCTATGGTGATATTGTCTACTAAGGGTGGGCTGGTGAGCAGCCACTGCACCCCTATGGCTACTTGAATTAAAATAGCGAACAGCAGCAGCAGTCCCTGGTAGGGTGCCGGCAAGTACACACCCCCATTTAAACTAATTAAAAAAACGCACTTCACTAATAAAGAAGCAAAGACTATCGCATAAGCTACCCCTGTACCAAACCGTACAACAGCGCAAGTTAGTTGCGTTGGCGAGGCTGCCAGAACCGCGGCTAGTCCCGCACAAGAAAACAGCCCCAAGAGCAACATTTGTCCTAGAAATAAATGGCGGCGGCTGGGGGTCGTCCTCCAGGCCTTGCACAGTACAAACACTTCGAAGCATGCTATCAGTACCATGGTGATAGCTGATAACGCGAGCACCGGTATTACCCAAACTTCATTGCGAAACACACCCGCCAATTTTTCAGTCTCTAAAGGGCATCCAGCGCAAGCTGTCTTAGTGATGTGATTTAGGGGTGTTGTACTAGGGGTTGAACTTGTTGGCACCAGGAAAAACTCCGTGCTCATCTCTAAACGCCGTTCCAGAGCGAGAGTGGAGTTAAAATTATCTACACTAATTATATCACTGTCCACACTAGTCCTTTCTCCAAATACCACGGATTTCAACCCTCCGTCCATGGCGAGTTCCTGGGGAGGTCCTCGATCCAGGTCTCCCGAGCGTGCTTGTCGGTCTTCAGCGGTGAGCGACAGTACAATGCATGTTGCAACCGTGGTGAGCAGAACGGCGGTTCGAGCCATACTGACTCGCAATAGCCCACCTCTTCACATCTGCAACTTCATCTCATTAACGGCGAGTTTATCGAGCAGGTACGATTTGACGGTGTCTCCAGTTGAACATTCAGGTGGACAGCTAGCCTAAACGGTACACATAATATCCATAAGCGTAAGCCATGATAAATGTTTAATCTCAGTTGACACTACGTATTGTTTGTTTTATTAAAAATATGAAAAGTAATACCGTTTCGGGTGATTGGGTCAATATAATTTATTAGAATTAACTCAACAACAGGTTGGACAAAGTGAATTATTTCGCAGAGATGTAGTAGTGTAAAACTAAGAGTCTAAATCTACTAAAAAGGAACTGTCTGACTATAGCAATTTTTTTGCTGAAACTTATCATCATCACAAGGAGTTTATCAAAATCTTTTGGATTAAATCCTAGTCCCGAAAGTTATTTGCTTAAACAAAAGAAAATTGTGTTTTTTGCGGATTTTCTCACATATCTCTAGTTGTGTAGCTCGTATCGTAATGAAAGCAAGGGAAAAACAAGTTTATTATAATGAAATTGCAAAAAAAACTAGATCTGTCCGAAACTTTTCAATAATTTTTTTAAATTGCAGCAAATAAGAAAAATTGAGAGACGCCATTTTTAAAGAATTGAATCGTTATACCAAATTTCAAGTTGGAATGTTGATAACAACGTCTAAAATATAAAAGTTGAGAATTTAATCTTCGATTGTTTAAGTTACAAAATTAAACTAGATGAAATTTTCTGCAAATAAGTTCCTATTCATTTTTTATGTAGGATCAATACTTTACGAGATAAAGAGGGTGGAAATATCGCGAGTTTTTAAAAATCATGTTTTAATAATATAAAATGAAAGTTTGATGTTAAATGAAATCGGTTCAGATCGAATATTAATGTCTGTACAACATCTAGGTGCAATAGTGCTGGGCAAAGTATGTTTGTTTAGGGGACCACTAGGGTGGCCCATCTCTATAGGGGGTGAATTTTTTTTGCGAATTTTTTAAGTCTCACCCCACGAAAATATACTATTATACTAGGAATAATTTATGTCAAAGTTTCAGATAATTCGGTGAACGGTAACCCGTGCCGCACTCAGGTAGAAATTTGTAGATAAGATTTTATTACGGTAACCCGTGCCGCATTCAGGTAGAAATTTGTAGATAAGATTTTATTACGGTAATACACTTAAATTTTACTTAAAATACAAATATCTACCTCTTTTCTCATAATGTTTTATTGGTGTAATTATTTCCTAGAAATTATTTGTTTTGGAAGTTTGGAAATGTAATGCACCTACGGTAGGTTTTTATGTCAGTTTGCAATTGTGTTTTACAGTGATGACATTATAAGTTCTAGCATACGTTCCTTTTTGAAAAAACATTTAACGATGGCTGATGTTAGATCCTTACGAAAGGATACTTTCATTTACTTAGTTGGACACTATTCGTCACAAATCATTGGCAATAAATTGCCGTCTAATAGACAAGTATTACAAGTGCTCTTTTATAACATTCGTGAAGTGAAGCTAAGTGTACATGAAAGTGCTAAATTAACAATAATAGAGGTGTCAGTTTTTTGGGATAAAGCTCGCATTCCGACACGTCAAGATTTTCATTGTGTTAAACAACTAGATAAACTTTATGCAGAGTGGAGGAACTTACAAAAATCGGCTAAAAGGGCCAGTGCGGGAGGTAAAGAAAAAAATTTCGTTGAAAAATTGGACGATCTCTTTGACATTTCTCATGCAAATGCATTGGAGTTGATGAAAATAGATGAAGATAAGCAGTTTTTAATTAACCAAAGAAAAAAGGGACGTCCTGGATTTATGCATGGTATTGATTACCAACTTGCTTCTCAAGAAAAATCAGCTGAGGAGAAATTACAGAAATTATCCGAACGAATGCAACGAAGTCAACAAGAGAAAGCTAGATTAGAGGAAACAGTCACCTGTCCATCATCAAGTAGTAATTCAGGCGACTCCAACGAAAATGAAGATGAAATAATCGAAGCCCAAGAAGAGTTGTTACAAGACTAGCCTGGCCCGTCACAGCCAAAAAAGAGGAGATTATATGGAACATGTAACATCATCACACCAAAAATACCCGCTGCATTTGATGCTTGCAAAATAAGCGACAGGTATGGAGTCCATATTTTGACAGCAGTAGCAGAAGCACTAGGACATGACACCACATCTTTGTCCATCAGCAGAACCACACTTCAGCGCTCTAGACAACGCATCCGCGAAGAAAGAGCTGAAATATTAAAAACTGCCTTCGGTAATTCTGAATTGCCGGCCCCAGTCATCCATTGGGATGGAAAACTTTTACCTTCTCTCACTGGAATGGGAAATATCGATAGACTTGCTATCTTAGTTACTAGTGGAGATATTGAACAACTACTTGGAGTACCAGCTTTGCCCAATTCAACTGGAAGAGAACAGACTGAAGCAGTTTATGATGTGCTTTGTGAATGGAATTTGGACGAAAAGGTAATAGCTTTGTGTTGTGATACAACAGCATCAAATATGGGTTATATAAATGGGGCAGCCACACTATTGCAACAAAAATTAGAAAGAGATATTCTATATTTTCCTTGTAGACATCATATTTTTGAAGTGGTTTTGAGAAGTGTGTTTGACACAAAAATGCCTTCCTCATCTGGTCCAAATGTGCCACTATTTAAACGTTTTAGGGAATTTTGGCCTAAAATAGATCAAAATAAACTAAAAACTGGATTTCAGGTATCAAAAATTAAACACATTTTTCAACCAGTTAAAGCCGAAATTGTAAAGTTTCTAAATGCAGCTTTAACTTTGCAACAGTGATGATTATAAAGAATTTTTAATGCTTTCTAAACTTTTTGTTGAAGAAGAGCCCACTCACACGACATTCTATCAACCAGGGGCATTTCATCATGCACGTTGGATGGCCAAAGCCATTTACTGTCTAAAAATATTTTTTTTCCAAGATCAGTTCCAACTAACTAAAAAAGAAAAAATAGGTATTGAAGATATATGTCTCTTTATTGCAAAGATTTATGTAAAGGCCTGGTTTACAGCGTAATTTGCTAGTAAAGCACCGCTTCATGACTTAGACTTTTGTAAAGAACTCATTAATTATCAAAATATTGACAAAGAAATATCTCAAGCCGCAAGTAGGAAAATAGTGAACCATTTGTGGTACCTTAATTCAGTAAATGTTGGCTTATCTTTCTTTGATGACGATATTTCAGTTACCACTAAAAGAGAAATGGTTAAAGCTTTGAATAGGAAAGCACCAAATCAAGAGGGTATTAAACAACTTATGATTAGTAATATTACTGACGTTGAAAACAAGGAAATTCAGGACTTCATATGCGAGAACACTAAACAGTTTTTTCAAAAATTAGGTTTGTCTATGGAATTTTTGGAAAATGATCCAACAACATTGAGGGAAAATGAAAGTTATACCCGATGTTTCAATATTGTAAACAAGTTGTAAATGATGCCGCTGAGAGAGGAATCAAACTTATTACTGACTATAATGACATTTTAACAAAAAATGAAGACCAAAAACAGTTTTTACTCCAAGTTGTAAATGATTATAAATCACAGTTTCTAAATGTAAAAAAAGAAACCCTGTCGCATGCTTTGGCCTAGTGCAAAAAATATTATTTTTATTACTATATGTCTTGTAGATTTAGGATAATATTTGGTACTATGTATGAAAAAAACGTTTCATAATAAAATACACAAAGATAAAACGAGAGTTTTATTTCAAAAACTTCTAGTCTAGTTTTCTTAGACTACGAATTTACAGTAGTATGACACATGTCATAGTCACAACAGATAATGTCTTTGATATTTGTATGACTTGATTAGTCATTCTAAAGATAAATGTTGCTGATTAAAAAAAAAAAACAATGCATCAACCAAAGAATGTAAATAATTCCATTTACTTTTATTATTGCATAATAATGCATTCTGCGGCACCCCTTGCCTTCAATTTGCCTCAATAATATTTTGAGGGGACTGGTTTTTCTTCGAATAGAACCATTTGCAGGGGTGAGAAATAAAAAATTTCGATTTCGAAAAAGATGGGCCACCCTAGGGACCACACATGAACACCTCGAGCAAATAATATGGAATCCATTGTAACGTTATAGATAATTGTCAAAATTTTCAATTTATTTGAACATTTTTTCAAAACATATTTTCAGTTAATTTTTTATCCCTTACTAAAGAATCAGCCTGTATATTAAAAGCAAATAACACATTTAAATTATTTAACACATAAACACATGTTTAAATCTATATAATTTGACATTTTCCGGTTCGTAGACAGTGGAAGTGAATTACAAAAAAATATTTGGAATGTTCTTCAGAAAACCGTCCTTCATTAGGAACAGAAGTTGCTCGTATTCTCAAATGTCTTTGACCAAGACAATACATATACTGTCTTCACATCCCCCAACCGCATAACTCAAATAGATAATTAATAATTAACAAAATAATAGTGGGGATGGAACAGAGAGAAAGATGGATCGCTGGTTAACACCAAAGAACCAGTAGCTCCTGAAGCGATTTTGAACTTCATCTTTTGTCGATATTCTACTGGGTGTGGGGGGCGCTGTGGTTGCCTAAAACCCGGCATTCCATGTTTAATGGTGTGCAGCACTTGCCATGGTACGTGTACGAATAGTGCACCATTAGACGACAATGTGGACGACGACGATGATGATGATTTTGATTCAGCTGACTTTTAAAATGCTTAGATGTTTGGACTTAAGATAATGTTCATGTATTATTAATAATATAGTTTTTCTGTTAGTTTTAAATTCATTAATTATTAAAATTTCATTTATGTCATTAAAACTCGTTTTTTTTTTCGCGATATTTTCCGCCCTCTGTATCTCGTAAAGTATTGATTCTAAAAAAAAAAAAAAATAGGTATGAATTTATTTGTAAGAAATTGTATCGTATGTAATATCACTAGTGCTTAAAATTTTATCGAAAATTTTTTCGAAAGCGTGTTGCCTGGTAATATAACGAGTGCAAATTGGCAGTTTATTATCTGATTAAATTCCGACCGCTTTAGCGGGAGGGATTTAATCTTTTAGATAAAATTTAAAGCACGAGTGGTATTTGAGGAGAATATTTCACGAATAAATAATTCATTAAGTACATCTTCAATATTATGTTTTCTCATTAACTGCCTTCAGACGTTTTCTTGTCACTTTTTGGAGTTTACTGACCTTTATTTTCAATTTCATCATTAATTTGATATACAGAAATATTTCCAAACCGACTCATATTGTCAAAACAGCAAATCTGAAACAAACGCAGTAGAAACAACGGAGATTCGCTATATTTTAAAATAATCTAGTGACGTTTCCATGGCAACTAGTAAATAAAACGAGTTGAAACCTTAGATATTATAATATATAGACTGGCTTAACACCTTTCAGGCGTTTCTGAGGTGCAATACGACGAGGAACGATAGAGAGAGCACTACTTTAGTACCGATGTCTCGCCCAAATAAAATATACACCCATGGTTCCGAGATTGACATAGAGAGCGCCATCTAGCGCTACAAGTTATATTCCATAATAAATAAATGTTCATCGACTCATATTTACGTATTTAATCCTCACTTTTAACTTACGAAGTTTATGAATTATGTTGAGGTTTGCTTTGTTAAGCAAAGAGAATTTTAAATACAACAAATTATAATGTTTGATGCACAGCTTTGGTTCAACGAGTTACTTTTTGGTAGATTACCATAATATGTAAGTACTATACATTTTTAGTTTGTTCCAGAGCGAATGTGTACTTGACATTTATAATAAATGATTTGCTTACCTTTGTAACTACGTTATTGAGCTATTGAAAGCTGTGCTTGACTTGTTCCTGTATTATGAGCTAGGTAGATTAAGTACAATCTTTGTGTGTAATTGTTACCTGATTTAACACTAGGAAAACTGAAATAGTTACAGATAGGCAAAAGTTACAGCCTATATATTTCAGACAAGATTCGCTTTGGAATTGAGGTGTGTTTTTGTTTGCTACTACATACTACAATATTACAATTTACAAGGTAAGTACGTTAACAATTAATAATAAGCTAGAGAAGATATTTATAGATAAAACTTAAAAGCTCGAGTTGCCCTATTTGCCAAAAATATTTCACGACAAAAACGTCAAAAAATTTTCGCATATTTGCCGCTGCAGCGACCTAAAAAATTAGAGCGATAAATTTTGCATGTTGGTCCTGTCAAAAGCCGATCTAGCTTGAATTACCACTAATAATGACGTTTGATTGGTGCGATGTTTTGAAAAAACGGGCTCTCATTGGCTATAGCGTTAATGAGTGAAATAATCTAGTTTAATTGTGCATATGGACACTTTTTCGCTAGCGCTAGGGGTCGTAGTTTTCGAGTTATTTAAGAAAAACGTGAAAAGGGAACCTTTAAACTACACACATACACACACTGGTCAAGACTTTTAGTATGTTGTTCATACCCCCCCTCCCCCCCCGACAACTATACAAAAATTGACCTCTGCACGAATTATTTCCCCTATTTTTTCTTCGTTAATTGGACTATAACAAACATTTCTATAATCATTTTTTTTTTATTTATATACTTTTATTATAAACAAATGCGTTTTACTATTTAATATTTTGCCCGAAAATAAAAATTATTGGCATGCATCAGAGTACCTATTTAAAAAAACAATAAAAAAAACAGACGGTTTTTTCCGATTTAAATAAATATTGACAAATATTTCTAACACAGTATGGCTTAAATATAAACTTATCAATATCGTACAGCCAATATAAAAATAACGGTAATACCTACCAAGAACAAACGACTAAATTAATTGAAAACCCAGTAGCCAACTCAACTTTTTCAAAATTTATGACTCAATTTTACAAGCCTATGTAATACATCGTTGCATCGAGAATTTCATGAAGAATCCAAATATGCAAGCATATATACACAATAGCTGCCTTCAATATATTTATTTTTGATATCGCTTGATTCAAAAAATTATATCTAAAACGATTATTAATATTGGTGGATGCGCCGGAAACAATTTATAAAGTAAAATCAATCTACAAAAAAAATCGTTACAACCTGAAAGATACACTATATGTTGCAGTTTCAATATATTGTTCATCTTTCCTATTTTAGTATGCTTAAACAAAAACCTTTGGTAACATTTTCTTTTAAAATTATGATAAAACATAGTATTCTATTTATTTAATTACAACTAGCCAAGAGCCGTAGATCAATTACAACTAATTAAAAAATATAGCAAAAAATTAATTATACAGTCTAAAACTATTTACATGACTATATGTATATTTATGGTGTCAAACAAAAATATGACAAGCAAGAATATAAATGATATACTACATTGGGAAAATATACATACGTATGCCTATCAATACATATACAGACATACACATATATATCCTGTAAGAATAAATAAAAGGACATTATTATACTCTTCGCAAAAACGAAGAGTATATTGTATTTGATCGGCACATTTCTAAAATCGTAAATACCGCTCGTAGAGAAAAAACTTTCATATCATTGTGTTAGTGAACGAATTCTGAACAACTTTCAAAATGCCCGTCCGTCCGTCCGTCACGTTTCTTGTAAGCACGATAACTCAAGAAAGAAAAATCCGATTGTACTGAAATTTGGACAGTAAATTAGCGATAGCTAGAGGAAGAACCCTATTGTTTTTGAACAAAATCGATCGGTAAATAAAAATGTTATTAATGATTTAAATTTGAAAAAATTTTTTTTTTGATTTTTATGTTTTTGTAATTGAATAGAAATCTGGTGAAATGATATTTCATTTTAATATCTAAATATTTATATACTTTACAAATATGTATTTCATAATGTAATATGCAACCGTGAAAATATGATTTTAGCTCGTGTCTTATAATGTAAAAATTTACATTTTTTCACGTGTAAGGTGGTGGTGTAGTTCTTACGCTTTTGACTCGGAATCCAAGGGTCCCGGGTTCGAAACCCAAATGGGGTATGGTATAGTTTTTTTTATTTTTACTTTATTTTACACTGAGTATTTTACCAACTAAGTTCGTACTATAAAATTAAAAATGTTTAAAACTAACATTATTTACAAAAAACTGCGAAGAGTATCCTATAGAATGTGTAACAGTTATATAAAAAGTTCAGTGAAGTGGCAAAGAGTACGTTTTAGCTTGTTTATTTTTGATTCGATAGATGCTTTCAAGGTCATTTTAAGGTCAACTTTGTTTTTTCAAACGGAAACCTATGTTTTTTACAGCATCCTATTCTACAAAGCCAGTCAAGCAACTTTTGTCTGAAACATTTTTTATCCGACTTCAATTTTGAAAGATGTTAATATTTTTAACTTCCCCACAATAAAATTGTGGGAAGTTACTACAATTAGTCCAAAATCGAAAATTGAGATAACATCAAATCTTTACGTTTTGAGGTCCCAGGAACCCAAAAAAGTGGTTTTTGAAAAATGTCTGTGTGTGTGTGTATATATGTTAGCACAATAGCGGCGAAGCTACTAAATGGATTTGGATGAAACTTTGCATGAGGGTTTCTTTAGTGCTCCAGAAGATCTGACAAGGTTTTGGTTAAGATCGGATTACATTTAGTGCCGTTTATTCTATTATTACTTACAATTTGTAATCGAACCATTGAAAACTAGTAAAAATTCCAATTTCAACGATATATCACACTTGCATCCTTTCGATTTAGTTTCCTTTAAAAAAATTAAAAAGAATTCGTTTTATGTGCACACATGATAGCATCCAGAGAATATTATTAGTATTATTGTTAGGGGAAAATGTATTTTGCCATCTGTCCAAAATATTTGGTTTGGCAAACTTTGTGAATGTTGATTAATAGGTTATGGTACGTGACATCACCACAAACCTCAAAAATATATATTTCTTAAAATTTAAGAATATTACTTAGCTATTATTAAAATTTCTGCCTGGTTCCCATACTTTCAACTAAAATCTAGTGCAGTGTAATGTTTATGAAGTTCTAAATACTTCGTTCTAATAAAATAGGACTCTTTTTGTAGGTTGGAAATCTAACCTGTAATTAGCAGTCTATTTTTATTAATCAACAATATAGAAAAATTATTTGCGTGAATTTTTAAATATCTGCTTGGAGCCACTGTGGCTCCAAGCTAAAAATGCGTATACAAACATTAAAAATGAGAATAAACTTGAAAAACTTAAACATGATGCCAGATGCCCAAATATATTTCATAACTTAAAAATCAACATTCGTAGAAGTTATCAACCCAAATATTTTTGACAATGTCAAAATTTATTTTAGTTGGTCTTTTTAAAGGTAATAATTAGGAAGTTTCCATTTTTCTCATTTTCTCGTAATAAACAGTCGTAAAAATCTAAACAATATCTGTATTTTTTTTTTTAAATTATCTCTATAAATAAAAAAGTTATGGTCCTTCCAAGTTTAAAATGCTGCGATCACTGGGCTGAGGCTTGATTACATCACAATACATGATTCCGCCAACAGCGAGCGAGCGCGGGCACCTTTATACTCGCTGGCAGGCACCGGCAGTTTATAGCCAGCTTGAATTTGAGAGCCGAAAAAATCGCTAAAACTTGCAATCTTGACACGTTCATATTTTTCGAAAAACACCATTGGGACGGCCATATGATGTCGCGACGTAAAGAGGGAGTCTTCCAGATAAACCTGATCGTAAATTGCACGGCGAAATTCGAAAATTCGGCTCGGCACGAACGAATCAAAAGTGACATTTTGTGACATTTCAGAAAATCGAGCACATACACTAAATAAAGGGAACATACGGCGGGCTGCCGACATGGCAAGTCAGCGCGTTATGTATTGTGATGTCACGGTGGACTTCAGCCGAGGCGAAGTATTCAAATAAGAAATTGAATAAGTTCGTGAGTTTTTCAGATATCGAGATAATTTTTTTTTTGTTTGACTAATTATCTGAAAGACTACTAAATGAGGTTGAATGTACATGATATTTCTAAAATAGGAAACTTCCTAAATGTTTATACCCGTGTTCGGATATTACGTCTGATTGATGGGACGCGTCGCAATCGTTCATTTAATACAAATCGAGCTAACTGAGCTAAATCTGAAACGTTCGAATATTACAAAATAAAGGCCTCGGACGAAGCTTGACTTGCTTGGACCTTTTTGATCGAGCAGAAAGATTTTAAATTGACGCATGCGTAGTCTGCTTGAACTGTCCATAATGTTATTGACTTGTTGAGGTTAGAATGTCATTTGGACTAAATTCTGTGTTATTTTTTTTCGCTGTCCAGTGTTCTACAAAATCCTCGAAACGTTATCTGTTAATACTCTTAAAATATCTGGCAATTGATTAACATGCAACATAAACAAACATGAGAGTTATGTTTTAACAGATTGCTTGTAGTCCACTTCAGTTCGTTCGATATTTGTTCATTAAATAAATGGCTCCAAAGTCACGTGTAATTTATCTGTTTGCTCAGTGCTTTGATTTCCGATGTAATATCCAGGTATAGCTGATAAGGATCCACCATGTGGGGAGGTTCTAGCCGCTTCCAGTAGATGCCGATTTTTTTTATACCATACGAAATTTTCGTATTAAAGGAAAACAAAAAATATTCTACCACATTATTAAATTGGGCGTCATTGCGCCTACTAAAATATTCCAGGCAAAAATGTTGATTTTTTTATGTGGAATTAATAAAGTACTCCAAGGATACTTCATTCTGTAATTAAGATTTCGGTTCAACTAATTCTTGTTTTCATTCACATGTGCGTGAATGTTAGATTTCGTAGTAAATTAGAACGTGTTTTTTTCCCATCATCTTCATCACGAAAACTTACAAACAAGGTTGTAAAGGTACCACTTAAAAAATATTTACTACAATTTGCTTGTTTGTATTTTTACTTTTAACTTTACTGTAAATCTTAAAACATTCAAAAAAATGTTTAGATACCTGTACACAGCTCAACAGAATTAACTTGTAATGTTCAAATACATATATGCATGCGATGCCCAACGACTTAAGAAATGTAACGTGAATATAAAAAAAGTATAAAAAATAATGATTATTCCTCTGTAATTGAAAATATTGTGAGATTTTACTGTCAAACGAGCAATAAGGTAATTTGCTACAATGAGGCGCGCTCCTCATTTCGGTCATATCTCCTTTGTAATTGAGCTAAAAACCATAAAAAAAAGCATTTTGAAGGTATCTTAATCCTCTTTAAGGCCAGGTAGGTCAAAGCAGCACAGAAGTTGTCAGTTTTTCTATATTTATCTCAAATGCATCAATTTAAAAAAAAAACGTTAATAGTTAACTTCATACACTCCTCTTAAGCTATTATCTTTATCAAGAAATGAAAAAAAAAAACAGTGTTCCTTAGTTTATTGCCATGATTTTTTGTCTCTAGTAACATTCAGATAAGATGCTTCTCTGCTAAGTTATTTAACCTTAAAGCAAAAAAATTGCATTTTTTCAAAAAGTTTCAAAATACATTTAATACATCACGGTCAAAAAAATTTGAGCGTATGCATAATAGTTAAGACTAACAAAAAACACGATGTGGAATTTCCTTTTTCAATTTAGAATTTACTGGAGCCAAAGAACGAGAACTTTTTTGTGTAAAAAATCAAAATTTTGCCTTTGTGTTCCTTATATCATTTTTGATTTTGCAGATATCACAATTTGCCAAAAGAAAATTTTAAACTTCTGTATTACGCTTTAATTTGATTCAAAATACATGTTTAAAGATTAATTTAATTGATATTTTTGTTATTTCATAAGTTGACTTTTTTATTATGACAATTTTTTTCGAAAATGTGATCCTCTGAGTAATTTGCTTAAAACCTTTGTTTTTTGCTTAAAAATCAGCCTTTTCAACCCCCCTTTGACTCGGCAGGTGTTAAAGCAAAAATAACGTTATGGGTTTTTTTTGGGTAGAATTCGACGATCTACACGTTCCAATAGTCACTTCTTTTTTCCGAAAACCCCGAGATGGGGTGAACCTCACTTCCAACGAAAAAGCACCCTTATTCCTTTTTAGTACTTCATATTTGACCCTTTTTGAATCGAACTATCGAAAAATATTTGAATTTAAAACTGCTATAGAATTAGTGTGATGTGAGATCACCAAGTTACTGTACTGTAATGTATTACGCATATAAACTATTTACGGGATGAAGTAACTTACCATTGATATAAAAATTTTTCTTTCTATTGTATTTCGTTGAAAAGTACTGTAATGTAGAACAGACCAGTTTACTCTTTCAGCAATGCCTTAATATGTACTAACAAGTTACTTTTACTTACTTTGTCTCTAGGGATCTAAAACCATGCAGTTCTAAATTCTAATGAGTATTTAACTATACACTTAGCCTCATTAATTACGCAAATAATCGCAATCTTGCTCTTCTAATGGTATTGGAACTCTATTTTTGAAATTTTTGAGAAATACCATTGGATAATTCGTAATTTTCCCACGCGCATTTTTTGTATTTTTCGAATTACTTTTAGTGTCATTATTTTAATGCATTTTATTAATTCTGTTAGTTTGTTAGATCCATTTATTTGTACGCAATACGTACAGGGTGGAAAAAAGCCTGGAGTAATTGAGAAACGTCTAAAAATTTTGGTTGATGGACACTGCCAATCACAGATATTGTTTATAATTTATTATTTGTGGCATATTCACGATTTCTTAGTTTGTTGGGTATTTTGCCACTGTAAAAATATTTAAAAGTTTTGATGAAATAAATCTCTGCGCCAACAGGATCAGACAGAGGCTGGTTTTCGTACTTCTAATACAAAATGTCTCACACCTAAAAATATATAAACTGAATCAAAATTGTTAAATGATAAATAGAAAAAATTAAAACGAAGGCAGTTGACGATTCGGAAAATAGTTCTTTTTCCGTTATCAAAACTTTCACTTTTGAGAATGTCAAACCAGACAGTTTGTTGTTTATATATTTCCATAGTCACGTGAGACATTAATTTACATTTATTTTATTTTTACTTACTTCGTCTCTGAGGATCGGCAACCAGCTGGTACAGAAATCTATAGAATAATTAGAAACACATTTATCCTCATTTAACAAAATAATAGCGGATTCCTCAAGTTTTCTTTTAGTTGAGTTGCTTTCTTTTTCCAAAATTTTCGCTGAGTCCCACTGGATCCTATGATTGTTATCCCACGCGCGTTCACAAATATTTGATTTTTGAAATTCTCCCTTTCTAGCATAATCTCGGTGTTCTCCAAGCCTTACGTTGAAAGGTCTAGATGACTTACCTACATAATGCTTACCGCACTCACATGGAACACCCTTGGAATTTTGAATAATATTCACCGGTTTAATCTTTGATAAAACAGATCTTAATGTGGCTTCCGTTTGAAAAACTGTTCGTACAGAAAATCTATTTCCGATTTTTCGCAATTCATTCGATAAACCCTGTAAGTATGGAATTACTGCTAAAGATCTAAATTCAGGTTGTAAATGTTGAGTGGTTACTCTACTGTCAATGTTTGCCATATGGCTATCAGCAAAACCCTCGGGGTATTGATTATTCAATAGAACGGTTTTGATAAATTTTTTCTCGTTATTTAAACTTCCATCATTTGAAGAAATTACTTTAGCCCTATCATATAAACATTTTACAACATCTTTCTTAACGCTAATATGTTGATTTGAATTGACATTCAAATATCTGTTTTTGTGTGTTAGTTTTCGATAAACACTAGTTTCATATTTATTATCTAACTTTTTAATTAAAATATCTAAGACAGGTAATTCATTATTATTCTCTACTTCTATTGTAAAATTAACTGAAGGTTCCTTTTCGTTAATCTGATTTAAAATATGATTTAAATGTTCTTTGCTATAAGGCCACAACGCAAAAATATCATCAACATATCTCCACCACACTAAAGGTTTATAAATTAAGTTATTAATATTATTTTCTTCAAAATTTTCCATAAAAATATTACTTACTATTGGAGATAAAGAAGAACCCATGGCCATACGAAAGTTTTGTTGATAGAAGTCATTATTTAATTGAATGCAAAAAGTAGGTAATTCCATATAGTTTCTATGCTTAATTTAGTTCTATTCACCAAATTCTCATCATGTTGCAATTTATTTTTAATTATTATTAATGTTTTATCTACCGGAACATTTGTAAAAAGGCTTACTACATCAAAACTCACCATTAGATGATTCTTATTAAAATTGTTTTCAAATAGTTTTTCCAAAAAATGTTTGCTATTTTTAATATAAGACTCAGAGAAACCTGATAAAGGATTTAAGATTTTTAATAAAAATTTGGAGAGATTACTAAATGGAGAATTAATTGAGCTCACAATCGGTCTAAGAGGAATTTGAGGTTTACTTATTTTTGGTAAACCATAAAAGTGAGCAGGTTTACTATGATGTGGAGTTAGAATCGTTCGCTCAAAATCGGTAAATCCATTTTTGTATTTTAGAGTCCTATATATTTTGCTTTCTAAAGATTTTGTTGGATCATTATTTAATTTAGAATAATTCCCATCATTAATTAAGTTTATAATCTTTGTATTATACACAGCTGTATCTAAAATTACAGTGGCATTGCCTTTATCAGCGGGTAAAATTTTAATACTTTCGTCATTTCTTAGAGATGTAATTGAAAGTTTTTCATCTGATGTTAAATTAACCCTCGTCTTATATTGTTTTTCTACCTCAATTTTTGAACGAATTCGGTATTCATTGGCATCATCTATTGACAGTTTCTGTGCAGCTTGCTCAATTGCAGTTATGATATCAAAAACCGCTGCCCAAGGAATCACTACTTCCACATCCAGATTTTCTATCCAAGTCACTCACAACGAAAAAATTTCGTATGTGGAAATAATTGTTTATGGAGCTTTAATAATATAATATTTGAAATCCTCTACCCCAAAAACCCATAGTAAAAAAATATTTTGAGGTTTCTGGTTCTTGTACACACACTAAATCACATTTTTTTTCATCGCCTTTAATAATGGAGTGGGGGTGGTAATCACTACTTCCACATCCAGATTTTCTATCCAAGTCACTCACAACGAAAAAATTTCGTATGTGGAAATAATTGTTTATGGAGCTTTAATAATATAATATTTGAAATCCTCTACCCCAAAAACCCATAGTAAAAAAATATTTTGAGGTTTCTGGTTCTTGTACACACACTAAATCACATTTTTTTTCATCGCCTTTAATAATGGAGTGGGGGTGGTAATGGGGGGTGGCTAAAGCCAAATTTTTTTTTGAGACCTTAGCTTCTCTTGTATATACTAAATACCAATTTTATGAACTCTTACCTGCTTGATCTACCTATTTACCCCAAATTTACCCCAATTAACCCTTCGACGAAACAAGATGAAAATATAATCTAGTTCTAGATCTCATTAAAGTACATATGTGTACCAAATTTCAAGTCAATATCTCAAACGGTTCCAGAGTAAACGTGCACACAAAAAAAGTTTCAGACAGACCGACAGACAGACAGACCGACAGACAGACCGACAGACAGAAATTTTTTTTTCGCTCAAGCTTAAAATCTCGACGTTTCATGACATTCTAAGCCTATCTGAACAATAAAAATTTTTAAAAATTTGTTTGTCGTTACTATACTTCCACTGGATGTGGAAGTAATTTAGGAATAGTTTTCGGTGTTACTGAGAATACTTTGTAAATAAAATAAATATAATTATTTAATGTCTCACGTGACTATGGAAATACATAAACAACAAAATGTCTGTTTGACATTCTCAAAAGTGAAAGTTTTGATAACGGAAAAAGAACTATTTTCCGAAACTGCTTTCGTTTTAATTTTTTCTATTTATCATTTAACAATTTTGTTTCAGTTTATATATTTTTAGGTGTGAGACATTTTGTAATAGAAGTATAAAAACCAGCCTCTGTCTGATCCCTTTGGCGCAGAGGTTTATTTCGTAAAAAATTTTAAATACTTTTACAGTGGCAAAATACCCAACAAACTAAGAAATCACTGCCAATCACGTTCAAGTATCCAATAAGAACGATGTGTGCATGTAGTTTATTTTTGACAATACTTTGTAAATAATAATAACAACACAACCACATAAAAAACGCTATGTACCAGAAATTAGCACATGATTTCCTGTGTAGTTTGAGGTGCTAAAAACGAAGCTGATGTCCAAATTACTTGATATTTTCTCAATTCTTTTTAAATTGCGCGATATGGAGAAATAGCGAAATTTTTCGTCCCTATTGTATCCATCATAATCGTATCTAATGCAATATCGAGATCACAGTCAGTGGGTTCATGCCCTCTCTCTATTCTATTTCGTTTTTGTCAGTTGAGCTACGTTGGTAGGTCGGTAAATCAGTATTGCCACAGTGTTGGTATTGCAATTATAAAGCAGTGTATTACGTTTTTACCTAATTTAGTGTGTTGTTGTGTCTTTCACAAATCTAATGATCTAAAATTTCTGATAGTACCTGAACGTTACAATGCTGCCCACTAATACATTTTTTGCAAAAATTGTCTAACTAGTAGATAATCTAGTTTTGTTCACGCTATATTACACCCAACCACCATTTCCACTAAATCTAAATTAACATTTGTTTGTCTGTCACTATCAGTAGTGTTACCACTCACATACTTTGTATAACTGAGTGAGGAAATGTGTCTCCTAATGTTTGCTTTGGAGAAAGCACTTCTTTACAGCTTGTGCTGTCAAACTGCAACATCAAGAATTCACTAATCCGCAAGTTCGGTGTGTTTCCTGCAGGAACTGAACCAGAAATTTAAAATAAGTTAACCTCCGTTGTCTTTAATTTCGCACGTGTTATGCACGTATATAGAGTGTATTCATTTTCAACATGCAACGGTCAAAAACATGATTCCTACAGCGACGCGATCCGCCTATATCTATCTGCATTGTTATTGGATACCTGTCAATAACACACTGAAACATGCAACAACTTCTAACAGGTGCGTATTAAATTTAATATTTACCAACGTAAAGAAGTTTGTAAATCAATAATTAAATGATTATCCACCCGCCGACCAGAGGCAATCGTTTTTAATGTTTGTATGCCGTTTAATTACCTAATAGAAACCCTTTTATTCCGGTTTTTATAAAGAATACAGATTTATAGTATACTAGCTGATGCACGCGACTTCGTTCGCGTGGAAGACTTCTCGTGGAATTAAGAACATTGACATAGTAACTTATACCTATAAAGAAGTACTACATACTCACTGAGTACTATAGTACTCAGGTAGTACACTCGAGGGAACCCACTGCACATTCATTGCACTCAAAGAAAGCTTCTGCGCATCCATTGAGGAAACTCACTGCGTATTCATTGTACTCAAGGAAATCCACTACGCATCCATTGTACTCGAAGAAACCCACTGCGCATCCATAGAACTCGGGGAAACCTACTGCGCATCCATTGTACTCAAGGAAATCTACTACGCATCCATTGTACTCGAAGAAACCCACTGTGCATCCATAGAACTCGGGGAAACCTACTGCGCATCCATTATACTCGAGGAAACCCACTGCGCATCCACACTACTCGGGGAAACCCCACAACAAATGCAAAAGATCGGCCCATCAGCCAGAAGTTTCATTTCTGGTCCAGTGATTGCCCACTGGAGGGCCGATCTTTTGTGTTTATAGGGCCACAGCACATTCATTGCATTCAAGGAAACCCACTGCGCATCCACTGCACCACGACCGGCTTTAATGTGAACAGGCCGAAGTGTACGATGTGGCAACGCTGCAATTTTAAACTCTGTCAGTCCTACTAATAGTCTATGTAATGAAGGAAAAAATAGTGTAAATATTTCGTGCAAAGACGAGATTACCTTCCCCCCGTTTTCGAGGGTGCTGAACATGATGGAAGTGGTGGGAGAAGTTTTTGACCGCCGCAACTCCCTGAAGCGGCCAAAAACCATCCCTTTTAACCACACCTTTATGTATCCCTTTATGTTTTCATATATAAACTGGTCTGGGGAGCAATTTATCGACAGGTTATACTTGAAATTACATGTAAGAGGGTTATAGAGTAAGTGGAATCCAGACAGCAGGCCTAGAGGGTTGATTTACCTTCCGTAGGGATGGAAAATCGTTTTTTTTTCAAATGATTCGGTTCAAACGCGTATCCCCTCGTTTTTGGGGTCGCCGATCATGATAAAAATATTCACCGTCATCTCCCATTTTGTTGTCCTATAATGGACGGAAACTTACCCTCATCCACCAGTTTATCGCTAGGGCGATGATTGTGTAGGTTGCTGAGTAGGGTATAATGATTTCTTTATCGGGGAGTAATGAATAATAAATTTTGTTGTCAATGGCAATGTTGTTTATTCAAAGAAATATTTTTATGATAAAATAAATTATTTGCTTACAATTAATTTAAAAACCTAGATCGTTAACAAACTGCATAATAATCCTCATATTCCTCAAAATGCACATCGCACGCGATCTCTTCTCCTTCATCATTGTCCCAGCGATAACTGGTGGATGAGGGTAAGTTTCCGTTACCCGGGGCACTGCACCAGACACTAACATAAAGTTTTCCATTTCCCTCTCCTTCCACACACCATAAGCATCTTTGTATCGTTCAGATTTGGATATTGCACTGTCATAAAAATGTTTTATGCACACCAATGAATATTTTATAGGCTGCCAATTTTTCCTAGACATTCTCTTTAGCCACTGTTTCCTCAGTTCTGGCTCTTTGGGAAATCTAAAGGCTCGGGCATAACCTTCAGATGAAGAACTGTAATTGCTTGTACAGCCAGGTACACAACCTTTATCCGGCATGTTGTTATTGTTTTCAGACCCCAGACCTAGAATTAATTAAAATGATTTTATTGGTTTTGATAGTAAATGTGAATTGAATTAAAAATATAGCTTGCATAAAAAGTAAGGTTATAACATAATTTGACGCACAAAAAGTGATTTCAGGTGCGAACGGTGCGATAGGTACCCATATAATTAATTAAAATAATAACTACTTACTTTATAAAACGCAATTTGTGAAATTACACCAACAGGGAGAAACTTTTTATGTATTATAATGCCAATTTATTCGTGACAGATTACTGTACAACTGTTTTGTTTTGCCAAGAAAGGACTGAACCACACGTTGCCACATTTCCATATACCGGCCTGTATAAAGCCGGTCGTGACTGCACTCGAGGAAACCCACTGCGCATCCATTGTACTCGAAGAAATCCACTGCTCATCCATAGTATCCGGGAAAACCCACTGCGCATCGCAATTTGATAATAATTCATTATTTTATTTTTGAGTTAGGGCGAGTTAAACGAAAAAATGATTATTTTAATCGACAATAAAGCACATGGGCGGTATGTGTCAAATTTCATGCTGAAAAACATCCATCTCCCCCTTCACCCATTCTCTTTTTGAAAACCGTCGAATACGCATCTCCTTATTTCCTCAGAAGAGCCCGTCGCTGGAATATCACGTTTCTGACTGATTTCAGAGATACGGGCACCCTTTAGACCATCTACCACCCCCGTTTTCACCCCTTCAAAAAGTGAAAACCGAAATTTCATCTCACTTGTGTCTAATAGATTCCAATAAAGAGTATTTTTGCCAAATTTTACGCTCCTAGGTCTAACCGTTTCCGAAAAGCTTAGAAACCTCCCCCTCCCCGTTTACCCTTTCGGGGGTCTCTTTTTGAAAATCGTCAAATATGTGTCTCCTTATTTCTTCAGAAGAACCCGTCACTGGAATATCACGTTTCTGATTTACGCGATTTCAGAGATACGGGTACACTTTATACCATCTACCACCCCCGTTTTCACCCCTTCAAAAAGTGAAAATCGAAATTTCGTCTCACTCGTCACAATGAAGAGCATTTCTGCCCAATTTCCCGTTTCTAGGTCTAACCGTTTCCGAAAAGCTTAAAAACCTCCCCCTCCCTGTTCACCCTTTCAGGGGCTTCTTTCTGAAAACCGTCGAATACGTGTGTTCTTATTTCTTTAGAAGAGTCCATCACTCGAATAATCATGTTTCTGACTTACGCGATTTCAAAAATACGGATGCGCTTTAAACCATCTACCACCCCCGTCTTCACCGCTTCAAAAAGTGAAATTCGAAATTTCGTCTTACCCGTATCTAATAGATTTTAACAAAAAATATTTCTACCAAATTTCACGCATCTAGATCTAACTGTTTCTGAAAAAGCCTAAAATTTCAACCCCCCTTTCACCCTCTTAGAGGTCGAATTTCGAACAATCCTTTCTTAGTGGTTGCCTACGTCTTTCGAGGAACCTCTATGCGAAATTTGAAGTTTCTAGACCCAGCGGTTTGGGCTGTGCGTTGATAAATCAGTGAGTATCCCTCTCGAACTACCCCTAAACGCAAAACACCACCCCTTTTCTTCCATTTTTCGTTGTTAGGCATGCGAGGACTTGTTGGATCGGTTTTTTTTTTGAGGAAACTTAATATGTTTTGTAAAAATTCCGCGACCAGACATCCTAACGACCCCCCGGGGGTTGAAACTACCCCCTCCCTCAATATCGGAATATGCAAAAAAACATCCAAACATGCCGAAAATTATTTTTTACACGTTTTTAAGGGCGAGGAACACGATGCTGATATCATTTAGCCTCCCACCACTAACCAACTACCCCTAGAGTAGTTGGTTAGGGATGGGAAGCTAAATAATATCACCCTCGTGTCCTCTGCACTTGGAAACGTGTAGAAAACAATTTTCGGCACGTTTGGATGTTTTTTTTTTGCATGTTCCAGGGAGGGGGTGGTTTTAACCCCCGGAGATCGTTAGGATGTCTGACTGCGAAATTTTACAGGACATATTGAGTTTCTTCAAAACAACCGATCCAACAAGTCCTCGCATGTCTAACAACAAAAAATGCGTTTGCGTTTAGGGGTAGTTCGAGAGGAGTAGGGACCGCGCGAGCATCACCATCGTGTTGGCCGTCCTCGAAAACGGGGGAGTAGACATATCTTATCGCTACCCTTGCACTTTTGAGGTATTAGACTTTTTTTGCATGTTTCGTATGGACTAATTCTTTTATATGTATATATAGAAGAAAATAGAAAATATTTTATCATTTCATCGTTTTTGCATTGTTTCTGAATGGTTTCATATATGTTTATATTATACACTTCATGGTACAGATTGGTCTGAGGTCACCAATAACTATAACTATAATCGTGATACTGGACTACAATTACCAATAACGTGGAAGTTAATGTTCTGCATGAGCAATGATCTGCAACACGCCTCCTGATAACTCATATAAATAGAGGAGCTCAGTCCAGCAGAGCTCACCTCGCTTCAGAAGAAGACTACGACAAGATGATCGGAAGGTCAAGCACTCAACCAAGTCTACGCGGAAGAAGACCCGGAAACCAGCAGCTAGATCACCAGCTCCCCGAAAGCCTTAGCACCAAGATCTTATGTGTACTGGCAGATTATTCATAAATATCTTAAAAAGAAGTGGTCCCAGAATGGAGCCTCGAGGGACGTCCAAATTTACATCACATGTTTCTGACTGTATTATTACATGCTTTGTCAGCAGTGTCAAAGGATTTTGATAAATCTGAATTGACAAATAGTTAGTTCATCATAGCGTTTTTTTTTATATTTCTAACGGAAGATATCTAATGTATTGTTAAAATGGCTTTAAAAAATTCAAACTTGTGCGGAATTCACAATATGCACATATCTTTTCTGAAAAGACCCGTGAATTACTTGTATATTCTTTAACATTTCTTTCCTATCATTTCTTTCATTACCTATCTGTAATAATAATTATATTTACTAACCATTTGAGATACATGGAGTATATAATGGCACCTCATAAAATATGTGGAATATATGTATTGAGTACAATTCTTATAAAATTACTGAATAAGAATTATTAACACTGTAAAAGCCTCCCTTCACAAGTAGATCTTTTACGGCGCTTTTATATTTTATATAGTTTTTATTCTTTCTTACATCTAATGGCAAGCTTTTGTATAAAACAATACAGTTATATCTTGAGGAATGTTTGTATGTTATTGTACGATATTTTGGTACACTTAATAGTTCTCTATGCAGGTGCATTTATTTTGTTAAAATCCGTAAATATATATATATATATATATATATATATATATATATATATATATATATATATATATATATATATATATATATATATATATATATATATATATATATATATATATATTTACTTGTACGCATAAGTCGTCCCTGGAATTTATTGCTACCTATCGATCTCTAGTATTGTCAGTAATCGATTATACTTCTCAAAAACTATATAAAACAACCTCAACATTGCAATTTATCGCTGCGACTTCATATAAAAAAGATAAATATAATTATTCTTATATAATACCGTTATTGTCAAGAGAAACAAAGTATTATTTTTTCAAACTAATGAAATAGTTCAGTTGCTTAACCTATTCTAAACGATCTCATTTATCACATTATTGTAATTTGGCTCATTTTTTATCAGACCTCTGTATACTATATTTAGAGACATAAGGATTTAATAAGTAACAAGACCGAATCACAAAATGTCTTATTTATGTAAAATTGTACTTTTACCTTTAAAAATCGAAGATTCATGCATACGATGATTATAATTAAAGCATGTTGTAGGTAAAACCAATAATTTAACTAAATCAATTAGTATGGTATGGTATGAACTGAATATTTATACTTATTACTTTACATAGTGAAATATGCTGTAATATATTCTAATTTAAAAGACAGTTATGATTTTTATTTGCATTTCATTTATAAATTAATTGCGAATGGTGTGAATATATGACTACATTAGCATAAAATTCAGACAGTAATTTTTGCAGCAGAAAACTGACTCATAGACGAACATTTACAACGTGTAAACATTTCCATTTGACATTATTTTGCAACCACGATACTATATTTTTCATAAGGCTGTTGTAGGTTGCTATACGAAATATTCAAAAATAAACTGTGAGTAACATAATGTAGCGCAAATTCAGGTATTAGTACAGATAAAATGGATGAAAATTCGCCTCGACAAGAAATAGCAAGGTGATCCATTTTTTTTTTTTTTGGAAATGGCTATAAAAATACTTTCCACTGAAGAAACCGATGATCGCTAACTGCACGTTAGGCCGAACATAGTTATGGTTGTCTACAAATTTTTAGTACGAATAAAAAAGGACATAAAAACATCAAAGTCGGCGCTATTACATGATTACAAGAGTACTACAGAGCCGTACTTTAAATTTTTGCGGGTTTTCGGTAGAAACGTCAATCACGTTTCTGGTAGTGAACTACTACTAGTCAAAGAGAGTAGCAAATGACGGGTTTCGTAACTTGTAGAATTAGATCAAACATGAAAAAATAAGCAATAAATTTGCGTTTTTTGGCCCAAATAAGATGTTTTGACCCTTGCGAATTTTTTCAAAAAATGCATATTTTTCGAGATATGGCCACTCGAAAATTCTTAAAAGTGGGGGAGACTTTTTTATTTGCAACTTTCTGTAAAGTGCGTTTTCACAGGGTTTTTCCGGAAAAACGTGAAAACTACCCCTTTCTTTGAAATTTAAAAATATTTAAAAATATGTAATTTAAAAATTGGAAAAAACGCAGACGTATGCATTGAGGTCTTCCAAATATTTTTTGTCTTTTAAATTTTTTTTGTAATTTGCTAATTTTCCGAGTTACAGGCAGTTCTTCAAGGTAAATAATATACCACATTTTTTGCGAAAAAAATTTTTTCCGGAAAACTTTTTGACATTTTCAATTTAAAAATTATATTGAACCTTTAAAAATGGTACAACTATATATAGGTTTCATATTTTTCATTTTTCGAATTTTCATGTATTTTTTTTAAGTGCAAGAAAGGTAGTAGATTATTTATCATGAAAAACTGCCCGTAACTCGGAAAATTAGCAAGTTACAAATAAATTCCAAGAGACAAAAAATGTTTAGAAGACTTTAATGCATAAGTCTGAATTTTTCAAACTTTGCTTCCACATCCAGTGGAAGTATAGTAACGGTAAGAAAATTTTTAAAAATTTTTATTGTTCAGATAGGCTTAAAATGTTATGAAACGTCGAGATTTTAAGTTTGAGCGAAAAAAATTTTTCTATCTGTTTGTCGGTCTGTCTGTCGGTCTGTCTGTCGGTCTTCTTTTTGTACGCACGTTTACTCTGGAACCGTTTGAGATATTGACTTAAAATTTGGTACACATATGTACTTTAACAAAATCTAAAACTAGATTATATTTTCATCTTGTTCCAAGGGTGGGGGGTAAATTGGGGTAAAATAGCTAAATCAAGCGGGTAAGAGTCCATAAAATTGGTATTTAGTATATACAAGAGAAGCTAAGGTCATTATCACCCTCACCTCATTATTAAAGGGGATGAAAAAATTCTGAGTTAGTGTATGTACAAGAAT
Source organism: Rutpela maculata (assembly GCA_936432065.2). Lineage (NCBI taxonomy): Eukaryota > Metazoa > Arthropoda > Insecta > Coleoptera > Cerambycidae > Rutpela > Rutpela maculata. The sequence goes on from OW386285.2 coordinate 20,463,731, forward strand.
CAGAAACCTCAAAATATTTTTTTACTTCATCCTCCCCCACTACCACCCCCCTATCACCACCCCCACCCCACTACCGATGTGGGATATCGTTTTATGGGTTTTTGGGGTAGAGGATTTCAAATATTAAAGTTCCATAAACAATTATTTCTACATACAAAGTTTTTCGTTGTGAGTGACTTGGACAGAGAATCTGGATGTGGAAGTAGTGATTCCTTGGGCAGCGGTTTTTAGTGATTAATTTACCACTTGCGAGAATTTTGTTTTACTTTTTTTTATATTTGTGTGAATTACTGATTTATCTATTACTTATATATCTAAATGTTTGTTAGTCAATTGTGTATTATGTTTATCCAATATCATTGTATGATCTCTATGGACGAAATAAATTATTATAATATTATTATACTCTTTATGCTCGTAAAGAAAAAATTTTCATATCATTGTGTTAGTGAACGAATTCTGAACAACTTTCAAAATGTCCGTCTGTCCGTCCGTCACGTTTCTTGTAAGCACGATAACTTAAGAAAGAAAAGTCCGATTGTATTGAAATTTAGAGAGTTAGTTAATGTTAGCTAGAGGAAGAACCCTATTGTTTTTGAAGGAAATCGATCAGTAAATAAAAAAGTTATTAATTATTTAATTTAAAAGAAAATATTCTCTTAATTTTTGTCGCTTGTACTAAAATGGAAATCTTGCGAAATATTATTTCCATAATACATTTTTTTTTTGTTTATGGATTTTACTAATATATTTCATAGAAGTACGAGTTGAAATCTGTATGATTGTCGAAAAATATATATATTACAGACAATCAATTTTCGTAGCAATACATGGTGGTGCAGCGGCTAAAGTTTCGCGTTGCAATCCAAAGGTCCCGTGTTCGAAACCCACGCAGGTTGGAAATTTTTTTTTTTCATTTTTTTTTTTTCATATAATTTTTTTCACAACAAAGATGGTATCACAAAATTTAGGATGTCCAAAAACTAACATTATTTACAAGAAAACTGCGAAGAGTATCCTGTAGAATGTGTAACAATTATATAAAAAAAGCTCAGTAAATTGGCGAAGAGTACGTTTTTAGCTTGTTTTATTATTATGGTGGTGTAACACCAAATTCCTCCAAGTTGTTTTCTTCATAGAATTTACTTGTTTGGAGCATTTATTTTCTAAGACAGACATGTAAAAATGTATGTATTTTATGATTATTATTTATTTTATTGTTAACGGCTTCCTGCCTGCTTCAAAGGCCATTTTATATTCTATGCAATTTATTTGAATAACAACTACTTAAAACATCGATTTCCTTTCCCCACACTTAAAAGAAACGCGCATGTTTTTAACCGTAAATTGCTATGCATTTTACAACTCTGTAGGTGACGAACACTTTGTTTTCTGATTCTAACCGTAATTCTTACTAATTCCACACCTTCTTATCTGTAATCTAAGAATTTTGAATAGAATGGTTGACTCTCACGCAGGTATGTATGTATGTACAACGATTTGTAAATTAATTTATTATTCTGTTTATGGAGGAACAGGCAGCATAAAGTTGATGCATTAATTTGTTTAAATATTTAATTAGGATCTTTTATAGCTTTATATTTATTTTTTTATGGGTATGTGGAAGTGTAATTCTCAACAGAATAGTCCTATGTTTAGATTACGAACATAATTCAATACGATGCTAAATGTACATTTGGAATTTTAAACAAACCTTAAAAATGAAGTTAACGAGACGACCCTAATAACATGTTATTATTCTCTTGTATATTCAGTACAGGCAGTAGAAATTAGTAGGGTTTTTGTTATACAAAAGAGAATAATTAGGATTATCTTTAATTTACCCTATAGGCATTCGTGTCGTGACACTTTTAGAAACAAGAAAATCATGACAACTATCTTATAAATTACTTTGCTTTGTTTTTAACAACATCGGCAAATTTAGGCTCAATAAATCAGTACATGATCATAGAACAACAAGGAGTGCCAACGATATATACATCCACAACTATAGGCTTAGTAAATATAAAAAGTCCCCCTACTGTGCTAGTGCCCATCTATTCAACTTACTTCCTGATAGATTAAAATTAATAAACACATACAGGTTATTTCAAACATAACTAAAAAGTTATTTAGTAGAAAATTGTTTCTATTCTGTTGACGAATTCTGCTCATCAATGACATAGACTGCACTCATCATATTTAATTTAGACTGACTATTTCAATACATTAGGATTGTGTTTTTTTTTTGTTATCTACAATTTATGTACGTCTGTTGTTTGTATATATTTTCTGTTTGTCTTTTACATAAGTATACGTTTTTTTAATATTTTTCTAATTTACAGCTGACAAAACCTTTTCTGTGAAAACAGTTTTTTGTGGCAAATAATTGTTTCTATTCTATACTTACCGACCTAAGATGGCCTTGTTAGAAAATACGTAATTTTTCTTTTTAGTGCAGTTATTTATAATATGTATGGGATGGACCATCTACAATGTTGCACCGTGTGGTATATTAACAATCTAGGACGATTTTATTTCTATAATTGTTTTATTTCTTTTGAGTTTAGTTAAAAATAGTTTAATATTTTTCTTGCTTGCTTTATAATAATAAAGTTAATAAAGCTTATTGGAATTGGGATGTCTTGGGAGAGTTTTGACAGTAATACTGGTGCATCAATAATATTATTAATGATTTTAATAAGAAAAATTTCAAACAAACATTCTCGCCTACAGCTTAAACTAACTAAAGGGTACTTATCCAGCAAATCTTCAAAAATCGATCGCTGGATTCAGCTCTGAAATGCATACATTTAAAGAATTTGCGTTGAACCAATTCTAACTGGTTGACATGTATATTATAGTGTGGGGTTCAAACAAGTGACGCATATTCAAGCTTAGATTTGACATAACAATAGAACATCTTAACCGTATCTGGGTTTGAAAAATCACGGGAATTTCTAACTATAGACCCACACAAGAAGGCTGGCTTCTGATACTGTGATGCTAATATCTGTGTTAAAAGAGAGGGTTTTATCAAAGATAACACCTAAGTCACGTATTGTTTCGGGCCGATGAAGCACATTATTGTCTATATTATAATCGTAGGAAACAGGTATGGACTTACGTGTAAATGACATAACATTGCATTTCTGGAATTCATTGGAATTTATTGGAAGATTGTATTTCACAAGTTGCTTATTTTGTTTAAATTTTCCTGCATATGAAGATAATCGTCAGTGGTATAAATTCTAGAAAAGAGCTTCAAATCATCAACATACATTAAATAATTAACCTTGTCTATTAAGTCCTCCGCTATGGTATTAATAAATATTGTGAAAAATAGTGGTCCAAGAACGGGCCCTTGCAGTACTCCCGAGGTATGAACATATTCGACAGACTTGAATCCATTGAAGGTAACATATTGTACTCTGTTTGACAGGTAAAACCTGAATAATGTTATCAAGTTATGAGAAAGTTCGGCATAATTTAGTTTTTTAAGCAACATATTGTGGTAAACTCTGTCGAATGCCTTGGAGAAATCACTATAAATTATGTCAGTTTGGGATTGATCGTCAATGGATTCCGAAATAAATTGTGTAACATAAAGCAGATTGGTGGTTGCAGAGTGCCCTTTCATAAAACCGTGTTGATGCACAATAATTTTTGTACTGATTTTATCATAAATAAGAGGGCGAGCATAGATGCGTCTTCACTGTATATGTATCTCGATACTCCAGTGAAGCAACTTGCAACGTGGTTAGTACTTGGATGGGTGAAATTCATCTTGGGAAACACAGCGATCTCGTCCCACCTTCTAGCGGCTTGTATATCAGTGTATACGCGGAAGCTATGTAATCTCAAGACGAGGATCACGTAGTGGATATACCATTCTTTGGAGGGGATGTAAAGCAGGCGGTCCCTTGTCTATTAAATGTTAGGCAATTAAAAGATCTCTACTGCTCTTACGAGAAGAGGTTCGGCAAACTTTCCACGTAGCTCGTCTTCTGGCGTCGGTGATAGGCCCTGGTAGCAGAAATAGGCCGACGTTAAATAAATAGATTAAAAAAATCATAAATGACGTCGTGTAGTAGAAATTCAAGTACTTTTGCAAAATTGCGCATTATTGAAATGTCCCGAAAGTTTGATATGTCAGATTTTTAAAAATTGGACAAACTTTAAAACATCTCCACATATCCGGAAAATCACCGTTTTTTAAAATTAAATTGAAAATTGTCACTAAAGCTCTGGCAAAAATACACACACAATCTCTTAGCAGAAATGCAGGTATGCCGTCTGGGCCAGTGGTCATTTTATTTTTTATTTTTTTTAATTCTTTTATCACATCATCCTCTTTAAATTCTATAGTATATTATTCAACGAGCAGTAATGTAGGTAATAACTCACGCAGCCGAAGGCGAGTGCTGCAATTCATCAAGTGAGTTATTACCATTACCGCAAGTTGAATACTATACTTTATCTTCTATTATAAGAATAAATATTAAACTGAGAAAATTTCGTTTAAATTACTCAGTTTGTTTATTAACAAAATTAACTGTAAAATTTAATTTTTGTACACCCTTTTATATTTGTAGTCTTCAAAGATTTAGCCACCTTTAAGCAGAGGTAGAATGTGATTTTTAATCGAGATAGTGCATAAACTGCTTGTAGACAAAAAATCAGCTTTGTAGATTAATATTGCGCGGCGGAAAATGCAAAACTTCACCGCGTATTGCAATAGGCCGGAGCGCATATTCGGTCAAAATAGAAAAAGCGTCGGAAAGCTCAATCAATTCTCTTTAGATAAGCTGTCTACAAATTTTTCGAAAAAAACGATAATTATCGAGGTATTCGAGGAAATGTAAGAAATTACACGTTTTCCTATAGAGTGCATGTAAATCTTAAAAAAATAATTTTTCTCAGAAACCTTTGTTTCGAAGGGCCAAGATTAACGGAGCGTCAAAGTAGTACATGGTATTAAGTGAACATCGTATATGAGATCGATTTCAGTTAATTACCGATTAATTACGGTGACAAAATGGAGAAATTTTACCGAAAAAAAAACAAAAGTCCCAAATCCCGCCCCCTCTAATTCCTTCATTTTTGTAGGAATTCAAAAAATAAAAAAAAACAGTTTTTGCAAATTTAATTCTATTTAAATTAACTATAGTAGTCTTTTGACGTAGGAGCCAAGATTAAAAAGTTGCCAACTGTAGAAGCGTTTGATTGTCGTCCCTCAAGCAAAATGTCAAAATTGTCAAATCCACAACTAAAATGGTTGGTTAATAAAAATAGACTGCTAATTACAGGTTAGATTTCCAACCTACAGAACGAGTCCTATTTTATTAGGACAAAGTATTTAGAACTTCATAAACATTACACTGTACTAGATTTTAGTTGAAAGTACGGGAACCAGGCAGAAATTTTAATAATAGCTACGTAATATTCTTAAATCTTAAGAAATATATATTTTTGAGGTTAGCTGTGACGTCACGTACCATAACCCATAAATCAACATTCACAAAGGTTATCAACCCAAATATTTTTGACAGATGGCAACATACAGTTTCCCCTAACAATAATACCAATAATATTTTTTGGATGCTGCCATGTGTGCACATGTAACGAATTCTTTTTAATTAATTGGAATTTTTACTGCTTTTCAATGGTTCGATTACAAATTGTAAGTAATCATAAAATAAACAACTTGTTGTGCCAAAACGGCACTAAACGTAATCCGATCTCAACCAAAACCTTTTCAGATCTTCTGGAGCACTAAAGAGACCCTCTTGCAAAGTTGCATAGCTTCGCCGCTATCGTGCTAACATACACACACACACACACACACACAGACATTTTTCAAAGACCACTTTTTTGGGTTCCTGGGACCTCAAAACGTAAAGATGTTTTCTCAATTTTCGATTTTGGACTACTTGTAGTAACCTCCCACAATTTTATTGTGGGGAGGTTAACATGTTATAAATGATTTAAATTTGAAAAAAACAATTTTTGATTTTTATAATTTTGTAATTAAGAGAAATCCGGTGGAATGATATTCCATTTAAATATCTAAATATTTATATATTTCACAAATATCCATTTCATAATGTAATATACAACCGTGAAAATATGATTTTAGCTCGTGTCTTATAATGTAAAAATTTACATTTTTTTACGTGTAAGGTGGTGGAGTAGTTCTTACGCTTTTGACTCGGAATCCAAGGGTCCCGGGTTCGAAACCCAAATGGGGCTTGGTATGTTTTTTTATTTTTACTTTATTTTGCACAGTCTTTTACCAACTAAGTTCGTATTATAAAATTAAAAATGTCTAAAACTGACATTATATACAAAAAACTGCGAACTATCCTATAGAATGTGTAACAATTATACAAAAAGTTCGGTGAACAGGCGAAGAGTACGTTTTCAGCTTGTTATTTTTTTCTTTTAGCTTCGTAGATACCGATTTTCTCGGATTTACGTACTTCCATGCTGCGACTAATGGCTCCTTCTCCGATTTACGAAAATACCTAACCAAAGAGTGACCGAAAAATTCGCCTGTTTTTGCATAGTAGATAGCGGGTCAAGAGAAAGAGCAAAATAAATCCTATAGGGCTCAAATTAAACTTTGAGATTTGTAAGGTGAGCATATTTTTTCCTTTTTTGGAAAAATGCAAAAATCCTATTTAAGGATAGAAAATATTTTAAAAAGGCAGTATCTAATGAATATTTTAAAAAATAAAACAACTGCTATAGGCGTCTGAAAATAAGGAGTACGCCACCTGGTGATCTATAGTCGAACTAATTATAGGCCTTTCTCTTTAGTATACGATGATAACAATAAGTAAATAATGATAAACTGAGATGCTAAGTTATTAAAAATATGATAGCGTTTAAAGGGGCTACACAAGATACAATTTGCTGGAGCCAACCTAGTCGGTATCCTTTGTAGATTGCAGGGACAACTCGTGAAAGTTGAATTGGCATGACAATGTTCACAGCATACCCTCTTTGATGTAGACACCTTTAATCAGGCATTTAGACCATTGAGAGGGAAAAAGCTGGTGCAAATAACCGTGGCCCGAGTAGCAATCACACATTGTAAGTGAAATTTTTGAAATAAGTAAATATATGCAATTTCAGTATATTTATAAAAGTAATGTATACTATTGCATCATGCACTATTATGTTTTACCCCTGAATATTTCTATTTCATATTTTACAAAATACTGTTTCAGTTATTTTACTTAAAGAATTAATAAATATCTTTTCAGTTACCTATATTCAATGTAGGTACCACTAATTTCATGATCTGATACTTGTTTGTAAACATAGAGCATACACATTTATTAAGTTTTGTGTTGAATATGGGTTGTACCACACAAAATAATATGTCCTGCATTTAAAACTTATTCCCCTTCATACACACACTTAGAATTTTTACATTTTTAGTGCTTCCCAAATATTCCATACATTGCAATATGCTTAACCTAAATGTCACTCATGTTTCCTGAAAAAAAAAAAGTGATTTAAACTACAACTGTACATAAATTTAAAGAAATATTTAAGTTTATTAATATTTAACTAGCCGGACACCGTTTATGTCGAAGAAACTGTACTTTTCAAGGGGAAAACCAGATAACCTAAAAAATATGAATTTTGCTGAATAATGCCATTAACATCTTGCAAATCACTTACAACAAAATCTTGCAAACCTTTAGGTCATATAGTATTAATGTTATTATTTTCAACGCCAAAAATAACAATAAACAGAAAAAATCGATATAAGTATTCGCCAAGTAAATAAACAAACGGCCTATAATTAGTTCACGAGTTCTCCACTTTGGCGCTGGCATCTTAAATTCAGACGCCTATTACTCAGATTTTATATTGTATGAATTATTTACGGATTATATATAATTTTGTAGCGTATTTGGAAGAGTTTAGGAAATTGTCATACTGTTGTAATAATTAATTAAAATACCAACCCCAGAAAACGAAAAAATTCATAATAAGCTAGGCCTATTAGGATTCTCAGAGGAAAGTTTTGCTATCATTTTTATTTTCTCACCCTCTATGTTTTTTGGGTCGCCGATCACGAATTTGAAGTTTGCAGGCAAAAATTTGGCCCGGAACTTTGTTTTTTGGCACTTTTTGCCCAAATTTTGGCACTTTTCTCAGTTTTTGGCCTATATCTCAGAAAGCAAGCGTTTTTTCGACATGCTCATTCATACAAAATTAAATTAGATAAAATTTCCTGGATTTTTCATATATCACTTTTTTTGAAAGACTAACCATTCCACTGCTAGAGCGCGTCAAAAAAAAAACATATTCCCGGACCCAGTATACCTTACATGAATAATGAATATAGAGAAAGTAATTGAAAAAATGGAGGCAAACGAATGAAATGCAGTTATTACTAAAGTAGTTATGTACAGAGTATTATAATCAGTAGTATAATATATACTCATATCATTGTAATGATGAATGTTGCGAATGATGAATGTCACTGCCGTCATAAATTGGACTGCCTTAATCATCTGGAACAAACATGAGATTTTATTTTATGAATTTATTGATAGACGAGGTGAGTAGTAATCTGCACGTGTATACTGTTGAAGATACTGTTGTACATACCTTCGTTTTTCAAGGAAATGTCACATCTTCTCCAGTCCGTTCATCTATTCTCCTTATTTTTTCAGGTGGTGGGGGGTCTGTAATGAACAAAAGATATGGGTCAGCTTGTACATTCATATTAACTACTTCAGACAGGTACATTTATGCTACAAGTATGTGATTGTCGTTTTTGGGGAAGGAAATGTTACATACCTTCGTCCTCCTTGTCCACACTTTCTTCGATGGTCTCAACAACCGGGGAGAAGGTGAAGCCCAGTTCGTTTGTACTTCGACGTCCAATGGTTCTTAAACCATTTTCAAATAGGGAGAAGGAGTACGGACCCAGATCGTAAGACCAGAAAAATTCCACACTGATGCGTTGGAACAGTGTGATCGGATTAACTGGGAGAATGTCGTCACCTACTTTGATCGCATTGTTCATTATGGCAAGAGGTTGGACTCGGTCACTCCTTTGGAATTTGACATCACCAAAGTTGAAGTTTTTACCACATCTTTCGTTTCTTTCAACATTTTTACGACTTGTTCCGCTGACTAGGAGTCTCACGAAAATTTTGGAAATTTAGAACTTTATATTCAGCAATCATGACAACCCTTACTAAACACGAGTTCATTATAAATCATTCTGTGCGTACGGACTATGATTTTTCAAGTTTGTTATACCTAAAAGATGCATTCTATACAATAAAATCTTTTGGAGATAAAACTTCTTGAAAATTACCTTTTTTTTATTAATTCCAACGGCCTTTAATGTATTACTGTATGATTCAAATTGTCGCGTGGCTCGAATTGTTTTACTGTGCGGCGCGTGTCCGTAAGTGGCAGCAATGCCTAGCGTATGCTGATAATCAGCTTAGCGTATACTGGTAATCAAATCAAGTTAATTCATTTTACGATAGCGATAGTGAAAAATTTTTTTTTTGTAAATAAAACGGATTAAAAAAGATATTTTAGTTTGTAATTGTGAATATTTAAAAGATTGAATTTGATTTAAATTATTCAGTGTGAAGCTGTTTGGACCACCCACCAGCAGATATCCAATTTACTATATCTATGAATACACCTATTTATATCTATTTTGAACAATATTTTAATTAAAAACAATAAAAGAAATATTCAGTTAATCAACGCCGTAAATTATTTATTTGCATAGAAACCGCTAAGACGGCTCCTTTCATCATAATGGTGGAGGCGATATCATTTAATCGTTGACATGAATACCATATTAACTACCCACTTTTTCATATATCTCTGAAAATAAATTTGAGAATTTAAATAGACTCATTAATTTGTATAAATATTTATAAATTCAGCTAACTGATTGTTTAAGTTTTTTTAGAAGACATTTTTATTAGTATGCAAACGCTGGAAGATTAACAAGCTTTAGTGAAGAAATTCGGTTAATTTTTATTCAAAATTTTTCGAACTACGGCAGCATACATGTTAATCTAAAATTTTTCTAGAAATAATTATAATATTTCTCCATGTCACGTGGTTTCATCTCTGCACAGTGACTCAAGAACCGAAAAGTATGACTATAATTCTAAAATGCGACAAAGTATTTTGTTATTAGATCACTTTGGTAAATTTTTTTAATTATTAACGAACTCGTAGAAAGTTATCTGAATATTAATCAGCATGGGTTTTATAGCAAGAGATCTGTGCTAACTAACTCAGCACTTTACGTGCAAGATATACTTGAAACCATGCAGAATGATGCTCATCCTACATTAATTATAAAACTCGAAATTTCGGTGTGCACGGTAAACTATTGCTACTTTCCTTCTATATTAATAACAGGTTACAATATGTTGCTGTAAATAATTTTAAGTCTTAATTCATTTATGTGACATTCCGGAGTTCCCCAGGGTTCTCACTTGGGTCCCCTACTTTTCAGCATTATTATCAATGACATTGGTAAATACTTCAGAGCATCTTAACTGTAGTTTACGCAGGCGACTTAAAGATTTATAGGAGAATAAAATCAATGGTGGATTATAACGACCCTCGATCGGATCTAAATTATTTTTACAAATTTTGTAAATTGCATAAATTTGTTATAAATCTAGACAAATGTTTCTGTATTCTATTTTCGACGGGATTGAATCGCAACAACAACAATTATTCTTACCATTTCATCTAAATTAAGTTAACTGTTTTATGTTTATTTTGTCATTGAGCAGCACGATTGCCTGTTCGATGACCTCTTTGTTAAATTAATAAACTACTTTATCATGCAATTAGCATCCAGACAAAAATCTTTCAAAAATGTTTAGCGCCACGTGTCATAGTTTATGGAGGGTGCAGCAGATAAAGCTCAACATTTTCAAAATTATCGTAATGGAGTAGTTTTAATGCTTTAAAAATAAGTTTGGCACCTCACTTAAAAATATTGTTCAACCCTACGCAATTCTTATACAATAAGCTTATGCATATGTAATAAAATACTAAAGTTTCAAAATAACAGATATTAACAGGTTTTCTTTTTTCAACACAGATGATATACTCTCTTATGATGGATTTATATCGAATTTATGGCTGTTTCTATTTGCTTCAGGTTGGTAGCTTAACAAACTTTTATTTAATTCGATTCTACAAGAATTAATCAACTATTTCAACGAACTATCGATTCATTTTAAGAAATGTAGTAAGGTGTTGTTCTCCCTTGGAACAACTGACTTCGTCTTTAGTTTACCTAATAATGTCTTGTAAATGGAATCAAAATACTGTGAAATTCAATTGACCTTGATGGCAATTCGTTTAAGATCAATAAGTCTGACTACTTGAGCAAGAGAAATACATCCAACAACCTCTATAAATACTCTTTTATTGTGAGGTCTAGTTGTTTTTCTGACATTTTGTATTGCTTCTGAAGCTGCTGATTTGTTATTTTGTTCAGATATTTCTGTTCTGGATCCACTGATTTCTGGCACAAGAAGCATCTTAACATTAGTGTTTCTTGCTCAAAATAACAGTTCTAAAGTATTTGTGGTCAATTACTTTGAACAACTTTAGTAACAATACAATAAAATAGGAACTTCGATTTTCGCATAAATAAATCAAGAGGTTTTTCAAGTGTAATTTATTTAAAAGAGGGTTTCTTTTATTATGTTAAAGTGCATGGTCGGTAGCTCGCTATCTGGAGCCGCCATTTTGAAAAAGAGATGTCGCTAGAATATCTCAGACTATGGAAGCCATCAAAGTTTATGCGAACTTTCTACATTCCGCTGGTGCTTACGTAATTTTGATATCAGTTATTGTACTGGTTTTGTTTCAATACAGTTGACCAGATGCCAATGGCGCGCAAGTAAATACTTTTAAACGATTTTTGAGATTTCCTTGCGATATTGTATTCAAATTGATCCGTTGTACCTTCCTTTAAAACTTTCAACTAGTTCAAATGAATTTTTTAAAGAAAACTGAAATATATCGCAAATGGTCATTAAATTATTTTTAATGTACGTTGGTAATTTTATAATATATGATGTAATTAATTTGCTCAAAAATCGCGTCTACCCACCCTAATTGTACGTGCACCCCCCCCCCCCCCAATCCTTGGGGACAGTGTCTTTCATAAAGATTAAGGCCTAAGGAACAATTTTAGACATGTCCCCAAAAAGAATAGGCTTGTAAATAATGAATGAATGTTTCTATACTCTACTGATGAGAACTAACGAGTTCGAAAAAACTTGTACAACTTTTCTAGAGTTGAAATAGAATGTAAGGTTCAATAATTGTTGTGAATGACTGAATCTTAATAAATAATTTAAGTAGTTTAAATATTTTTTTTTTCTTTAAAATGCCAGGAATCCTATCATGCAATTCAATACTTCGTCAGTATTAGCTAGAAGAGTAGTTGTTTTGATTGGTTTTCCAATAATGAGTGTTTTAATGTGTTTTCCTAAGTAGTATATTAGCGTGACCCAATTAAGGTACCAATATACAGAAAGTAGATAATTTCATATTAAATAAAAAAGTGTGATGACTAAATGTAAATAAATGATTGAAATATTTTCAATATATTTTTTTTCTTTAAAATGCTAAGAATCCTATCATGTAATTCAATACTTCGTCAGTATTAGCTAGAAGAGTAGTTGTTTTGATTGGTTCTCCAATAATGAGTGTTTTAAAGTATTTACCTAACTAGTATATTAGCGTGCCCAGATTAGGGCAACAATATACAGAAAGTAGGTATTTTCATAATAAATAAAAAAGTGTGTAAGTTGTGATTTGCATAATACCTAAATAATATTGCTTTTGTCATTTAACACAAAAACTGAAAAAGATGGAGAAAAACTATCTGCACAAAAAACAGTGCATAAAACTTTCTCCAATTTTGTTCATATACAATATTTGGATAGGAGTTACCATTTTCCAGATAAATGATTCAGCTGAAAATTAAATATAAAATTCAATATAAAACGTAAGTAACACCTCGTTCGCTTTCAGATTCACTATCGCTGTCTCCCGATACATCGAATATTTCTTCCGAAGAAATATTCGATGTATCCTCTATTGCCTCATTTATGTATCCTCTATTGCTTCATTCATGATATCGTTATCATCCTCACTTTCGTTTATTATGATTTGATTTGGAATCATCTCCTGAAGAGCAGTATTTTATCTGCTGAACACCAAAGAGGTTCTTCATTTTCTTGCCATTCATGATCATTCCAAGGCTTTGGAATATAGTGAATACCTTCATCCGCTAATCTCCAAACACGCGTTTGGTAAACACTACAGCTAGAGTGGGCTCCCCGACTAATTGGACTATCAAAAAACCTTAGACTGCTTTTCTTTATGAATTTGGGGCTGTCCTAATTTTTTATAATTCTGCAGTAACATCAATTTTTCTGACGAATTGTATACTATAATTCAAAATTAGCAATAAGAATGAAATTAATTTATGATACGATGGTTAGATTTTGTTTGATATATATCTTATTCGTTCCACGCCCATTAAAATTTTACAACTGAATGATAAATGAATATATAATGTCTAACAAAACTACACTAATTCTAATCTAATTATTATTTACCAACGGTGCTAATGATAGTTGTAAACTGGGCGTATAAAATGTTTTGAACAAAAAAAAAGATTGATTGATGTTCACATGAGTTTTTTTATCATACAGAGTAGGCATTGTTTAGTTCGTTGTAACTTACGTAACACCTTACGTTTTACCCATTAAAATTGGATAAACATCAGTAATTCTCACCTTCATGGAGAGCTGTCTTGCTTATTTTACTTCCATATTCAGTGGAAGTGGTCACGCAAAAAAATTTTTTGAAAATTTTGATTGTTCAAATAGGCTTAGAATGTCATGAAATGTCGAGATTTTAAGTTAATACAAAAAATGTTTATTTGTCTGTCGGTCTGTCGTTCTCTCTGTAACTTTTTTGCGCGCACGATTACTTTGGAACCGTTTAAAATATTGACTTGAAATTTGGTACACGTATATGGAAGTAGATTATATTTTGATCTTATTTCTTTGAAAGGTCTGGGGCTAAAATGGGGTAAATGGGGGTAAATAGGGAAATCAAGCAAGAGGATGTTTCACGAGGAAACTGACATGCGTTAATGGCAGATAGAGGACATCGAGGGTAATATAGTCATCCATAGAAGAGGCTAGTTGGGCCTTCGTTGCTAAAATGCAGGGTGTTTTATGTATTTTTGCCAAAATTTCTTTATTACTTTGTAAAGGAATGGAATAATAAGTTCATATTTGGCACATATAATACGCTGGTGATCCTAAATAAGTTCTCGTATCGTACACAAAAAAATCCAGATCCTGACTTGAAAAAAAATATATTTACTTATTCCATTTACCTATAAAGTAACAACCAAAAGAAATTTTGGCAAAAATATATAAAAGTATTTCAGCAACGAGGGCCCAATTAGCTTTTTCTATGGGCGATTATGATTACCTCCGGTGTCCTCTATCTGCCATTAAAGCATGTCCGTTTCTTCGTGAACTTTATCAAACAGTATCTATATTGGATAACTTGTCTCAGTTTTAAATTTTGATCATGAATAAATTGTCATAATTTTACTTCTACCTTAACTATCTCCACTTTTATAATTTATTATCACATGTCTTCCTTATTTTGTTCCCTACATCACATTTATCTGCACATAAATGATATCTTACGTATGTCAAATTTCAACCATATATATTAGACAAGTTTTTTAAAGAGATATACTTATCAAAAACAAGAACCTGCCCTAGGCGTGATACGTAGTCATCTAGTAAGCAGTAAACTTTATCTCATTGACCTTTACTGAAATCTAACACTATAGAATAATTTAGTATCAATAAATGCCGTTAACGTTCCTGTTTACTTAACAGACTTGTATATGATCACGGCAGTGTCTGAACATCGCAAATTATCTTAATTAAGTAACTTTTTGCCCTTTATCTTCGTCTGAATTATATTATAATAGCTTCATTAAAATACTATGTAATATACCTTACCATGTGAAATGTTCGAAAACCAGCGTATCAATTATTATGTTTTGGCAATCACAAAATAAACCTGGCCTAAAATTATATAAGGGACATTTCATATTAACCGGAATACTCTTAGGACCAAAAATAAGAGTCAGAAAATGTCTAGGGGCTCAAAATGTTCATTAAAAAGAGACAGCAATGTGGCGATTTTGAGAATTCAATATGTCGGCCACATTATGATGGCTAGAACCAGAACAATCGGAAAAAAGAAATTAACATCAATTGCAAGGCAAATTTATTCACGAAAAGTACGAAACTGGACTCAAAATTTGTTGTTTGAGTACCATATTTGTATTCTAAAATTTTAATATGACCCTTCCAGTATGGCATCTAAAATGATAATGGTACAGTAGCTACCTATTTTAATTTAGAAAGATTCTCATATGGACTAAATTTCGTTTTTTTAATAGTGTAATAGTATATGCGCCAAAGAGGATTTTCTATATAATGCAGGTGTGGATACTACCCATTTTAGAGTGTGGTACCTAAAAAAATCGTTGGAGCTGGTTTCAAATTTTGAGATAATCGATTGACAACTGTTCACAGAAACTGATAATTTTAAGTTATAACTTGAAAATAATATTTTCAACGTGAGAAAATCGGTATTCCAAAACTGATTCCATAGAATAATTGGAGTATCACTTTTAGCGAAAACATTCTGAAGGACTGTAAACCACAGCGCGATTTTGAAGACAGGGCCAACGATGTATAATAGTTATTTCATTTTAACCTCCTCACAATAAAATTGTGGGAGGTTAATACAATTGGTCCAAAATCTAAAATCGAGATAACATCAAATCTTTACGTTTTGAGGTCCCAGGAACCCAAAAAAGTGGTTTTTGAAAAATGTGTGTGTGTGTGTATGTATGTTAGCACGATAGCGACGAAACTACTAAACGAATTTGGATGAAACCTTGCATGAGGGTTTCTTTAATGTTCCAGAAGATCTGAAAAGGTTTTGGTTGAGATCGGATTACGTTTAGTGTCGTTTTGGCACAACAAGTTGTTTATTTTATGATTACTTACAATTTGTAATCGAACCATTGAAAAGCAGTAAAAATTCCGATTTCAACGATATATCACACTTGCACCCTTTCGATTTAGTTTCCGTGAAAAAAATTAAAAAACAAAATAACAATCTATAGAGTTACGATTCTTGCGTAAGATATATTTTATAGCCTAAACTAACGTTCGGCAGACTAGTGTGTTAAAGCGTGCAGACTATACACGTGTTTTCTCTGAAGACGTCATACTAGTGATATTTCGCGAAAAAAGTGCAGTTAAAGTTAGTGATAGCTATGTAACGCTTAAACAGCCCCTAAGGAGCCCACGTGATTACGGACGGCAATTAACTGGGCCCAACGTAAGTTTTTTGCCCAAGACTATTAAAAGTGACAGTGACATGAAAAGTCTAAGAAACTTCAATCCATTTCTGGCACAGCGCTGGACAAATTTCCGGCAATCACAACCTAAAAAATATTAACATAACCTAAAAAACAAACCAAGTACAATACCAACCTAAAAATTTTCGACAACTGTCAAAAAATAAAATCCTCCAGCAAGGTTTAGAACCAGAATTTTTGACAGCTGTCAGTTTGACAGATTTAGAACTAACAAATTTTACAGACAAAAAATCTGTTTGCGTGTGTGTGTATGTGTGCATGTATGTTA
The DNA here is from genome assembly GCA_936432065.2 of Rutpela maculata. NCBI lineage: Eukaryota > Metazoa > Arthropoda > Insecta > Coleoptera > Cerambycidae > Rutpela > Rutpela maculata. The sequence continues at coordinate 20,480,545 of OW386285.2, forward strand.
ACACGATAGTGGTGAAACTACTAAACAGATTTGAATGAAACTTTGTATGAGGGTTTCTTTAGTGCTCCAGAAGATCTGAAAAGGTTTGGCCGTCGAAGCCAGACGTGCCCTGGAATTTTAAGTAAGCTGAGTAAGTCAGTAAGTTACTTTGTAAATATTAGGAAATAAAGATTTATTGTATTCCGAATTGTGCGTTTTACTGCTGTGTGTGAAAGTTTAGTTTTCCTTATTTGACCCATTGGAATTTACCGTTTCTCCACTGTAGTTACTCTAGCCCTACTGTACCGGCTGTTAGGGACGTGGGGTTCCCCCAAGCAATATAGGGAACTGGCGCACAGTGGGAAAAATATGCCCTTTTTTGGACAAAAATCTGCCGACAGTAGAGAATTCAATCAAATTATATAAAAAAAATGGCAAATACTCTTAAGACTTTAGAGTAGTGCTGCTGTGGCTTTGGATTAACCTAACCTAAAAATCGCAGATATTACTTCCACATCCAGTGGAAGTATAGAAACGACAAAAAATTTTTAAGAAATTTTATTGTTCAAATAGGCTTAGAATGTCATGAAACGTCGAGATTTTAGGTTTGAGCAAAAAATGTCTGTCGGTCTGTCTGTAACTTTCTTGTGCGCACGATTACTCTGGAACCGTTTAAGATATCGACTTGAAAGGGCATAGCAGGATAAGTATGTGTTAGGTGCCCCCGCACCAATCGGGTTGAAATTTTTAGCACAAGTTGATAGTAGTGTTAGATGAAATTTCCCAAAATATTATTTTTGGAAAACCATTTTTACGGGAGTTATGGGGGTAAAAAGAAAAATGGAAAAAAAAAATTTTCTCGAGAACGGATAAACCGATTTTCATGAAAAAAATATATGTTATGAATTTTGATGGCACAAACGTACGAAAAAATTATTGAGTCCATTTGTCAAAAAAAAGTGGTGAAAAAATTTTTTCAAAATAAAAAAAAATGTTTAGGGGATGTTCTAGAGGCACACCCACCATATTCTTTCAAATAAATACTTATATGCCCCTTTAAAACGTATCCAATTTTCAAAGCGATCGGAAGGGTACAACATATTCAAAATTGATAATCAGTGGCATACTGTGGGCGGCGCGTAGTCATGTAATGAAGCTTTATAAGACGACTTTTTTGTAAATATTTCGTGCAAAGATGAGATTACTTCCCCCCCTCGTTTTCGAGGGTGCTGAACATGATGCAAGTGGTGGGAGAGGTTTTTGACCGCCGCAACCCCCTGAAACGGCTATCTGTTTTCATATATAAACGGGTCTGGGGAGTGATTTATCGACGGGTTATACTTGAAATAATATGAAAGGGGGTTATAGAGTAAGTGGACTCCAGACATGGACTCCACTGCATGGGGTTGATTAAACTCTCCCGAATTATTTTTTTTGAAATGATTCGGGTCAAACGCGTATCCCCCATTTTCGGGGTCGCTAATCACGGGAAAAATATTCATTTTTAGCTCCAACCCCCTCAAACGGGCAGTAATCACTCACTCACCGTTTGAGAGATGAGGAGGGGTTGGAGCTAAAAATGAATATTTTTCCCATGATCAGCGACCCCAAAAACGGAGGATATGCATTTAAACCGAATCATTTGTTAAAAAACGATTTTCGGAAGGGTTTAATTAACCCCCTAGGCCTGCTGTCTGCACTCAACTTACTCTATAACCATATTATTTCAAGTATAACCCGTTGATAAATCACTCCCCAGACCCGCTTATGTATGAAAACATAAAGGGATCCATAAGAGGATCCGTTTTAGGAGATTGCGGCGGTCAAAAACTTCTCCCACCGCTTGCATCGTGTTTAGCACACTCGAAAACGGAAGGAAGAAGATAATCTCGTCTTTGCAAGAAATATTTACACTATTTCGCCTTCATTGCATAGACTAGCGGTCCATTACTACATCTTACTACCATGGTCATTGGAGGCCATTACAACCCTACCGTTTAAATTAGTATCAAACTTCAAGAAGTGTGGTGCAAAAATTCTTTGACGTCAACTGTGGGATCAAACAAAATCTAGTTTTAAAATCTGAAGATTTTGCAATGATGACGTCTGTAGTCAGACTACGAAAGAACTAGTTTTCAAAGTCCACTACGAGGAGGTTACAGTGGCTTTCACTAGTGAGGGTGCCTGTTTATTGTAGAGTCCCCTTGCCTCTCACGAGTCGGGGTGTTTATTTATCGTGAGTCTCCTTGCCTCTCACCAGTCGGGGCGCTTGTTTATTATAAGTCCCCTTGCCTCTCACTGGTCGAGGTGCTTGGTTATTATGAGTCCCCTTGCCTCTCACAATTCGGGTTGACTTTTTTGCGCGAGTCCTCTTGCCTCTCACGAATCAGGTTACTCTATATTGATGAGACTTCTCTTAGTCTTCATTCTTCGAAAACATCCCAAAATTTTTTTTATTTTGAAAAAATTTTTCAACAAAGTTGCAGGGGGTTGAGGCAGTCAAAAACTTCCCCCACTACTTTCATCGTGTTCAGCACCCTCGAAAACGAGGGGGGGGGGGGGGTTAATCCCGTCTTTGCACGAAATATTTACAAAAAAGTCGTCTTATAATGCTTCATTACATAGACTATGCGCCCCGCGCAGTATGCCAATGATTATCAATTTTGAACATGTTGTACCCTTCCGATCGATTTAAAAATTGGATATGTTTTAAAGGGGCATACAAGCATTTACTTGGAAGGAAATGGTTGGTATGCCTCTAGAACATCCCTTAAAAAAATTCTTTTTTATTTTGAAAACATTTTTTCACCACTTTTCTTTGACAAATGGACTCAATAATTTTTCTCTACGTTTGTACCATCAAAAGCCATAACATATATTTTTTTCATCAAAATAGGTTTATCCGTTCTCGAGAAAAAAATTTTTTTCCATTTTTCTTTTTACCCCCATAACTCTCGTAAAAATGGTTTTCCAAAAATAATATTTTGGGAAATTTCATGTAACACTACTATCAACTTGTGTTAAAAATTTCGACCCGATTGGTGCGGGGGCACCTAACACATGCTTATCCTGTCATGCTCTTTGGTGAACATATGTATTTTAACGAGATTTGGAACTAGGTTATATATTCATCTTATTCCGTTGAATGGTTGTGGGGTAAATTGGGGTAAATGGGGGTAAATAGGTAAATCAAGCAAGTAAGAGTCCATAAAATTTGTATTTAGTATATACAAGAGAAGCTAATATCTCAAAAAAAAAATTAGCATTAGCCACCCAATATTACCCCCACCCCATTATAAAAGGGGGTGAAAAAAATTATTTCATCATAGATGACCATTCGAAAGCTTATTTTAAAGAGGAAGATTAAATTATGTATTTATCAGAAATAAATTGAAAATGTTTTTGAATCCTATACATAACTTCAAAATTTGCCAAAAAAGTCAGTTTTTAAGTAACCTAAAATATTTCAAAATCCTGATATGATGGGCCAATTCTGAGGTCAGATTCGGATTCAGCGCGAAAAATTACTTCGCAAATTAGATAATGTTGGGGTTAAAACTGAATGAAGTAAAAAAAAATTGAGGCCTTTAGTTCTTGTACACATACTAAATCACATTTTTTTTTCACCCCCTTTTATAATGGGGTGGGGGTAGTAATGGAGGTGGCTAATGCCTTTAGTATATTTGAGACATTAGCTTCTCTCAAATATACTAAATACTCTGGAACCGTCTAAGATATCGACTTAAAATTTGGTACACATAAGTATTTTAAGGACATCTGAAACTAGATTATATTTTCATATTATTCTGTTGAAGAGTTGGGGGATAAATTGTGGTAAATATGGGTAAATAGTTAAATTAAGCAGGTAAGAATCCGTGTAATTGGTATTTAGTATATATAAGAGAAGCTAATGTCCCAAAAAAATTTTTGGCATTAGCCACCTCCATTATAAAAGGGGGTGAAAAAAAATGTGATTTAGTATGTGTACAAGAACCAAAGGCCTCAATTTTTTTTTTTACTTCATTCAGTTTTAACCCCAACATTATCCAATTTCCGAAGTAATTTTTCGCGCTGAATTTTGAGGTTATGTATATGTAGGATTCAAAAAAATTTTCAATTTATTTCTAATAAATACATCTTCCTCTTTAAAATAAGTTGTCGAAGGATCATCTACGATGAAATAATATTTTTCACATACTTTTATAATGGGGTGCGGAAAGTATTGGGGGTGGCTGATGCTAATTTTTTTTTCAGACATTAGCTTCTCTTGTATATACTAAATACCAATTTTATGGACTCTTACCTGCTTGATTTACCTATTTACCCTCATTTACCCCAATTTACCCCACTTATTCCGTTGAATGGTCAACGGAATAAGATGAAAATATAACCTAGTTCCAGATCTCGTTAAAATACATATGTGCACCAAATTTCAAGTCGATATCTTAAACGGTTCCAGAGTAATCGTCCACACAAAAAAGTTACAGACAGACTGACAGCCATTTATTTGCTCAAACCTAAAATCTTGACGTTTCATGACATTCTAAGCCTCTTTGAACAATAAAATTTTTTAAAAATTTTTTGTCGTTTCTATACTTCCACTGGATGTGGAAGTAATATCTGCGATTTTTAGGTTAGGTTAATCCAAAGCCACTTTGCCGCAGCACTACTCTAAAGTATAATGTCTTAAGAGTATTTGCCATTTTTCTTATTTAATTTGATTGAAATCTCTACTGTCGGCAGATTTTTGTCCAAACAAGGGCATATTTTTCCAACTGTGTGGCGCCTGAGGAACCGATCCGTAAATACCGCCGTTGCTAAAGTGCCAAAAGTGGAGCTTTCAGGCCTCACCAGAAAGTACGTCACAAAAGTATCTACTTTCTAGTCGGCCCAAGAATAAATAGTAATATGGCGATAACAGTATATAAGAAAAACTGTTTTGTAAATTAGCAGGGATTTTAATTGGCACTGTTTAGAAAGTCATGTTTTAGCAAAATAAGATAATAAGTGGTACGTAGATGAAGCCACCGCATAGTGTACTTCACCGCACTAAATAATAAATATCACCGTTTTAATGCAAGTGTTCCTTCCGGCAGATGGAAGTAGCTTCCTCACGTCTGTTGGTCGTGAGTTTCGAATGCACAATCTTCAGCTTGGGAGGCAGCGACGTTAGGCCCACATTGTGAATAATTTTAAATATTTTGGTGTTAAGTCGATATAAATAATTCAAGTAAATAGATTTATTTACTTTTGCTAAAGTTATGAAATTATTCATTGAATTTGCAATCTTCCTCCTATATACACTATATTTTCTTTCCTTAATCTATTCTGAAAAGTATTGCCGGATAAGGAAGTCCTTCAGGTAATGAAGTGATGTGCATATTTCAAACTTTCTTCAATTTGCTTCAATATTGCCATACGTTTACTGAAAATCAAAGCATTGTCGATGTAGAAACTTGAAAATCTGTTACAAAATGCATATTGACTGAATAACACACATGATATACGTTTTTAAATTAATTTTCGTTTTCAGTTTTACTATAAAAATTCTATATATTCATAAATTCTTTGTTATTTCGTTGAGTTATGTTATAATTTACAGTTCTGAACACTTGTAACCTTCTAAGCAAATATATTAATTATTTGTTTTGTATAATTAATCATATACTTTTTTAAAATCTTTTATTCCTAAAACTTCTAGTAATTTTTTTTCTGTATTCGATATACTCATAAATATAAAAATACAGTTCTTTATTAAAATCAATTGAATTAATATGAACAATATGTTAAATAAACCACTAATAAACTATTAATATAAATAGAAACCTGTTTTAACAACCAACAATCGCCACTTTCGACCCACGCTGTTTACGCTGGTCTCTTTTAGTGTAGTCCAATTAAGTTTGGTTATACTGTACATCAGTTTCGTAGAGCTTGCCTGTTGACTGATTGATTTACCAGCGTGCGGTAGGCATTGTTGCCACTCCCAAAGAATACAGCTGGGCCTGCTACTTCCTCGCTGGGTTGGACTAAGGTCATGCTTGTTGCCAGAAGCGAGAGCCACATGGGGGATGTGGGATGGAAGGTGTAAGTGTTTGTGAGATGTGTTACCACATTGTGTTATGACGGAGTGTTTAAGCTCCCTTTTGTGTTTTTGGACTTCTGCCGCTTCTGATTCTTCTTGTGAAATATGTTGCCGCGTTGTGCCATGATATGGAGTGTTTATGCTCCGCTTTTTGTGTTCGTGCTTCTTCGAATCTTGTTTTTCTGACTCTTCTGATTCCTCGGTTTCCGATTTTGGCGATATATCTTTGTGATTTCTTTGTGGTGTTCATTTTTCGATACTGATCCTCTCAGTTGTTGTTCTCCGCTGTAGCATGGTCTCCCTATTTTTAGTTTATTGATGTTCGGTGCTAGCGATTTCTTCAGTAGATGTGTTGGTTCCCTTCCTTGGGTATGCACCCAATACTTCATTGCGTACATTTCTATCCTTAATTGTCGTTCTTCCTAATAGTGTTGATGTTTTATGTCGCTGTTTTCATCTTGTTGTTTTTGCTAGTAATTGGACGATGCCCCTTTCTGCTCTTCTCAAAAACTTCTACTGTTAGCTTTTGTTGTTGCCGCGTTTTTTGACTCCATATGCCATAGTTGGCCATTTGGCGGCTATGTACATGCATTTGGTAAGGTCTCATGATAGTTTATTGTTCTCAGTGAACGATATGATTGCCCTTGTGACTCTGAATGGCGTTTTGATTCTCCTTTATTGTTTCTCTCCGTCCCAGCTGGTTCGTCATGCCTGTTCCTAGGTACTTCAATTTGTTCGTTATTCTTAGGGAGTATTCGTCTATTTATAACAAAAAAACAATTTGTTGATTTTCCTGTAAATAGCGTCGTTTTTTTATGGTAAGTTTTTGAATTAAAGGAAAATGAAGAAAACCACCTTCAAGAAATTTCAGATATTTCACTAGATACTGCCCAAAACATAACTCTATACTTGACACCAGGAAGGTACAGAAGAGAGCGTAATTTAATGTGGTTATTTGATTTAATTAAATGTGTAACCGTATTCGTCATATAGGGTGATTGCCAGAAGTATGTAAATTGTCATTATTTATATAAACTATGTTTTATTATAATTTTAGAGCAAAATCTTTCTAAAGTTTTTTATTAAGCACACCAAAATACAAAGGTATACAAAATATGACCGCTTGGTTGAGAGATAAGCATACTTGACTCTCACCTCAGTTGTTCCGAGTTCTATTCCCGGCCGTGGCATTGGGATTTTTTCAAAGTAAGAAGTAGTAATAATAATAATAATAATAAAAATGGTTGGCAGGCCAGATGCAGAAGGCGGTTATCTTGGGGTCCCTTCGTCTGCTTAGGGCACATGACTCAGGTGTTTAAAGTCACTAACTCCACAGGTCGTGGAGAGTGGCTGTAATGAATTAGCCGGCGCGGCTACCGTGTGGTGTCTGAGGCCACGGAAGCCCTGTCCGGCAACGGGAAACCGAAAAATAATAATAATAATAATAATGCGGGGACTACGGAGAGGACGCGCAGCTCGTAGACGGAAGCATCTTACATCATCTAGATGCCGGAGAGTCGTACACTTACTTGGGTGTCGAGCAACGCTCCACCCAAGAAGTGAGTGTAGTGAAAAACGCTCTCCACGGCAAGTATCAGCACCGACTCCGACAGATCTGGTCTTCAGAACTCTCGGGGAAGAACAAGGTGTCTGCTACCCACATGCTTGCCGTTCCGTACTTCTTTGGAGTGGTGAAATGGACTCGAGAGGAGTTGCGTCAACTCGACGTAGGAACCCGCAAGAAGATGCATCTCAATAGGAGTTTGCATTCTAAATCGTCCGTTCATCGGGGAGGCCGTGGACTCTTGAGTTTGGAGAGTCTCCATAACAGGATGGTTCTGTATGGAGCCTGTAAGATTATCAGGAGTTCGAATCCCCTCCTCTGCGTGGTCCGGGACCATGAATATGCAGGGGTATGAGCGTTTTTGTTAAGCAGCATAGGGCCTGCAGGACGTTATGTAGTTGAATTGAAACATACTCCTTATTATTCTCTTTTGTAATAGAAGCACTTTCTCTATCCCAGTGCAGTTACCCCAGCATAGAATACCATAAAAGAGAATCGAGTTTATTTACCCATAGTAAAAAGATTGAATTGTCTTGATATTTACTACACCCCTTAGCTACAGGATGGCATAACTTTTTGTAGCAAGTTTAACGGTTAGACTTTTAACATGAAAATCCCAGGAACAATTTTTGTCCATTACTTAAAAATTTTACATGTTCATCCTGGTGTAATAAATGAGATCCTGTTTTAACCATTATTGCTTACTCCAATAGTATTGAGGACTAGGCCATTTTATTGACACCACTCTACCATTTTTTTAGCGCAATTTGTAACATTTTTGCTAATGTTTTCAATGTTACTGGCAGAAATAATAGAAGACGTATCATCATCAAACAGTGTTAACAAAGTGTTGTCAATATTTTTTAATATATCATTGATAAAAATCAAAAATGATAATGGGCCTAGTAGGCTCCCCTGCAGGACACTGGTGTTAATACTTAAGCTGTTTGAAATATATTTTTTGCCGTCTTTCATAATTTTGTGATTTTCCTGTTGAAATCCATACTCGGATATTAGATGGGTACCTCTTGTCTCTAAATGTGAAGCCAAGGTACTTCCAGATAAACCAGACGTTTTGTGACTCATGAATTACTCTTGTTGTCCTCCACCTGTTACACAGCACTCCTGGAGACATCAGACCATCTCATTAAGAATCTCATTTAAAACATACCTCTAAATTTCAATTACAAACGTTATGCTTTACTTGTAATTTTTTTTATTATTTTTAGTCTATTATACGTACATAAAAGAATATGACAGGAAAAATCATTCATTCCGTCAGTAATTTTTTCTGTACTTCATTAATTACCACAAGTTGCTAAATAATGTAATTATATTTCACACAAGACGAACCTGTTGTTATACGAGATGAATAATTTTCAGCTGACAAAACTTAATCGTCAACTTAAAATACATTGCATTGTCAAGTTGTCACTTTAAAAATATATATCGAATATAATTGTCATTCAAACAACGAGCTAGCCAAGCAATTTATCATAACTACTTTATATACTTCTTCGTGAACATTATCTGTCATTGTTCTCTTCAAAATAATATTTATTACACTATAAATACAACTAACATAAATTAAAGATATATTCTAAGATAAATGATCAATGCGTTGCCATATTTTTAAGAAAAGATTTTTAGAAGTGTAAATATTATTTCAAAATGACCGATGAAGGTTTTCAAAAGGACACGCGGACAATTTACCCACTCTGGATAATGGTGGTATTGGTATCTTTTATAAGAAAAATGAGAATTAAAAGGTAGGAAACCGGTACGACTTTTCAATAGAACATGTACTCTCCAGGTGGGCCGTCAGTACCGCTAAAATGTATTTTGGAAGTAACCATATCTGATCAATTAAAATTTTTAAATAGCAGCGTAATCTTTCGCTTACTTTAATTAACACTTTTACAGTACCAGTAAATTGACACGTTCGGGTCTTACGACCTCTACTTTTTGGTAGTCTGGTATTTCTATATCGCGTCCGAGAGGGCCGCGCTTTTTAAAAACGATGCACGAAAATACCTGTTCCGTGGCTGAATGCCCGGTCGTGACTTACAAACTAAACAGAACTATGAAATGACCACTTTTCTTCCAGGAATCGAAACTACATTGAATACAAAAGTTTTTTTGTGGTACTATATCATCTTATGTTCAAAAACGAATTAATAGATGTATAATTTATGTGCTACCGTGAGCAATTTTTAGTTTTTATTGACTAGAAATTATATAGCTCAAATTATAAAAAAGTTTGTTGAAATTTAATGTACAGGGCGATTCTTTTATCAGTGGAAATGCGTTTCTTGTGAACTACTGAAGAAAATAATATTCTGTATAAAGTATTATATTCCTACTGCATGCCACTCAAAATTAGGATAGAAAAAAAAGGATGACGGCGGGCGTCGCAACGCCTCAACTATTCGTTTAAAGGAACAGTCCAGTTTTATTACTTCATCGATAAGATTTTCAATTTTCAGCTTTTTTGCAAATATCAGTTTTTTCTATTTTTATTTTTTTAAAAGTTATGATTTAAATTGTTATTTATATCATACATACTACTTTTAAAATTGTTTTTATTGGTAGGCGACGCTTTTCTTATAAGAAGCTAAAAAAACTCTTATTCTATAAATAATAAGGTAGGAAAACTTTGTTAACTTTTTTATTGTAAGGACTATCTAGAGACAAACTAGAATAAAAAGTCAACAAAAAACTATGAATACACAGTGTGTCCAGTTGGTGTTCCCTCGGAAGATTGTGCAAAAATGGTTAACTTTATAAAAAAACTTTCTGAACAAATCTTTCAATGTTTCATCTGTACTACAACGTAATATTATTTTCAATTATGCAAGGTGTCACAAAAACGAGTTATACAAGCAAGTTTAATTTTTTTAAATGGAATACCCTGTATTTTTGCCGCCAATTAATCCTCTGTATTACACCCTAAGGTATTGACATTTTTTTGACTGCCATATCTCATTATTAATTGTTTTTTCTAAAAATATAGCATATCATTTGATAATGATGCAAATATTTACTGAAAACCATTTTTGAAATAAATTATTATTATAGTGGGTGTCCAAAATATTTGTTTACATTTCTTGATAATTAATTATTATTTTTCTTATTTTTTTTTTTAATGGAATGCCTATAATTTTTCTGGATGAATAAATCATACAATTCCCCACATCCCCACGTTTTACTATCATACACGTTATTTTTATTTCAAACGATTTTTTAGATATGATTATTTAAAATAATTTTTGCGTTAATTGAGGTACTCTTTATTTTAGCATTAAAATCTAGTATGGCTTTGGTCTTTAGTTTTGCATTTTTTTCAGTTTTTTTTAATGGAATGCCTATAATTTTTTTATATGGATATCGCATACAATTTCTCACATTTTTGATATTATACACTTTCTTTTAATAAATATGAACGGTTTTTGAGAAATCTCCAAAAGAAAATCTGCAAAGGAAATCTCCAAATGAAAAAATCCATTGAAGTCAGGTCGGGTGACCTAGGCGGGCATGCAATAGGACCTAACATAATTTAGTAAAATAATAAATTAGATATAATTTAACAGTTTATTAAAATATCAGACCTTCTCTTCCTATCCACCTTTCAGGAAACTAGTTACTAATGGTACTGACGAACATTTCTACCAAAATGTTATAGTGCACCATCAAGATCAGGAATATGCTCGATCATTTGTGGAAACGCATTTTGCATAAAATCCAAGAAAACTGCTCCATTCACATTTCCCCCAAAAAAGTGAGGACCAATAACATAATCATGTACAATTTGTCTCCAAACATTTAAACTCCAATTGTGTTGGTAATGTACGACATGGGGGTTTTCTCTGCCATAACAATGGAAATTGTGCCTATCCACAAATCCATTGCGATGAAACGTTGATTTATCCGTGAACAACACAAATTTGAAAAATTCTTCATTTTCTCCAATTTGGCTTTGAGCCCACTGTATATGTACACATAATGTGTACAGGATTATTCATTATATTTAGGCCACCCCTCATTATCGTTATTATTGGAGGTAGAAAAAAAAGTTTCGAAAGACGAAAGCAGTAGGGCTGTAACTGAACTCCTTTAATAAGTTAATGGAAGAACAGTGGCGTGCAGAAAATAATATTTTTTTAATGGAACGCCCTGTGTATTGTTGAATTTTTGAATTATCCATATATATATGGGAGTGTGTGTAAGGGTGCATGTATGTGTGCATGTAGTATAATTTTCTTTATTTATAGAGCAAAGAAATATTTACCATTTATCTATTTCATAAGATAGTGCATATAATGTCACATGACTCTATTTATGGTTCTTCTTCTTCTCCCCATCGTGAGTAATTAAAATGAAATGAAATGTAATGTAATTTATTTTTCAAACTGGTAAATAAACATTATTAATATTATACTCTTCGCAAAAACGAAGAGTATATTGTATTTGATCGGCACATTTCTAAAATCGTAAATATCGCTCGTAGAGAAAAAATTTTCATATCATTGTGTTAATGAACGAATTCTGAACAATTTTCAAAATGTCCGTCTGTCCGTCCCTCCGTCACGTTTCTTGTAAGCACGATAACTTAAGAAGGAAAAGTCCGATTGTATTGAAACTTGGAAAGTAAGTTAGTGTTAGGTAGAGGAAGAACCCTATTGTTTTTGAAGAAAATCGATCAGTAAATAAGAAAGTTATTAATTATTTAATATAAAAAAAAAATTCGCATAATTTTTTTCGCTTGTACTTAAGTAGAAATCTTGCGAAATGTTATCTCCATACAGATCGTGTGTTCGAATCCCACACAGGTTTGATATTTTTTTTTCATTTTTTTTTCATATAACTTTTTTCACAACAAATATGGTATCACAAAATTTAGGATGTCCAAGAACTAACATTATTTACAAGAAAACTGCGAAGAGTATCCTATAGAATGTGTAACAATTATATAAAAAGCTCAGTAAATTGGCGAAGAGTACGTTTTTAGCTTGTTATTATTATACTCTTCGCAAAAACGAAGAGTATATTGTATTTGATCGGCACATTTCTAAAATCGTAAATATCGCTCGTAGAGAAAAAATGTTCATATCATTGTGTTAGTGAACTAATTCTGAACAACTTTCAAAATGTCCGTCTGTCCGTCCGCCCGTCACGTTTCTTGTAAGCACGATAACTTAAGAAAGAAAAATTCGATTGTATTGAAATTTAGCAAATAAGTTATTGTTAGCTAGAGGAAGAACCCTATTGTTTTTGAAGAAAATCGATCAGTAAATAAAAAAGCTATTGATTATTTAATTAAAAAAAAATTCTCTTAATTTTTGTCGCTTGTACTAAAATGGAAATCTTGCGAAATATTATTTCCATAATATATTTTTTTTTTGTTTATGAATTTTACTAATATATATTTCGTAGGAGTACGAGTTGAAATACCTATGTATGATTGTCGAAAGATATATATCACAGACAATCAATTTTTGTAGCAATAGCTGGTGGCACAGCGGCTAAAGCTTTTAAGTCTGCACGTGGCAGACAGCAGATTCTACCCCCCTCGAATTTACTTCCAAGCCGAACCGGACCTACTCCGCCCAGCCTCACACCCACCTCGGCGATGTTCGCCGTGGTTGTCTGGCTGGCTCCGGGCTAGGATCCGGTGAGGCACATAAATGTATAAAAACAGTTAATAAATTGTTTATTGATTGATTGATTGCTTTGCGTTGCAATCCAAAGGTCCCGTGTTCGAATCTTACACAGGTTGGATATTTTTTTTTTCATTTTTTTTTTTTTTTCATATAATTTTTTCCACAACAAAGATGGTATCACAAAATTTAGGATGTCCAAAAACTAACATTATTTACAAGAAAACTGTGAAGAGTATCCTATATAATGTGTAACAATTATACATAAAAAGCTCAGTAAATTGGCGAAGAGTACGTTTTTAGCTTGTTATTATTTTCTGATTTCAAAAATATGACATATGATAGTCCTATCTTTAACCGATTTCGAGTTATTGAATGTTGAAAATCGTATTTAAGCTATTTATTACACGAACGGAAATTACAATGATTAAAGTAGTCTATGAAAATGACAAGCATTCTGTTATTAAATCTGTCAGCGTTTCATATAATAACAGAATACCTGTCATTTTTATAGACTACTTTCATAATTTTGATTTCCCTTTTGATTTCTAATAAACGTTATGAAAACCTGCTGTAACATTTTCATTTCCGAAAATTTTTTTCGACACGATCCAAGGAAATCCCATTAAGATGCAATGAAACCATAAAATCTGGTGAACTTTGTAGTTATATGCAATTTAAATGCGAAAGCAAAGTTTCCCCATTTTGCGGATAACTTTGCCACTTTTTTGAATTTTTAAAAATGTATTTTAGTACAGTACCTAGAGGTAAAAACCGCTGCCCAAGGAATCACTACTTCCACATCCAGATTTTTTATCCAAGTCACTCACAACGAAAACATTTTGTATGTGGAAATAATTGTTTATGGAACTTTAATAATATAATATTTGAAACCTTCTACCCCAAAAACCCATAAAACGATACCCCACATCGGTGGCGAGGTGGGGGTGGTGATAGGGGGTGGATAAAGTAAAAAAACATTTTGAGGTTTCTGGTTCTTGTACACACACTAAATCATAATTTGTTTTCATCCCTTTAATAATGGGGTGGGGGTGGTAATGGGGGTGGCTAATGCCAAAATTTTTTTTGAGTCCTTAGCTTCTCTTGTGTGTACTAAATACCAATTTTATGGACTCTTACCTGCTTGATTTACCTATTTTCCCCAAATTTACCCCAATTTACCCCCCAACCCTTCGACGGAACAAGATAAATCTAGTTCTAGATCTCGTTAAAATACATATGTGTACCAAATTTCAAGTCAATATCTCAAACGGTTCCAGAGTAAACGTGCGCACAAAAAAAGTTACAGACAGAAGTTTTTTTTCGCTCAAACTTAAAATCTCGACGTTTCGTGACATTCTAAGCCTATTTGAACAATAAAAATTTTTAAAAATTTTGTTGTCGTTACTATACTTCCACTGGATGTGGAAGTAAAAATATGCAAAACTTCGGAATAATGTCATATTGAACGGATTTCGTTCATTTTTGGCAGTATAATAATATATACCCCTGAGAGGGGGTGGCATCCACCCCCTACAAATTAGCAAGCCGCCGCACAATTTAGAAACTCTTCTAAATGAACGAAATCCATTCAATATGACATTATTCCGAAGTTAAAACCTCTAGTTACAGTACTATTTATCGACATCTAAAGCCCATAAATATCCAGCAGTGTATAGGCAAATCCCCAAGATTTCACATGTATAAGTCCCAACTTTCCAGGATTAACTTACTTTGAGACATATCCAAAAAAAAAACTTAAAAAGCTGCAAAGTAGCCCCAGTACACGGTACGTATAATATAAACAACATAAATTAGATCATATTTTTTTTAAACAAACAGAAAAAAATTGTATTTACAAAAAGAACTGAGAATTAAAAGACCTTTTCAACGATGTAATAGAACTGGTGCGTTGTAGTAAAAAAATGTTTAAAGTGTCAGGCAGTAGGAAAGAATATAACACATTATACAGAATACAATTCTTCAGTAGGTCACAAGAAAAACGAATTTCTCTTGATAAAATAATCACTCTGTATGCTTCATATAGAAATTGGTATTTTAGATATTAATGAGACTATCAAATTTTCTGATTAAGACATTTTTAAACGTAAGTGCAGCAGGTTTGTTATTAATTTAAATAAAAGTGGAACAACCGTTATCACTAAAAAGTTATTCCACCAAAGTAAGTGATTGCATTTTTAGTTTTAGAAGGAGAATGTATTTAATATGTAGAAATTAATATACCTACCAAATATTCAGAAAATGCTGTTTAATAAATAAAACTCTACAGCTGACGGACAGCTATGTCTTCAGCAGTTACTTTTTATAATGCTAATATTAACAACAATAATTTTTCGAGATATTTACAATTTAAATTAAGGAATTTCTTTATATAGAGTAGGTTAGTAGTTTTGCTATAACTTTGTTACTATTATCTTAATCAGAAAAAAAATTATTGCTGTGTGTCATAGACGATTTTTATAGCCATGCAATATTAGTATTAATTTTTTATAAAAATAGTAACTCACCTTTATTTAGATTTACGTCCTGGGGGAGTTTAGCATAGCTACTCCACCATTCAACCAGGACATTACAGAATAATATAAACTTAATTAAAAACGTATTAAGAATAAATAAATATAGAGACTTGATATACAATAAACAGTACAATAATATTTATAACACTTCATACATTTATACATATCTACCTGCAATATTTTCATAATCAGAAAATTTAGTAAGAAGCCAATATTGCATTAAAAAAGCCACCCTCGTATTTTTTAACTAAATATCTTGAAAATTTGAAAGAGAATCTCTTTGTGCCTGAAGCAGCTTTAGCAAGGACTGAAAATTATTGAGAAAATAATTACAGTAAAAAAATCAACGTATAATTAGCAATATACATTTTTTGGAACATAATTCATATCATTCACATTCGAATAAACTTGCACATCATGGAAGTATAGTAAACAGGGTAGGTAAACTGTCGGTCTGTCTGTCTGTAACTTTTTATTTTGTGCTCATTATTACTTTGGAACGGTTTGCGACATGACTTGAAATTTGGTACACCTGTGTAGTATAACGAGATCTGGAACTATATTATATTCTTCCGTTGAGGGTTGGGTGGTAAATGGGAATAAATAGATAAAGCAAGCAAGTAAGAGTCCGTAAAATCGGGATTTAGTCTATGTACACGAGGCCAAGGTCGCAAAACCCCTCACTAAGGAATCATTTCTTCCACATCCAGATTTCTGGTAGCGGTGGTAGTGAAGGTGGCCGACGCAAAATGAGGTTTTTGGTTCTTGTACACACAGTAAATCATTTTTTTTTACTGCTAATGGGGTGGGGGTGGTAATGGGAACGATAGCGGCTGATGCCAAAAAAAATGCGACCTTTGCCTCGCGTACATAGACTAAATCCCGATTTTACGGACTCTTACTTGCCTGCTTGCTTTATCTATTTATTCCCATTTACCACCTAACCATATAGTTCCAGATCTCGTTATACTATACAGGTGTACCAAATTTCAAGTCATGTCGCAAACCGTTCCAAAGTAATAATGAGCACAAAATAAAAAGTTACAGACAGACAGGTCTGTCTGTAAACTGTCGGTCGACAGTTTACAGACAGACCTGTCTGTCTGTAACTTTTTATTTTGTGCTCATTATTACCTGTTTACTATACTTCCAGGATGTGCAAGTTCTAGTTTATGAGTTATGTGTTAGGGCAATTTTTTTCGAATGCGAATGATATGAATTATGTTCCAAATAATGTATAGGTACGTGAACCTTTTTGCTAATTATATACTGATTTTTGTGTCTGAGAAAAATTGTATTGAAATCGTAAAAAAATTAAACGTATTTGCCTTGACTGAACTTTCTGCCATCTTTGTCAGTGCCAAACCAAGAAAGGTATAAGTAAGAAGTTTTGCATGCCATCTATATAGTTTTGAGCATATAAATTTAAACTTAATAATGAAAAAACTAAACATGTGGTTCTTGGAACTTACCGAAAATATTTAAAATCAACAGTTTATGTAGATTTAGAATTCAAAACTTGAATTTGCAAGTAAATTAAACTACTTAGGAATTATTCAAATCAGCAATTAACACTTTCAAAGCGTTTTTTTACGTATTAAAATTGGTAAAAGGTCTTCCTCATTCTTCTAAAGAATACCTACTGAACAGCATAGTGGAAATTAATTTATATACAACAAAATAATTTACCAACATTTCGATTATTGCCTTCAATATTTATTTCTACTTGATTGAATTAAACAGATATTTAAACCAGGCACAAATTTTTAATATTCATCATTAAAATTTTGTACAGAAATTTGTTTCATGACACGCTGAACTCAAACATTTGAATAAAAAACTGTCTGTGTCTGCATGTATGCAGACACACAGTGCGTACATGCCGTATGTCTATCTATATGTAGTTACAGGGTGCTCGGAAAGTAAAGGGACACAGTAACCATAGCTTCCTGAGGTCAAATGGTGCCGAATAAATTAAACATACCTTAGTCCAAAGATGCTTCCTTAAAAAGTTACAGGGTTTTAAATCAATTACTTCCACATCCAGTGGAAGTATAGTAACGACAAAAAAATTTTTAAAAATTTTTATTGTTCAAATAGGCTTAGAATGTCATGAAACGTCGAGATTTCAAGTTTGAGCGAAAAAAAATTCTGTCTGTCTGTCGGTCTGTAACTTTTTTTGTGCGCACGTTTACTCTGGAACCGTTTGAGATATTGACTTGAAATTTGGTACATATATGTACTTTAACGAGATCTGGAACTAGATTATATTTTCATCTTATTCTGTTGAAGGGTTGGGGGGTAAATTGGGGTCGATTTGGGGTAAATAGGTAAATCAAACAGGTAAGAGTCCATAAAATTAGTATTTAGTATATATAAAAGAAGTTAAGGTCTCAAAAAATTTGTTGGCATTAGCCACCCCCATAACTACCCCCACCCCATTATTAAAGGGGGTGAAAAAAAATTGTAATTTAGCGTGTGTATAAGAACCTATGGCCGCAATTTTTTTTTCTACTTAATCCACCCCACCCCCACCTCTCTACCACCACGCCAACCCCCATTATCGATGTGACATATCGTTTTATAGGTTTTTGGGGTAGGCGATTTCAAATATCATGTTATAAAATTACTTCGAGTAATATGGATGCGCAATAGTTTTCCCCGAGTATTATGGATGTGCAGTGGCTTTCCTCGAGTACCATCGATGCGCAGTAGGCTACCTCTAGTAGTATGGATGCGTAGTAGGTTTCTTCGAGTATTTAGGATGCGCAGAGGCTTTTCTAGATTACTATAGATGCGCAGTAGGTTACCTCAAGTAGTATGGATACGCAGTGGGTTACCTCAAGTAGTATGGATGCGCAGTAGGTTTCCCCGAGCATTATGGATGCGCAGTGGCTTTCCTTGAATACCATTGAAGCGCAGTAGGTTACCACGAGTAGTACAGATGCGCAGTAGGTTACCTCAAGTGGTATGAATGCGCAGTGGGTTTCCTCGAGTAAAATGGATGCGCAGTGGGTTTCTTCAAGAAGTATGAATGCGTAGTGGCTTTCCTCTAGTAAATTGGATAAACAGCGGGTTACCTCGGATAGTATGGATGTGTAGAAGGTTTCCTTGAGGAAAATGCTTGAAGTAGAGGCTCTACTTCTATCGTGTAGTCCACGGCACAGAATGATTTTTTATATCTTTGTCATGCTATTTTCTGTGTATTACTTCTGCATCCAGTTGAAGTATACTAATGCAAGAAAAATGTTTGAAAATTTTCATTGTACGAATAGGTTTAGATTGTCACGACACCTCAATATTTTAAGTTTGAATGAAATAAATTTGTCTCTCGCGTCGGTCTGTCTGTTAGTCTTGTATCTTTTTGGTGCTCACGATTACTCTGGAACCGTTTAAGATATTGACTTAAAATATGGCACACGTATGTATTTTAACGAGGTCTGGAACTAGATTATATATCGATCTTATTCCGTTGCAGAGTTGAATGTAAATGGGGGTAAATAGGCAAATAGGTAAATCAAGCAATTAAGAGTGCATGGAATTGGTATTTAGTAAATATAAGAGGAGCTAAGGTTTCAAAAACATTTTTGGCAATAGCCACCTCCACCCTCACCCAATTATTAAAGGGGGTGAAAAAATATTGTGATTTAGTGTGTATACAGGAACCAATCATCAAGAATTTTTTTCACTTCATTCACCCCCATCACCATCACCAACCCCTACTACTGATGGGGCATATCATTTTATGGGTTTTTGTTTTAAAGTTCCTTAAACAATTATTTCCACTTAGTGGAATTCAAATATAGTATTTTCGTTGTAAGAGGCTTAGATAGGAAGTCTGGATGTGGAAGTAGTGATTCCTTAGGCAGCGATTTTTATTTTTTAATACACATTTTTCAGAAACCAAACGACTAATTAAGCTGAAAATTGGTATACATATATTTTAGAGGAGTGCGAATATATTGAGCATATAAGTATTTCTACATATTATAGATGGCGGTGTCAGCATATTTTTTTAACGAAATTTTTAATCATAACTTTTTATTATTATTATTTTGCGTCTGCATTACTAAACATTATGATACAACTAATTTGGCAAAAATAAGGTCTACTTGTTTCATGTCGATAAAATTGCACTTAAATATTTCAGCGCATGCCAATATTCATCATCCAACATGATATTCGATCAAGTTATTGTATGGCAAATTACTATTATTGAACCAGTTTAGTGACTAAACCCAACGTACTTTAGTCCAAAAGTGCTTCGTTATGAAATTATGCGTTTTTAAAGAAAATAAAATTCGTTTTGTTGCAGGTATATTTCAGAAACATAACAAATTCACATAACCATTTAAATCAAAACTAATTTTCGTAATTATTCTTGTTACACTTGCAGATATTTAAAGAAGATTCACTGTACACCATTTTCTTCAATCTTTGACAGTGTTTTCCAAAAGTTTGTCTAGTATGGCTGGAGTATTGGTACACATTAAATTTCATATGGTCCCAGATAAAAATCTAATGGAATAACGTCTGGGCTTTGTGGTGGCCAAATATGATCAGATGCACGCCCAATCCACCATTGCGCTGAAATATTTAAGAGCGATTTTATTGAAAACAGTTCATTTTATCGACTTAACACAAGTAGAACCTAGACTCAAAATAATAACAATAAAAAGCTATGATAAAAAATATGTCAAAAAAAATATGCCGGCACCGCCCTCCGATTAAAGAACTTATATCTAGATACATAATGGCATTGATTTATTTGTTGCTGAAAGACTCACAATCTAAGGCACTTCTTCCCATAAGTTTCTGATTGGCCCATCGGCCTTGCGGCTGTTTCCTACACGATCAGTTCAGTTTGATTATCATAAGCTTTGTTCAATAATCCTCCACTCTCTACACCAGTGCAAATTTATCTCTCTTCAATTAATGCAAAGTCTCACTCTATCTCCTTCTATTATCTGCACTAGTGCAGCTAGTGTAGAGTATCTGAACACACCTATTATCTCAGTTTGACAGCGTCCGCCATTAATGTCAATAAATGTTTTTCGTGTTCTCCGACCAAAAAGTGATGAAAAAGTAATTTTATTTTAAGTTGTAATTTGCTTAATACCTAAGTACCTAATATTCTCTATTCATATTTACACAGTTTAGTGAAAATTTAATGCTACATATTTATGTTGAAGTGCTGTGCCGTTTGCAGAAGGCAGTTTAGAAAAGAAGAAAATCGGTCGTTTCATAAGTAAGTAGGTCATAGTCGTAACATGATGGCGTTCAGTTTACAGTTGTAATAACAATATTATAAATAATATCCTTTCAATACATATTTCCCTTGAATAAAACATCTCTACCTATTATATTTTTCAAATCCGCGTTATGTTCATAGAGGTTAACCAACAATTATTACATAAAATATGTACAAATATTGTACATTTTCCTTTCTACACATACCCGCCACTGTTGCCTATGGGATGTGATGTTCATCTATCCATTTTAATGGACATATAATGTTACTATGTTAGGAGCAAATAAGGTATATGAAGAAAAGATAGCCATTATGTATCTAGATATAAGTTCTCTAATCGGAGGCACCGCCATATATTGTATACAGAAATACTGCTTACCCTTGTAGTGTTCGGACTCCCCTAAATATATGTGTACCAATTTTCAGCTTGATTGGTCGTTTGGCTTCTGAAATTTGCCATTTACAAAATTTTAAAGAAATTGTTTTCAGGTCCTATGACTTCTTACGGAAGCACTTTTGGACTAAGGTATGTTTAGTTCAATCGGCCCTATTTGATCTCAAGAAGCCGTGGTTAAGCTGGGTCCCTTTACTTTCCGGTCACCCTGTATGTATGTACAGCATTTCTGGAAAAAACAACACGATAAATTCTGTTAAACTTCAAATATTTATTTTAAATTTGCAACATAAATACTGTATACATGAATACTCCCTATTGAAGCTGAGCCATATTTATCATACAGGGTGATCGCCAGATGAATGTAACTGCCATGTTCTATATAGACTATGTTTATTTATAATTTTAGGGCGTGTTACTAAGATTAAACCCACGAGAATACGAAGATGTCTAGATATCGAAGCTGCAATGTGTCTCTCAGATACGAACAAACCTTATGTAGATTAGGTGATATTAATATATCTCCCAATGAAAAAAAAAAAAAAAGAAAAGAAAAAATCGGGAAAAGGAAGCATTTGGGACTATGGGATTAATTTAAGCAATAGTAGCAGTTGTATATTATTGGCATTTGCTGTATTAACCCACCGAATCAGTTATAAAAAATAAAACTTATAGAAAGTAAAAATTGGCATTTTACTTTCTAATGAATTAAATGAAAGTTGAATACAGGCCTTACCAATTGCGAATACCTATTAAATATGATAACTTCTGTTAGACATAATATTTTTGTTTCATATTCGGATCACAGTTTGACAGAATACTTTCTATTAAAAATAAACCATACATCCACCATGCAGAGTGATAACCAGAAACGTGTAAATTGTCATATTTTATAGATATTATATTTTATTATAATTTTAGGAAAAAATGTTTGGTTCTTGATTAAGATATACAAGATATTGAAGCTATACTATATATCTCCCACGTTCGAATGAACTTTACGTAGGCTAGGTGATGAATTCTACTTTGAAATGTTATTAGGATATTTTTAATTAGACTCTTTTAGAATAAATGAAAGTTTCAGTCCTGCGTTGTCGACAGCGAATGCTTGTTTAAACAGCAAAATAAAAAAGTATCGGTAGTGTACTTAATCTCAGTAACACCACGTAAATATGAATTATGTTGTATTCGACTAATATTTTAATCAAGCAGATATTTGCAGTTGGCTACTCCCGATTGCAACTTTTCCATGTTAATATTATTTAGCAATTAAGATATATTGAAAGAGCAAAGCGAACTCAAATTAGAACATCGAAAAAATTAGGTTTCTTAAACCATTCTTAGTTAAAAGATTTAGATCATACAATTGTTCAGTGAAAACTATAACATAGACTACACATCAATATAATTCTTATAATAGTCAATTTTCGGTGATGATATACGATGACTTACCCATTTAAATCAAATTTTCTGCCAATTTTGACAATATTTTTGCTAAATCGCATGCAGAAGTTAGAATACAAAAATGCTACGTAAAATGCTATGTATCTGCTGAACACCGCCACAAATAAAGGCAATTTATTATTATTATTTTGATTTTGTAAATAGCTTGTGCTAAATAAAATCTATTCTGTCATATTCAACCATTTCTTTGAAAAATTGGCTTATCTGTCTACATCACAGAGTTATGATGGGAAAATTATCGGTTGTATACCCTCTATATCAGTTCTGCTTCTTAATATTTCATATAAATATGGTAGAAATTCATTTATAATTATTTAATGATGGGACATACCGCATTTAGCACCTACGTACCTCAGCTTTAACCATCGTGTTTCAAATAATTTAGAAGATATTCCCACATGCCAGCGGACACCATAAATAAGTTGCAGAAATAGATTTTGAAACGTTCCAATTTTTTATTTGGATATATGCCCATAGGTACGTTTATAGAGCTCTGACCATTATTAAGTAGAGACAGCATCAAATTTTCGCATTAGTACGTACCAGTGGCGTACTGTGAGGTCCGTGTGCAGGATTATGTGATTGGCCCCCCACACTTTATAAAATAAGTAAGTTTCGTTTTAACAGAAACGAGGAGTCGGGGAAAGCCACAGCGCACAGACGCTTTAGAAATCGAGATGACAAAGTCAGGATCGTTGTATTTTACTTCCACATCCAGTGGAAGTATAGCAATGACAAAAACATTTTGAAAATTTTTATTGTTCAAATAGGCTTAAAATGTCATGAAACGTCGAAATTTTAAGTTTGAGTGAAAAAATTATGTCTGTCGGTCTGCCTGTAACTTTGCTTTGAGCACACGATTACTCTGGAACCGTTTAAGATATTGACTTGAAATTTGTATCTTAACGTGATCTGGAACCAAATTATATTTTCATCTTTGTCCGTTGATGTGTTGGGGGGTAAATTGGGGTAAATGGGGTAAATATATGGATCAAGTAGGTACGAGTCCATAAAATTGGTATTCAGTTTATACAAGAGAAGCTATAAGGTCTCAAATAAATTTTTGGCATTAGCCACCCCCATTACCACCCCCACCCCATTATTAAAGGGGGTGAAAATAATTGTGATTTAGTGAGTGTACAAGAACCAAAAACTTCAAAATATATTTTTACTTCATCCAACCCCCAATCACCACCTCCACCCCACTACCGATGTGGGATATCGTTTTATGGGTTTTTGGGGTAGATTTCAAATATTACATTAATGAAGTTCCATAAATAATAATTATTTCCACATTTGGATGTGGAAGTAGTGATTTCTTGGGCAGCGGTTTTTATTTGTGTATTTTAAAAAACTAGAGGTTATAAAATAATAGATCTTAAAATTCATTTTCAACAAATAATATACTTACCCTTCTGAGGCTCTTATTGAAGATTCCAAAGTCTTCAATATCAGAAAACTTATAGTGCGCTGCACTATTAGTTTACTTGAAGAAGCATGGATATTAGATATCGTTATCGTTATTGTTACCATTACCGTTGTCGCTGTCTTTATGGTAATCATTACCGCTATCACTATCATTATCACTATCATTATCACTATTATTATTACTATCATTACCATCATTACCCCTATCATTTTTGCTGCCGATGTTATTGTCATTACCATTGTCCTTCTTCATGTCTTTGTCCTAGACCTTGGCCATATTTATGCCTGTCAGTATCATTGTCATTACTATTGCCATCATTATAAATCATCATTACTATAAATCAGCTCAAAGTAGTAGAGGCATTTTGGCCTTCCAATCTCATCTAAACAATGGTGATATAAGACAGTGGTTCAGCGCAGTCTTAGTGCCTCCTAAAAGGTAGCCTGGGGTGACTTCACAACACAGAGTGAACCCAGCAGAATTGCCTTTTACATTTTGGCCGCCGGTGGCGTGCAGACCGATCAACAGACTTGAATGGTGTTGAGTTCCTTAAGAAAATGATCTGATGCGTCCAAGGTTGCCAATTATCAAGACCATCAATTCAGTTCCAAAAGTTGGATACATTTTACTAAATTCGAACGACTTCCTGAATTTATCCCCTTTCTGAATTCCTTTCGTTACAACATTTCTCAGAACCGGACAAGAGAACTCAATAACGTACATTCTCTTTTAGATTAAATTCAGAAGTATTATATCTGGCTTGGTGCCATCCAGATTTCGACCTGTTGGAAAGGAATAATTCCAATATATTGTTACATATTTTTACACCCAGAGATATCTGTAGGAATTCCCTCTAAGTTCCATGTATAAGTGACAGAAAACAATTTAGTTAGTTAGTTTGGAAGTCGGCCAGAGATGGCGCACGGTGTCAGAATCTGGAAGTTGTAGAGAGTTATAGAAAATTACATAATGAGGAGAGAACATTCCAGAGCTCCCATCTTTAGGTATAAAGGAATGAAGAAACTGAATTAGGACAATTTAGTACAGATAGTGAGTTGAGATGCATTAAGAAGAAGTAAGCACAGTAATAAAGTGACTGAAGTAGTGAATTATAGTATCTGGTGGTACATTAATGAAGTAATTATTTGTTGTAATTAGTACTTAAGTTAACAAATTCGTGTTTAGTGTACCCTGGTGTTCTAAATTCCGGATCCATGATACAGGGTGTTTACAAAAGGGGTGCAAACAATGTTCTGCACTTGTTCTCTACAATTATCTCGATATTTTGTAGTACGTACGGCACGATGAGATCTTGGTCGATGCCTAAGCGCAAGCGTGCCCAATGTGCTAATAAAGCACACTAAGAAATACATTGCTTGGTGATATAGGATGACATTGCACAAACGAGACATGCCGAGACATGTTTTAGGATCTCAGAATGTGAATTAGAGCCCCAGACATTTTGGAATAAGACGGTATACCCGGGTATGTATTACTCCGTCTTGACATGTCAATGCAAAACTCTCGGTCTCTGACTTTAAGCCTATCTACTTGAGGAAAGCAAACGTCAAGTTATTAGACTTTCCCTAATCTCGTAGATGTTTATAAAAGACAGAGAGCATGTGCTTGTCCATGTGTCATCTCGGTAGGTTTTCATGTTCTGCCATCGCAGTTTTAGGTTAAGCTTTCTATTTTCCACAGGCCTTAAAGGAATACCTGCTAACATAGGTTTGGTTCGGGGGCGAGTCCTGATAGTCCGAGTAGCTTTTAAGACGGCTCTATATAAGAATGCTCCTTTGTTCTCCTTTTCATGCGTCATAATCATTTGTGTTAGTGAATCGTTACTCCTAAATGTTCGAATAGCAGTATTCAGTTTCATTCTGTCTTACAGACATTCCTAGCTAATAAGGTCTCCCTCTTATCATAATTGTTATTATTATTATACCCGTAGAATATTTATTAGATAGGCTGGTGTATGCGGAAGAGTAGAGGTCCCAAAATGGAACCTTGTGGCATTTCAGATTTTGAAGCTATATTGTCAGAACAACTGTTATCAACCAAGACTATTGTCTATCTTTTAAGTAATTTCCAAACAATTTTTTAGTTAATCCCTCTCTTTCAATAAAGTTGCGAATCAGTTTAATTCTTTACCCGCCCTGTTTAGTTTCAACATGAAATGTATAATAGATTAGACTTCACTATTAGTGGAGTCAAATTAAGCATCAAACGAGATGAATATGGAAATATCTGGCTGCAGCCATTTTATTGTTTTAATTTGTTGTAAGTATAATAATAACAAGTGCTATGAGAAGTTTTGGATCAAATCGGTCCATTACTTCCACCAAAATTTTAACAATTTGTTTTTAACACTGAAATTTTCTGCTGTTTTCCTAATTATCTCCAGTCCTAATAATCGTATCGCAATAATAAAAATACCAAATTGTTCGCAATAAAATTTTAAATAAGACTAAGGCATATGAAACTTTCTGATAAATAATTTGTAATTTGTAAAAGAATAAAAATCACCAAAAATTGCCTTTTTGGCGATTTGAGAAATATAACGTAATAAAGCATCAAGGCCTAGTCTTATTCAAAATTTTGTTGCGGACAACTTGGTATATTTATTTTTGCGATACGATTACTAGGCCAGAGATAATAACGAAAATGGCAGAACATTTCAGTGTTAAAAAATAAATCTTTAAAATTTTACAAGAGGCAATGAACCGATCTAATCCAAAACTGCTCATAGACCAGTCGGAATAGTTTTTTTGTATAAAATGTCGTTTACCCGCAATTTTATTATTTTTTTAAGTATAGTTCTGCCCTGTTAAGCATAGAAGTCGTATCTACATTTTTAATATTTTCAGCTTATGACATCTAGAACTTGATAATAAGTATATCTATTTCCTTTTTAAGACTCAAAGTTTTAGAATCTGATGTACAACATATCATAATATATTAAATTTAATTATTACTAAAAATATCAAGTTCGATGGCATATCAAATTATCTAAACTAGGTAATATCTCAAAATGACGATTTTGTCAGTTACGACTTCTATGCTTAACAGGGCAGAGTTTGGGATGTCCACAAACATATTCCAACTACCCACACACGTGACAGGTGGGGCAACACACTTTAAAAGTATAAAGTAAAAAATTATTTCGAGGTTTCTGGTTCTTGTACACACTAAATCACAATTTTTTTTCATCCTCATCAATAATGCAGTGGGGGTGGTAATGGGGGTGGCTAATGCCAAAAATTTTTTTGAGATCTTAGCTTCTCTTGTATACCGGGTGATTCAGTTTGGTATTCGCCCCTCCGTATCTTTTTTATTTTAACAGAAAGCTACAATAAACCATATATATTTGTAAATCGTTTGCCAAGCTCTATCGAACGACGTCCTTAAATCATATCTTTGATCACATGTGCCAAAATAACGATAGTCAACTTTTTTTTTTCAAATGGTATGCTATACATTTTTTTGCCGATTGTTGTAGAGCTTCTCTTTCTGCATTCAACCATGTGAAAAAAATATACACTTCTATAAGGAAAATTTCGAGAAAATTAATAAAATACGAAAAAATTTCATTTAAAGGTTTTGTTTCTGATTCAACATAGTTAGCCATGGAAACAATTGAATTTTGTCATTGTTAGTAATGTCAAATTGAAAATACTGTTATTTGTGACTGTGTTATTCGTTTCTGTTTTATGTTATGCTTCTAAATAGATTTACACAGTGGTATCTTACACTAATGAAGAAAAATTGGACATGATATTAATTTATGGAGAGTGCGGAAAAAACAGTAAAGCAGCCAAACGTTTATATCAAGATCGCTTTCGAAATAGGCCGGTACATCAGACAAAATGTTTGCAAAATTGGCAAGAAATATGAGCGAAAGTGGAAGTTTTGAGAAAAAAAGATACGTTTTTAAGCCCAGGACCGCACGAGATGAGGAACATACAGTTGCAGTTTTAGCTCGTGTTTTCGTAGACCCGCATATTTCTATTAGTCAGTTAGCGACAGAAACATATTTCATATTCTTCAATTCAAAGAATTCTGAGAGACAATAAACTGCGACCATATAAAATACATTTACATCAGAGCTTGCTTCCAGGAGATTACGAGAGACGTCTAAATTTTGTAGCGTGGTTGGCAGTTGCTCAAGAAATGACTATATTAGATCGCATCATGTGGTCAGATGAATCCCGTTTCCATAATAATGGAATTGTCAATAGACATAACTGCCATTATTGGTCGCAGGATAATCCTCACTGGCTTCGGGAAAATAATTTCCAAAATATCTGGGGAATTAACGTATGGTGTGGAATTCTCAACGGACAAATTATAGGATCAAAGTTTTACGAAGGCACGCTTACTGGAGAAAGATATCTACAGTTTTTAAGAGAAGAGTTGTTAAATTTCATAGAAGACGTTTCATTACATATTAGGCATAACATTATATTACAACAAGATGGGGCACCGCCACATAATGCTATAATTGTAACGAATTACTTGAATGCAGCTTATCCAGGTAGATGGATCGGAAATCGTAGTGAGGGAGTCAAGTGGCCTGCTAGATCACCGGATCTCACACCTTTAGATTTTTTCCTTTGGCTATATCTAAAAGAAAGAGTGTACTTTACACCTCTAAATGATGTCGAAGATCTTAAAAATAGCAGATTAAATGTTGAAATTCTTCAACATATATGTACCCAAGGCGTGATAAACAGAGGACAATTATGTTTAGAAGCGAACGGAGGACTCTTCGAACATATGAAGCAATAAATAATGTTTTTATTTTCTTAATTGTTAGTTAGTTTTCAAGTATTGGTAGTTTTTTATTGGTAATTGTTATTTATTATTAGTTGTTATTTTAATATTATTGTTGAGTGTTATTATCATTAATTAACTAAAGATACGACATTAAATGTTTGTTTATATAAAAATGAATTACATAATTATTTAAAAACAGAACGTAAATATATTTTATTTCAACTGTAAATTGGACATTTAAACATAATTTACATTATACCGATGATATATTTCGTATTAATATTTATTATATTCACTTAAAAAAAAATCAAAATATAAAAAAGTATAATTGTTCTTTCGTCTGTAGCTCTTAAACGAAGAATTTTCTGGGAAAACGTCAAGAATAATAAAATATTCAAAATCAATTTTCTCAACTTTTCTATCTCTTGATATATTTTCGAACAATGCTTCATTTACGAGTTATATTGCAAACAATGCGAAAAATTGCAAAAAATGGACGATTTTTTAATTTTAAAATGTGTTGCTCCACCTGTCGCGCGTGCGGATAGTTGACATATGTTTGTGGACATCCCAAACTATACTTTAAAAATAAAAATTGCGGGTAAACGACATTTCTTAAAATGATCCTTTTTCCATGTATTTCCGACTGGCCTATCAGAGCATTTGTTATTATACATAAAACAATTTAAAGAAAAAAAATTGCCGCAGCCAAACAATTATATTCAAAACTTATTTTGACTCCACTATATAATATATCCAAGAAAGCTGTAAAATAGTGTTATAAGATATTTAGAATATTTTATTTAAATCTAAAAGTATAGTTTAATGCTAGGTATAGATAAGTACATTTATCAACCTTTACATTTACATATATTTTTGAAACCACGGACAGTTATATTCTCTTTCCAAATATGCTTGGATATAATTTACAATTTGTTTCTGTGACTGCTTATAACTAAATTCTTAATAGTCTCTTTGATCTAGCACCTGTTGCAACTTTCTTACATTCGACAATAAATTCTGTATTTTATTGCAAGCAATTTATTTTTAAATATAAATTTAATTGAGTTATTTAAAATGGGAATATATAGTCACTGGTATTTAATACCTATATGGGACTACAAAGTATCCTTCTAAAATTGGTTTAAGGAGAATAAAAATTATAGTAATTAAACCTGAAATTAAATGTCATGCAGGAAGTATAAATTAGTTTTATAATAACATGTGAAGAAAATTGCTAATTGCTAATAACCTAATAACGGTAAATGTTTATTGCATTGACCACTTTTTACAACAATCGATACAATTTACTTTTATATGGCGCATCTCACAAGCACGGCTTTATATATTTTTTACCTTGTGAGGAGGGGGTATATATCAGCATCAGTGAGTATAGTAGATACAAGATGACTCAAATTCATATTCATATCATATGTTAATATATTACGGATTTAATGATATAAGTGTATCCTTTTTCAAACATTTTTTAACGTGTCGTGAACATAGAGTAGTTGTCAACAATAACTCTTCTCAATCGCGCCTTTTAAATAAGAATGTTCCTCAAGGGTCAATACTAGGACTGTTACTTTTTATATTATATACATCAGATATAATTCATTCCATTCATCATTTCAATTATCATCTTTATACTGATAATTCTCAAGTTTATAAGAGTTCGCCAATAATGCAATTAATTTGGATTCAATAAATATTATATCGCAATCTAAAAATCCTAATTTATATATAAACCATACAAGATCTAAATTACTATTATTTGGTAACAATAATTGTAGACTGCAGGTAGCAGAACATATTAATATAAAAAAAAATCGGCAGCTACTGGAAGCGGCTGGAACCTCCCCACCCGGTGAATCTTTGAAGCCGAACAGAGCACTAAACAATATGAACGATCTCACTTAATTATATTTATTAAGTTGAAGTATTTTTTTCATATTAAATAAAAAAAAAAGTCTTGCGTGACCAGTGTGAGGCTGGACGGGGTAGGTCCGGTTTGGTTTGGAGAAAAATAGAAAAGTAGCTCCTGTCTTCTGTAGGCAGGCTTAAAAACTAGGTTAATGTGTCCACTTGGACCTAAAATTAATATAAAAATAAACACAATACTATAAAAACGTTCGTAGGCAAGAGCACTTAATAATTTTGATTGTTCATACGGGAAACAACTAAACGAAAAAACCTGTTCGTTGGTAATGGGATGGATGGCAGGGATGGCCATCTTTGGAAAAAACCATATAACTCTTGGTGGACAGCTTCCCTGCCAGATGTAGCTAGGGTAGTGTTCATGGTGGATCGTTTAAGTTTGAGTTGGTATATTTTGTTTTATCTTTTGGCCTCGACCGATTTTTCACTAAATCGGTCGGGGAAGTGATAGCTTCAAATTTTTGCTTCCAATGTTTCTCTGGGAATTTGGTTTTTGAAAAATGTTTATGTTGGTACAATGCCTTAAATTGTTTTTAGGTTATGTAGTACTATTTTTAGGTTATGTTGCCGGAAGAATTTCCGGCGGGGTGCCGGAAGTAGCGGAAATAGTTATAGTAATAGGAAAAATATAATGTCACTGTCACTTTTAAAGTTTTATTGGAAAGCGTTCCGGTGAGGTTGCTTACACTTGTAGGGCTTGTAAGCGGTTCAGGATGGCCTCTCACACCATCCGTGGGCTTCATAATCGTCGAAAAAACTTGCAATCTCTCGATGCACTTGACACGTAAAAAATACTCAGCATACAGCCTGCACACTTTAACACACCAGCAGAGAACTTATACCACAGATGGACCCGTAGTAGGAATTTTCCTTTGAGTCCCTTTGATATTTTTCTGAAAATTTGACATTTTTCTGAAAAGTGACATTTTTCCGAAAATTTGACATTTTCCTGAATTTTTGACATTTTTCTGAAAAGTGACATTTCTCCGAAAACTTGACATTTTTTCGAAAATTTGACATTTTTCTTCAGTGACTACTCCGAAAATTTGACAATTTTCAAACATTTGACATTTTTCTGAAAGGTGGCATTTCTTCGAAAATTTGACGTTTTTTCGAAAATTTGACATTTTTCCGAAAATTTGACATTTTCCTGAATTTTTTACATTTTTTTTAAAAGTGACATTTCTCCGATAATTTGACATTTTTTCGAGAATTTGACATTTTTCTGAAGTGACTACTCCGAAAATTTGACAATTTTCAAACATTTGACATTTTTCTGAAAGTTGATATTTCTTCGAAAATTTGATGTTTTTTCGAAAATTTGACATTTTTCTGAAAACTGACATTTTCCCGAAAATTTGACATATTTCTGAAAAGTGACATTTCCCTGAAAATTGAACATTTTTCCGAAAATTTGACAGTTTCCTGAATTTTTGACATTTTTCTGAAAAGTGACATTTCTCCCAAAATTTGACATTTTCCCGAAAATTTGACATATTTCTGAAAAGTGACACTTCCCTGAAAATTTAACATTTTTTCCGAAAATTTGACATTTTCCTGAATTTTTGACATTTTTCTGAAAAGTGACATTTCTCCGAAAATTTGACATTTTTCTTAAGTGACTACTCCGAAAATTTGACAATTTTCAAACATTTGACTGACATTTTTCTGAAAGGTGACATTTCTTCGAAAATTTTGCATTTTTCTGAAAACTGACATTTTCCAGAAAATTTGACATATTTCTGAAAAGTGACATTTCCCTGAAAATTTAACATTTTTTCGAAAATTTGACATTTTTCTGAAAAGTGACATTTCTCCGAAAATTTGACGTTTTCCTGAAAATTTGGCATTTTGTAAAAATTTGACATTTTTCTGAAAAGTGACATTTCTCCGAAAATTTGATATTTCTTGGAAATTAAAAAAAAAAAAATTCGTGACGTCTTGTAGAAATATTTTTTTGATATCATCATCAGTTAGCGTATGTTTTTATGAAGTCATCAGTGTATTTTTTATTCACTCGTATTCCATCCATCTACAATATTTCCACCTACGTTTCAAACTTTAATTGGATGTTTCCAATAGTTAAGTCGATATCTGCACCAGTTTCTAAGAATTTTTCTTATTTGTGACGTCATGTGAA
The DNA here is from genome assembly GCA_936432065.2 of Rutpela maculata. Classification (NCBI taxonomy): domain Eukaryota; kingdom Metazoa; phylum Arthropoda; class Insecta; order Coleoptera; family Cerambycidae; genus Rutpela; species Rutpela maculata. The sequence continues at coordinate 20,513,759 of OW386285.2, forward strand.
CGTAGGTGTATTATTAATTCACTTGTATTCCGTCAGTCCACAATTCCACATTTCAAATTTTAATTGGATGTTTCCAATCGTTAAGTCAATATCTGTACCAGTTCGCCTGTTGTAAGAATTTATCTTATTTGTGACGTCATGCAGATGTAGGTGTATTATTAATTCACTTTTATTCCGTCCATTTACAATATTTCCACCTATGTTTCAAATATCAATTCAATAACTCCAACCGTTAAGTCGATATCTGTACCAGTTCGTCTGTTGTAAAAAATTTTCATTTTTGTGACGTCATGTGACGTAGGTGTATTATCGTAATCCGCCCGTCTACAATATTTATACCTACGTTTCAAATTTCAGTTCCATATCTTCAACCATTCCCGAGTTATCAGCTGAAATCACTGAACTCCTCTGTCATTATTAGAATATCACCCTGTACATTGCACTGCTTTGAGGACAAAAAACTATAAATTTCACTTGGCGGAGATAGTATCAAATATAATTTGGGCATATGGGAAAATCGAAATTTTGTGTTGAAACGTATATAGCAGCGAAACCATTAATCCTACAAACATTTTTTGACAAAGCAAATTCATCATCATTTTATTGTCTTTCTAATAGATCTCTACTATTTTTTTGCCAAAATCAATATTTATCTAGATATTCGCAAGAGAAGAGAAAAAAACACGTTTCCTTGGAAAATGTAAATTTTCACTTGTTTCGTTCCTAACGTCCTTATTTTTTGTCTTATGTCAAAAAATAAAAAATAATTTTTTGTAGCATTAAATTCTCTACATATTCGTTAGGGCCAAGTATTTTGGCCTAGGGGCCGCCGTTTAAGAGTTATGGAGGTTTAAAGAGAAAAACTTCGAGATTTTAGACGAATTTCAAAAAAGTCTCCACTTTGGCCGACCGTATCTCGGTAATTTTTGGAGCAGCATAAAAATCCAAAAAAGGACTTTTAGGTAATTCAATTCTCTACAATTTCGTTAGGTCGCAGTTTTTTGCCGTAGGAGTCGCCGTTTAGAAGTTACGAACGATTTAATGAAAAAAGTGCATGACACCGTCATCTTGAAAGGCCCGCCGGACCCAAACGAAAAGTCCCATTAATATTTCGAGTGCGGCAAAACGTTCCTGACATTATGTAGTTTTCCTTAGGGAGTTTTTGTTTTTGAGCTATCTCTCACAGTTTCCGAGTTACAGATGAAAAACCGTTTTCAGAGTTGCGGCATTCGAGGGTAAATGGTCGAAAACACGACATCTAAATTTACTCGTATTTTAAAAAATACGATACCGCGACGGCCGTACTATGTAGCGATGGAAAGAGAAAGACTTGTAGTTGATACGCATCGTAAATTGCATGTCGAAATTCGAAAATTCAGCTCGGCACGAACGAATCAAAAGTGACATTTTTGCAATTTTTCGTTTGACGTTTCTCGATCGTGAATATGTGTTAGAAGAGTGTCCATCTTCCATCTCGTTCCGCCGCAAAAAAAAGGGATAGACAGTCTTTGCGCGTTAATAACTAATTAACCGTAGATAATTAGTCGGTCGGAATATCGCGTTGAGATGTAGAATTTCACTCTCGTCAGATCAGTACAGTTCCGATTCCGTCAATAGTCTCTAAAAAAAGCCTTTGCGGCTGCAAATTTGCAAAGAGTAAGGGGTCCCTGTATTATTTTGTGGTATAGGCGTCTGAAAATAAGGAGTACGCCACCTGGTGGTCTATAGTCAAACTAATTGTGGGCTTTTCTGTCATTGTCTCTTTAGTGTACGATGATATCAACAATAAGTAAATGATAAACTGAGATGCTAAGTTATTAAAAATATGATAGCGTTTAAAGGGGCTACAATTTGCTGGAGCCAACCTAGTCGGTATCCTTTGTAGATTGCAGGGACAACTCCTGAAAGTTGAGTTGGCACGAGAATGTTCAAAGCATACCCTCTATGATGTAAACATTAAAAACCTGGCATTAGTAGCTTTAAGCGAAGCCTTAAAAAATGTTTGTTGAATAAACAATAAAAATTATTAATTATAATTAATTTTTTATACAGTGTGTGTTATTTAATACTGCAACACCCCATTATTTTTGAACGCGTTATACGGTTTTAATTTTTTTGGGGTGTAGTACTCTATGAGCTTCATTTGGCTGTTTTGAAAAATTTGTAATTATCTATTTTCAAGTTCTACTAAACTCCTCTAAATAGGTCGAAATTTCGAGATCGACTATTAGGCAATTTTTTATCGGCAAATTGGATAGCGTATTAGATTCGCAGTTATCTCAAATACCCCTTGACAAAATTTTATACCTCATATGGGGTGTTTGTTATTCAATAGGTAGCTAAATTTTAAAACTTCACACTTTTCGACTGGCCCTGCGTAAAAGTCGGTTAGGTTTACTAAAAAGGTAAAGTAGTCATTCGACTTAAGGAGCATCAAGCACTAAATGAGGAAGAAAAAGAAAAGTTTTAGGTACACCAGCAGATTTATAGTACCGGCAAAAGATATTCTAGAGGGACATTCGTCGAAAAACTTGCCGACCAAGCAGCCAAAGCCGATAAAAGCGACCGACAAGGCTACCGCTATTCACCGCGCTACTTCATTCCATTATATGTATTTCCTCAACTATACGGGGTGGGCCAAATTATGGCAGATAGACAAAAACAAATATAGGTGTCCCGACTTCGATTTTCGAGAAACAAACAATGGTACAAACCGCGATCGTCTATCTTTTTCAACTACCGAGCGACAGTGCGTGTTTGTAAAATTTTTGGATCTATCTCTCAATTACCAAGTATCGAATCGACAATACTTACTGGTTTTCTACCTAAAATGAATCTGTAAGGTCGCCGCAGTAAGCAAGCAATGCAAGCAAGCATATTCATAAATGCAAGGAAAAATTTTAAATCCCCTGCAATAGAGTTGGAAGGAAACAAAAAATTGATTGATGCCGATTCCCACCGCACACTTGGTTCGAACGGATTGCTTGTGGATATTTGGAAGGCTGCCGTGGAATCTGTGGCTGCAGGAAGTTGGGTATTTACCTCCATTTTTGCAAAGATTGCACAGGAGTCAACTACGAAAACGCAAGTTACTGCAATCTATAATGTAATAATCATATCAATGTTTTCAGTATTTTCAGTATGCTTAATGTTAAACTTACTAAAGTATGCTTAAAGCGTGAAGCTTAAACGTACTAAAGTGAGCTTATCATTAGAGGTAAGTACTGAAAATAATTAATTGATTATTATATTTTAGTTATTTCATTTTTACAAATATTGAGAATTAGACGAGTTGGTCAACATGTGCAGTGACTTTTTACTACTTTTAGTGATAGTGATAGTTTTCGTCATGACACTTTTTACCAAACTTTTTACCAAACTTTCTAATGTGAAATAGGTCAATTAAAAAATTGAGGTTGAGATTGATTTGCACTCTAAATCATCAACATCATCATAAAAAGAATCTTTATTGTTCTGAGGATTGTCTTCAGTTGAACTTTCAGATGGACCTACGAATTTGGTATCTTTATCAATAATTAGTTTTTGGTTTTTGGGTTGTATTTAATATCTACTTCAGATCCACAAGTTCTCTTAGACTTGTCTGTCGAGCGTCTGTTCTAGTACTCGGTACTCGTTACCATGAACAGCAGAAGTACTGAGTGCTCAATAATGTAAAGTATCTAGTACTGAGTATCTTTAAAATAGATTTACCCATAACTACATGGTACTGAGTACTTTGGGTACCCACACATTGTCCAAGTTTTATTTATTATACTCTTCGCAAATACGAAAACGAAGAGTATATTGCCTTTGATCGGTACATTTCTAAAATCGTAAATATCGCTCGCAGACAAAAAATTTTCATATCATTGTGTTAGTGAATTCTGAACAACTTTTAAAATGTCCGTCCGTCACGTTTCTTGTAAGCACGATAACTCAAGAAAGAAAATTCGGATTGTACTGAAATTTGGACAGTAAATTAGAGGAAGAACCCTATTGTTTTTGAACAAAATCGATCGGTAAATAAAAATGTTATTAATGATTTAAATTTGAAACAGAAATTTATTCGATTTTTATGTTTTGTAATTCAATGGAAATCTGAAATGATATTTCATTTTAATATCTAAATATTTATACATTTTACAAATATACATTTCATAATGTAATATACAACCGGGAAAATATGATTTTAACTCGTGTCTTATAATGTAAAAATATACATTTTTTTACCTGCAAGGTGGTGCTGCATTTCTTACACTTTTGACTCGGAATCCAAGGGTCCCGGATTCGAAACCCAAATAGGGTATGGTATAGTTTTTTTTTATTTTTACTTTATTTTACTCTGAGTCTTTTACCAACTAAGTTCGTACTATAAAATTAAAAATGTGTAAAACTAACATTATTTCCAAAAACTGCGAAGAGTATCCTATAGAATGTGTAACAATTATATAAATAGTTCAGTGAACTGGCGAAGAGTACGTTTTTAGCTTGTTTTTTTTAAATTTAGGTCATTCTAAATTTATTAGCAAACATCTATATCACTTACCTCCTTCAAATAGTTGCAGATCACTGATGAATCAACTTGCAAATATCTGTAGACAGAATTCAACTTGTATTTTAGTGTTTCAACACTCACTCGGACGGCAGTTAATTATCGGGCACCCTGTATGATAAGGAAAATACAAAGTGGTCTCAGTGGAGAAATCATCAATTACTAATGCAAATTCGTTAATGATCGTGCATCGGTCGCTTTGCTATTGTAAATAATAGGATACACTGTTCCCATCTTTAAATTCAATTATAGATGATAGATTGCGTAACAGTCAAATAATCAGAAGTGGATGAGAGGATAATTGGAGGATAAGTCGATGATACAATAAAGCAGTAGCGATTGCATATAATTTCAATGTGAGTGGTCACGGATACGTGTTTCATGCACTGACTGTATAAACAGGTAACTTTTTCGCCCGCCCACTTCACAATTGATACCATCTTTACTCGATTTAGTATCTCCCACGATACCCCTTTTTGCTTCATTTCTATTTTCAAATTTACATGCACTTTTATGCGGTTAAAAGTTTTACCATTCATCAACTCGCGCATGTAGATTCGATAGATTGCACAAAAGCATTATAGTGAAACAAGATAAGAGCTTGAAATTCGAATAGTTCATAAGGCGAAATTCGTGACGTGACGCCGAAAGTTTATTTAATTTTTTAAAATAAATGCTGTGACCTTGTCGCACAAATTAATTTATTTTTTATTTTATTTCACTTTGCATCATGCGGCGGTACTTAAACCAATAAATAATTAAAAGGTGGCATACCACTATTATATGTACAAAGTATAATTAGCTGCATGTCATTAAAAAACTGGTAGTGGGGAGCAATCAGACAAATGAAAAATATCTAAAGCCCAGAGTTTTGGAAATAAAGAATAAAACAAAATTTATACGGGGTGCCTCAAGGATCCATCCTTGGACCTCTGATTTTTATTTTATACGTCGTAGTGAAAAATTTGAAAGCTCATGAAATTCTCTACAACTTTCGTTTTATATATTTTTTTCGAATTCGCAACCGTTTTCGAGCTACACGCTCCGGAAAAGTGAAAATGTTCGAAAAACAGATTTTTACCTGAAAAATAGGAAATTGTATTTTAAAGATGATAAAAAAAGTAGGACCTCCGGTGCTTGTAATTGGCACCAGGGTGTCTCCTACATGTTTCCACCCCCACTCTTGAGGGGGCAGCTCATTCCCGAGTCACTGCTTCAATTGGTGGTAGGTGCGCCGGGAATGCTGTTTAGCTGCGCTCTTAGCTGGTGGGAGGGAGCTGATGGGAGGGAGCCGATGTCAAGCTTTATATTGCCACTGACCTCATGAACAACTGGAAGCGGTACTGGTTGAGGAGGGTCTGTCTTGCTGGTGCCCCATACCATTTGAGGAAGCAAATCTTCCCAGCCTCTTCAACTTCGCCTTGAGTAAAGGAGGGGTTGTAAATGATCACTGCCACTTCCTTGATGATCTCTGACTTAAGTATAATTTTGAGAAGCCCACCTTGCTTTTCCTTAAAGTTGAAGAAGTAAAAAAATCTGTTTTTCGAAAATTTTCACTTTTCCGGAGCGTGTAGCTCGAAAACGGTTGCGAAAAATGTATAAAATGAAAGTTGTAGAGAATTTCATGAGCGTTCATTTTGTATCAGAAAATTTTTCCCTACGACGCACCATTTTAGAAATATAAGCGAAGAAACCAAAAGTGGTACTTTCTTTATGCCCCCCCCCCTCCTAGACGTCAGGACTTTCAGTATGTTCACTCCCTAAACACCCTGAACAACTTTCTAAAGTAATCGCTTAGGTCCCTGCTCACGCATTGTACACCACCCTTTAGGTCATTCGTTGACTGGACTAATTACACAGGCCCACAAAAAAAAAAAAGTTGTCTGCGCCGCGGTATTGACCATACCTATCCCTTGTATTTTGACCCGCTGAACACGAATCTGACCTTAGTTTTTCCCCTATACGTCAGGTTTTTTTTTTAAACGGAAAAGTCTAATATTTATATATTTATTTGCTATTAAAAGAAAAACCTGACGTGCTGGTGAAAAACTAAGATCAGATTCGTGTTCAGCGGCTTAAAATACAAGGGATAGATGTGGTCAGTACCCCCGCGCAGATGACTTTTTTTTGTCGGATTGCGCCACACTGAGTGTGGCACTGTGGCAACCAAAAAAAGTGGTCTGCGCGGGGGTACTGAACACACCTATCCCTTGTATTTTGAGCCGCTGAACACGAATATGACCTTAGTTTTTCCCCTACACGTCCGGTTTTTTTTTAACAGCAAAAAAAGTCGTGTTGAATCGTGATATTTATATATTTATTTGCTGTTTAAAAAAAAACCTGACGTATAGGGGAAAAATTAAGGTCAGATTCGTGTTCAGCGGCACAAAATACAAGGGATAGGTATGGTCAGTACCCCGGCGCAGACAACTTTTTTTTTTGTGGGCCTGTGTTATGTTTACAGAATAGTGATATAATAGTCTTTTTAGAGAATAGATATTAAGAAATAAAACGGTATAAAATTTATGAATTTATAATAAATCATGACGGAGATATAAGCGATAACTAAAAGGCTTGCAAAATGGATGTTCAAGGCGGTGGGAGTGGAAGCGCAACGGGGAGGGGTGGGGATTTCTGAGGAAATACTGCTCTAATTGGGTCCTAACAAATGGCAAAAATTCAGCTTGCCTCTAATTTCTTCCGACAAAAAAACCTTCATTGCCTGCGCTATATAATACAAGTATGAGACACTAAATTAAATAATATAGTTCCATCAACGATAAATACTGGAATATCTCGTTCAATCGCAATATCTTTAAGTTTTAGCAATTTTTTTAAATTTCAACCCGATAAATAGGAAATAGTTGCCCTAAAATGTCAATACCTAGGAATAAAAACTATAGACTACAATGTCGAAACTAAGCTAAGCGTCTTACGTGCAAATGCATTAGCAACTATTCATGTGACAACACCTTTTAACGTTTTTTATGGCTAAAATAAACTATAAAACAAAGTATGCTTTTATTGACTGTAACCCTTTTACTACCAAAGTTTTATCTAATTCACATGTATAAACGTGCATGATATATGCAAGGCCTCAAATGCTTCCGGCCAGATGTGTAAGTGATGCGTTTATAGGTGACAATAATGGTTTATAAAATTTCCTTTATGTTAACTCTAATAGGTACGTGCGTCAAGGTAACAGTTTTAAGATTAAACTTATAATAGGGTATATAAAACGAATGTTTCATGTGCATAAGTATTCTCTATGTAAAGGATTGTGTATGCAAAGGTACTAGTAAACGCAGTTTATTTTCAAATGGAGCTGCAGAAAATCATTACCGATTCTATGCATTTAATCTGTAAGTAATGTCCGTGTAGGCACATTTTATAAGAATATTAACCTTGGCTTAAGACCCCTCACGGGCTCGAGGGTTTCTGTATATAATGAGGAAGTGAATCCGTGGGACCTATAGTCCACTACCAAGTTGGAAAGTCCAGTCGACATAAATCGGGTAAACATGCGTATATCAATTAAATTAACAATTAGTTCAGTAGTCCTAGCCTGAAGGACATATGCCTCTATTTTAACAGATTTAAATAAACAAAATTAAAAAGTAGCAAGTTCTCAATGCAATTCCTGTTTAGTGCCTGTAGCAGTGGGCTAAACCGCGGTTGAGTGAGACAACACGGCTAATCGCTATTATCTCCCTGAGTTCGAATCTCAGATGCGGCGGATGGCGATGTTGCTGGGAAGGGTTGTGATATTGTCTGTGTGTGGGTGTCTCGGTTGAGTGAAGGAATAGCTAATGCTAAACTCGACCAGGGGCGTTGAGTGAAGAGTAGGACTGTTCACTCAACGCCAGGAGTTAATATAAATAAGATATATCACTCTGGATTAGTTTAAGTAATTTCTATGAAATTTTTCGCAAACTCTAGGTTATTACTCGGCGGTGATCCCATCACAATGCCAAGCTACGTGTAGCGTAAGGTGAGCAAAAATTGGAAATAAGTTTTCTATCAGCAAATTTGGCAAATGCGCTGCTGGTGATAATAAAAAACGATTTATAGTAACAATATTTTTTTACAAATCATAGAGGTGCTCGGTGGTGATCCCATTGTAAGCCTGTCGGCCCATTGTACATTCGCGACATGTATGATCACCTAGAAAAGACCAGTGCTCTCCACAAAAGGCAGCAGTCTATTCCATGGTAGATACCGTAGCTCCTATGGCTGCAAAAATTGTTTTTCGAAATCTTAAACCTTGACGCCCCTAGCTGCGTGCAAATGAAAAGGATATGAGTAATGGTTTCATCTTCAACAACACAGATCCGACAAATAGCACCATCTCTCAACCTCATTGTTGATGTTTGTTTGGAGGATAGTGTCCTGTTATTAGGCCTACTATCCGTCTCATTTTTTTCCTCTGTCGAGTCCAAGTAACCACTTTATGGTAAAAACAGTTGAAGGCACCTGTATATGGAGCATTGACTGCCTCATTCCGGAGACTTGAGCCCAATAGTTGTTGAACTGTGCCGCGGGTCAGTCTTGTAATTCTGATTAAATCAGATCTCTTGGCAGACCAAAGGCTGGCACATGACAAACGGTCTGCTTCTTGGTTTCCCTCCATATCACTGTGCCCGAGCACTCATATGAGTTTCATTGAGTTGTGTTCGCACAGCTCAGTCAAAATGTTTCGACATTCAGCACCAACTAAGTGGTTACATTGTTTGATGCAAAAGCCTTCAAAGCTGCCTGGGTGTCGCTGCATATATAAATATGTTTGTCCACGAAACCTCTTCTGAGATTTTCGCTTGCGCACACTAGAATGGCATACTTCTGCTTGGAATACATTCGGATATGGATACCTTCCCAGTGGTACAAAAAATAATACAGTAAAAATAGGCCCAAAAATGACATGAACAAGGAAAGAAGTTGACTCACTTTGAAACTTGGCATAAATGTTCATTTGCCATCAAAGAACACATAGAAAAGCTTACCATCGAACCTCATACAAGGGGTTTTTTATGTGTATGAGAAGGAGGGACACAACGATTTTTTGTAAATGACTAAAAATATTTAACAATTCTGAAAAAATGTTTGGAATAAATGCTGCGAAAATTACGTTTTGGTTTTTATTCATCTCTCCATAAAACCTTTCCGAGGTATAAATTTTTTAAGTTTCTAAAGTGGTTTCTAAATAATATACTAATGTATATTAACCATTTTCCGTAACGCCTTTCTTTACCAGTTTCAATTGCTGCAATTCCAGAGGTAAGTTTTTCATCAATTGAAATAGATTTTTCACAAAAAAAATACATAGTTTTCCTCTGTCGTTCTCTCCATTTTTCTCTCCAATTTTTATTGATTACACCACCTGTGGACCAGACCAGTGTATCCATGTATTTGGATCCGCTGAAATCGAATCCGAAGTCAGAATTCTCGTTTTTCACCCTTAACCCCCAAAAAAACACCCTCAAAACAAAACAAAAAGTGGTCTGACTGCGGACCAGACCAGTGTATCCTTATAGACTGAGAGCTGGCTCCCATCTGATCTAACCAGAGAGATCTAATTCTGTTTAATATTACAATTTCGAGTATTGTCCGCATGAAATGGAAATCCGGCGGTCTGGCACTCCAAAACGGTCGGACATTAAAGTGGGATTTCGAAAAAAATACTGCAATTTAACCGGGAAGATTTATTTTTGTTTTAGAGTTTACTTGTTAGATTACTACCTTCTAAATTAATTTTAACTGGTCTGCCACTCGAAATCGGTCGTAAAATGGCGGCCAGATCAACTTACAGTTTAAAAAAATTGATGTCAATTTAACCGAAAGTATCTAGTTTTAATTTTTCAACCAAATTACAGGTCAGTGCGTGGCTTTTACGAATTGCTCGGTCTGGCAGTAAAAAAACAGCCGGATCCAAGATGCCAGATCGGTTTTTGTAAGGTAGCAAAGCTTGTTAGTCGTCGATTACGAGCTACATTATTTTTCGGTTGACGGTATATTAAAAAATTGATGGAAATGTAATTTTATTGTATGAAAAGAATTATAAGTTTTTCGTCAACATTAGTTTTGACATTTAATTAAAAGACAGCTTGAATTTCACACTCATAGATTTGTCAGTGATGCTATAAAATCCAATTATTTTTGTAATATTTTCGGTTCTTTACCACGTCACGAGTATTTTCATTATTCATCGTCTTCGTCCCCGTCATCTTCCGAAGGGACATCGGAATCGGTATCTTCGTCGTCTAAAAAGAGTTAAAAATTAGGTAATTATTACTATATTGAATTCAACATACCTGAAGCCTCTGCAATTGCGTCGATAACAATAGGTGGAGCAACGTCTCCATCAAACCACACAGGTTCGTATATCAAAGAAGGACCTATCTTCCAGCCATAGTCTTCGGGATTTAATGGCTGCATTGGGTCCTGTTTTTCGGCGTTCATCCATATATATGTTTGAAACATACTTCTTTTCACATGCAGCAGCAGTGATGATTGGCACGGGGGAATTGATAGGGAATCAAATGTGGCGAAGCTCTAATAAAAGGCTCATTCATTTTTCTGGGCTTGTAAACCATCTCAAATTTTCTGTACCTTGCCTCATTAACTGTTGGATACCTAGGGAGATTGTACATGAAGCAAATTTCTCCGCCGTAGTTATGGGAACAGAATCTTCCGGATTTTGGTAAAATGTTTGAAAATATTTTTGAAATTCGGAGCTCTTTTCCATTTGTTTAAAAGGAGTAACTTTACCCTTTTTATAGAAGCAAGATGTTGTGTCACATCCTGTGAAGGCAAGACATACATCAGGACCGAGTTCGACGAACAATTTCCCTACGTCTAAATGACGAAGTGAGTTGTTATAAAATCCAACCTCCATCAAAATTTTGGATTCAGCATTAATTTTATGGAAATTACCCAATAAAATAACAAGTACGTCGGTGTCATTGCATCGCACTACAATATTATTTATTTAGAGACTGGAATTTAGATATTACATACAATATTCTCGTGGGGTTCACTCGTCACTGCTTCGATAAATAAAACAAATGAAAGTTGTTTGGTAGGTATTTATTTTACTGAGCAGGTACAAAATTATGTTTACAAAATTATTCGACCTTAGCCCATATTAAAGTTTGATACATTTATGTTAAATGAGAACATATTTTGAGTTCGGGTTGTTCCACCAGATTGCAAAGTTTTGGCAGTGACAAACAATATTACATTTTTCTACAACCCGCCCTCCCCTACATTGTTTTGTACGTAGCCAGAGAGTCGTACGTTATTCGTCGTTCAATGAAATGCAGCGTTGCAAGAAATTTGATCTGGCACCCAGTATCCGGCTGCTTTTGATTGCCATACTTAACAATTCATGAAAGCCATTCAGTGAGCTGCAATTTGGTTCGAAAATAAACATTAGATACTTTCGGTTAAATTGACTTCAATTTTGTTCAACTTTGGATTGGTCTGGCGGCAATTTTGCGATCGATTTCGAATGGCAGACCAGCTCGAATTTATTCAGGAGGTATAAATCTAACAAGTAAACTTTGAAAAAAAAAATAGATCTTCCCGGTTAAATTGAAGTACATTTTTTCGAAATTAACAACGCCGCCAGTTTAACGTCCGGCCGCTTTGGACTGCCAGACTGTCAGATTTCTATTTCATGCTAGCCCCAGACTTGATTAGTATACGTAACTGTATTAGATCTTTCCGGTTATATCGCTACCTCTTGGACTATTACCAAACACATAAGGATACATTGGCATGGTCCGCCGGACAGATCATTTGACAGAATCATTTTGAAAAACGAGCCAATCTGACAATTCTGACTTCGGATTCGGTTTCAGCGGGCCCAAATACTTAAGCATACACTGATTTGATCCATAGGCCAGAACACTTTTTTTGTTTTGTCGGTGATTTTTGGAGTTAGGTTCAAAAACGAGCTCTCTGACAATTCTGACTTTGGATTCGGTTTCAGAGGGTCCAAATACCCAAGAATTCACTGCTATGGTCCGCAGGCCAGACCACTTTTTGGGGGCGTGTCTTTTTGGGGTTAGGGGTGAAAAACGAGCCATACCACTTATTTTCTGTGTAGCTGTGTTATATTTTGAAATTTAAATATACGCAAACACACTGAGACACAATAAATCCATTATTTTTGTACAAAAATTTGGTATTTATGTATAGGAAAACATATAAACACTTGTAAAATACATTAGAAATCAGAAAGTTGTAGAACGACATGTGAAAACAATTAATTGTCAGTCAATTTGAAGGGAGGCCAAACTTACCTATAAAAATATGCGGTGTCCTTTATACAACAATTGCAAGACAATTTACACGCAAACCACCTAAGTTCTTGCTGTATCGACAGTGCCTGGAAAATAATTGCAGGGATAACTTACATTGCAATGCCGCGTAGAAATTTAGTTTTGCATAACACTGGATAAAATATAGACAAAAAATATTTAGCTATTTATTGATTGGACATCGCCACATAAACACCACTCATATTATTATCAGGTGTCCAAAGGATATTATTATAGGTTATTTATGATCATGTATCGATGACTTAGGAAATTATGTGTCATACTGCCCGCTGGGGTCGTGGTCGTATAATATTCCTTCTTTTTCTCCATGCCAGTAATAAACTTGATTCTATGCATAATGTGGGATGAACAAAGGAATCAATAATATTTCAGCTTTAATAAGAAAAGCCGAGTTTATACATGCGTGATAATTTAATAGATTTGCTTGTATTTCAATTAAGGGATCTTCGCCGGGAAATAATGGTTGCATTCTTGAGAGTATCTTTTGCAGTTACTATTCTCAAATGCATTGATGCGCGATGAAAACGATTGGGTTGGATGTGCATGTTAGTGGAGTTGCTTAACTATTTTTTAAATAAAAATCGTCCACTTTGTGATGGTAACATGAAAATTGAATAAAATGAGATATAGTGCCCCTAACTTTTTTACTTTTTGTCATGTTAAAAAAATGGCGCTCAAATGTAGTTTTTTGTAATTATTTGACATCAAAATATTTGTGATTTACAAATTATAAAGGATACAGTTTTCTAGAAAATAAATTAACCCTTTCGAGCCGAACGAAGTATGTATCCGACGTGCGCTAAATTGGCCTACAGCCGGGTGTCGGATATATACGCCAGAGGTTCTCGTGATTCCGTGACGGCTAACGTTTATGTCCGGGACTTATTTTAAATTTACATTGCCCCTAGGACGAACGTCGAGGATATCCGACAGTGAAAACTTGATTCGCAGCCGAACGTCGAGGATATCTGGCGGTAAAATCTTGATTCACAGCCGAACGTCGGAAATACTCGACAGTAGATGAGCAACCAACTATTTGTGTATCGTCGGATATATCCGACGTACGTCACTGAACCATTGTAAATATCGCCGTCTCGGAGGCAATTTGTTACCAGACTACGGTCTGCTCGAAAGGGTTAATAGTTTAAAAAACTAAAAAAAAAACACGCTCTTAAACATACATACATATATTTTTTTAATTACTATGAAAAGCCCTACTTGAAAGCTTTACTTCTTTAGTGAAACATTTACAAGCGCCCCAAAGCATTTTATGTTCAGAAAATTAAATCAATAGTACGAAACAAATTATTGAAATAATGTAAATATCAAACTATACTTATTGCATCAGATTTTTTATTATAAGATTTAATTATTGACCTAGATTCAATTCTAGCCCGAATAAATTCATCTCGTTGCTCTTCGCACACTGCTTCGAAGGCTTCAGTAACTAAGCGAACGCATCGCTCTACGGCTTGCGTATGGCAAAATATTTAAACTGCAGTAGATGTGCAATGCAGTCTGTTTTCACATGATCTTTCAATAGCTGTAGTTCATATCATTAGTTTTTATTCCAGTCAATTAAATCTACGTAATCAGATGAGTTTGAGAAGCAGAAGGGTAGCAACTGTCCTGACACTTGCTCCTCTTCTGCTGCTGAAACTCATCTGATTACGTAGATTTAATTTACTGGAATAGAAACGAACGGTATGAGCCACCAAGGCATTGTGATATTTCTAATTCATCAGAATCTGAAGGCGAAGATATGGCGGCATTTTTTTGTTGTTCACTTCGTTGTCTTCATCTGGGATACTAAGTTTTTTCTTCATACATTCATCTTCAAATTGCTTCCGCTTCTCTCTCAGTTGCAACTGTTTAATGCCTTTACAATCAATATTTCCACTCATCATTTTCCGTTCAGTTCGTTGATCAGTTATAAATTCTCTTTCTTGAATAGGAATCCTTCTACCTTTAGAGCAAAGAGACAAATTCACTTACACGCAGCTATATCAAATATTTTTCTGGTTCTTTGATAAAAGCTGCTATTTTTTCTTTGTAGCCGCCGCAGCTAGATCGTTTCTTATAGTGCTTGAGTAAACCTCGGTACTTGTCATGGTACTTTTTTATCCTATCGACGATTTGCTGCATAACCAACCTGACAGTTATAGTAAACTGGTATGTTGCCTATCAGAAAGTTGATTATTTTCAGTACCTATTATGCTGTGTTGGTTGTCATTTAGGTACAGATGTTTTCTAAAATGATCCAATTTTCAAGTTTCATGGGGCATGTGTTAACTTTGTTCAAATTCATTTTATTTTTTATATTCTCAAAAAGGACATTGATCTGCAAATTTTCCACACCCAGGCTTTCATATATATAATTTGATTTTTTTTTTGGTGCACCCTAAGTCGTGCACCTCCCCCCCCCTCCCCGATCCTTGAATACAATGTTTGTCATACATTGAAATTCATATATCGGTAAATCATTTAGATGAAATAACTTTGACAATTATTGTAAGGCGTACAATATAACTTTATATTATTAACATAACAAAAAATAAAATAAACTTAAAAAAATTAATAATAGTACTAATAGAACGCGACTCAGTCAGCGCCTTTAAGGGAAAAGGAAAGATAAATGTTACTTTCTCCCAAATATACCAAATATATCCGAACATTTCAAGATTTGAGGAGCAGCTGGAATATTGATGATAAATTAGTCGCACCATTAGAGGAGTTTACATGTGCCATACTGCTCTACTAAGCAAGAAGGTCGTAACTGACATTTTGTTGCTTTTGAGATAATCGCATTTTTTTTTTACAATGCCATCTACATTTTTAATGGGAAATTCATAATCTTCTGAATGAGAGCTTGTTTTATTAGAACAATTTTTATTGTTTAAGTTTCTCTTTGAAATATTAAATATTTTTCAAAAAAATGCAGATACGACATTTTTTAAGAAAACAATTTAAAAAATACAATAAATAAAAGTCGTAAGTGAATAAAAAAGTATATTTCTGAAAAATATTACATAAAAAATTGCTCTGATTAAGTTAAAAGAATGTTATTTATTAAAGAGTCAGTCGTTAAGGAGTTCATGCATTAATATCATCGTGAATACTTTCCTCCTGGTCGTCATTAGCAACTGAGAAATTTTTCCAGAAGTATTAAAATTATTTTTTAAGTAAGTCAGCAAGATATAATTATTGCTATCATAACAATCTGACAAATTTTCTGGAACATAATCCTTGTCTGCTACTGAATTATCGCTATCAGTCAGCATATTTACCATTCCAACATTAAACTCCATTCCTTTATTCCGATGCATTGAACATGATGAAGTGAAAATATCTTCAACATCATAAAATACACTTTTTTCGGGAACACACTGAATCGTCAGATGTAAACAATCCCACATAACTTCAAATTAATAGTCGTAACTGAACATTTTTATTTTGTATTGCCAAGCTAATTTGTCGTATCTAACAGAGCCACCATATAGATATCACATTTATGCTTGGTAATATCAGATAGGACAATTTCGCTTAATGAAATCAGTATTCTTTGCAGATATGACAAATTTTAAATGTTACCAGAAGTTGCTTGAATGGCTGTAGATACTACAAATGCCAATAACTCAATTTTCATGAAAATGTCAGTTACGACCTTCTTGCTTAGCACGGTAGCATGTATGGATCAAAGAAATGCGCTACCGTGAACGAGCTTTGCCTAATTGCCATTAGACAGAAATGTGGTGACAAAGATTTGTCTTTATCAATTGACACTAAAGTTGATCTTTCTTCGATTTTACCATGAAGAGATTGTCTTATCAAGCATATAATACGTATTTGGCAATTAGCCGATGAAGGCATTCACAATATTTCGAAGCCTTGGATTGATTGTAGATGGCAAGAAAATGGAGAACCTCTTTGGTGTTCAGCAGATAAAATACTGCCTCAATCGCTTACTGAAATTCTTCAGGACATGATTCCAAATCAACTCATAATAGACGAAAGTGAGGATGATAACGAAATCATAAATGAAGCAATAGAGGAAGAAGACTTGACTATCGGGACTATTTTTTTCATAAAATGACGTAAGAAATCACAACCTGAAATATTCGTCATTAATTATTTTAGGACATACGTCCAGTAAGCAAAGTGCTCTTAATATTTTTTGTCTCTGAAATTTGACACAGAGTAGCTGTAGATCACCATGCAGAGAATACTTAACGTTAGATCTCACAGCGCGCGAATGTCATTAAAATCATGAGAACTATTACAAATTTTAGTGTTTAAAATACTCATTGGTAATTGTATTTAAATGAGAAATGTTATTAAAGTTACTCCAAGGT
The DNA here is from genome assembly GCA_936432065.2 of Rutpela maculata. Taxonomy (NCBI): domain Eukaryota; kingdom Metazoa; phylum Arthropoda; class Insecta; order Coleoptera; family Cerambycidae; genus Rutpela; species Rutpela maculata. Next base: position 20,531,005 of record OW386285.2, read on the forward strand.
CATGTCATGTATGAATACAATTATTTAATAAGAAATGAATGTATATGAGTTTAAGTTCATGGGATACAGGAGATTGCACTTTTGTATTTTTAATTACAATAATTAATACTTGTTATATCATTCATTTATATTGGCAACAGTATTGAGGTCACTAATAATATTAGTGGAAACCAAATGAAATCAAATCAATAGACTAAATTTTGGCGATTACAGAAAAACACAAGGAGGAATATAGAATAGAAGATGGGTATGGAGAAAGAACGTGGCAGTCCATATACATCATTCATAAACAAGGCGTCGTATGGAAAAAAGTGGCAGCTTATATGAAAGAAACATAGCAGTATATATAAAAAAAAATGGCGTCATGTAGGAAAAAAAATTTCACTAATGCGTATTTTATGGAAATTACTTTCATATTCAATCGTTTTCTCGGTAACAATTTCTTAAAATTTATATGCAATCACAATAAATAATGGAAGAATGTTTAAAACTTATCGCAACTATTTTAAGAAATTTGTAATTTGTCTTGGTAGTTATTGCAAGGAAATATCGTTGAAAACATCCAAAGGAAATTAATGGAAAGTGAATAATTGGAACTTAGATTTTAATTGGTTAGTAAGTTTATATATTAAACCCATATTGCAGGAAGGAAAATTTTGCGGATAATTACACTAATTAATAATTAGAATATAATTTACTAAGTCATAAAATAATCAATTAGGGAATATTCATAAATTGCTTAATTAATAACTAGCAACTAATAATCTGAACTGGTTTAAGCAACTAAATATACAGGGTGTTGTACATTTCTACTCTGTAATATAGTGATTTACACAGTGAAGTAAAGATCATAGATAATTTCTCTCCGCAATTTCACGTTTCAGATTATACAGGGTGTCTCACCGGGAACTGAATCGATAGATATAGAGAAAAGTACGCATCAGAAATATTTGAAAATTTTGGGAGTTACCAAAGTCAGTGTGGCCAATCCAACTAAAATAATTACAAGCAGCTGGCACCGCTCATACCGGAAGTCGATACCAACTTGCTTATTTTAAATGAAACACCCTATATATTTCAGGGTTTTCGAAAAGAGCGTAAAATTCTGAGTCAAAAACATGTAGGATACTCTATGCCTAAATCCATCCGTTTCAGAGATATTTGACATTTTATAGAAAATTTGACAGGTGCAACGGTTTGCAAGAACCGTTATAACTTTCTTCGTGTAAAAGATCCTCATTTGCTTCTTGGTACATAAAAAAAACACAAGGAGAACTACGTTCTACAACTGAAATAAATTCAATAATATCATACCGAGTGTTCCGTTTTTCGCGTTACATTTTGTCAACTTCAAACCGCGAAAACTTGTTTAGGTCAAATGGAACACCCTGTATTTTTTTACGTCAAGTTGTGTAAAATTAAATTCCATTTTTTCTGATTTAGCATTGTGGGGTTAAAGTTTTCAACTTTTTGAAATATTTGCGATTTTATTAGAAATTCATGAATTGTTGTAATCATTTCATCAAAATAGCCATGATTAGAAACAATCAGTCATTATCTTATGTCAAAAAATGCCAGCATGTTTAAATTACACCCACGAAGACTTTTTAAATTTGTTTATTATTTATGGAGAATGTGATAAGGTAATATCAAGAACTTGCAGCACATTTGCTAATCGATATCCAGAAAAACGGAAAATAACATTAACACTGTAACATGCGTATTAATCGAATTGAAGATACAGCATGAACTAAAATAGCAGAGATAAGATCAATTTAAAACATGATTCCATTTTAATTTAATAATTGCTCAAAATTCCGCCCTCGAACCTCGACACATTTTTCGCACCTTCGGATTAGTTCCTCATGGGTAGCTCTTCTATTTGAATCCTGTGATATGTTTTGAAATGCATTTCTTACTCTCTGCATACAATCTTCAATGGTTATTAATGGGCTTTCATAAACTTTATTTTTAATAGTTCCCCAAATAAAATAATCCAGAACTGATAAGTCGGGCGAGCGAGGAGGCCATAAGAAAGGTCCATTATTGGCAATCCATTGATCATAAAAAGTTTCTTGTAAATAATTATTAATTAAATATGCGTTATGTGGGAGGGCACCGTCGTGCTGATAAAAAATGTTTCTATGTTCGGCGAGAGGTAAATTTTCTAAATAGTCATTATTCTTTTGTAAGATATTCAGATATCTTTCACCTAAAAAAAAAACAAAAATTTACCTATACATATTAGTAGAAGAGTAAATTTAATTTACCGTTTAAATTTTCCTGATAAAATTGTAATGCCACCACTCTATCGTTTCTTATGGCACAGTAAACGTTAAACTGCCAACTTTCCTGAAAGTTTCGCTCTCTGAACATATGAGGATTTGAGTCACTCCAATAATGCGAATTGAGTCTATTAAAAAGTCCATTTTTAGTAAATTTTGCTTCATCTGTCCATATAATATTTCCCAAATAAGAATCGTCACCCTCAGACCTTATTAGAATAAACTCACAAAAATTCTGTCTTCTTAGGAAATCTGTTTCTTTTAATCCTTGAACCATATGGAATGAAAACGGGTGAAACTTATGTTTTAATAAGATTCTGTGAATTGAATCCTTGCATAGTCCCGATTCCAGAGCAGCTTGTCTTAATGGCATCCCTGAAAATGCATGAAAATATCCCAGAATGACTATTTCAATGTTTTCGTCATCAACAATAGGCTTTCTTCTTTGCATTTTTGCCTTGACAGAGCCATAATTTTTAAAATTTTCCAGTATGTGCTGCAAGTTCTTGATATTACCTTATCACATTCTACATAAATAATAAACAAATTTAAAAAGTCTTCGTGGGTGTAATTTAAACGTGCTGGCATTTTTTGACATAAGATGATTGTTTCTAATCATGGCTATTTTGATGAAATGATTACAAGAATTCATGAATTTCTAATAAAATCGCAAAGTTGAAAACGTTAACCCCACAATGCTAAATCAGAAAAAAGGAAATTCAATTTTACACAACTTGACGTAAAAAAATACAGGGTGTTCCATTTGACCTAAACAAGTTTTCGCGGTTTGAAGTTGACAAAATGTAACGCCAAAAACGAACACTTGGTATGATATTATTGAATTTATTTCAGTTGTAGAACGTAGTTCTCCTTATGTTCTTTTTTTGTGCCAAGAAGCAAATGAGGATCTTTTACACGAAGAAAGTTATAACGGTTCTTGCAAACCGTTGCACCTGTCAAATTTTCTATAAAATGTCAAATATCTCTGAAACGGATGGATTTAGGCATAGGGTCTCCTACATGTTTTTGACTCAGAATTTTACGCTCTTTTCGAAAACCCTGAAATATATAGGGTGTTCCATTTAAAATAAGCAAGTTGGTATCGACTTCCGGTATAAGCGGAAGTGCCAGCTGCTTGTAATTATTTTAGTTGGATTGGCCACACTGACTTTAGTAACTCCCAAAATTTTCAAAAATTTCTGATGCGTACTTTTCTCTATATCGATCGATTCAGTTCCCGGTGAGACACCGAATATAGATTATAAAAAGATATTCCAGTTTCGTCAGTCTGTCTGCTGGTGCTATATCTACAAAATTATTTGACAGAGAAGGATAATAGGTAGTGAAAGTTATTACCAATGAAGAAATAGGATATATGCTTTAAGTGACAAATATTTTAAGTGGAAAAATAATAATTAATGAGAAAATGAGACGGAGCCCAATAATTATTTGGCATGTAGATAACAGAACTGACAAGGATGAAACTTGCCATACTTACAGAGAAAGACAATAGAGGGGACGTCCCAAAAATAATAATTAATAAAATATGATGAAGCACAGTAATATTTGGTATATAGTTAACGCAACTGTCAAGCATGAAATCTGCTGCTATACTTCTAATTCTGATGAGAAATATACAGGTGGATGCCCTAACAAAGCAATTAAAAAATATCACTGAGCAGAATAATATTTGGCACTTAGTTATCATAACTACCAAGGAAAGAACAACAAAATGTATAAACTCATATCCCACACGGCACAAAGACATCCCCAGGACATATTAAGGATATCATATCATCTTTAGATGTGTGAGATATCCTGGTCAAATTGTATGATAACCTCAGGATGTTCATAGGACAGCCAAGTGGGACACCCTATGACGTCCTGAGGATAGCTATGCTAATATCCTGAGGACTTATTTAGGTAGTGGAGTGGGTATTTATAGGATATCCGTTTACGAATATATTGGAAATCCTGAGCTAATATCCTATAATCTCTAAACAGTCCGCACGAAAAAAAAATTGAAATCACTAGTCTGTTTTCTCATATACACATAAAGAAATAAATTCTTTTGATATTATCACAGAAATGTCGTCAGCATACATTGTAAAATGTGCGGTTGATGGCAAAAAATCAATATTAATGATATTGATTTTTTGCCATCAATCGCACATTTTACAATGTATGTTGACGACATTTCTGTGAAAATATCAAATCCATCTGATAATGTTTTGGAAGAAAATTGCAATGCTATTTTAAATACTTTTAACCATTGGTTTTCCTATAACACTCTGTATCTCAATACCGAAAAAATTCAAGTCATCAGATTTCACGGTAGGCGAAAGGAATGTGATAAGTTAAATATTAAATTAGACAATATTTCTAATACTGAGGAAAATGTTAAGTTTTTAGAGGTATATTTGGACGAATGTCTAAATTGGAAGCATCATTGCGAAACTTTGATATCCAAAGTTTCTTCTATAGTATACCTGTTCTGAAATATTAGGGGGGGTTCTATCAAGAGAACAACTTATTAATTTATATCATACCCAAGTTGATTCACGTTTAAGGTATGGTATCTGTTTTTGGGGAAACTCCTTCAAATGTATTTATTGCTAAAAAGCATATCTTACGATGTATATTTGATATACCGAGTACTCACACGTGCAAGAATATCTTTATAGAAAATAAAATTCTTACCTTACCTAGCATATATATTTTCGAAATTTGTATATATGTTTTTAGAAATAGAAATAGTTTTATTTTAAATAGTGACTACCATAATGTCAATACAAGACAAAAAATAAACTCCATGAACCTTGTGCGAGATTAAAAATCACAAGTGAGTCTCCAAGATTTATGGGCCCGAAACCGCCTACCGGATGACATAAAACATCAGGAAAGAGAGCATTTATTTAAAGAAAAATTAAAAGTGTTTCTATCAGATAAATGTTATTATTCTGTATCAGAGTTTTTCTGTATTTAAAGCCCACTAATATACAGCAACTTAACATGAACCTATATGTCCCGTTTCTTTTTTGTTGTTTTCTTTTTACTTTGTTTTGTTTACAAATTTTATATTGTACCATACATTTTTCAGTATACTTTGTCTTCGTCTTATACAATTGTGTGTTTTACACTATATTTGACTTTTAGTATAAGCTTTTATATTATTTAATTATTGTGTAGAATACTGTTTAAATGTCTTAATGACTTGTCTTATATCATGTACATGATCAAAAAGGACCAATAAATATTTGAATTTGAATTTGAAAACAAATACTCGTTTCGAGGAATAAAAAGCTTTTCATAAATACTCCAGTCGAATTAGACATAATAAAAAATTTTGCGTACTGCGGACTTTTTTTTGTGGAAGTTGTTTAAGAGGGCATAATAAGCAAGCACAGAAAACTACACCCTGCTACACCATGTGCGTCCCCTATTTTTAGGGGTTGAAGCTTTGAAATTTTACTTATGTGCCCACATCTTTTTCCCTATTGCCCTTAGGGCTCTTTACCAAGTTACACTTTCTGAAGACTCATCCCTCCTCTACATAATATACATATTAAACATTTGCCGTAGGACAAACGGTTTTGGCTGTACGAGACCGGAAAGGTCGCGCTGTCCGAATTTGGGGTTCTTCCGTACAGGACAAACGGCTATTATTTCCAATCTACAATACTACACATACTAATGCCCTTAAGGAGAGATGATGATTTGTGAACAAACTTTCATCGAATACCGCGCACTTTTCATGATACGGGATGTTGAAATTTTGAAAACCACTTTTTAAAAAAAAAGTTAACCTACTTTTCTTCGTTCGTTTTTCTTTCATGCATGTACGACCCTAATATAAGAAAATTTACGTTGGTTTCATTTTAATACAATCGTTGGTTTAGGAACTAGACAGCAAAACATGCCAAAAATGGCTATTTTGGTATTATTGCATTAAATAAACCAAAACCAGTATAATTCTGGTAAATGTTTTTGATTATCCAAGTCCAATTCATTGCGCATAGAAAATGTGTTTTTGTATTTAAGTAGGATCAACACTTATTGTGTAATAACGATTTCTGACATGTGTTCTCCAGTCTCCTTTTTCACAATTTTTTTTGCGGCCTTATGGTTCTTAGTAGGGCAGAAAGCATTATACACATGGACAGGGCACATAATAGGGTGTTAAATTGGGTCTCTTGTTAAAATGCGATAGGACGTTTTCGAGTAAAACGCACTTGTTTGCAAAAAATTATTTCAGATCACACTTTTCATCGACTGACTAGTAAATACTCACCGCTGACTACGAAAAAATAAAACTATGTGTCGCTTCTTGCTTTTTCTGTTTATGAGGGACATTGCTAATGAAAAAATGAAGGGACTCGGACGGAATATGGGGTTCTCACTCACCTATTTGAAAGTTCACGCTTGTCTCGAATCATCATTGCAACTTATTTTGTGTCTATAACAAAATCCACAGTAATTTTACCTTCCTCGAGAAACAGCTATTATATGTCCATTTCATCAGAAAATGATTTAAAAAACAAACTCCTAAGAAAGAAAACTCCAAAATGTAGAATTTATTTATCAGATCACAATTCAGAACACAAAGAAAACTCAAAGCAAACATAACCAAACAAGTGCGTTTTACTCGAAAACGGTACGTCCTATCGCATTTTAACAAGAGACTCATTTTAACACCCTATTATGTGCCCTGTCCATGTGTATAATGCTTTCTGCCCTACTATGAACCATAAGGCCGCAAAAAAAATTGTGAAAAGGAGACTGGAGAACACATGACATAAATCGTTATTACACAATAAGTGTTGCTCCTACTTAAATACAAAAACACATTTTCTATGCGCAATGAATTGGACTTTTAGGATAAACAAAAACATTTACCAGAATTATACTGGTTTTGGTTTTTTTAATGCAACAATACCAAAATAGCCATTTTTGGCATATTTTGCTGTCTAGCTCCTAAACCAACGATTGTATTAAAATGAAACCAACGTAAATTTTCTTATATTGGGGTTTTACATGCATGAAAGAAAAATGAACAAAAAAAAGTAGGTTCACTTTTTTTTAAAAAAGGGGTTTTCAAAATTTCAACATCCCGTATCATGAAAACCGCGCGGTATTCGATGAAAGTTTTTTCACAAATCATCATCCCTCCTTATGGGCATTAGTATGTGTAGTATTGTAGATTGGAAATAATAGCCGATTGTCCTGTACGGAAGACCCCCAAATTCGGACAGCGCGACCTTTCCGGTCTCGTACAGCCAAAACCGTTTGTCCTACGGCAAATGTTTAATATGTATATTATGTAGAGGAGGGATGGATCTTCAAAAAGTGTAACTTGGTAAAGAGCTCTACGGGCAATAGGGAAAAAGATATGGGCACATAAGTAAAATTTCAAAGTTTCAACCTATAAAAATAGGGGATACACATGGTGTAGCAGGGTGTAGTTTTCTGTGCTTGCTTATTATGCCCTCTTAAACAACTTCCACAAAAAAAGTCCGCAGTGCGCAAAATTTTTTATGATGTCTAATTCGACTGGACTAAAAGAACTATTATTTCAAATTTATTACTTCAGAGCAAAATTCATTATACTACAACGGACACGATTAATTGTTTGTGCAATTACCAATTTCGAACTATTGGCGGTTATCACCAGTATCATCAGTACAGAGCAGATTACATGCAACATTATGTCTTTTCATATTGTAGTGAAGCATTTATATTTTGACTGCCCATACGAAGTACTAGGGTTTGGTCCCAAAGGACTATCTATGTGGCTTCCACCTGTTGGTGCTGCCATAGTTTGTTGCATTTTGGAAATATCTTGCTCTTATTGAGCTGCCTGTTTGTTGGGTTATTTCTTCATAGGTTGTAGATACATCTTGGTTTCTTGAGAACGGTTGTTACACTTAGCTGAGATACATTTGTTAGTAATTTTAGATTGTTACATGTTCATTCTTTGTTGGCTATTTAGTATTTTTTTTTAACTATTTATTTACCGTCGGCCTATTTCCGCTACCAGGGCCCATCACCGACGCCAGGAGAATTTTGCCGAACCTTTGTTGTTAATGACTGGATGGTTCTTTTGTCTGATCTTGTTTTGGCAAGGTGCAATGTCAAAAAGAAATTTTTTTATTTTGTTTACTGATTTTTACTTTCTTTTTAAACTGTTTCTTTTTTTTTATAGTTTTTTTTTTATATTTTTGTATGTTTTTTTTGTATTTGTTTGTTTTTTTTGTGCTTTTTTTGTTTTTTTTTTAAATTTGTTGTGATTTTTATATTTTTCCGGGTGAATATTCTCATAGACCTGTGGTAGGCCTAAGTCAGCAACTTGTAAGCAAATACATCTACCGTAAACTTAAAAAGGGCTCGAAAACGTATGAGTCAAATGCCAATGAAGCTTCGATTACTTGACTTCGACTTACGTTTCAATATCGAGCCGACGCGCGATGTTTGCATAAACATGACATAACTAGCTAATAGTGAACTTGCCCAAAAAATAAAATTGAATTAAAATACTCAAAATCGTAAACTAACATCATTAAAAACCCCATAGACAACAAAAAATTAAAAAAAAAAATCCTCCAGAAATATAAGCGATTAAAATCTGAGGGGTTTTACCCACTTCTGAAACGTGACGTCAGAGGGTGAAAGTCGGATGACGGCGTCAAGCGACACCGATTCTGCTTTCGGATGCTCATTTGTCAGAAACAACTAGCAGTGAACACAATCTAACCTAAAATTCGTTGGAAAAAGATCTTCAATATTCTGAAATGTCACAAAATGTCACTTTTGATTCGTTCGTGCCGAGCCGAATTTTCGAATTTCGCCGTGCAATTTACGATCAGGTTTATCTGGAAGACTTCCTCTTTACGTCGCGACATCGTACGGTCCATCAAATGGTGTTTTTCGAAAAATATGAACGTGTCAAGATTGCATGTTTTTGTAATTTTTTCGGCTCCGAAATGTAAGCTGTTTTTTGCTATTTTTCGCGGATATCTCCGAAACGGTGGGAGTTAGCTCGAAATAAAAAATAAGGTCAAACGAGTATTTTCTACTACGAATCTTTTGCTATCACCAGACTTTTGATTTTTTTTTTTCGTTTCGGAGATATCTACAGAAATGTCGGCCATATACAGCAAAAAATCGCAAATTTTGAGCTTCTACAGTTGGCAACTTTTAATCTTGGCTCCTACGCCACATCACTACTCTAGCTAATTTAAACATAATTAAATTTGCTAAAACTCTCTTTTTTATTTTTTGAATTCCGACAAAAATTAAGGAATTAGAGGGGGCGGAATTTGGGACTTTTTTTTTTCGGTAAAATTTCTCCATTTTGTCACCATAATTAATCGGTGACTAACTGAAATCGATCTCATTTACGATGTTCACTTAATAGCATGTCCTATTTTGACGCTCCGTTAATCTCGGCCCTTCGAAACAAAGGCTTCTGAGAAAAAATATTTTTTTAAGATTTACATACACTCTATAGGGAAACGTGTAATTTCCTACATTTCCTCGAATATCTCGATAATTATCGGTTTTTTCGAAAAATTTGTAGACAGCTTATGTCAAGAGAATTAATTGAGGTTTCCGACACTTTTTTTATTTTTTCTCTAACATAAAAAACAAAAGACTTATGACCGAATATGCGGACGTCTCAAAGCCAACCGCCGAACGGTCTATTAATTAGGATGAATGGCTAAAGTACGCCATCTGTTAATACCACGCGAGACTAATTTTCACCCGGTGACGTCACAGTGCTTTTCGTGAGGAGTGGCGAGGATTTCAACTTTAATTATTTATTGCAAAGTAAGTACTGCGATTTAAGAGCTGATATTCGGCGTGGCGTGTTTTTATACATAAATACACACTTTAATGAAATAAAAAAAAAAAAAATAGGCAAGTTCCCCATTGTCTCCATTGTAGCGACATTATTACATAATTGTCCCCATCGTTTTCAACATTAAACCTTCCTTCGGCCAACGTTTGTGTGTTTGTTTGCTGGGATTGATGTCTTCTATAGCTATATTTTTAGAATATCATTATATGAACTGCCTCGGATATTCTCTATTGAGACATTTTCAGGACCAGGATATCCCCAACAGATATTTCTAGGACATACGTACAGGACTTGTCTGGGATGTTTTTAGGACCAAATCATAATTTTGAGATATCCTGTGGATGTAGTAAGAGCGATAGTCTTAGCTGGGAACAGGATTTAATTGGGGCATCCTGAGAATATCTTGTGGTGAGAGGGATATTGGATTTTTTTGTGGTTTAAAAGATCTAGTACTTAGTTGTTTAACAGAGTCTGTCCGAGTTTTCTGACTGAAATTTCAGATAAAAACAAACATTAGTTCCGCACTAAAAAAGTTGTAAATCAATGTTTATATTTAATCGTTTCTAAGCCAACATTCCCTAGTAACGAAATTATATTTCTTGATCCAACTCTTGAATTTATAATTATTGTCAAAAAAAGTAATAAGTATAAAAATGTTAATACAAAATTAAGAAACATCTCGGTTGAATCATATTTCCAAACGTCAATAGGAAAAAACACGTAAGGAAAAGTGTTTTTCCGTATGCGGCGTATACGCCTAATATGGAAAAAAAACTAGTCCTAATTAATAATACGACTGTTAAAAGAAACTGTACTTTTTTCTTATTTTTACTGCGTAAAACATACGTTTGTGGTAATAGTGAAAGAAAGTAAAAAGCATGGAAAAAAATGTCACGATCTTCGCTTTAGAAACGTCAAATTATGAATTTGTGTTTTGACGTTTAAACTAATTTTGAAATGTAATTGTCTACATATGGAAATTGAGCAGTGTCGTAGAAAAACTATTGAATGAACCTCATGCGTAAAGTGCATTGCTTGCACGCCAAATTTTCTATTCGTGAAAAAAGTACCACTTTATGCACTTGTTGCGTAAATTACTATTTTGTAACGCCATATCATAAAATGACATTTATTTGACAGTTTTAATGAATCAAAACAATGTCATTATTGAAGTGTAAAATAAAGAAAAAAGAGTAAAGAAATTATATTTCGCAGTGTGGAATAAAACTTATTGGTTTCTATTGAAACAGCAATAGAATTTAGCCTATTTTTACAAAATTATATTGTTTTCTAATTTCGAAGACTCGAGACTGAAATGTGTTATTTTTTTACTCGTGTGGTTTATAGAACTCGCCTTCGGCTCGTATTATAAACGCCCCACTTGTAAAAAAAAACACCATTTTAGCCACGTGTTGTATAAAATACTATTTTCTACAACTGTAAAAAGACTGTACTTTTTCATAATTTTTAGTGCGTAAAACATGTTTATGCAATAATGAAAACAAATTAAAAGCGTGAAAAAAAAGCAACATTATTTCACTCTTATGTACCTATAGCCGTGAGTGCATCGAAAACAATTGAAGTTGTCTCACAATCTTCGCTTTAGAAACGTCAAATGATGAATTTGTTTTGACGTTTAAACTAATTTTGAAATTTATTTATCTTAATATGGAAGTAGAGGATTGTCGTAGAAAAAATATAAAAAAATATTACAAAATGCCTTTTTTTCACTCATCGGATTGTCAAACTTCCCATTCGTGAAAGCGTGAAAAGTACCACTTTATGCACTTGCTGCATAAATTACCATTCTACAACTGTTTTCAAAAGATAATTCTGAAATCTATTTATTTAAATATGGAAACTGAGGACAGCCATACTGCCGTCCTTAGCTTAAACGTGGTAAGTCCTTAAATGTTAAAACTGAGAAAATTTGATTGTCACATTTATGTCAGTTTCAGCGTATTATCTTATTTAATTTTCCATTTTTGTATCTACCTAGTAATAAATAACATTTATCAATATTCGTAAATTATATTTGTCGGTTCAAATTTTCCAAAAAAACTCATAAAACGAACTTACCACGTTTTAGTGATGTAGGATGGCATAATTATTTTTTGGAATAATTCAATAAAAAAAAGCAGATACCACTTTGTAAGCTAGTGTACACTTGTAGAATGATGCATAGGATACATATTTGGCCTTATCTGAATTTTTGTAAAAATCGAACTTACCACGTTTAAGCTAAGGACGGCAGCATTGAAGAAGTATAGTCTGCAACACGCATGAAAAGCACTTTCCAACATCTGTTGCGCAACATACTATTCCTCAATAGGGAGGAAAGCCACTTTGTCTCCCTAGAGAGAGAGAGAAAGTACCATTTTATACCTCCAAATAAGAGAGCTTCTTTCTATCCAGGCTGTAGAAAAAGGAAGTTATCTAAAATGTAGGGATTTATTTTGCCCCTTCCTCGTATATACAATATACATAAAACATATTATATATCGATAAACATACTATTTACTAAATTAAATTACGTTGCTAAGATTTTTAAATAAACGTGGCACTTTATCATTTTGTCGTGCTGATTATTATTTTAACTCCTCTTCGGATAATGCCAAGTAATAATTACAATACGGTTATAAAAAGCTGACTTGAGATAAAATAAATAATTCTTTATTTTATGGTTATAGATAATTTGATTTGCAATGTTTAATAATACGTGTTAGTAGCACAGCTCCATTATCTCTGTCAAGAGTATTTATAATAGCTGCAGGAAGATCTTGTATTATTACTTTTATGATATTTACGTGGGGGTAATTGGAGCAATTTAATAATTTTCTAGCGGGAAGGTTATTTCTATTAATATATAAATCATTATTAATAATTTTACGGAATTTAAGGCAAATTCTACCCACAAACCATTAACTTAACTTATAGCTCGGGAGCTAGCTAGATTTTTCGGAGATGTCTAGGGATTATTACATATTTCCCCAATAACGGTAAAATGGCATTTGGCCGTTGATTATTTCAAAATCAATCTGTTGCACTGTAATATATAGCTATTATATTTTATACAATCACAAAATAGATTACATGTAAGTATTACATTTTTTTTTTTTTGAAATAATGTAGCAGAGTCCAGACACCAAGAAGGGTCACAGGTACTTCTAGTCCAGGACTTTCCTTAAGTGCGATCTTCTGCACTTCTTGTGCGCTCGATTGACCAGGCAGTTGTTGTATACTCTGGTCATGGCCCTTCATGACAGTTCCAAGGGCTTCAATAATTACTGGCACGACTGTGGTCTTTGCATTCCACCTTCTGCTAATTTCTACTTGGAGTTCCTTGTACTTGCTCAACTTCTCTATTTCATTGAGCATTATATTGGTGTTATTCGGGTTGAATACATCGATCAGCAAACAGGACTCATTTTTATTGTGTACGATGATGTCTAGTCGGTTTGCGCGAATTTTTCGGTATGTTATAATCGGCACGTCCCGCATAAGTTTGACATCATTGGTATTGACAACCTTTAGGGGTATATTCATGATATTTTTGCAGCACCGGTGTGTCGAAGTGCTTGCACATGATCCAGTGGAGATATCTGGCGACTCTGTTATGTCAGTGAGTGTACTCTGATGGTGCCAACGTAGTACATCCTTCCACCACGTGACTGATATGTTCTTCTGCTACTCTGCACTTGCTATCAACAGGCTGCTTCACGATCATTCTCTGGTGGTATCAGTGTTTAGCGCTTGATCCTGCGCTGCTGTCAAACCTTCCTTTAGGCCCAAGCCGGTCAGCCACTTCGTAGACGCCATATTGTTTACTTCTGGTTGATCGGGGTTGCGGAAGAATGGTTCATGCATCGGCTTTGAGTAGAGTACTTCTATTTTTCTCCTTACGATGCTGGTTTCAATTACCTTCTTGGCGTCCTACTCAGGTATTCTGCTTGGATTTTACGCGCTTCCTTGGATGGAATATAACTTCTTATCCTTATCATGCTCTTTAACTAGCGGTATGTATTTATGAATTTGTCCTTTCCCTGTCCGATATACGCGCTCAGTCCCGTGATAGAGGAATTATAAGCAGATTCTAGGTCTATTAATCCTCGGCCGCCGTCTTTTCTCTTAATGTATAATCCGTGTACATCTGCTTTCGGATGATGAGTTTCGCCCATTATTAGGATTTTTCTCGTCTTCCTGTCCAATTTTACGATGTCGCTTTAAAGCCAATCAACAATTCCAAGGGCCCTTTATAGCGACTATAGCGACTCACTCACTGGAAATCGAGAAGTTCCAAAAGCGAGAAGTTTCCATGGAGTCGCTAAGAAACAAAAAGGAAAACTCGATCCATAATGGAGAAGTTTCCATGGAGTCGCTAAGAAAAATAAAAACATTCGATATAAAAATACAATATCAATATACTTAAAAATACCAAAAACACATAAAATTATCACGTCGGGGTCACCAAATTTATAGCGTTATCGCTATAAATAAAATTAAAATCGAAGTTAATATTCGTATATTTGTTTTTAATACATGTTCATATTTTATGTGTTTTTGGTATTTTTAAGTATATTGATATTGTATTTTTATATCGAATGTTTTTATTTTTCTTAGCGACTCCATGGAAACTTCTCCATTATGGATCGAGTTTTCCTTTTTGTTTCTTAGCGACTCCATGGAATCTTCTCGCTTTTGGAACTTCTCGATTTCCAGTGAGTGAGTCGCTATAGTCGCTATACCCTTCTTCATATATACAATATACATAAAACATATTATAGGCCATAGGTAACTTGGTCGCGGCAACAGTAGTTACTGCTGCGATTTTGTTCTTGGCGTTTAGCTCGGTCTTAAGAGTTGCCTAATGCGATGGTAATATTCCTTAATAACCCTACCTTTCATTTCATTGTTATCGATTCAGGCACATTCTTCAACACCAAGTACTTGTGTGTTTCCCCCAGATCCATAATTCGCATTGCAGATTGATCGTTGAGTACGATGTTTTGATTTTTCACATATTTACCTCGCTGGAGGACCACACTTGTCTAAGCCAAATTTCATCACTAAACGATTTGACAATGTCCATATCTTGCTTCATTCTGAACAATTAACTTCAGGTCGTCCAGAGGTGGTAATCTAATGTCACTACCATTGGGAAGCCAACTCTCTATTTGTGTAGTTGGTTTGAAAGGGGGGGGGGGGGGGGGGAACAGTAAGAACGAGAGAGAGAGTCTCTCTGGAAAATGTCTCTATTAATTTGCATGTTCCCTGTTCATATGTGACCTTTTGAATGGTAGAGCCACATTTCCGTTTTCCATCCCTTCATTATGGTTTCCACGAAGTCTGTTATTGTTAGGCATACACGGTAAGCTTTCTGGGATTCAACAATCCATGTGTGGGGAACGCTACCAAAGGCCTTCTTGTAATCCACCCATACCATGTAGAGATTTCTGTGCTGCTTCTTTACGATCGATGTAATGGTTTTACTCACTAGCAACTGGTTCTTACAGCGTCTGGAAGCTTTTCTACAACTTTTCTGTTCTTCTGACAGTATCTTGTACTTTAGCAGGTGGTTGTAGATTTTATTTGCTATTGCAGCAGTGACGACTTTGTATATTGTTGGCACACAGGTTATTGGTGCGTAGCTTTTAGGTTTCTTATATCGTCCTATTATTATTATTATGTTTGAGTGGACATGTTCATGTTTTTTTTAAATTTTATGTATTTAAATCCTCGAGAATAAAAAAGTGGTTTGTTCCCTTAATACTCATACCATCGCGACAAAAAATAAATAAATCTGGTAATATTATGTAAGAAAACTTTATTCCTAATGAAGACTTGTTTCAATTGCAATACGAGAAAATCCAAAGGAAAATAGGAGCTACCACAATAGATTTGGTGCGATCCTCTTTTGATCAAGAAGCAGAAGGCAGTTAAAAGAAAAAGAGCACAGAAATAAAACCAGGAAAGATATATAATATATACGTTGGATATTAAATGTATTTTTTCTTCAAGCGTATTAAAATGTTTAAATTATGTCACCAAAAACAGAAGTAGAAGTAGGACATTGTTTTACTAGTAACAAAATGTTAGTACCGAACGCCACCGTAGTGGACATTGTTTTACTAGTAACATAATGTTAGTTCCGAAAGCGCCACCGCAGTGTGTATTGTTTTACTAGTAACATAATGTTAATACCGAAAGCCACCGGTGGCGCGCTATCCACTAGCCACTTGTCATATTGTGTCAACATGTAAGACTGTAGTTTGAATATTTGTACATTTATGATAAATAAATAAATTTTTGCATTTTAATACGCTTGAAGAAAAAATAGTATATATTACACGGAGTAGAACGCCTTTTTTTGTGTTTCGCCCAGTTTGCGGCTTCGGCTTCGCCTCAGTCGCAAATCCTGGGCTCAACACAAAAAAAGAGTGCGTTCTACTCCTAGTAGAGCCATTTTGGGAGCATAAAGTGAACTCAGTTAAGATAAAGAAACTCAAAACTGCTATTTAGTAGCTTGCTTTAGCTACTTTACACGTTTAATTTCGACATTTCTTGCACTGCATTCGAACTATTGCAAGCCAAGTTCACAATACACTTAAGCATCTCTAATGCATAGTGTAGCAAAATGCTAAGTTAATGTCTGTTTGGCAATTTGAGAATTTTATAAGTATTGATTTATTGATAATTCCGTATATACACTTTTTCTGCGAATGGCAGTAATGATTAAAACGGCACTAAAACCAGAGTTTAATCTATTGTTCACTTAGCAACGCCTTTGACAATAAGATATTAAAGCGGTTACAGGGCGGCAAAAAGCTAACGTGCATATTTCACCTTTATGGCTTCTGTAATAAAGTCATTATTTTGCAACATAAAATTTAATGTATGGAGAATATTTTATATTCTAACGTAAGAGTTATGCAGTTTATTAATATTACAGAAAAATACCTATGAGCTAATACTACAAACCCTGAACAACTGAACATTTGGATGGACATAATTTTCTATTCACTTTTTTAAAATAATACTTTATTATATGTTTTTAACCGACTTTAAAAATTTTCAAAAGGAGACGTTTCAACTCGACACTTATAATCAACCCACATAATTTTGTATCCACTTACCATATTGACCAATAGATGTTTTAACGAAGGAATTTTTCCTGATTCACGTAAAGTTACAAAAGTTATTCCTGTTTTTAAAAAGAGAGAGAGTTGGGAAAATTAGACAACTTCCGCGCAATCTCAATTATTCCTACATTTGGTAAATTAATAGAAATTCTGTTAAAGTGGTCGATGTCAAAGTATTTTAACGAAATGGTGTAAAAAATATCGATTCGGTTCTGGATTAACTTTAAATAATAAGCTTTTAAAAATTCAACTTTTTGTAATATTTATTGTTCTATGCGTTATCTACCATTCAAACTGTTCAACAGTGGTGAGAGATACAGTTGAAAGTTTTGAGGACGGGAAGCATACTGGAATTGCATTGTGTGATTTTTCTAAGGCTTTCGACTGTGTTCCTCATGACCTGTTGCTATCAAGCTATCATATTGTGGCATAAGAGGTTTACCCTTAGCTCTATTAGAATCAAACTTGAACAGAAGGATAACAATGTGCTTCTGTAAACGTTGTAAACTCAGCTTTTGGTAAGGTTACACATGGCGTCTCACAAAGATCTGTATTGGGACCACTGTTGTTTATATTGTTTATAAATGATATTCAATTTTTTTCCTTTCAAGTGTATCCTTTTTGCTGAAGACAACTCTAATTGCTTCAATCGCAAATTTTTCTAATTTATTGCATTGTTTACATGAAATTTAAAGAGCTGTCAATAATGGTTCATTGCAAATGGAATTTAAACTAAACATTGACAAATCACAGAAACCTGTTTTGTCATCAAGTCATGCTATCAATAAGGGAGAAGGTTTAAAGCTGCTAGGTGTTGTTTTAGATGACAGACTTAGTTGGCTTCGTCATCAATTCAATGAAAAAATAGGAGGCTCTCGATTGGGGAATCAATTAGGATGTGCCCTCGGAACCTTGTTACCAATTAAACCTACCCCAGCAGTAAATCCTTCTACTATATAACCCAGTAACCTCGTAAACCCATAACTGCATAACTCTGGGAATATAATAGAAGAATGCGAAAAATCTGTCCAGGAGAATTCATGAGACTGTGTTCTCGGAATCTTGAAAGCGAGTAGCCCGTGACTCTTTAGCTCTCGAACAGCAAAACATTTAGCCATTTAACCCCGATTCAGTGAGAATGTAACTTTGGAACTATCTTTTCAGGTGGCTTCTGTTTACATTTGATATCTTGCTTTTGCGAACGTTTCTATCTTCGAACGACCTATGTAACGGATTTGTTTTACGATTCTTGCTCTACTACACATGTTCCCTCTTCATCATCCAACAAAAGTCTGCCAACATATGCTCATTTCACCTTCCTTGATATCGTAAGATAAAGAATTGCAAAAGCAAGAGATCAAATAGAGTCACCTAAACAGAAATCACCTAAAAAAATATTCCACTTCCAAAGTTACTTACATTCTCATTGAATCCTCAATTAAGATTCCCTAATTTGCTTTTATTGAATATCCAGAATCACGGGATTATACGGCTAAAAGTTTGCTGTTAAAAAGCTAAGGGATCACGGGCTGCTCGATTTCAAGATTCCGAGAACACAATCTCATGAATTCCCCTGTTCAGATTCTTCACATTCTCCTATTATATTGCCAGTTATGGGTTTCTGGGGTTACCGAGTTATGTAGTAGAAGAGTTTGCGACTGGAGCGCTATACTTAGTTACAAGGTAAGAAGGTTCTGAGGGCATAATCTAATTGATTCCTCAATCGAGAGCCCCCTATTTTTTTTTCATTAAATCCTCAGGTTATGAAGATACGAGCATAGAGAGATTGCCGTTGAAGAGCTATGGCATCTTAGCTTGATTCCAAGATTCTAATATCACAATGATACGATTTCCCTACTTCGAATCTTAATTTTTTCCGTTGGATCTTCAGAGTTCAGGGGTTATGGGATGCTGAGGTTATGATATCATTAGGTTATGGATGTATGACACTTAAGCACAAAGATCCGAGGTTACTATCTCATTAACTCCCCAATCAAGATTCCTCATTATTTTTATCGGATTCCCAGGGTTATGGAGTTGAAGGGCTATGGGGTTGAGGAGTTATGGGATTTACGGTTCTTTTGAGTTATGAGGTCAATACTGAAGCACCACAATGTTATTAGGATGAAGTTTTAAAGTTGAATCACCTTCGGAGTTAAAAAAAAACCTGATGTGCTGGGAGAAAGGTTAGATTCGTGTTCAGCGGCTCAAAATACAAGGGATAGGTATGGCCAGTACCTCAGCACAGACCACTTCTTTCGTGGACCTGTGTTATTGGTTACGATGAAATCAATTCACATGTATTAAAAGAGAACCTCAACATACTACTTACTTACTTTGTAACATGTAATATTTGAAAAATACACCTAATAAATCAATTTAATGCAAAATGACATGTTAATCGTAGAGGTTTCAGGAGATCTCCATTTTCCGATGTATGATATGGACAATTACTAAGTTAAGCACACACTAGTTTTTATGCTCTCTCAGCTTAGCCATAGAATAATAATCTCCAACCGGACCTGATAAGATACATACAAGTCAATCGAGGTGTCCTGAATTAATTTGAACATTGCAAGTCATAGTGTTTATTTTATATACATACATTCATTAGAGTATAAGATAAAAAGTGACTGATTAGTATCAGTGGTTTGTATGTGACGCCATCCAGAAGTAATTTCTGCAACAAACTACGTGGTAAAGCATAAACTCGTCTAAAATGACGTCACCAATAAGTCACATAGACGTCTCAACATGACGTCATAATTTGGTTACAATATGACGTTACTGAGATGTCATTTCTTCGTCACCTGACGTAGGCGACCAATATTCCCAAAAAAAATGACATCAGTATGCTGCCTGGGTACCAACCAAATGCTATTTTTGTCTGTTAAATAGTTTTGTATAAATATTTTTAACAAACAGACAGACGACAGACACCGCCCCAACAAACAAGCAGACACACTGACGTAGTTAAAAGACCTTAATTTTCGTAATCTGCATAATTTGAAACGTGAAAGTGAAGAAATTTTGGAGAGTGATTTTTTTATGACTACAATACTTCCCTTCGGTAACCGGGTGAAGTAAAATGATAGTGTGCAGATTCTCAACACTACGAATCTTTATGTATTGTATATATTAAAATACTGAAGACTTAACTCATTGCTTATGTTGGAATGTGGCAACTAGTACAATAATACTAAAAAAAAAATAATAAAAAAAAGAAAATCATTGGCGCAAGGCCTGGAGGTAATCGATTTTCTTGTAGGAGCACGTTACCTTGAATCGTACAGCACATAATAAGGGCCGCTATTCTTTAGGTATAGGCAGACATGCGTGCCCATGCCTGCTTTTAATGGCCTGAGCTTTTACGAGCGTCAATTGTTGGTTGGTCTTAAATTGCGATTGCATTACGGCCCATCATTCATATTGCGTTAAATGGCGAGGCGCAAGCATGAACAAAACCACAACTTGATTTATGCCGATGTTTGGTTTTTCTGAATATATGCAATTGTTCCAACACAATTTATATGGAATAAATTATCGTTTATGACTACCACTCGCAGACTATTATATTAGTTTAATCATGAGCCGCCGCCCGACCGCAAGTCAAGACATTGCAAATAATAGCCATTCAACTCTTTATTGCCCCTAGTCATAACTTTCAATTATTCAATTACAAAGCTCCTTTTATTGCAATTAATAATTAAATTAAACTATTTATGTCCCATTTATTGCTGATTTGATTTGCGACATATAATCAGGCTTGTTACTAGGGTTGAATAAACTGTCGGGAGCAGGAAACGGTTCAACGGTACAACACCAGGATCACGTGATGTACGTGAATTTAAAAATAGTCAAGGTGATTAAGATCTGGTAATTGATGTGGCTGCGACATTTCTCGTTAATCCATTGACTTCTTCTTCTTAGGGAGGTAACGAAACATCGCTGTAGCCCATTGTGCTTCCACTACAGGATCGGGAAATTTCCCCATAGATGTCGGATTTTAATCGGGCGGCCAGAATCCCTTCCACGGGGCATTCCTTTTTTCTTCTAGCACAGGAAAACTAATACCTAAGTGTTTGCACTTCAAGGTTAAAAAACCGGGGCTGGAGGTTAGGATGTGGATGGAGTTTTCTCAACTTCCCCACAGATTCTGCAGTCGGAATTACCAACTACCATGCTCGTGGTAGTTGAGTGAGAGGAGACGTTATTAAAATCACCTGCGAAACGATTAACAATCTTCGTTATGCAGATGATACCACAGTAATGGCAGATAATCCAGAAGCGCTGCAACGCTTGCTGGACAGACTAAAAAAGTTGGCGATCAATATGACATTAAAATCAACACAACAAATACAAAGTTCTCCTGAACCTCCCTTACACATCAGCATATATACGGAAAAGATATAGAGGTGATAGATAAATTTAAATATTTGGGAACCTAGATAAAGAGCGACTTGGACCCAGAAGTTGAAATCACAGCAAGAATGGAGCAATCAAGAGCTACTTTTAATCACATGAAACCCTTCCTGTGCAATTCCACATTATCGTTAAAAATCAGATTCTGCTTTGTTAAATGTTATATATATATTCAGTACTGTTGTACGGTAGTGAACCGAATCGAAGTCTTCTAGATGTGAACATTACGAAGACTCCTAAAGATTACATGGACGGTCCGAGTTTCTTACAATGAAGTTCTTGAAAGAGCACAATGTGAAAGAGCACTACTACAGATAATAAAAGAAAGACTTCATAGGATGTATAATACGATATATAATACGCGCCGATAACAAACTATTGGAACTTATAATGTAAGGAAAAATTGAGGGCCGGAGTGATATTGACAGAAGAAAGCATTCCTGGCTAAAGAACATAAGGGACTTGACAGATTTTGATACTCACTGGCTCTTCAGAGCAGCACAGAACCGCCAGACGTTCGCTGAGATTGTTGTGAACTTTTAATAAAGAAACGGCACTATAAGAAGAAGACGAAAGTGTGCAGATATTTCCTGAAACAGACATTGTCAGTTAGACGACCTGCTATAGGGCAGGATTTGCTAACCTTGCTTCAGCAAGGGCTCTGGAAGTCCTGGATGAGGGACTCAAAAGTCAGCAGTCTGGGAAGAAGTTCAGTTCTCTATTGCCCTTTTGGCATTTGACTGCGGTAACCCAGAGGCGATTCCAGACCCAGTAAGGGCTGCTAAAACCTCCCTTGACTAGATTATCCACCTGATCGTTGCTCTCAATACTACTGTGCCGAGGTAACCAAAGAAGTTTGACACAGTTATATGAACAGAGAATTTGTTTACAGTCCTGAACTAATAATGTTGTTACTTCCGTACATCCCTACTTCAGCACCTTCCTCGGACTTCGATCCAACTGTGAATCAGATGATGTCTGTAGATCTGAGTATGTCCTCGAGTGAGTTCTGCCCGTATGATTGGGAATGACAACTTCTAAGTGAGTACATCTCTATCCCGTCGAATAGGGCCCTTGTATAGCCTAACCGTTCTCTTCCTTCTTTCCACTGACCGCCGCATCTCAGCCTGTAAATTTGCGTCCGAGCCTCGGCCTTAATCAGCAGATGAAGGGGTACAAGATTAAAAGAGAAGTTGAGCGTATAATCCCTGGGACTCCCTGTCAGTAGTACTGGCTCTCTGCAATTGTCTCTCTATATGATCTTTCAAGATCAGTTGAGACTTCAGAATGTTTTCAAATGCTTCACCGTCTTAAGGTCCGTTGACTCGTACCGTAGGGTACCTACATGTTCAACAAAACCATCTAACCCGCGTTTCCTAGAAAAAACTACTAATTCTGCCTTAGAAGAGTTAACTCTGATTCTGGTCATTGTCATCGTTGTGCAGTCTGCAGGGTCCAGCTGACAATGGTAATTTGTATAGCCTTAAGCAAAGAGACTTTCGTTTTCAAGTTCCCTAAGTAAGCCATCGAGGATGAGGCATCATAGCAAAAGGAAAAGACCGCCTTTCCTAACTGAATTTAAATAAGATATGTATTATATAAGAGCATATTATAATTTTTGTATTCCCTGTACAGGATTATTTATCTGAATCATGCCAAATGGTAACGGTAGACTAGTCCGCCATATAAAAGACCATCTTTAAAATATCGATGCAATCTCAGCTTATGTGTACAGTGTGCTGATAATTGTTGAGTAACGACAATGTGAATATGGCAACCTTTATTCCGCGGCAATCTGACTTATTTTGTGGTGTAGTGCAGTGCATTTTCTTTTTAGATACATCTGCCATCATTTATCCTGTAATGGAAACTTTTACGTTAGTCGCAACACATATGTTACCATTAGTTCATTACCACCAGGTAATAAAATAGACTGGGTAAATTTTTATTTGAATTTAAATTATTCAATTTTTCACAAAAACATTTTTTGTTTGAATGTGTCTAATTTGATGTACCACAACGAACTCATTTTGTTTCTAGATTTCCTTGTTGCTATTGTTCTAGTATATTTTTTAATTTAACTTAATTTACTCAAGTAAACATATCCAAAAGTCACCGTTATAGTTAAATATTTCAGTAACATCAGTAATTAAACAAAATTTATCCAATTAAAGTATGTATTTATGACCTATTTCTTCTTTTATTGACAGCGGCTGTCAATTTAACCTTCCTCTAAATTAAGTCCATTGTTGGATACAAACTGACGCAATATTTGCTGCGCTAGAAATCGACCAACAAAAACTCTGCGCTGTGTTCATGGTGGGCCATAAATTAGTAATGGGATAATAAAATTAAAACTTCTCTTAATTACCGACCACACATAGGTGTAATGGTGGTAATAAATAACAGAACAAGAGAGCTAGTTTCTTGAAAATAATGCGGCAAAAAATTGTATAAATTACGCTTGTAGGCCAGTCAGCAGTTATCTGCAATTTACGCATACGGAGAGATTCAGAAACAGACCGGCAAGTTTCTGGGGTGGGTCCTGAGATAAGTCGAGCAAGAAGCTGATGTATAGTGTATGTTTCATTTTAATTTATAGGTATACAGGGTGTCCGGAAATATCGGTTACAAACTTCTAGTGCAGATTCTACAAGCAGAGATATGAAAAAAGTTCATATAATCATATATCCGTAAATGCTTTCTATATGTGTGTTTTTTGTAGAATTGCTGGCAGTAGCGGCTGGTGTTAACGTCTGGCAGAGACTGCCGGTAGTCACGGACTAGTGTCGTTAGAACAGCGATTAAAACTGGCGTCGGCAGTCGATATTTTTCTTCCAAAGGGAGAATATTGCTATACTTATGCAACAAAATTCTTTTAAGGCAATTTGTTTTTTTGTATTTTTATTTTTTTCGTTTTAGTACTTACACCTAATAATAAAAGCTTGTTTTTAAGGAGTTTTTTTTTTACATTTAATTTTACCTATGCATTTCTGATAATGCATCAACCACCTTCCGGCTTCATTATAAACCCCGAATACCACCTAGGACTAGAGTACTCGTCGAGACAAATTCAACAAACCAAAACTCGAAGGATTTTCATTATATTACTGTTGGATTCCATAATCTGTATCATAATTGTTATGGCATCATAATATTGTAGTGTCATCAGACCTACACGTGTATACAAAATTTTAGGTCAACATTTACAAGGAGGTCGAAATTGTTTCAGCTGCGTTAACAATGAGAAAACTTTGATTTATTTGGAGCAGGTACTAACCATATTACTGGAATTATGTAATTACTACCATGCTCCAATAGTGGTAATAAGCACATCACTGGAACATGAGTATCTTCGTCACTTTCCCAGCCGTAAATCGAAGTATATGATTATTCGTATGCGATTCTGTATCTCTGTATACCATAAGCAGAGCCTATCCAAGCTTCTCCAGTATAAGGTGGAGGCAGCAGAATTTACGTAACAAAGATTTTTTGGAAGGGACGCGCCATTTTACTTCCACATCCAGTGGAAATATAGTAACGACAAAAATATTTTAAAAGTTTTTATCATTCAAATAGGCTTAGAATGTCATGAAACGTCGAGATTTTAAGTTTGAGCGGAAAAAAATTCTGTCGGTCTGTCGGTTTGTCTGTAACTTTTTTTGTGCGCACGTTTACTCTGGAACTGTTTGAGATATTGACTTGAAATTTGGTACACATATGTACTTTTATAAGATCTGGAACTAGGTTATATTTCCATCTTGTTTCGTCGAAGGGTTGGGGGGTAAATAGGGGTAAATTTGGGGTACATGGGTAAATCAAGCAGGTAAGAGTCCATAAAATTGGTATTTAGTATATACAAGAGAAGCTAAGATCTCAAAAAAATGTTTGGAATTAGTCACCCCCGTTACCACCCCCACCCCATTATTAACTTAAGACAATGGCATTCACCAGAATAGTGTGTAATGTGTAATAGTACATAAATAATATGCGTAAAAATAATGAATCGTCTTATTTAACAGATTGATATTAAGAACAGATGTGTCATGAGGTGACTGGCTAAACTGCTTATTTCTAACATTTAGTATAATTAGTTTTTAGTGAATCCCATAACAGCATGCAACATCATAAAAATTATCACATAAATTTCCAGGAACAAAAGCTAATTGTTTAATATAACAGTTTCTACCGCAATAACACATGAGGCACACATGTGAATTTCACATTTTTGGAGGTCCGAATAGTATAATATCAGATAGATTATCTCGGGTTTTAAGGAAGAAGTTCGGAAAGACCATCTCTATAGGGAGCGTAAAAAAATTAGGCGAATACTTGTAAGGATTTCTGTTAAAGGTATTTCGGTTATGTGTAACGTTTTTAGGCATTCGTATTTAATTGTAAATTACAGAATTATCAGTCTCTGCCCTAGCATTTTTAAAATTTCGAAAGTAAAATTTCATTGATTCAAACTACAAAAAAAAAGTGATCAACAATTAATATAAGATCTATCTGTCGGCTGTATTCTTAACACTGTTCAAATCTATTTCACGTTGTTTTAAAATAATTTTAGAAAATAATCATAGTCACCTAAAGGAGAATAAGAGAAATTCCCAAAACAATCAGGAAATCGTGAAAAATTAATCAGGTAATCATCGTTCATGTCATGTTAAAGTAAATTTGCACATTTGTAATTCTTTCCTTGCATTATGTTTCCTCAGATAATGAAATTCCCTCTTCACTGCATGTAACTCTATCTGTTTCCAAAAAATACTCACCAATTTTTCATTTCTAATTTCAATTTTTACTATACTATTTACACTCCTCATATAGTCGGGCAGCCCTCCCTATCTGTACGTGCACCCACCTCTTTGGTGTTCAGCAGATAAAATACTGCCTTAATCGCTTACTGAAATTCTTCAGGAGATGATTCCAAATCAAATCATATTAGATGAAAGTGAGGATGATAATGATATCATAAATTAAGCAATAGAGGAAGAAAACTTGGAAGAAATATTCGATGTATCGGGGCACAACGATAGTGAATCTGAAAGCGAATGAGGTGTTACTTACGTTTTATATTGAATTTTATATTTTATTTTAAGAGCTGAATCATTTATCTGGAAAATGGTAACTCCTATCCAAATTTTACAATCAATATTGGGACGTTCTTTGGGCAAAACTTGAAGATCAGCAACAGCATTTTGAATATATTTTATGCCACACTGCAACAAGTTTATTTACAATTTCTGGATTTGCTTCTTGGAAGACAGGTTGTTTATTTTCAGAAATCACCCATCCAAAAATTTTGATATTTTTCCATAATATTATATCTTTATTACCTGCTATGTTTATTCCTTTGGATTTAATTGTATTCCAAGACATTAATGAGCATTTTAGGTCGGGTGCATACAGGACATCATAAAGAGTGTCCTGAGTTGCTTAACGTGACGAAATTGACATTACCAATATGGGTGACATTTACTATTTTATCATCTTCTAATCGAATTATGACGGCGAATACAGGTCACAACTCCCAGTCATATGTGAAGTAGCTCCCGTGTCAAATATCCGTTTCCAGGAAATACCAGTATACATCGTAGCTGGATAAGCTACTGCTTCATCCGAGTCTTCTTCGCCTCCATCGGATATCGTGTTTGCTTTATCATCTAGTTTCTTATTTCGACAAAATTGAATTGTACGCACTTTGTACCATTTTTTATTATTTCTACTTTTACTGCCTTCTTTAACGTAATATTTTTGGTTTTTCTCCTTTTTATGGTCCCCTACAAAAGCTTCATATTTTTCAGTTAAAGTTTTCACAAATAACTCCAAAACCCGGGAACAAATGTCATCGTATGGTAAGCTTCGCTTAGTCTTCAAGTTATCAACAATAATCTTCTGGTAAAGTAGTCAAAAATAACGAACCCGTTGCTTTAAGAAAATTTGCTAACGGACGTAAGGCCGATTCTTCATTTGATGATTTTGCAGTTCGTTCTATTAATCTTGACCAAAGTTCATTTTATTGTGCGATATGATCAGCAATTGTAAGCTATGACTAACATTTTATTCCAATGACCGATTTTACGAGAGCATGAAGAGAATATTCATTCTTCTTATCGAACAAATCATTTAATATGTTCCACATACTACATGCATCTAAACAAGATGTTATTTGAGGAGCAATATTGGAATCAATATTAAAAAGAAGAATCGCTCTTGCCAAGGAATGACAATATCGCCATTCTTCACATTTTGTCTCACATTCTTTAACCAAAGAAGATTCTGAATCCTATACATTCAGATAAGCAAACACCATTGTTTCCCATGAATGAAAATTAGACATGCCATGAAGTT
This sequence comes from Rutpela maculata, assembly GCA_936432065.2. Taxonomy (NCBI): domain Eukaryota; kingdom Metazoa; phylum Arthropoda; class Insecta; order Coleoptera; family Cerambycidae; genus Rutpela; species Rutpela maculata. Next base: position 20,559,063 of record OW386285.2, read on the forward strand.
TTTAAAATTTTGAAAATTTATCCATTTTGTGATAGTTATAATTTTTGTTATTTTGCAAATTTTCTTTTGATTTTCTTGCTTTAACATAGACCTGGGCCTATAACCTATTAGATGTTTGGAAGCTTGTTTAGCAGAAAGCTCAGGAAATTAATAATAATTTTGCATTAGTCAAAAAGTAACATCTTAATTATGACTTTAAGCAACTATATATTCAAAGAAAAATTACAAACATTTTAGAGCACAAGGATTAAAAAACTATTAAGCACTGCATTTCAACAATTTGAATAACGGGTAAATACTTTTAGAATACGTTGTAAAAGCTTTCATTCGTATTCCTTAATCATTCATAATAACAGCTTGATTTAAATCCATTTGGGCTATATGCTGTGTCGATATACTCAAGTCTTTTCCAATGGGGTTATTTCAAAATTTGTATTTACATTGAATTGGCATTTTAGGACTAGTAATAAGTAAGTATATCTAACGACAATTTTTTTTATGGACGTTAAATAATTTTAAATTCAATTTATAATTTGAAAATGGTAGTTTCCGTTGAAAGCCGTGACGTCAATGGTTACGCATGCGCAGTATAGTTCAAGCAGTAAATTTGTATGGCAGTCATGAAATACAAACTTTACCATTACCTATATTGACATGTGTGACGTTTTGTTTTGCAGTTTTCACTAAATGTCAAAAAATGCAAATTTGGATTCGATCGAGCCGAGTCGAATTTTCGATTTACCTTGTGCAATTTACGATGCGGATAAACTAAAACTCTTCCTCTTTGCGTCGTGGCATCCTCTCACAGGATTTTTCGAAAAATATGAACGTTTTAAGGTTTCATGTTTTTGCGCGATTTTCGGTTCCGAACTTCATGCTTTTTTTACGGTAAGAGCTAGCCCCCCCCCCCCCCAAATACTGTGGAATGAGTTCGTTTCATTACGAATCTTTTCGTTTCAACCATTTTGATTTTTTTTTTCGTTTTGGAGATATTTACTGAAATATGCGGCGATGTCCAGCAAGAATCGCACATTTCTTGGTTAAAAAGTTGGTAACTTCTTAGCCTTGGCTCCTAGACCAAAAAACTACTCCAACGAATTTAAATAGGATTAAATTTGCTAAAACTCCTTTTTTTATTTTTTGCCTTGCGACAAAAATGAGGGAAACAGAAGGGGCGGAAGTGAGAACTTTTTTTTTTTTCGGTAAAATTTCGTCATTCTGTCACCGTAATTAATCGGTGATTAACTGAAATTGACGATGTACTTTTAATGTCATGTATTACCTCGACGTTTCATTAATCGCAGCCCTTCAAAGCAAACGTTTCTGGGAAAAATGATTTTTTAAAGATTTACATGCATTTTCTAGGAAAACGTGAAATTTCTTCCATTTTCCCAAGAATCTCAGTTTTTTCAAAATATTTGTAGACACCAACTCTAAAGAATATTGATCAAGCTTTCCGACGGTTTTTTTTTATTTTTTCTTTAACATAAAAACAACAAACTTGTGGCCGAAAATATGCGCCTCTTCGCACTTCCTAAAATTCATAAAATATTTATTTGCAAACTGGAAAACTAGAAGTTAAAACATTAGTATTACATTTGGTATTGACAGGGCAGCAATTTAACGACAATAAAATTACCTCTAACCATTGACGTCAAGCGTTAATAAAATGTAAAATGAGTAGTATAGTTTTTGTGGATTTCTGAATAAATAACAAATATTAGAGTGATTTTAATTGCTATTACATTATCCTCGTATATTTTACTGTTCAAATTAGTAGGTATTTTTAAGTTTTTTACACATATGAAATAACCCCATTACACAACTGAACAATATTTAAACAAATTGTCATTACCACCAGCGTGGGATATAAACTCTATATGTATATATTTTAACTTAGCATTTAGAAGAAAATTTTCTGATGTTGCAGAGAACGCCTAAGGGCATCGTTAAAATAATTGAAAATCTAAAGAAATTAAGTTTCATTATAATGCATACATAATGTATGCAGATAAATGTAAATACATTCTAGAGAATTTTCATCCACAAGTATATCATGGTTGTGATTTATATTTTCTACCCTGCAATATATTTTCTCATCATTATAGTAATTTTCTCTATTTAAGTTGTTAAATTTATTTCTCACGCCTCGAGAGGTTACATGCATCGATTACAAAATAAGGCTACAAGGTATACGAATCCATACGGGTTTACAAAAAGGCATACGTTAAAAACGTATATCAAAGAAGTTATAATTCCTCGGTGTAAAAATCAAATAGTGTATTGCTTTAATTGTACATGATGTGGGAGCAAGTTGGTTACCACGGAATTTACAATCGATTTTTATTCTTTATTATACCTATTTAATATAACCATTTAGGTATATTACAACTGAAGAAAAATAGAACAGAATAGAAAAAAAAAGGTCATACAGAAATTCGTTTCGTAATAGGCTGAACCCAAATATGGAATAACAATATCTGTGCGTGTGTAAACCGTTTCATATAAACACGATAACTTCTTTTAAATATAACATTTTTATTTCAAAGATACATTCGTGAAATAACATACACACAGGGTGTTTCATGGGGAAATGGACATGCTTTAATGACAGATATAGGACACCGAGGGTAATCATAATCATCCATAGAAAAAGCTAATTGGGCCCTCGTTGCTGAAATACATGGTGTTTTGTGTATTTTTGCCAAAATTTGTTTTGGTTGTCACTTTGTCAAGGAATAGACTAATAAGTTCACATTTGGCACATGTAATACACTAGTGATCCTGAATAAGTACTTATATCATACACAAAGTAAATCCAGGTCCGGACTTGAAAAAAAAATGTTTTTGTTGTTCTTCGAGAAAACAATGCCCTGTATATGTTTCTTTTAATTTCAATATTAAATTCGAAAAGTACATAAGAAACTAAACAAAATAGCTTCATTAATTTTTTTGCCACACCCTTGCCGCCTTCGAAATAAATTCCACTATATAATGCAATATGAAATGACTTTAGAAAATATCGATGAATAAATCCAGGTCCGGAGGACCAAAATAAATCCAGGTCCGGAGGACCAAAATAAATCCAGGTCCGGAGGACCTGGATTTATTTATTTTGGGTGTGATATAAGTACTTATTCAGGATCACTAGCATATTATATGTGCCAAATATGAACTTATTATTCCATTCCTTGACAAAGTAACAACCAAAACAAATTTTGGCTAAAATAAACACCCTGTATAATCGAATAAAACTAAGCATTAAAATATGATTTCAAAAATTGTTTCGAGGGGGGGGGTAAATTTTTTTGGAAATATAATCAGTATGTAATCAGGAAGGTACAGTGAAGTTTTGTCTAATTTTGGTGGTGAGCGTTTCTTGGAAATTGAGTTTTAATTTTTAAAAACCTGTTTTTGTCTCGTTTTTTTTTAATATCTCGGGTTATTTTCATCAGATCGGGCCAAACCTAAAAATCAAAATGTTTACAAACAAATGATGAACAAAACCATTTTGCTTTTTTGCGAGAAAATAAAAACCACGAACATTTCAAATTTTACATAAACCAAAATTACTAAAAAAATAATTCATCTTTTTTGATGGAACTTGGTGAAGTTATAGATGACGGAATTGAAAAATCTTAATTTTCCCAATCTATATAGTGTGAAACTTAAAAATCCGAGGAAATCTCGGAGTGCTTTTCACATTATTACGATACTTCGGACTTCAGTAAGCGAAGGCAGTAAAATTTAAAGATGAGAGACTGTTTACATAGTAAGTTTTATGATAATTTAAGGGTAATCGCTACTGGCTACAATCGTCCCAAAGATATAATACAATATTCTCTACACAGCTGCATTTTTAAATATAAAGCGACCCTAGAAAATGTTGCCCAGTATATTAGTCCAATCAAATAGGTTTTGAGGTAAACACTTGACTTTTTGATATAAGTTACTTTGAAGTATCTGAACACGATTAATGAAAGAATTTTTTTTTTCAACCCCCGAGAAAGGGTGAGAAAAATATAATAGATTGTTTTTTCAAAATTACTCAAAATGTGTAAAAGCTAGTAAATAAAATTTCAAATAAAAATTGTAAAGCATGAAATTTTACATAAAAATGATCTCTTGACTTTTTTGGTATTATTAAAATTAACAGAGTTAGGATGGTTAGAAGTCAAGGGATGATACGTACAAGTTTAAAAAATCATAGCGTGCTGGAAAGATAATGAATTTAATTTTTTTTTTTTCTATTTACTCAGAAAAATAGAAACTTTCGTTTCAGAGAGATGGATTTTTTTTTAAATTAAAACCGCTTTCAACGGTGAAACGAATTTTTTATATACCATTCTGTTCATCATTTAATAAAATTGTTTCGTAACTACAAGACGCGCATGCGTCATATCTATATCTCAATGCAGCCTAAAATTAATACCCATAAATTAGAATTATCAATAATTATTATGAAAAACTTATTGGTTATTCTATATTTTTCGTTTTTTTGCCTAGGCAATCAAGCATTTTTTTTTTTTCAGCAATTAACACACACAGGATCTGAATGTCTACGATTTTTTGAGACGTATTAGAATTTTTTTTAATAATTTTCATTTTAACTTCTCATGAGATTAATTTAATATAGAATGGATCATACTATCTAAGTTGCAAAAATCGATCAGTCTATAAATTTCAAGGTTATTTTGAAGAAACACTTTTTTGAACATTTTTGGAAAGAATTAACCAATTTTGATCCGGTTTGCGGCATTCAACTCAATTTTTTGAGGAATAGAACTGACTAGATTTTGGAGTGAATTGGTGGAGTAGTTAAAAGTTATTGAAAAAAAAAACATTTTTTTTGAAAATTTTGTTTTTGAGATTTCTTAAAATCCATACGAGCGATCCGGTTCAAATTTTCTGGAAGTCTAAATTGAGTGAAACTCTATGCCGCAAACCACATCTCAATCGGTCAGTTATTTCAAAAGTTATAAGAAGTTTACGCACACACAGAGACATACGGACATCATCGTGGAAACAGAATAGCTTCCTAGGACTTCGGAAACTTCGAAACGTTGAGATTTGATGAAAACTCGATTTTCTAAAATCGGACCAAAAACAATAACTTCCCGAATTTTTGAAAATTTACAATTTTCTTACCGGGAACTTAAAAATTTATTATAACCTTTGCTTCCGGCTATTTGTTTCTTTGTAAATTTTATCAGGATTTAAAAAATTATATTAATTTTTTTTGTAGAAAAAAAAAATTGACGTCAAAATTTTCTAGACTATGGACTTAAAAAAATCTAAAGCACCATCGAATTCTTCAGTCAATTCCAGTTAATTTGAGTACCTACAAGCCTATATTTGGTTACTTAACGCATACGCACACATATGTACACACAAAGCGCACATATGCGCACATGAGCGACTCTAACTTGTGGGTATTAATTTTTGGTGCATTGAGATATAGATGTGACGCATGCGCGTCTTGTAAGCAATTCAGTAGCTACGAAACAATTTTTTCTGAATTCGATCGGCAATGTCTACATTTTCGGCGCGATTTCAGATCGAAAAATGCACAATTCCAGTATTTTAGTCCGTTGCTAAGAAACTATCAGAAAACAGACTGGAAAAGATCCGTTGCCAAGCAATGATCAACATTCCCGTACGGTTATTTTATTTATTTTTTTTTTTACTGTTTAACGTCGGCCTATTTCCGCTACCAGGGCCTATCACCGACGCCAGGAGACGAGCTACCCCCAACCTGAAAATTTTGCCGAACCTCTTCCTTTAAGAAGAGTAGGGATCTTTTACTTGCCTAACATTTAATAGACAAGGGACCGCCTGCTTTACATCCCCTTCGAAGGATGGTATATCCACTACGTAATCCTCATCTGAAATTACGTAACTTCCGAGTATACACTGATATACAAGCCTCTAGAAGGTGGGACGAGAACGCTGTATTTCCCAAGATGGGAGCCGTACGGTTATTTATGTATATTTTAGACAGTAAATAAATACACGCAGACAAACCAACTTACATTAAAATTGCATTTATTAGTAAGCACTTAGATTGTAATGAAGAAATGTTATGCATTAATACAAATTCCTTAATTTATAATAATATTGATTGTGATTTCAGAAAAAATAGTATGTGTACTTCGGTGTGAAAGTATATTCCCGGACTTCGATGCTTGTTGGCCTCGGCTAGCGCTTCGGCCAACAATTTGCATCGTCGTCCGGGAATGTATTGCTTTCACACCTAAATACACAATATACTAGATCCTTGTCGTACGCATTCTTTATTTCTTTTCAGTTATCGTGACGTCACAAGAGCAGTGTCGTAAGTTTGGAAAAAATTTAAACAGGTAAATAAATTCATACCTACCTGAAAATGAAAAAAAAAATCAAAAGCAAATGTTCAATACATAAGTGATGAACAGAATAAAAACAGAAACAGTATAAAAAAAATTCGTTTCACCATTCAAAGTGGTTTTAATCGAAAATAAAAAAATTAAAATTTAACTTTTTTATTACCAATTTAAAAAAAAAATCCCTTACTCTGAAGCGAAAGTTTATATTTTTCTGAGTAAATAGAAAAAAAAATTTAATTCATTAACTTTTCAGCACGCTATAATTTTTTAAAGTTGTACATTTCATCCTTTAACTTCTAACCACCCTAACTCTGTTAATTTTTAAAATACCAAAAAAAGTCAAGAGATCATTTTTATGTAAAATTTCATGCTATACAATTTTTGTTTGAAACTTTTTTACTAGCTTTTATACATATCAAAAGTTCAACTATTTACCTCAAAATTTTGATTTTTCGACCTATTTGACTGAACTAATATGTTGGTCGAATCGCAGGCGATATCGAAGTAGGTGTGAAATACAGAAAACATATTTTATGATGTAGAAAAATATTGTGCTTCTTTTAGTCAAGTTAGATATTTGATACATTTACTGTTGGGGTGTAAATTAAATTAAACACCCATTCCTCAGATCTAAATGGTTGTGGTTTCGCCATTTATGAAACTATAAACGTAAACACACCACATGTAGCCAAATCCAAAGCCAAGGCTGTCCAGAAGGGGGTTACATATTTGGAAAACGCAGACAACATCCATACCCACCGGTGATGTCAATACCAGGGCTGGGGCTCGAACTCAGCTCGCGATAGGCAGTCGGTCAGCATATTCGCCACTCAATAAGCCTTAACCCACTGAGCTACACTCATTTCGTTTTTCCTGGTTTGTAGGCAAATGCATGGATTTTTTTTTTCCTCCTCTTGGCTTTGGATGAAACCATCAGCCAGTAGCTCTTGATTTATAACACACTCGTGACACATGCAAACAAAACTCTTCCAGCATATATTCAACCCTGTTATTGCATGGATTATTTAAAACAATAAAAATCATATTTGTGTATCGCATATAATACTTCTAAATCTTTATGTCGTCTTAAATTATTATTTTGTGGGACAGGAAGCTTTGAAAAAAATCACAAAGTTTAATACGTAAAAGCATAGGGCATTGTACACTTTTAAGTGGCCTCATAATATTTCATAATCGTATATATGCTTATTCAATAACTTTTGGCATTTAGATGCAGTTAAAAAAGTTATATTTCTTAATTTGGATCCGGTTGTCATCGTCGTCATTTAGTTTAATTCTAAATAAATTCTATAAGCGTTTAAACAAATGTTTCCGCATTTCACATATGACATGTTTTTAGAAAAATTCATCAGCTGCCGCACAGGTTCCTTTCAAAAATACTTTCCAGGCATAATATCATTCAACTTCAATCACATTAAACCATACTTGTTTTAAATGATCGCTACCAGGAATTAACATAAAGAACTATTGATACTATTGATAATTCGTGTACATTACAAATATTAATAAGTAGTTGCTATTTCAATGAAAAATGAATGATTGACGAAAATCCTACTTTCTATCATACATGTTTTTTCTACTTCAACATATGGAACTTTATTTGAATATGATCAGTAACAGTAATTTGACAAGTCAATCAATAGTCTTGTCAATTTAATAAATACAGCTGATTTTTTTTTATCCACAGCAGTTACCAAAATTTACTATAATTAGTGTTGCTTATAAATATTTATTTCAATTAGAGATTAATATAACAAAGATTACTTAGAGCTGTCATACAGCTGTTATACACGTGTATAAGATAAGGAACAAATTAATTATCTGGAAGTATTAAAATATTTCAAAAAAGTTCTCGGGCACAGTGATATACCATACTTGGCATATTACAGTTGTTTAATAGTTATAAATAAAATATATTGCAAAATCATGACAAAAGATTAATATACAGTGATCTACCATGATATGCGGAAAATAAAATGGTGTACTAGTCTTCAATGTGGGAAAGCACCTGCAAAATTTTAAAGAGATAATTTAGTATATTAAATTATTAGTAAATTTGCGAAGATACACTACTGATGTTGTTATGTTTTGAAACATGAAGTAGAGAGAAATAGTTTTTACTACTTACAGCTAAACTCGTTCCAGAAAATGTCCAATGGTCCTGGGTTAATAATAGTTTCTAGATTTTCAACATCCACACATTTGTTTACACAACACTAAGTAATTATAGTAAGATAATAATTATCCACTTAATTCAGAAGTAATTAGAAGTTTTAACACATAAAGAAGTTTGAATTGTTTATAACGGAAATTGTATTGCACGTGTTCACTACTCGTATGAGTTCGTACTATCCTTTTTGACTCGCGCACATACACGTTTATTTTAGTGGGGGTTGATGCGCAGTTCGTTTAAATATTAATCGAATATGTAATAGATGTTGAGTAGGTCGGGAATAGGTCGACGAACTTACTTGTGAAAGAGCGTATTGAAGTTGTTTACATTTCCTTAATTGGCATAAAAAGTGAAACCGCCAAGTGCGGCAAAGCACAGATCAAAGAGAGCCGCGTTTTTTGCTTTCGATCGAACAATGAGGACACCGGCGTGTTATTGTAAATATCTCTTGCTATTGCAGAGTTGACTGGCCTAGGGTCATTGTCTTTTCGATTTATTTCGCTATTTTTGTAGTGTGATTTGATTAAAACCAAAAAGTTACTTCTATCCTATGCTTTGCTGTCAATAGTATCAATCCCAAGTCTGATAAAGTGATATGGTTGTATCGCGTTACGTCAGATTAGTTAAAGTCATTGGCGGCGCATTTTTACAAAAAGATATGGTCATTCTTTTGGTCATTTTTCTTTAATTTTTCATTTTTTTAACTCCTTTCGGTGGGGACAACCGACTGTTAAATTTTCCGCATAGTAGACGATATTATATACGATATTGGGGTGGTCCCAATTTTGCGACATTAGTTTTTTTTTTTCGGTCTCACCGCGTAAAGTTTTTCCAGTTATTGTAAAAATTAAGTATACAAAATTTTAACTCGATCGGATAACGCTAACCCGTGCCTCAAGGCCATTAAAAGTCACTGAAATACGCAATTTTCATCGATAGTTTTTTCTTACAATTTTTTCGAACCCTAAAGTGGTTCCAATTATTTAAAAAATGAAGTATATAAAATTTTAACTCTGTCGGATAACGCTAACCCGTGCCACAAGGCCATTAAAAGTCACTGAAATACGCAATTTTCATCGATAGTTTTTTCTTACAATTTTTTCGAACCCTAAAGTGGTTCCAATTATTTAAAAAATGAAGTATATAAAATTTTAACTCTGTCGGATAACGCTAACCCGTGCCACAAGGCCATTAAAAGTCACTGAAATACGCAATTTTCATCGATAGTTTTTTCTTACAATTTTTTCGAACCCTAAAGTGGTTCCAATTATTTAAAAAATGAAGTATATAAAATTTTAACTCTGTCGGATAACGCTAACCCGTGCCTCAAGGCCATTAAAAGTCACTGAAATACGCAATTTTCATCGATAGTTTTTTCTTACAATTTTTTCGAACCCTAAAGTGGTTCCAATTATTTAAAAAATGAAGTATATAAAATTTTAACTCTGTCGGATAACGCTAACCCGTGCCACAAGGCCATTAAAAGTCACTAAAATACGCAATTTTCATCTATTTTCAATAGTACCTCGTGAACTGTTAATTACATCGAAATGTTATACATACATAATTGGAAGAAAATTTATTTATCTACTCTTATTAGGTTATATATTAATTAATGAACTGCTTTTGATCAATTAATGGTATCCACAAACAAACAGCGTGAGTTATAATGCGTGAGTTATTATAACTCACTAGGTACAGAGCCAATCACCTTTATCTTCATGCCTAGCCTGTCCAATCGACGTAACGCGCAACACACGAAGGTGGAGCCAGGAAGGTAGTGACAGATTATTCGCGTTAATATCTATAAAAATGCTACTTTTGATTCGTTCGTGCCGAGCCGAATTTTCGAATTATCGCCATGCAATTTACGATCAGGTTTATCTGGAAGACTTTCTCTTTACATCGCGACATCGTACGGCCGTCCTAATGGTGTTTTTCGAAAAATATGAATGTGTCAAGATTGCATGTTTTTGCAATTTTTTCGACTCCGAAATGTAAGCTGTTTTTTGTTATTTTTCGTAGATATTTCCGAAACGGTGGGAGTTAGCTCGAAATGAAAAACAAGCTCAAACGAGCATTTTCCATTATGAATCTTTTGCTACTATCAGGATTTTGATTTTTTTTTTCGTTTCGGAGATAACTACTGAAATGTTAGCCATGTACGGCAAAAAATCGCAAATTTTGAGCTTCTACAGTTGACAACTTTTTAATCTTGGCTCCTACGCCAAAAGACTACTCTAGTTAACTTAAATGGAGTTAAATTTGCTAAAACTTGTTTTTTTATTTTTGGAATTCCGACATAAATGAACGAATTAGAGGGGGCGGGATTTGGGACTTTTTTTCTTCGGTAAAATTTCTCCATTTTTGTCACCGTAATTAATCGGTAATTAACTGAAATCGATCTCATATACGATGTTCACTTAATATCATGTACTACTTTGACGCTATGTTAATCTTGGTCCTTCGAAACAAAGTTTCTGAGAAAAATAATTTTTTTAAGATTTACTTACACTTTATAGGAAAACGTGTAATTTCTTACATTTCCTCGAATATCTCGATAATTATCGTTTTTTTTCGAAAAATTTGTAGACAGCTTATGAGTTCATTTGGTGCAAAACTCTATATGCACGTAGGTTACTTTTGAGATAAATAGGAAAAACATATTTTTGCCTATATATTGGACCAATTGATTCAATATATTTTTCTGTCTATTGTATCATACTTAAACTTAATAGTCTTAAAATGATTTTAATAACATTTATTATAGTTTAGTTTTAATTTTAGATAAAAGAAATCATATAGTGAGTTTTGCCCGGGCTTATGCAGAAAGTGAATTTTGAATTATGGTATGCACACAAAAAGAGAGTATTTCGGAATAAAATAACAAATTATAAAATAAATTATTTTGTATTGCTAATAATTTTTTTTTTAACTATTTAACGTCGGCCTATTTCCGCTACCAGGGCCTATCACCGACGCCAGGAGACGAGCTACCCCCAACCTGGAAATTTTGCCGAACCTCTTCCCTTAAGAAGAGTAGGGATCTTTTACTTGCCTAACATTTAATAGACAAGGGACCGCCTGCTTTACATCCCCTCCGAAGGATGGTATATCCACTACGTAATCCTCGTCTGAAATTACGTAGCTTCCGAGTATACACTGATATACAAGCCTCTAGAAGGTGGGACGAGAACGCTGTATTTCCCAAGAAGGGTACCCCATCCAAGTACTAACCGCGCTCGACGTTGCTTCAACGGAATATCGTCTGATATTCACATTGAAGTCGCCTCTACGTTCGCTCCATTGCTAATAATAATAATAATAATAATAATAATAATAATAATAATAATAATAGAAACATTAAAATAATGATTATATTGGAACAAACAGTTATGACAAAAAGAATACGCTTTTGTTAGTATTGAACACATGACTAATACACGTGACCTGCATAAAGCATCGCCATTGGCCAGCATGCAGAAAGACAGTTTTGCATCTAAATTTGTTCTTCGTAAAGCGAGTTTTGCAACGAAATGTATATTTTAGATAGGATTTTGAACGTTATAAAGAGATATTTGAACCATCCACAATTATTTAAACGATAGATTAAAAACAGACCAATGCAATGATGTATTTAATTCATTTCTGGATTTTTTGTCGAAAAGCGAGTTTTGCACCTAACGAACTCTTATGTAAAGATAATTGATTGAGCTTTCCGACGGTTTTTTAATTTTTTCTCTAACATAAAGAACAAGACTTTTGACCGAATATACGCTCCGGGCTATTGCAGTTCGTGGAGAAGTTTTGCATTTTCCGCCGCGTAATATTAATCTATAAAGCTGATTTTTTGTCTACAAGCAGTTTATGCACAATTTCGATTAAAAATCACATCCCCCCTCCGCTTAAAGGTGGCTAAAAGGTGGCTAAATCTTTGAAGACAACAAATATATTATTATAAAAGGGTGAACAAAAATTAAATTTTACAGTTAATTTTATTAATAAACAAACCGAGTAATTTAAACAACATTTTCTCCATTTAATATTTATCATTATAATCGTAGATAAAGTATAGTATTCAACTTGCGGTAATGGTAATAACTCACTTGATGAATTATAGCACTCGCCTACGGCTCGTGCTGTATAAGCTTTCATCTGCGTGAGTTATTACCTACATTACCGCTCGTTGAATAATATGCAATTTTATAAAATGTCATTTCTTTGCATTTTTCTCATACATTTTATAGTTGAATAGGAATAATGAAGCTTCGGTTGACATAAACAAGCACCAGAACATCCATGTTCTCGTTGAAATGTCAGGATACACGTTTTGTGTCCCATAAATTAATCGAATTAACTTCCCTTTATTGTAGGGATATCTTATAGGAACACAGTATCTGTCGCGGTTGTCTGCTAGGCGTACGGCCTCAACAAACTGTTTTTCATTGGTTGTTTTTTAACAACAATGATTCCCTGCGAAAATCAGATGGCAAATGGTGAAAGAAACTTGACCGACTCAGTGGTTCAGTGCTTACGTGTTAGCATTGAGACCACGGATTTCTTGGTTCGAAGGCTTCTGGCTAGAGTACGGATGTTTAGTGCCGTTTTTAGCGAGTTAACGAAACTGTAGCAATGGCCTAGACCCGATTGAGTGAAACAACGTGGTTAGTCGCTGTTATCTCCTCTGAGTTCGAGCCTCAGGTGCAGCACTTGGCAATATCGCGAAAGTTAGCGGCTTGCTCTCAATTTGCTAACAACCATTTTTTTTAAGGGGAATCTTCCATTTTTAGAAAGCTATAATTCAAATAATTTTCTCCCAGAATTAACCAAAAAATGATTCTTATCAACGAAACTGAACGCTGAAGCGCTGAACGGAAATAGAGCACACACCAGGTGCGCAATTGTGCAATATTAACACATCCTCATCTTAAATAGGCACTATACCATATTTCATTGAAGAAAATATATGATATTTAAATTTCATTCCTATATAGATCTTGACATATTACGGATTTGTGTTATATAACGGTTCACGTATGCGATGCCAAATTTGGAATTTATAGATGAGGAATAATGCAGGTAAGCTCAAAAATGCTTTTATATGCGATAAAATCTCAGTTGTCACATACCGTAATCGTATACATTATCTCAGATCTATAAACGATTCTTGTAATACATACGCTACAAATTTTATCACCTACAAGAAGTTAAATATTTGTTATCCGTCAATAGGCAAAAAGAAATATTAGAAATTATGCATTAACATATTTCCGGTTGTGTAATCGTGATTTTAAAATATTTATAGAATAGTATTTACAATATATATATACACACCCACAGCTTATACATGTCGCTTCAAAGATATATTGTTGAATATAAATGGCATATTATACTCACAGATACTAATAAAACTCTATTTTTTTTATAATTTTTTTTGATAGACTCGTGGACAGGATTCTGATATTTGGTACAAAAATAGAATGTAGTACCATAATTAATTATACAGCTAAAATGAGGTTGATATCACATTCACCCGTACCAAAACAAAAATATGACACGCTTAATTATTTTAGTTTTTTAAAGAGAAGAAAATTCAGTAACTAATGATTATTATAAATTTCAAACATTTATTAAGCTAAGGCCGGTTTTAGGCCTATTTTATTTTTGGATTTAAATTATTAAAAAAATCAGTTTTTATCATCTGTCATGAATATTTAATTGATTTCACCTCAAACGGACCCCCCCCACTCGCACATACCTCTTCTATCGTTTTTAAGTATTAGATAACCAGAATCCAGGAACGGTATCGCTAATTTTTTTTGCATTTAAAAAGTGTTTAAAACCCTCCAAAAGTCTTTTTTTTTCAAAAAAGTTCATCTGGACTACCTTCCCTACTATCCCTTTCTCCCACCACACCTACTTACCCACCCACACCCTTATCTTATAACTCGATTTTATAAAAATTATCTTTTTGTGATAAAAGTAAAAAATCCTTATAGTTCCATTATATAACTGTATGTTTATATAAATCTTTATAATCCAGTGAAATTGGACTTTTATGATCTAACAAAATATATCCTTCATTTTTTATTGTTTTAAAGAAAATATTGTCATGACCCGGGTTGGGGTTGGTTAATAATAATTACTTCCAACACATGTTATGCCCACCACGTGTCACGACCCTCGGGCCGCTGTGACGGGGTTCCTTTAAATTACTCGCTTTGCTTGCAAGAGGATTTGAATTTAATGAATTAAATGAATACTTGTAAATAAAACATTGTGGTAGAAAACAAGTTACCAGTTTATTAACAAAGAAACAACACAACAAAACAGAATAATTAGTACTTACATTAAATACCCCCTGGGGCTCACCCCCAAGGGGGGAGTTGGGCCACACACCAAGCCACCACCAATTCGTCCCCTCAATCAAAACCCAACTGAATTTTTAAATTCAAATTGTCCCAGTTGCTACTTTTGCCAAATCAGCATTTCATCATTATTATAACGTCGCATGAGGTGAACGTGTGCCAGCTCCTTGCTGACTGTACAGTTTATTTGTTTCCCAATGCAACGTTGTTTCAAGTTAATTTCATTTATCAAATCTCGTAATAATTATTTATTTAATGATGTACTGGGTGTCTCAAACAAATTCTGAATAAATTAGAATGGCTGCGTGACACATCTCCCCCACCTAGGAAAGCTGGCCTCCAGCTTTAAGACTAGTGTTTAATGAACAACAAAAATAAATCTAAAGTGAATGGCATTAACCACATAAACATAACATATATTGGGGAAGTGTTAAATGCCAAAAAAAATTGAAAAATATATTACATGGAGCAAAGTCAAAAAAAAAAAAAAAATCCAAATAGATTATAATCCTATCACTTGCAAGTCGTTAAGCCTCTACTTGAAGTTGCATTATATTCCAGTTAAATTCATTAAATAGTTGCAGTGACAAATTATAAACTAGCGGATGTAATATTATTATCACACAACAATGTCATTGTCAGTTTTTAAAAAAAATATATATCATTTATAAATTACAAAAAACATTAACTCTTCTCTTTTACTTTACTACTGCAAGCCCCTTTACCCCGTAACTATAATCAATCATCCTTGATTTAACAAAAAAATTGAACGGAAATATCTAAAAAGACAAAAAAAAAAAATAAGTCGTTGCAGTAATAAACTATAGCAAGTTTTGAATGAAATTAACAACAATATATCAAATGAAAAGCTAGGATGAACCAAAAATTTCTAACTCGGGCACGCGAAAATGTCTCGCACTGTATAAGTTTAAATTAACACACGACTGTTATAGCACAGAATTCTGAGTCCGGCTCTGTTCGACAAATTCAATTCTTAGATCACACTTACACTATTGTCCTCCCACGATTCCAATGTGTTCCAATTGTCTATTATTCCCCCCTGTCCGGTTTGAGGGATTATCATTTTCACAACTGGGACCGTGATGTGTAACATGTGACTTCTCAGAACTGAGGGAAGAACATCCACACCCGCGTACTATGACCGCTGGCTCTCATCCTGACCATCCTCCCTTTACGTAGGGTTGTTGGGCTCCCTTTTCCCTTCTTCCATAGCTGTCACTATTTTTCAGGAATGTGCTGTCTGCTTGTCATCCCGCCATTATTTGATCCTTACATCTGGATTTGACTATCAATCAGGTTAAGGAAAAATTTAGGCGAAGAGGAACCACTCGCAATGTGGCTGCGAAAAAAATTGCCTTTTTGACATGTGCCTTTTTGTTGCCTGACTGATAGAAAAACTCGTTCAAGAAACAGTTACCATTTTCATTATGATGGGTTTCGGGAAAATTGGGAAAGAAATTACAGAAAATTTAACAATGGATGAGCCTCAGTCGCTACGTCAAACAGGTGCAGTTCTGGATCCAGTTCTATTCTATTCCTGGGGCTTTGGAATAGGGTTGTCTTCCTGTGCTATGTGTGCCTCGTTGCCATGGTGCGATTACATAAAACAAATACACCCGAGTAAATTCTTATATAGTGCAAAAAAAATATATAAACAAAACATTCATAAAATCGTGAAAAAATAATCCTTACAAGTGGTTCACCTAGTCAAGTTATTATTATTATTATTATTATTATTATTATTTGATAAAAGAACATCATCTAGCGGGTAGCACAAAAAAATGAACCTTTTACTAATTACCAAAAAAAAATTTTTTTCTGCTCATTTAAACGTAATAGGCGGTTTATACGTTATGCTAACATACAATGTTACTATTAAAAATTAAAAAAAAATTCTTACCCATGTAATTCAACAAAACACTTTAATTTGTTTCCCATATTTTAAAACATTTTAGTTAGAGTTATTTAGGGCTTGCGAAACAAAATCACCAAACGTATGCCTTGACAATTATGTCGAAAAGAAAAAATAAATCTGTTATTCCTTACTCCATATCATTAAAAAAAAATTCAAAAAAAAGTCATGATGCTATAAGCATTATCTCTCTCTTTAAAAAAAAAAAAATTGAACAGTCAACTCATATAAATAATTCATTAGTTCTTTGATGACTTTTCTCACCTCCACTATTTAATAAAACTCATCGGCGTTAAAAGCAATTCATATTTCAAACGCCATTATTTCTTTTTTCGCAAAACTTTTACAATTGTGACTATAGAAAAAATAAAATGTTCCTAACCTTGTACCTCATAGTGAAAAACTTACTAAAAAAATATTAAGCTTTTTAAAACGGGGCATTTTTTTCTAGGAGGATCTCTTCACCAATCATAGATCACATAACTAATGATTACTCTGACTTTTACCTTCTGGGGGAGAGTAGGGTAAAGAAAATACTTTATGTAATAAAAATATTCTCGCGTGCTTTTCCAAAAAATTTTTTATACTTTCTCACACTTATTTGGTGTCCTTTGGAAGAAAACACACTTAGCTTTGGAGGATAATCGTTTCTAATAAGCAATTGGATATTTTTGCTTTTAAAATACCGTGGGTTGCAAAAACTATGGGCATTTATTTATATAAATGATTATCTATAAATAATAAATTTTTTATACTTTCAGTTTTCCGTGGGTGGTTAAACTTCAGTTTATTGTATTCCATGGTTATTTATTGTATCATCAATGTTAATTTTGCTTGAACAGGACAGTGTTGAGTCGTCAACTATTTACTCTGCCATTTATCTAGTCGCCTCGACGTAGCCACTAGCTTAAATCGCCTAGCAACATCGCATCGTAGCTCAACTGACTGCTCTGGTTCAATTGGAATTGTCCGAAAAGAAAAAAAATTTACACACCCGATTCGGCACTGTGGCCTTCATCTGAGGACCTCTCAATTCCCTGCAGGACACACTGCGCCCTAGTTCAAGTTTATTAAGGTCCAACAATCGATCTTACTATTTAGAATTCGCAAAAAAAAAAAATACTTTTGCACACCCCACACGGCATTATACCTCTTAATTCCTCCGTTTGTTGGCGACCTAGGTTTTAACTACATATAAAAAAAAAACAACTTTTCCACTATCTATTTTTCAAGAATGATTTACTACTCCAGGAATATCGACCGTACATTTTCAACATTTATTACTTATGTTCTAGTACGAATTATAAAAATCGAGTTAACTTTCATGTACCATTACTAGTTGAACCTTATTTGTCTCAACTGACGTACAGAATATTTCTATTTCTCGCGTCTTTCACTCCCGACGCTTCCCAACCTCATTCACTAAACTGAGGAACTCTGGTACCAACACACATAATGAATCATCACCCATTCATTATCAACTTTCTTTGTACTCTTTGTCACATCGTTCCCTTCTCAAAACAACTACTCTCCTGGCTATATGCCTCGACGAACATTGAATTAGAAAAGAAGGGATATACTGTTCCACTATGAACAGCCACGTAACGGTACTTAAGCTTCTTCCTCTCAAGCATTTGTGCCCATTCAAAGGCCTTGGTACCAATAAATAATCAAAATATCGCTCTCAATATCTCCAAAAATATCTCCCGAAAATCAAATAAACTCTTACTTAATGTAGGCATCAAAAAAAATATATCTCTCATTAAACTCTTAAACTCGTAAAAACTCCTTTGGACCCTCCAATGACACATTATTTAAAAAAAATAAAGTCCCACCGACGGCGTACTCTATGTCACATCGCTCCCTTCTTTCAACAACTACTTCCCCGGCTATATGCCTCGATGAACATTGAATTACGAAAGAACTGTTCTACTGTGAACAGTCGCGTGACAGTACTTATGCTACTTTTGACCGGGCTAACTTTCATCTCATTCTCGTTCCCGTCGTCTCAAGCATTTGTCCACCCTACAAGGCTTTTGAAAGCTATGGATATCCGTATCAACTCCTGATAACGCGATAAGCCTCGTAACAAAAAATATCATACTTCGGTAACTCATCATAAATCTCATAAACTCAAAAAAACTCAAGGGCACCCTTCAATAACTTATTGTACGTCTCATTATCCGCAACACAACTTTTGTGCTAAAATATCACATCACAAAGTAACTCTAATTCTCGATATTCCCTATTACTTATTACTTCATATTCACCAATTAAAAGAAAGAATATCTGTCACCCATTCTGCATTATACGTAAAAATATTTCAATGTCCCCACCATAGCCTAGGTATTTCTTTCATTCTAATAAAAAATATTACCTTTGTAGTCTTTCACTGATTCTAATTATATTCTATCATTCACCCGATGTGGCTTGCACTCAACCAATGACCACAATCACCCTGTATAATCCAGTTATATTTTAAGTTTTCTCCCCCCCATCTTACTTTAAATTCAATTAAAAAAAATACAATCAATCAAGCTAATTTTAATATTTCTAATCAAACTTAAAAAATTTACTAATAGTCTGGTCCCTCCTTTATGTAAATTTATATAAAAATGTTCACCCCGACGTAAAATTTCCTGTGGTAGGCCTTACTGATGCGTGGTTTTTCTAAGATGTACTTTTCTAGGGGCATTTGAATTTACGCGATAAAAAAAATTAACTTAAAATACAAGAGATTTACACAAACGAAGACTTTCGCGAAGAATTTAGGTTTATTATTAATTTCTCGAGATAAGAGATGACTTCACACAGTCGAGTTCCAGTCGACTTTTCACCGCAAATTTACAAAGGCTTACAAAATAACGCCTATCCTTGGATTTGTCATTACATTCATACTCAAATCAATTTTTTCATATAAAACTAACTGCAATAAAAATAATTGTTTTCTCACAACATAAACTAAGATAGGGTTGGTGCATACTAAAAAGATGAAAATTCACATGTGGCATGTTTGATCGACGCGACGGCGAGAAGAAAAACAAACCTTTATTGTCTTAAGTGCCTTGCAATGGGATAGAGGTGGTAATTAGGGTTATTTTATTCATTTCATTTCGAGTACCTGATATAATATTTGCAATGGGTGAGTAAAAAAAAATTGTTATTGGAAGTGGTAGAGAAAACCAATATTAACAAATACTAATTGCCCTCTGCCTTTCAAAAAAAAGAAGGGGAAGAGGGTGGTGAGTCGCTTATGACATTAAGTTTGTATTATATTAAGAACTATCTGTCTCATTTTTGCATCAAGAAACAGGACGGGTTTCTTAACAAGATTTATAACATTAAGTTAATATTTTATTGATTATTATTATTTATCTCATTTTATTATCTAATTATTATTTCCAATTATTTTAACGACCCCTAGAATCATCACCTAAAAAGGCCTATAGGTATCGACAGTTTGAAAAAAAGACACTAGTTTATTTAACAAGGTGGTTCACAGACTACGAAAATCTGTGCTATGTTAAAATAAAGCGAAGCTACCCACTTCAATGCTTTACACGAATGAGTTTTCGGCGATAAGCCTGTCCGCGTAGCGGAGTTCGAAGCAGTCCCGAACCCAAATTATCATGTTTTAGAACAACATAAAACCTCTGGGAGGGGGGGCGAGGAAAAAGGAAAATTAACGACAAAACCTCATAGGAAAATGAGGGAATAGTGAAAACTTTTTTTACAAATTATTTAATGTTGTATATTAGAAAAAATGACAAAACCTCATAGGGAAACGAGGAAAAAGTTAAACCTTTTTTTTACCAGCTATTTAACTTTGTATATTAAAAAAACAATTACAAACTTCCCTAAGATGGGAGAAAAAGCAAAAAAAATCACGTAAAGTCAACGCGTCGAATTCACTTATCAGCAGGTAAATTTATTAACAGCCCCACCTTGTAAAAATTAAGTATAAAAACCACATTTATTATTCAAAATTGAAATCACTAACCAACTATAAATTTTTTAAAGATTAAAACCATTGTTTTTTTCATCCTTTCCATAAAAAAATTCAGTAAGTCACCCCTCATCTACGCGATGCCCCTAAATCAGTTTATTCGTTTATTTTGTAGTACCCTGTGATTTCTACCACTGTATAATTGTCAATAACCAGAAAAATTAAATTATTTAATTAAAACCTCCAAATATTTCAGCACAAAATTCAACAAGATGTATGAAAATTTAACCAGTATTCACTTAAAACTTTTAAAAATAAAAAATCCGTCAAAAATCATGAAAACCAACTTGTAACATAAAAAAAACTTAGGCAAGTAAAATATGATTTCACACTTCAAAAAAAAAATACATTTTACATTAAAGAAATTTAAATAAAATGGGAGGGTTGTGAAGAACCACCCCCTAGGAGCGTGGCTAGGCGCCTCCACCACGTGTCACGAACCGGGTTGGGGTTGGTTAATAATAATTACTTCCAACACATGTTATGCCACCACGTGTCACGACCCTCGGGCCGCTGTGACGGGGTTCCTTTAAATTACTCGCTTGCTTGCAAGAGGATTTGAATTTAATGAATTAAATGAATACTTGTAAATAAAACATTGTGGTAGAAAACAAGTTACCGGTTTATTAACAAAGAAACAACACAACAAAACAGAATAATTAGTACTTACATCAAAGACCCCCTGGGGTTCACCCTTAAGGGGGGAGTTGGGCCACGCACCAAGCCACCACCAATTCGTCCCCTCAATCAAAACCCAACTGAATTTTTAAACTCGAATTTGTCCCCAGTTGCTGCCTTTGCCAAATCAGCATTTCGTCATTATTATAAAGTCGCATGAGGTGAACGTGCCAGCTTCTTGCTGACTATACAGTTCTTTTGTTCCCCAATGCAACTTTGTTTCAAGTTAATTTCATTTATCAAATCTCGTAATAATTATTTATTTAATGATGTACTGGGTGTCTCAAATAAATTCTGAATAAATTAAAATGGCTGCGTGATAATATTAAAAATCGACAACGAGATCACCACGGCATAAAAAATTATTCAAGATCAAAGTTCACAAAAAACGGATTTCTGCGATTATCGTCCTTTCTACGGCTCGGAGGCCAATTGAGGTTATTATGAAAATGAAAGATAATGAAATTGCGCACAAAAATGATCTCTTCCACTTTTTATGTACAACGAACGGTTTAGGCAAAAATGTGCTTCGAATTTTCCGCGCAAGGCATAATATGCTACATTTCATATAGTCCATGCATAATACGTGCTTATTCTATATATATTATTAGCTGATCGATATATATTTACCGTCATATACAGTAATATTTGCTAAACCTTCACATTAAAATTTATTGGTTATATATTTACAGTGTGTTTCACTTGAAATGGTAACACCAACATTTTATTTTTTTTCAATTTGAATCAAATTTTACTTAAGTATAGAATAACTTAGGATCTACTTATGGCCAGTAAAACATTCGCCTCCTACAAATGCAAAGCCACCTACGATACCAAAATATACGGAGAAAATCAGGAAATCATATTAGGCATTTTTTTATCGAAAAATTTTGTTAATGAAATTTGTTCAGAATTATCCAAAAACCTTAAGTCCAAAATTTAATCAAAATAAAAATATATATATTATTCCTTGAGCGGAAACTTCGAAGCACATTTTTGTCTAAACCGTTCATTGTATATAAAAAATGAAAGAGACCATTTTTGTGTAAAATTTCATTGTCTTTCATTTTCATAACCTCAGTTGGCCTCCGAGCCATAGAAAGCGCGATATTCTCAGAAAACCGTTTTTTAGGAACTTTGGCCTTGAATAATTTTTTATGCCGTAGTGATCTCGTTGTCGATTTTTAATATTTTTTTTTTAAAACACCAAAATAAATCGATTTCAAAAAAGAAAATTAAGGATATATTTTGTTAGATCAGAAGCAGACATATTTTTGTCTAAAATGACTGGAGTATTAGTAAATGGACTATTTATTGTATTTATGATTTAATAATATTTTTTACATTAATATATTTTCTTCCTAAAATAAAAACCTACATTTTTTTTAGCTATTTTTTGTGATAAATAGATTTTTTTGAGTGCCCACCCCAGCTGTACGTGCACCTCCCCCCCACAATCCTTGGGGACAATGTTTTTCATAAAGATTAAAGCTTAAGGAACAATTTTAGACATATCCCAAAAAAATGGCTGTACTTTCAAAATGGCGGCCATATGTTAAAAATACTGTTGCTAATGTTGTTTTCGTTATTTAACACAAACACTAAAAAAAGATGGACAAAAATTTTTTTCACAAAAAACAACGTGCATAAAATTTTCTACAATATTTTGATGAGTTACCATTTTCCAGATAAATGAGTCCAAAATTAAGAAAACATGAAAATTCATATATCTGTAAATCATTTAGAGAAAATAACTTTGACAATTATTGTATGGCGTACAATATAACTTTATATTATTAACAAAAAAAAATAAAATGAACAGAAAAAATTAATAATAATAATAATAATATTATAATTTGCAGACATTTATCTCGGAAACGGTAACAATGGGTTATGAATAGATGATTAGTGATTAGTCTTTATGAAAAACATTGTCCCCGAGGGTTAGGGGGTGCACGTACAGTTAGGGTAGGCTCCCGTAGTATTTGTTTTATTGTCTCTCTTACTATAAAACTTTGTCAAAACTGGGATTTAGTGTTATTTTGTGCATTTGAATCATAACAAAGTGTTTTGATGTTTGTGTTAACTACTTCAGATGTAATGTTTTTGTTCAATTTATCTGAATTTAGTTGAATTATTTTGGTGATGCTGTACCTATAAGGTAGAGTATTAATATATGATATAGATATCTGTGATATATGAGATCCTTCGATGGCAATCAAAATCTACTATTTCGAAATGCATGCATTCCTTTGACGTGATGCTGGATTAGAAAATTACTCTTAAATCGTAAACGCCATTACTATAACGTTACTTTTGCGTTGTAACACATCTAAGATATAAATCCTAATATCAATTAAAATTTATTATCTCTCGCCATATAAGTAAGTAATGCTAAATAATACAACATTAACTTACGTAAGTAATAATTATATTCCTATTTGGAATTTCGCAATTTGCCACACTCATCTAAAACACCTGCATTTATGGTTCTGCTGTATATAGGGCAATTTAACACTCATCAGATTTGTCCGCTACTTCATTACACCTTTATAAGTGTTAAATTAGATACAAAACGATTACTTGTTTTTATGAAGCTGGAAGTCTTGGTTTCCATTCCTTGTATTTCCGGTCTACAGAGTGAAGCAAATACCAGTATTATTATAACCGAATTTTTTTTTTATAATCATCGCATATTAAAATATTGGCAGCTACTGGAAGCGGTGGGAACCTCCCCACCCGGTGCATCTTTGAAGCCGAAAAGAGCATTAAAAAATATTAACGATCTCATTTAATTATATTTATTAAATTAAAATATATTTTTCATATTAAAATAGAAAAAAAAAGTCTTGCGATCGGTGGGATTTGAACCTACGAACTTGAGTGTTTTTATAGTCTGCACAATAACAACAACAAAAACACTTGATTCAATATTTAAGTACAAATATATGCCTTGCCGGATCCTAGCCCGGAGCCAGCCAAATAACCACGGCGAGCATCGCCGGCGAAACGCAACACTATAAAACACTAAATTCGTAGGCGAATGCATTTCATAATTTTGATTGTTGATACGGGAAACACAACTAAATGAAAAAACCCGTTCGACCTTGTGATTTGATCGCCAACAAGGAAGGTAGGGTGAAAACAAAATTGTGGTTTAAAAAATTGGGACTTGGGAAAGACAAAAAGGGAACAAAGACAATAAAAAGGGTAAAAGAACAAAATTGTACAAAAATGAAAGGTGAAAAAGAGGGATTGGAAAGATGTAAAGTTGAGGAAAGAAAAGGGTAGAGGTAAGTTGCCGTAGAATAAAGTGTGGCTAGGGAGTTGCCGGAAGATATACAACGCCTGATATGGTAGGGGGTGTCTGATGTCGAAAAGTATGGCATTATGCTGTCTGATTCGGGTTATGTTGCGGGTTAGCGGACTATCGCCTAGTTTGAACTCATAGAATCTTTATGAGATTTCTTGGACGTAGTCCGCTAGTGGGGTTATGTCGTGGCAACGAGCATATATATCTCTGAGGAAGGTGTACCCATCAGAGTCTGAATTAGTCGACACGCTTTAACACACTAGTCTACCGAACGTTAGGTTAGACTATAAAATATATCACACAAGCGTGACTCTATACAGCGTGATATATCGTTGAAATCGGAATTTTTACTGCTTTTCAATGGTTCGATTGCAATTGTAATTAATCATGAAATAAACAACTTGTTGTGCCAAAACAGCACTAAACGTAATCTGATCTCAATCAAAACCTTTTCAGATCTTCTGGAGCAGTAAAAAAACCCTCATGCAAAGTTTCATCCAAATCCGTTTAGTAGTTTCGCCGCTATCGTGCTAACACGCACACACACACACACACACACACACACACACACACACACAGACATTCTTCAAAAACCACTTCTTTGGGTTCCTGGGACCTCAAAAACGTAAAGAATTGATGTTATCTCAATTTTCGATTTGGGACCAATTTTAGTAACCTCCCACAATTTTATTGTGGGGAGGTTAAAATTAAATTAAATATATGAACATGTACAAGTTATCGAAACTTCAATATACGGGATATCTCTCAGATGAAAAGAATTTAAGGAGGTTAGTTGATACAGCAATTCTACTTTAAATTTGAATAAGACTTTAAGAAACGAATGAAAATTGCAGTTGGGCATATTTGTCATAAAGGATAATGCTAGATTTTTTATTGAACAAATAGATGCAATAATTGGGAAGCCTAATAAGAAAGTTAAACATGCGTGAGAATCATATAAATCCCAGTTGACCCGTGGTCTAGGTAGTATTAGATAAATAAGTAGATAACCGAGAGTGACAGAAAAATGAAAATATTTTAAGGTACGGTCAGGCATAGCTAATTTTAGTGCGCAGTTTTAGGATTGCAGCTGCAAAAGTTTCGTATCGTGTTCATGTTGTAGAACCTCCCAGCATCGACCTAAGTCGAAGCCAAAATAAAAATTCGACTTAGGTAAAAAATTCATCTAAGGGCATTTTCGCTCATAGCATGCACGTCTGAAGGGTTTCAGAGCCATAAACTAGCCCGAAAGGATCATTATGATTTCATTAAGACATTAGGCACAACCAGATGAAAATTTGAAGAAGCACCGAATTTTCACTTAGAAAAATATGTTTTGGTCCAGGCCCTGAGAGTGTAAGTATATGGTGGTCACGGAAAAATTAACCAAAAATAAAAGTATAATTTTTGATTAAGGAAAAGTGAACCGAAATTATTTTTAACTTTTTTATTTCTCCGCCAAAGACAATGACCATGGAGATACATTCATTATATATATCATTCGAAAGACTGAATACAAAATTTTAACTATGTTACATATCAAAAGGATAAGGCCAGTTTCTCACATAAAACAAGTTTGGATACACCCAGCGACTCATAATTTGGACAAGTGCGTTGGATGGTCAATACAAAGCGATGGTAGGAAAGCCAAATGCCAAATAATAAGGTTATAGAAGAAAGCGCTTTGTGTATAAATGACTCAAAAATCCATTTTGCCAAAAAGTCGCTCGGTGTCATTTTTCCTTTCTTGAACCTGCATGGGGACTAGTACGTCGTAAGACTTACCGAACATTAGTAAACCCATGTATTAGCCGAACTCAGTTCTGTGAATGATAAAATTACGATATGTAGAACTTTTAAGTTAGTCATAAGCGAACCAAAATTTTTTAGTAATATATTTTTATATTATTTTCAGCCATAATTACCATAATCAAAAAAACATAAATTTTTAAAAAGCTTGCATTAAATTCTGAGGAAGTTAAATGAATCTTTTCTAATAGCGTGTCTGTTATGTCGTGGAAGCGATGAACTCCTTCATGAATTTCGAACATTAACAGCTGATACGAGCATATGAAAAATGGCAACAAAACTGCAAGAAACCCAGTTGTTGGCAGCATTAGAAGGTGGTGATCTCATTGCACTTGACGTCAAATATCATCTGCAATGTTATACAGCATTGAGAAATGGCTACCCGTCTCACCTAACGAAACTAGAGCAGGATTTGATGGGAAAGTCAGATAAAGGCTGCAGCACTTATGGAGCTTTATACTTAAATAGAGAACTGTGTGGAAGATGGGACCTTCTACTTTAAATTTTCAAAGTTGCATGAACTGTACGAAATTCATGAAGGAGTCCATCGCTTCCACGACATGACATAACAAACACGCGATGTTGATACTCGCTTCACGCCGGGATCGTTTCTTCACAGTTGTGCTGCCTCTTGAAGTATTTCCCCGCTTTTTAGCTCTATCTAACTTCAAATTGCTGAACTTGACGTGACAAAATTTGTGCCATGCACCATGGTTTTGGACCAGTTCATCCGCACTCATGTCGCTTCCAAAATGGTTTTGGACCAGTTCATCCGCACTCATGTCGCTTCCAAAATTTAGTTTTACTGGCAATGACTCCAAGCTTTTAAACTCATTGATATTGTTCAAGAAAGACCGGTATGGTGCTGTCTTGTCTTCGATTTCATTTGCATTGAGTGGACATTTTAGATTTTCTGAAGTTGTTTTCTGACAAATCATGCACTTGTTCCAGTCTTGTATTACAATTCAATCTGAAACAAAATAAAACACATATTAAAAAATGTAGACACACCGGACAAAACAGTGCATCGGTGAATAGTTTGTAATTGGTACATATATTAGTGAATAAATATATAGTGTGGTGCATTTAAAAATATTGTAGTTGTATTCTCTGGCCCCAAATATGTATACTTAGACCCCAAGTTTGTGGTCCTAAGTGATTTAGAAGCTGAGGTATTGATAATATACATATATTTCTAAATGGTCGCTATAACATCCAAGATGGCCGATGGAAAAATTGAAAGCTACGTACTTAACTAGTACCTGGCAAAGATTTGGTGGTTTTGTCCGGTATGTCCACATTTTCATGATGCTATAATAAAATCCGATTTGTGTACTGTAAAACATGGATGACGAGACACTAGCTAAAACTTGTTTATTAGCTGTACTATTAAAACCAGGGTTGAGCTGATTTAAATTATTTGATTAAAATTATGATGTTCATCAAGCAATTTTTGTTGACTTTTTTCTTTTCAAGTTTAAATGTTATAAATAAAAAAATACAAACTTTATTAATCAAAAAATTTATTTGCAAACAGCAAAGCTTTTAATTCCAAAGCTTAAAACATTAACTTAACAAACATACGAACAAATAAAAATAAAATTATATATTTTTCAAAACAGTACGAAATAAGATAAATTAAGTATAATAAAGTAAAAGTAATAGTTAAAGTAAGCTTAATTAAGTATTGAGTCTTAATCCTTATCACTGTCTTCATTAATGCCCTCTGTTATAAAAATCATACTAAGCTTTTCGGACGGCCGCTGAATTCTTGATAAAAATCTTCCATATGAGAGATAGTAAATCACCGCTGCCACGTGGGAACAGCATCCAACGGTACACAATCCGTTGGCACATTGAAAATAGTATTGCTTTATTCCATCAACTCCGTTGCTATTTGGTGCGTAGTGTATGAAACGTTTATAAACTTTTTTCGAAATATGCCGGGACTGAACCTGAATCTTCGATATGTCTGACTGATCTTTGAAATAATGCATATTTAAAGACCCATCATCATTGGCATTTCAGCCAAATTCGATACGGCTTGATCAAATTGATATGTTCCCGTAAATAAAATCTTCAAACCAGAATTGGTCATTTCTGGAAAATCCATGATATCGCTGGATGCAATGGGCACAAAAGCTAATTTTTTTGCGAAGCCAGACTCTCTTCTCTACTTGCTTTGCCAGATTGTTGTCTTCGTCCTTCTTTTTGATCATTTCTTCCAATATTTCCTCACATATTTTCAGAAGTTAATCGCTGGCACATCGATTCAAAGGATATGAGGCTATACGATTTTCGGGAACATCTTGTTGTTAAATGTTTGATTTAGAAGTTTATTTTTTTCTTTTAGCATCCCAATAACAGATCAACTGTCCAACGTACTTTCGTGACAAATCGAGAAGCGTTTGATTCTTGTGTAGTGAGTTGTTTTCGTTGCCCTTTTATAGCGGGCATCAACACTTTAAAACCTTTCGATTCTAAATAAATCTAAATCCTCGATCGAGTACAAAGATGTCATCGGGTTCCATTAGTTTGCACGATCCATTTGGATCATCTATGATTTGTCGTATTTTCTCAGCATCATTCATATTTGCCAAGAAAGGGCCTCGCATATCGACAATATATCGATTGGTAGTGCAGATTGTGAATGGCTTGTATAATGGCACCTTCTTTTGGCCACTAAAAGATTTTCTTTGGTACTCATTATTACTGCTTTTTTGGTGGCGGGCATAAGTGCCATCACATATGCCTGCACATATGCCCTGTATCTTGATCCACAACTATAACGGGGTTACACATATCAGCTGAGCAATCAATAACAGTTTTTACAATCAGCATCTGAATCCGTACATTTGACTGTGATATTGTTTTGGGAAAAATTTGATGTTGAAGTTTAAGACGTTAAGAAGTTATTTGACGCTAATGCTAAAAATTCGTTTTGAGATATCTCTAACCATGTTTAATTAATATTACCAACAAAAGTTTTTGTTGAGTATTGTTACATTTTTATGGTGTTAAAATACAAAAAAATGCCCTTTTTTATAAGAATCTGTCATTTTGACAACCATACCTTTGTTAATATTTAACCGATTTATGCCATACTGAAGCTTAAACTCTTTCTCTCAAAATTTTGCCTCTTTACTTTTTTTCGTAAAGTGTGAGCTATTATCGATTAAAGGAAAAAAGTGCCTGATTTCAACATAGCGGCGCATTTTTTCTTCATTTCTGCACGGCGGATTTTTTGGGATTGTCATTCAGAGACTCCTGGATAGCCATAGAATACAATCCCAAACAAATTAGCTTGTTACGGTTTTTTTTTTTTTGTCCGGGTTTGGTCCAAATTTAATTCTATTACTTCCACATCCAGTGGAAGTATAGTAACGACAAAAATTTTTTTAAAAATTTTTATTGTTCAAATAGGCTTAAAATGTCATGAAACGTCGAGATTTTAAGTTTGAGAGAAAAAAAATTCTGTCTGTCTGTCTGTAACTTTTTTGTGCGCACGTTTACTCTGGAACCGTTTAAGATATTGACTTGAAATTTGGTACACGTATATACTTTAAGGAGATCTGGAACCAGATCATATTTTCATGTTGTTGCGACGAAGGGTTGGTGGGTGAATTGGGGTAAATTTGGGGTAAGTGGGTAAATAAAGCGGGTAAGAGTCCATAAAATTGGTATTTAGTATATACAAGAGAACCTAAGGTCTCAAAAAAAATTTTTGGCATTAGCCACCCCTGTTACCACCTCCACCCCCTTATTAAAGGGGATGAAAAAAAAAATGTGATTTAGTGTATGTACAAGATTCAGAAACCTAAAAATATTATTTTACTTCTTCCACCCCCCACTACCACACCCCCGTCACCACCCCCACCCCACTACCCCCACCCCACTACCGATGTGGGGTATCGTTTTATGGGTTTTTGGGGTAGAGGATTTCAAATATTATATTATTAAAGTTCCATACAATTATTTCCACATACAAAGTTTTTTCGTTGTGAGTGTGGAAGTAGTGATTCCTTGGGCAGCGGTTTTTTACTGAAGTAGTATTATAATGTTTAAAGCGAAGTACTAATTTATATGATTTTTCATTGCTCAATCTATTCCTAATATCTGAATGAACAAGTCCATATAAAGAAAACCTTCTTTCCATGTAACAGCACAGAGACAGTGAATGATCAGATCCAGTACTTTGTTAATTTGTGGAATATCTTTTGAGATTTCCACTACTGCACTACGTTAACATTTCGTAAAATATTTCTTCTGAAAACTATGTTTCTTAGCTATAAATATCAATACCTAAAGATTTCTCCAAGATCAAACATGTATCTTATTCAAAAATAATAGGTTTTAAAATTATTAAGTATTAAAAATTCCCTACATGAACAAACAAAATATGATTCATTTAAAAACATTAATATTTTTGTAAAGTAGCAATTTATTCACAAACATATTATTTAAAATTAAGCAATTAACTACCTCGAAATGTTCAGTACACAAATGGAAAACAACTTTAAAAATACTGCATTCGCTACTGCTGCAAAGTTTCAACCAAATAGATAGTTTTTGCAGCCACCACTACTCTTTAAAATTCCATTAACACGTGGCTACTTTACGCGCAGCAAATGAATATTGCACGTAACCGAACTGCACGCGCTACTTTTAAGGTTGCACAGGTATTCACATGAAGATTCACTTGAACTGCGCAGTTTTATACACTGCACCGCAGCAAAAGTAGCTAGTTAGAATATGTACCACGGCAAACTTATAACTCTAAAAGAATTTCTAGCTGTACTCTTAAACATTTCGGAAATACAAATAGTTCAACATTACCACCAATTGCGCAAGGCATTCGGATAAAAAACAGCCAACAACTCAAATCGCTACTATTGCTAGTTACTTTTTCTGCACTCTGTGTAATTTTCACTTAGAGACTTTCTTTCCTAAACATTAATTTGCCACTTATCTACGAAAGGTATCAAATTATTAATCAATTTTGGAAACGCCCAAAATAAAACTATAAATAGCTTTAAAGAAAGCTCACATTATATCAAAATGATTTATATTTTGGTTTTACTCAACATAATGAAACTGTCACAGAAAATACCAAATCTAATCTCATTTAAATAAATCAGGTCACTTTTGAGAGACAAAGATAATCTTACAAGAAGCAAACGGGTTTTTTAGATATAGTTACCCTGTTCTAACGGTTTGAAATAGATTAGAATTATATAATTTTATGAGATACTGTATATTAAATATTCAGTAGGGTGACAGAGACCAATGATTTATCAGTGGCTTTCAAGATTCATTAATTTTTAAACTCATTACATCGACTGCGTACGTAAACATGTTTGAAATGAATTTAGATTTTTTTGTCTCAGTGGTAATATCGTAGGAGTTTATGCCTTATATAATGTATTAAAGTCACCTCTTTAATTATGATACAATATATCCCAACCAGCTTTAAATAAAAAAACATAAGTAACCGTTCTTAGACTTTAAATGAGCGATTTATGTTTTGTTTAAACTTGCTGTCAGATGGGACTTTCCTATTTGATGTCCTTAAGGATAGGATTTTGCAGAGCGAGAGGGGAATATGCGTTTATTTTCGGTTTATTATAAATATTTAAAATAGTTTCAGATACTTCCCATTGCTGTCAGGAATACAACTATATATATTTTTTATTATAAATTTCGTATATAGTTAAATGCCGTACTCTAATAATGAAATTAGGAACTATTTTCATTGACAAACTACGATATTCAAGAACAACAGAAATTTATAATAAAAAATATATACAGTTGTATTCGTTAGAAAAATAGCAATTATTTGAAACAGTTTTAAAGATTGTACCATGTTTGGTTTTTTAAATATATATAATAAATCGAAAATAAACGCATATTTCCTTCTCACTCTGCAAAATCCTATCCTTTTAAGCGTGTTCTATTTATCAGCAACTATAGATGAGTCAAATTAAGCATCAAAATAGGTGAATAAGGAATTCTCTGTTTGCATAAATTTTGTTGTTTTAATTTGCTGTAGGTATAATAACAAGCTAAAAACTACATTTTGATATGCTTTTTATTCCTGTTGGGATGATTCAGTACCTTTTCAGCAGAGGGTCGTAGGATGACTACATTTTGACAAGTTTTTTTTTCTTTTTGCATTGACTAAAGTAAAGGCTAACTACATTTTGAAATACAGAAAGGGCATCGGTTATATTGTTATTTAGTAAATGAAAATCGGTCAAATATTTATAGAGATAAAATTTTCCCCGGTATGATCTTCATTTTTTTTTGGTTTGGACACCTATAGGTAATTTCGTGTATTACCAAAATAGAGACTTTTCGAGAAGGCACGATATCAAAATCTATTTCATAGTAAAGCCTGTTTTGTATAAGTAAATTCTTAAATTAATACCATTACTTAACCAAATAATGAAATGAATTATGATGTTTTAAGTGTAACATTACATTATTTTTTGCACCTATATCGCACGGAGAATTTATCAATTTGTAATATTTTTTAAAATAATTCTATGGACAATTATATATTATTTATATTTTTATTACCTAATTTTTCAAAATTTCACTCAAGAATATAGCAATAGAAAATTATAAAATGCAGAAACATCAGCGGAGTGATTACATACTCACGATTTTATTTTCGGGCGGACTGCCACTCTGATATACCAGCCGTGGTAATGCATCCTTGTAAATAACTCGTTTATTTTTAATTTTTCAAAAAACTCTATTTCAGATTTTTTGTCCAAAAAGGTCCGTGCCTTATACTAGTTATAGAGATTGATCGACGGAATACTTAATTTTCGATTTAAAATTAGGAAACTGTTCGGTATTTGTAAAATTTGTCGAAAAAATCAAGTTTTCCAGGATTTGTAGATTCGCTTTTGTTTCATCAAATTTCTCACAAACATCACCTAATAGATTTAATCGAGCCCTACAATCGCCATTTTTGAAAATCAAAATCGGACCTTCGGTTCGGGAGTTATCAATTTCTTTGGAAAATCATACTCGGCCTTGGAAAAATACTTGCGGTCAACGGATTCGGGCCGCCAGTAATAGGCTTCATTTTTGGCCGTGTACATTCGACCTCACCAAGTCTCATCGAAATTGATCAATATCCTGGACAGTTATCGTGCTTTCGATTTCGAAAAAAACAGTTTTTCGCAAAAAAATTCAATTTCCATTTATTTTTCGACATTGTCTCTGGTATACTTATCTGTAGATCGTTGCCAGCGGCACCATCTTTTTTTTGAAATATCTCGATCCGACTGCCCGTTACCGAGTTATTCAATTTTTCCCGAAAAACTTGAAACGTCTATATCGGGTACTTCCGGTTTCCGAACGGAGCCGAGCTTCCAGCGTTAAGGTTTTCTAAAGGCCTCCTATTAACCACCCAAGTTTCATCGAAATCCGGAAACGGATTAGGGGGGCTGAGCGTAACAGACAGACCGACAGACCGACTCACCGACGGACGGAATTTTCTAAATTCGCACTCGAGTCGACAGATATGACTTTCATTTCGATCCGACGTTTTTTTCGGATTTCGATGGTCCACTGGAAAAATGCAAAACCTATACTACATTTTTTTCAAAATGTAGTAACAAGCTAAAAACTACATTTTGAATTGCTTTTTATACCTGTTGGGATGACTCAGTACCTTTTTTTCTTTTTGCATTGACTAAAGTAAAGGCTAACTACATTTTGAAATACAGAAAGGGCATCGGTTATATTGTGGTCATGCATCTTTGTAAATAACTCGTTTATTTTTAATTTTTTGAAAAACTCTATTTCAGATTTTTTGTCCAAAAAGATCCGTGATTTATATCTGTTATAGAGATTGATCGACGGAGTACTTAATTTTCGATTTTTATTAGGAAACTGTTGGGTATTTGTAGAATCTATCAAAAAAATTAAGTTTTCCAGGATTTGTAGATTCGCTTTTGTTTTGTCAAATTTCTCACAAACGTCACCTAATAGACTTAATCGAACCCTACAATCGCCATTTTTGAAAATCAATATCGTACCTTCGGTTCGGGAGTTATCAATATCTATCTATGTAAAATAATACTCGGCCTTGGAAAAAATACTTGCGGTCAACGGATTCGGGCCGCCAGCAATAGACTTCATTTGTGGCCGTGTACCTTCGATCCCACCAAGTCTTATTGAAATCGATCAATATCCTGGACAGTTATCGTGCTTCCTAGCCCGATTTCGAGAAATCCAGTTTTTTGCAAAAAAAATCAATTTCCATTTGTTTTTCGACATTGTCCCTCGTATACTTATCTGTAGATCGTAGCTAGCGGCACCATCTCTTTTTTGAAATATCTCGATCCAACTGCCCGTTACCGAGTTATTCAATTTTTCCCTAAAAACTTGAAACGTCTATATCGGGTACTTCCGGTTTCCGAACGAAGCCGAGCTTCCAGCGTTAAGGTTTTCTAAAGGCCTCCTATTAACCACCCAAGTTTCATCGAAATCCGAAGACGGATTAGGGGGGCTGAGCGTGACAGACAGACAGACCGACAGACAGACCGAGAAACAGACAGACAGACAGACCGACAGACAGACAGACCGACCGACAGACCGACGGACGGAATTTTCTTAATTCGCTCTCAAGTCGATAGATATAACTTTCATTTCGATCCGACGTTTATTTCGGATGTCGATGGTCCGCTGGAAAAATGCAAAACCTATACTACATTTTTTTTTTCAAAATGTAGTAACAAGTGCAATAAGAAGTTTTGGTCCATTTCGTCTTCTAAAATTTAAACAATTCTTCAATTCTTCAACATTACTGCTATTTTCCTTATTATCTCCGGTCCTAGTAATCGCACCGCAATATTAAGAATAGCAAATTGTTCGTAATTAAATTTTGAATTTGTAAAAAAAAAAATAAAAACCAAATTGCCTTTTCTGAATAATAGTAAATAATACATCGATTTTAACGAAAGTTGATGAAACAATGCCCTTAATTGATTTAAACTTTCCTGTCGAATTTTAGCGCAAAATATTTATTTAAATGGCTAAAAATAAAAAAGAATTCGAAATATCAATCGCTTATTGTTTAAGAGCATCAACTCGTAGGAGGAAAATTTTTCTTTCAAAATGCAGGTTTTTATAGGTATTTTACAACGATATTAAGAAAAATAAATATTTTTATTTAAACCGTTTTTTCTTTTTATTTGTTTATAACTTTCAAAATTATAGTTATAAGTAAATTCAAAAACTCTGTACATTTTTCTCAAACCAATAATGACAAACGAATTATGAAAATAGATGAAATATTTAACTAACATTTTTCTAAATTAAAAATAATGGTCTACTTGCATTTAAGGCCGACACGCGTCAATTTTCGCGTATCAGTCACAGCCAAAATTTATTAGTGGTTTACCAAGTATTAGTTTTAAAATGCTTCATTATTTTCAGATGTCTCCATAGTCTCCATGGATCGTTTGTTAACTTTATATTAGTTTTAAGTTCGCCTGCGGCGAACAGGAAAATTCATCCTCCAAAGCCATTCTCGTTAAGCC
Source organism: Rutpela maculata (assembly GCA_936432065.2). NCBI lineage: Eukaryota > Metazoa > Arthropoda > Insecta > Coleoptera > Cerambycidae > Rutpela > Rutpela maculata. The sequence continues at coordinate 20,595,289 of OW386285.2, forward strand.
GAACCGGACCTGCCCCATCCAGCCCTTCAATTATCACGACGCTGCGCGCCTTGGTTGACAGGCCGGGTCCGATCCAGGATCCGGGAAGGCACATGCTTGTACTCTTAATTGTAAATAAAATGGTGCACGTACAGCTAGGGAGGACTCCCCGACTAAATATATATATTTCATAATAATATATCTAATTCGTTGAAATATAATACTCGAATCCACAGACATTCAATTTATGTAGTGATGTATCGATGGTCCAATGGCTAAAGTTTTGTCTGGCAATCCAAAGGCCTTGTGTTCGAATCCTTGACAGGGTGTTTTTTTTTTTCATTTTTTTTTTTCGTATATTTTTTTTCAAAACAAAGTTGGTATCACAAAATTTAGAATGTCCAAAAACTAACATTATTTACAAGAAAACTACAAAGAGTATCCTATAGAATGTGTAACAATTATATAAAAAACTCAGTAAATCGGCGAAGAGTATAATGCTTCCACTAGTTTGAATTTGCCTATCACTATAATTTTGAAAATTGTAAACAAATTTCAGTATTTCAGAATATATTTGTTGACTTTGTTTAATTCATGAGAAGGTTGTATACTCTCATTCGTATATATTCCACCTAATTCTTATTTGTATCATTGATTTTAATAAAAATGTTAACATTTTCAACAGCTTAAGTGGTATTATATTTATAATTCAGTGCGATAATTTGAGATACCCCGTCTATATGCATTTTTTGGACGTCTAATATGCTACCAATGACGTCACCGTCATGCTAAGCGAACACATTGAATTTGATTGAATAATACAAAATTAAACACTCCTTTTTAGTTCATGCCTCTTATTTTATACATATCTTATAATTTTAATATTGCATAGTTTGCGAATTTGTAAATTAGATTCATTAACCCCCCACAAGATTTCCTCTTGTGAGTTGTTTTAACCCGATTTATTTTCAAAGTTTTTATTTTTTTTAATTTGGTTAAAATAGTGCAAATAGGAGAAAGGACTTATCCCAAATAGTCTTCTTTATTCGATAACATGTGGTTATCCATTTTTTGCTAATTGTTCTTCTTCGATCCTTTAACTCTTAAAAATCGTTCTCTGTTTATAAACAGATTGTTAAAAAAAACTGACAAAAAGAAATTTAAAAATATTCTTAAAATTACAAAAAGTAATTTTGGAGAGTATTGCCAATAATAATAATAATAATTTTATTGGTTGAAATGAAATTACACCGTGGTGTTTCGACATGTCAAATAAAAGAATATAAAGAAATATGAATAAAAAAGACTAACATATAACATTAGGATAGAGTCCTAATATAGTCAAAGACTTAGATAGTGCGTGACATATAAATATGTATACATACACAAATCACAAATATAACAAACAATGGATGTGACCTGAATATAGTCAATACCATACAAACAACATATTACATAATATAATAACATAAATTTACATATAATTAAAATTTGATAGATCATGTTAAGCATTGGCCAAAAGGTACAGCTTTAATTTTATTTTAAATTTTATGATGGGCAATTCCTTAATACTATTTGGAAGTGAATAAAATAAGTCAATTCCAAAGTTGATTCTATTTCTATAAGCCAATATTTGGCGCGGTGTCTGTATTTTATCCCTATTTTATCCCGATTACGAGTGTTGTATTCATGAGGTACTAGTGTGACTGCCGATGCCAGCAGACGCATCTCACAAGTGCTGTCTATAAAAATATATAAAAGTTAAGTGTAGAAGATATATTTAAGTTCGCATAAGTGGATAGCATGTGTTTGAAAGTTAATATATATCTCGGGGCATTTTCAGTAATTTTATAAATATTAGTTAGTGTTTAATTAGGTACGCGAACCAAATAATCCTACAGTGCTTCTGGTCTATGCAGTAAATTATAGTATAGTGCAGTGACATCGTCTAGTAACACCTGAAGAGAGAATCCCTAAACAACGAACGATAAGTGTCTTTAATTAATTTTTAATAATAGCAAATGCATGATTTTTAATTAACAAGCCCACTAGGCTAGTATGTTATCATCTTCTGTTGCCATCTTGACGGTAAGAAGTACCAAATTTCTTAGAATTTTTAGGGTCGGGCGGTCCCAAGCGGGCAAGGGCATAAATTACGGCCAAACCAAATAAATCCGTTAACACCGATCTCCCATTCACTTGAGTGAAATAACTAATAGCACTATGTGGAACACAAACAAATGGAGCGTCATATTCATTTCAGATAAAAATAATAATAAGATGTAAATATTTGTATTTGAAAGAATAAATAAAAAAATAGTCGTGCAGACGAAAATTGTTTTTAAGGTATTTGGTTTCAAATAAATAATTTTTAATTACAATGAAAAAAGGGTGGCAAAAACCGTTTCTGAGTGAAAAATTCTACAGGGTGGTACATATTAGCATAACGCACGTAATAATCAAATGCATTACTCTTAAAATATGGTCATTATATTCCCTTATATCTTCTTAGGTAAATTATCAAGTGAAGCTTTTCAGGTCAAAATTGCACTCGTTAAATGAAAAATTAAAATTCTACATTATATTTCACACTAAAAATGGGGAGACCGGGTTACACGTGGAAAACAACAACTAAGAGGATCATGAACAAACTGGGAAGCGACCAAAATACTGGGAAAGAAAGTGAGTGGGAAAAATGAACTCCACAAAGAAACTGCAGCGATATACCCTACCAGAACCAGAAACCAGGGAATCAGAAAACTCAGAAGGAGAAGAAAAAAAATCTGTAGAAGCAGAAACACAAAAAGAGGAGCATAAAAATTAAATAACGAACACAACGCGGCAACACATTGGACTTGTCATCTTGCTGTCGAGGCGACCAGACGTGCTTTATAATGCTCTGTCACCAATGGATACCCATAAAGGTTTATAAAAGTTAAATAGTGACAACGTATAAAAAATATAGTTAAAAAAGTATAAGTGGATGTGTCTGTAAAATATCGGAACATTTTCGGGAAGTGATAAGAAATATTAGTTAGTGTTTAATTAGGTATATAAACCAACACACAGTGCTTCCCCTCTAACGCAATAAATCATGATATATATATATATATATATATATATATATATATATATATATAGTGCAGTGAAATCGGAGAAAAGAGGAGAAAGAAATCAATAATAACTGAAGAGAGGACTGTCGATATGGAGCATTAAGGCATCAGTTAGAAAGAAAAAACCGGCACACACCAACGCTATGAAAAATCAAGAAAAATGTCCATTATACTATTAGGAACTTCAATGCACATATACACCACACATGGCCTAACAAAAATGGAAACGCGCTGAAAAACCTAACACACATGTTTGACTTAACAATAAAAAATACATGGAGCAAAAATCAAACCTGCATTGATACCTGGAGTAATGGAAGCTCAATCACACAAATAGACCATATCTTGGTAAGCAGAGAGATAAGGGCAAGGATCAAGAAGGTTAAAGCAAAAAGGACAGCAGAAGAAAGCGCTAACATTGAACAGCAGCAAACTAAAAATAGGGAGACCATGTTACACGTGGGAAATAACGATCGAGAGAATCATAAACAAACTAGGAAAGAAAAGCGAGAAAAAAAACATGCGTCATGTGGCTCTCGCTGCTAACAACAAGCATGACCCAAATCCAACCCCTCCTCGGAAACCGAGGAATCAGAAGACTCAGCAAAAGAAGATTTGAAGAAGCAGAAACACAAAAGGAGGATCATAAACACTCCATATCAAGGCACAGCACATATTTCACACGAAGATTCAGAAGAGGCAGATGCCCAGAACCAAAAACACAAAAAAGGGAGCTTAAACGCTCCCTCACGACACAATGCGGTAACGCATCTCATAAATACCTACACCTCCCATCCCATATTCCTTTACCATGCGCCATGTAGCTCTCGCTGCTGGCAACAAGCATGACCTTAGTCCAACCCAGCGTGGACGTAGCAGGCCCAGCTGTATAACCCTGGGAGTGGCAGCAATGCCTACCGCATGCCGGTAAATCAATCAATCAATCAATCAATCAATTACGAGTGTTGTATTCATGAGTATTGCCGTTCTTGGTATATTCGCTCAGATGTACCTTTATATGAATTAAATGACAGTAGATTATTTTCGATGATAAAATCATTAGGTATATTAAATTTAATGAACAATAGTTTACAACTCTCAAGTCGATTCACACCCTCTAAAGTTCTTATGGCTCTTATTGCACAACAAAAACATCTGAAATTTGATTGAATGTACCCCAGTTGACCATATCATAGCACTGTGAAATAGTGCATGATATGCAATAAGTGCAGCGTCTGGGTTTGCCCCGTTTTTAATCTGTCTAATTGCATATATCTTCTTAGACAATTTTGCAGTTAAATTACTGATATGTTAATAGCCAACTTACCATCCAAGGTCAGGCCTAGAAATGTCACAGTTTCCGAAGTATTATTCTTCGTAGAGAAAAGTAATGTGTTTGTTTTATTTGTATTTAAGCATAACTTGTTTGCATTGAACCAATCAGAGGCTCTAATTATAATATCTCGCAAAAAGGACAGTAAAAATTGACATAAAGTTAGGTAAACCATTTATATATGTTAAAAATAGTAGCGGCCCCAAAAGACTGCTTTGCGGAACACCGTGCACTAGTAGCATGTTACAGTTTTTCTTTACAATACACACACTTGTATCTATCCGATAAGTAGAATTAATAAGATTAAGTGCTACACTTCCAAAACCATAAAAGCTACAGTGGGAATAACATAAAAAGGAATACAATAAGGAAGTACTCCAGTTTTTTCTTGGAATTATACTTCATTTACTTTTAATGGACTTTCAAATTTAAAAAAGATGTAGGTTCTTAATTCGATCCATATGTATATTGTTTTATACTTATACAATCATGACTCGGATTGACTTAAGCAATTTCTATGATGAAATTTTTCTTAAACTGCAAGGTATGGCTCGTCGGTGGTCCCATAGTGGTGTCATCAAGCTACGTCTAGTGGTAAGGTGTACAAAAATCGAAGACAAGTTTTTCTTTCTTGCAAACTTGGCGAATACGCGAAAAAATTCAAAGTTCGTCAGAATCCCGTTAAAATTGGTAGTTCGATATTTTAAGTGTAGATGATACCGAATCTGATATCAGAAGTTAAAAACTCAAAATGATGATTCCAGTATGGCTACCACAATAGCAATATTTTTGCAGAGTTAAGGAAATTTGATACAAAACAGCGAATGTTTCCGTTACTACATAGAATCTAAATAAAGACACCATTAAAAGGGATGAAACAAACATTGAAAAAAAAATGGGCCACCTTCAAAAAGGCCCGTAAAAGTTATAAAATAGAATTTCATCATCGCTCAGTTAATTGAGTCGTATTTTCTAATATTGATGTTAAGGTCGATATAAAAACGAACATATTTTTAACCAACTTCAATATCGATGTTAGGTAATAAGGTTCAATAAATCGATGATGAAAATACGTTTCTTTTGTTTTCAAAACTCTTTTTAGAACAACACCAATGTAGAGATTAGATTTAGAAATTCTTACATATTTTTGTGACACACAATTTTATTACAATATAATACTTCGAAAGAAACATCAGACGCGTAGGCTACTCGTTTTCAAGCCACCTCATGCGCCTGGGTTGCTTAAACTTTGCGGTATGTAAATTTATCATCTGCAATGCGAATAGTGCATTTTTCAGCAATTGCCGATTTGGAGATATATAGCGAACGTTGTGGACGCCGCGCCGCTACATACCTGTGGGTCTCGTTTCTTGGAACCTTGGCTCGACGTTGATATATGGCTTGCGAACACGGTCTCATCGCTTTGATCAACGACTTATCTGACCGTTTAACCGAGTTTCAATGTTTCTCCCTCATTAAATCAACTGATATACATGTGCTCCAGCCTCCATTCAACATCAGTTTCAGAAAACAACTTGCAAAAAAATATTCTATAGTATAATAGTCTTGGATAGCCTCCAGACAAAAAGAAACAATCCGACTGGTGCATATTAGGCTGGTCGTTTATGTCTCCTAAGGGAGTTAAGCCAGGAAGTAACGTTCAGTGAAAAACGATTTGATGAGGATTTTTTTTTGTAAGTATAGTTACAGAACTTTGAGTTTCTATAAATTCTTTCCGAAAAATGAAAAAGATAACTATTTATTATAACAATAAGTTAAATCCATTATATAGGGTGTCTCATTTTTTATTGGCAATACTTCAACAGTCGTTAGAAGACCGCATTTTGAGAATGAGAGTTCCTATAAATATGGATCGTAAATCGCTTCGTTTTTTACCTTCACATCCACGTACTGGAATGGAAAAATGGTAAAAAAATTGAATTTTTTTCGTGTTCAACTAAGCTTAGATGAATGTTACGAAACGTCGAAATTTTAAGTTTGAGAAAAAGAACTGTCTATCTATCTATCGCTCTGTCTGTCAGTCTGTCTGTTACATTTTCTTTTGCGCTGCACGCCAAATATAACAGTTTGTTTTTTTTATGTATTTCCATAATCACGTGAAATCTAGAATAATTTGACAAAATAATAAATAATTTATTCGTGTTAAGAACCAGTGGTTTTCCATATATCAAAGTAAAAATATTGTATATTACAACATACAAGAGCAAAAAATTATTGAAAACAATTTAACATATAGCAACATCACATAAGTACTCGTCAAGAGAAGAGTATGCTCCGTCTAGCATAGTTTGTTTAATTTTAAAGTGAAATTTGTTTCCAGGTAATATCCTGATATGAGTGGCAACTTGCTAAAAAATTTTGAGCCATAGTAATTAGTATTTCCACTTTTTCCTAACCTAGTAAAATCTAAGCGAATCTCATTTCTCTGCCTAGTATTATGTTTATGAATTTCACCATGTGAAACATAACACAGGTTTACAAAAAGGAAGGTTTTATATTACGGTTCTAATCTAACTTTCCCGAAGTACCTTGACAAGTAGATGCCAATTTTGGACCCAAAAAAATTTGTCAGTTTCCCTCTACCACCCCCTTTTTTCCCAGAAGAAGGGCAAAAAAGTCTTGTCCTAAGGATATATTCTGAAGTATTCTCATGCGCTAAAGCCAATTTTAGAGAAAAAAAAATTATTGTGTTAGTTTCTCTCTACCACCAACCCCCCCTGTTTCAGTGCATCAAAATATTTCAGAAAAGCTAGATCTGAACATCTAAACCTTAGGACAATCTTTTTTGCTCATTTTTAGAGGATGAAAGGGGGTGGTGTAGGTAAACTGACACGGTAGAACATATTTTTTTGTCCATGATCGGCTTCAGCGTGTCGAAGTACCTCAGAAAAGTTAGATGAGAATCTTAGAACAAGACCCTTTTTTGTAGACCGGTATAATTATTATTTTTTTGAACAGACGTAAGAGCTATGAGAATGAAAATTAAATTTTTAGTTTTAACGTCCTCTCTAAATGGTAAACCTGATATTATTCTCACAACACATCTTTGCAGTGAAAATATTCTGTTTACTAAAGTGTCCCCAAGTTATTAAGAAATCAACTGGTTTAGACGAAGCACCCATTTATTTAATAAAAAAGTAATCGTAGAAATCTCTGAACCACTTTCTGATATAATAAATAGTTGTTTTTCAGAAGGAATATTTCCCAGTAAATTAAAAATTAATAAAACTATTCCCATATATAAAAAAGACGATAAGGAAAATGTTGAAAACTACCGCGGAATATCAATCCCAAGATTATTGAAAAGACCATTAATAACAGAATGATTTCATTTTTTACTAAACATAAAACAAATCAAGATTGTCAATTCGGGTTTGTGCCTCATTGCTCAACGGAACAGGCTATTTATCCCTCATTACCGAAAACTATTACAGTACATGATTTAAAGGTAGCTTGCCTCTACTTCGGTATGTTAAGAGTGTTCGATACCATTAATTATGCAATTTTGTTAGACAAGTTAGACTATTACGGTATACGGGGCACGTGTAACAAAATACTTCAGTTATATCTTACTGATAGATTTCAAGTCACTGCTGTAACAACTTTTAAGAATGGAACACTTTAAACATTTTTTTCAGATAGAGTTCATGTATTACAAGGAGTGCCTCAAGGATCTATACTTGGGCCTCAATTGTTTATTCTGTATACAAATGACTTAAAAGATCATATCAACACAGATACTTGATATCAATATGCTGATGATAATTCCTGTATGACAGCTGAAGAATCCGTAGTGGCTTGTGCAAATAAACTTACTCTAACATCTTCAAGTATGACTAAGTATTGTTGCTCAAGTGGCTTGAACCTAAATGGAAGTAAAACTACCCTTGTTAAGTTTTCTCCAAGTACTGACCTTGATTATTCGTTGTACGTCCAATTAAATAGTTTTTCCATTAAACAAATGGACAATGCGAAATTTCTTGGCATAACACCAGATAGTAGATTAAACTGGGAATCTTATACTAATACGTTGATATCAAGATTAAATTCATCCTAATACGTTTTATGAGAAACCAGCTTTCAATAGACAGCCTAAGAATATTTTATTTTTCATGTGTGCAAAGTATTTTAGAATATGTGAGAATATTCTGGGGTTCTTCCCTATATAGACCAGTCGAATTAGACATAATAAAAAATTTTGCATCCTGTAGACTTTTTTTTGTGGAAGTTATTTAAGAGAGCATGATAAGCAAGCACAGAAAACTACACCCTGCCTACACCATTGGGGTTGAAACTTTGAAATTTTCCTTATGTGACCACAATTTTCCTTATGTGTCCACATCTTTTTCCCTATTGCCCGTAAGGCTCTTTACCAATTTACACTTTTTGAAGATACATCCCTCCTCTACATAATATACACATTACACATTTGCTGTAGGACAAAAGGTTTTGGCTGTACGAGGCCGGAAAGGTCACGCTGTTCGACAGACGGCTATTATTTCCAATCTACAATACTACACATACTAATGCCCTTAAGGAGGGATGATGATTTGTGAAAAAACTTTCATCGAATACTGCGCGGTTTCCATGATACGGGATGTTGAAATTTTGAAAACCCCCTTTTTTTTTAAGTTAACCTACTTTTTTCCGCTAATTTTTTTTTTTCATGTATGTACGACCCTAATATAAGAAAATTGACGTTGGTGTCATTTTAATACATTCATTGGTTTAGGAGCTAGACAGCAAAATATGCTAAAAATGGCTATTTTGGTATTGTTGCATTAAAAAACCAAAACCAGTATAATTCTGGTAAATGTTTTTGTTTATCCTAAAAGTCCAATTCATTGCGCATAGAAAATGTGTTTTTGTGTTTAAATAGGATCAATACTTATTGTGTAATAACGATTTATGTCATGTGTTCTCCAGTCTCCCTTTTCACATTTTTTTTTGCTGCTCTATGGTTCATAGTAGGGCAGAAAGCAATATACACGTGGACAGGGCACATAATAGGGTGTTAAAATGGGTCTCCCGTTAAAATGCGATAGGACGTACCGTTTTAGAGTAAAATGCACATGTTTTCAAAAAATTACTTCAGATCACACTTTTCATCGACTGACTAGTAAATACTCATCGCTGACTACGAAAACATGCAACTATGTGTCGCTTCTTTCTTTTTCTATTTATGAGGGACATTGCTAATAGGCTTGATCTCAGAATGCCACAATTTTTATAAAAAAGGTCCATATTATAACACTATTAAGACTTACAATGCTCTGCCAAGTGAACTAAAATCCATAAATAACACTAATTTATTTAAAAGACGACTTGAACTGTATTTATTTGAAAATGTATTTTATTCTTTTAGTGATTTTTTAAATACATAAAAAAATTGTATTATTTGTTAGTTATATTATAGACGATAGTTGACGTATCTACTCTTTTACATTTTTAGTTTTAGACAAATTTTAGTTTTATGTTGTTTTTTTCCTTTTTCTGCTCTCCTTTTTTATATATTTCACATATTTTAATGTCTCATACATTTTATTTTATTATAAGTTATAATATTTGATTATTTTAACAATGCTCTAACAATGCAATCTTTATTTTTGCAAAATCTACAATATTCTATTATGTATATTATATTCTATTCTGTTCTATTCTATGGCATAGAAAAAACACTTTGACATAGCGAAAAATATTGGATTCCTTATATTAAGTTTTTTTTTTAGTTGCGTTGATATTTTTTTCCAAAATTTTTCCATTGGATTCTATGATTGTTATGTCACGCGTATTCACAAATTTTTTACCCCCTTTCTACATAATTTTGGGTTCATAGGATCCAAATATTTTATTTTGGAGATCCAAACTAGTTTGCTTCTGGTAGTAGTTATATTGTAATTAAAATTTTACGTCGTATAATATGATGTATCTCTAGGCTTTATGTTACAATGAGCAGGTATGTATCCATTTATTATATTCCATGCTTTTCGGTACATGAGAATTTTTGCTAAATCCAATTCGATTACAAGTTGAAAATGCTGCCTAATCGACTGCACTATATACCATTATATTTACAGTTGTAATTGGTCCCTAATGAAACTTAAAGATGCCAGTTTAACTTTGTAATATGATATAAATCACAGATTAAACATTGTGACACCACGATATTTATTTCCTTGCAATTTCTCATTTAAAATGTGCCCCGCTGTGCAAAAGTGTATGATACTGTTGTCCCCTAGAATAAAAACGCTAAATTATTGAACAAATGATTATCGTAATTGCTCCTAATGTAAAGGCATTGGGTTATTTAGCGCAATTTATTTATGGAATGTGTGGGTTCTGCCCCGTAATAACAATTATTATTTATTATCTCCCGTATACAAAGTTTCAATAAAATTATTACTATAGGTACTTAAATATCTTACATAATTATATAATTATTGTATTATATGCGACAATTTCGAACTTTGTCACGGTTAACATTAACTTTAGCTGTTCTGACTGAATAATAAATTAATAGTTATATGATACCTTTTAGAATATTTTTAAAATCGTGCATTAATTCTATTTTGTATTCTTTAATGAGTTTATATCGCAGGTGGTAATAATAGTAATGTAGAATTAATAACAAGGTAATATATTGGCTTAGCGAAAAAATCCATGTAGGCTTAGAATTCTCAGTGAGGAGAAAACTTACTACCTATTTCATTAAATCCAATTTCCCCCCAAAAAAAAAAAACACTAAGAATGTTAAATTTGGATCTTAAGAGAAAGGCTAATCATAGAATAAAAAAGTGATATCAAAATTAGCCAAGTCTAGTCGAGAGAACCAGACAGTTATTAAATTATGGTATAGTAGGTACCGTATATAATTCAGCGATATAAAAAGCTCGCAAAAAACCGTAAAGTGTACCGACCGCATATCAATTTCAGTTTATATACAAAAGAGGTCATAAAGGTATGGTCATACATATTTCCTAACAAGAATGTAGGCCAATCCCACTGAATATAATTGTTAAAAAGATAATCGCGATAAGATGAAAAAGAAGGGTAATGAAACGATTTTAAATTAATCCGTGAAAGAACGTTCGAAGCTGTGGAATGTGGAAGTAGATCACGCGAGATCTTGCCATTTCGGTCGGCAATATATGGCTTTTGCGATGTAATATGGCTGTAGAGTTGGTCAGGGGCCAATTAAAAAGATCGGAAAAACACGTTTCCTAAAGGACCATGCATATTTCTTAGGTAAAAGTGGTGTCGGTCAAATAACCTGAAATTCGAATATGTTGTACTTCTTGTCGTTGTGAACAAGAGCCTCAATGGGCGACCTCCGAAAATGGACAGTTTTTGAGCTACACTATAAAAAGATGGATTATATTTTTATTCCTGCTCCATAACTGCTACTGGATGTATATCCTCTTGTCGCGGTCTATGACGTGCATCAAAAATATTTGCAAGCATTGCGGTGCTAGGTTATTTAACTCGTGGCTGATGTATGGCAAATCCTAAGAACCATAATACGCTTGTAACATGTGCACATGAACCAAGTGTTTTGGCTCCAGTTTTACAAGTGCAGTAACACCCTAAGATCGGTTCATTATCTTCAACTAAATCTTGTACGTTAGCTTGTTGGATTAAAGTAGTATTACTATGAGAAGATGCCAGCAAAAAATATGCGCAGAAACGAGTTTGTGCCCTCCATCATTCTAAACCAATGAGAAAGAATTACGTGACATTCAATGTCAACACCAGTGGCGGCGGTGCCCTGCAGTAGAGCGGCGGCGACGGTAATAATAATAATAAAACAATTTTATTAGGCAAAGTTTAGTAGAACTTACTATTCTTACACTTCTGAACAAAGGTTACTCGTAACAGTTGGCAAGTTTTAATCTACTCCATTTTCACAGTTCTTTGACCGCGAAACTTTTATTGCAATTACACATTCCTATACCCCAGATAAAGCTATGCCACTGGTAAAAATATTCGCGCATTTTGGCTCCGCCCTGGCATCTTCTCATAGTAATACTAGTCTACATCGTCATCAATATGATATGCTATCCAGAGTTGGTATTTGGTTGCATTTCTGAAACGGGAATAAATCCGCACTCTGATTAGACCTGGTTCATTTCCAAGTTCATCGAATTCAAATCTTTCTGAATCCTCTCTTTTTAGTTTATCTTGAACGTAAACAGGTGCCAAGTTGACTTGATAAATTCCTACTGTCAGCTCCTTTAAATAATCTAAATTAAGTCTAGGAAACAGGGGTATATGAATGATTTTCAGTTAAACGAACCCATCATGCATTTCTAGTGTGAAGGTTGTCTATTTCAACTCTGGCTTGAAGAACGTTAGGTGTCTGAGATTTCTCTAGCATTATTTGAGCTAGTTCTGCGTTTGCTCCCTCCATAAGTATTGGCTCTCGATAATTATTAAGTATTGCTCCAGCAATCCGATAAAAGTCTCCGATATTAATAGCATGGTGCATAGGAATGATTTTTTTCAAAAAAATTAAAAACAGATTTTATGTGATCATTACGTGCCTCTACTCTCCACCTCGTTTTGGTAATCAATCTGGAATCATTAGCTTCTTCGGTATTAAGTTGCCGTTCACCATGCTCTAGACGTGATGGTATTTTGTAATTAATACCTATATTTTCAAGAAGTGGCAAAACGTCTGAATAACCACGGTCCACAATAAAAATGTCATCATTATTGAACCATTCTCGAAGCCCATTGGCATCCGCTTCAAATTCGTTACGGAGTATTGAGGCGTCATTATTTCGCGAATCGGAGAAGTAAGGACCATGTATATCTAATATATACCATCCGGGGCTACAACGAGGGCTGGCTTTATCAAGTGACGGCCCTTATGAACTGAATATGATTGCCTCAGTGCTCTAAAATTGCTACTTTTCTGAATATAGGCATAGGTTTCATCTATGTATGCAATCGCTACACGCAGATTAGAGTTAAAGAGTTCATTCGCAAAATCCGTCACATATCTCTGTATATATTGCTCTCTTGTAATTGAATTCAATCCCATATTTAAAGGAACAAAACGTACCATCAATGATCTTCTTAATGTGGTAATAACAAGACTTACAGCTTGCCTGCTCGTGCACCTGAAAATGACTTTTAAAAAATCATCAGATTTGACGAAGTTTGCATAAGAATAATAACGAATCTCTTTTGTTAATATGTCGATAAGTATTTTGGCCAGGTACAGGTACAAGGTCACAATATGTACACAAATCTTGAAATTGTTGGCGTGTTATTGGGCTTGTGGACTGGAACTCATCCTCTGTAAAACTATTTTCATCGTTAAAATCGGGCTCATCAATTCTAGCTGATCGACGTAAAATCTGTAAAATATTTTGCAACTGGGCACCGTTTAAGCGATATGGTCTATTATAAAATTGCAAACCCTCCAACAGAACTCGTAGAACAGATCCATTGGCGTCTAAATGATGATGACAGCAGCCAGCTGATTCGGGTATATAAATATTTTTTATGATAAAGACTTTAATTCTACACTCGATAGAAAGCCTACTTAGATTACAAAACATACAAGAATTATTTGTGGTCTGCTTTAAAACATTTGATTTCAAACAATCAGGATCACGTGCTAATTCATCAATCTCGGCATTGACAGTTCGATTGCAATTAAGACATATGCGACAGTTAGCTTCAATATCTCGAGGTGATAAGTTAACATCTTCACGACGACGAATTGCAATTTGACGCTTGACCTCATTTTCATTTCCAGAAATGCTAACCATTGCTCGTGGCTGCAAAGTTTACTCTTCGCCTAAACATGTTTGGATTTTTAACAACCAAAAGTCAGACGCTTGTTATAGAATTTCTTCTATTGTCAACTAATACAATACCAAAGTTATAACAAATATACAGACAAGTCGTTATTAAAATGTTTACAAATGTCAAAACATTTAATTTTAGACAGGCTATAGGCCCACTATTATTTTTTAATTAATTCTAAAATTCAAATAATTCGTTTAGACAAATATAAGATAAACACTGGAAAAAAAGCAAGTGTGTGCTTAGTAAATACACACCATCATCCATACTATCTTTTTACAGTGTAGCTCAAAAACTGTGCATTTTCGGAGGTCGCCCATTGAGGCTCTTGTTCACAACGACAAGAAGTACAACATATTCGAATTTCAGATTATTTGACCGAAACCACTTTTACCTAAGAAATGTGCGTGGTCCTTTAACAAAAAGTCTTCGAACTAATTCACAGTGAAATTTCCAACAAACGAGAAGACCACTGGAGAAAATCAATTCACAAAGTAATCAAAGATGAAGATGATTACACAAAACTGCGTCAAATCTTTACAAATGGCGGAAATAAATTCATCATTGACATGGGAGGGGACATTGACAATGGCGAAGAATTCGAATATGGAAAAGATTTCTATATTTTATTTAATTCATTCTTTATAATTAACGTCCCGTGGGTACATCTATGACAATAACAGTAGCAGTGGCAGTGATAGTGAGTGAGTGGTATTCTGTGATAGTGATAAGGTTCATTATTTTTATTTTGGAAAAGTGTTATTATTTCTGCTAAGTTTAAAACCTGTTTTATTTACAACATTTTAAGAAATGTTTTTATTTTATTTATTTTACTGCCTTACTAATTTAATGTTTTTTTATATTGTGTTGTTGTTGAGTTTAGCTATTTATTTATTTATTTATTTTTATTCAGTTTTTACTTCGAAACTTTATTATGTTATTTTAATAAGAAAGTTTATTACGTTGTTATTTTGTAAAAGAGTTAGTTATTTTAACTGAAAAATGCTGGTTTATTTTTTTTTAACCCCTTACTCCCTAATTTACAAGTCTGTCACCATCCTATCCTGGCAAGGGATATGCTTATACCTCCTCGTTGGTCCTTGCTTGGCAATAAGAAAAACTGGTATCGTTGAAGTTTGTGTACCACATTTTTGGAAACATACTTATTTTACAGTTTTGATTACAGATATCATATTATTCACTGTTAAAAAAATTATATCCTTAAAAGAATACCAGTTTTAATTAATGGCTAAGATGAGTATAAAAACGTGGATTTAATTGTATTTTATGTAATTACTCTCTATTTGTTATTAGTATTGTTCACGACTCAATTCTTAAGAGCTGTAAAAAATGTCGGCGTCCTTGGTGGTGGGGTAAAAATCAAAGGCGCCGGCATTCTTTGCACGCCTAAGAATTGTGTAGTCAACTTTACAATTGAACGAGAATTCAAATCTTTTAAATCCATTATTTGAAACTGAAAATACACTTTAAGTCCAGTCCTGTGTACTGCTCAACCTAACGCCAGCGATACACTAACCAAAAGCAGTTGGTGTTCTTTTTGCGAGCTATTTTATATCGCTGAATTATATATGGAACCTACTGTATATAAAGATCTAGTTCACATAGTACCGACATGCTTCAAGATTCTTAATATTCCGCTTTTATGATTAAAATGTTCTATGATAACTACCGTAACATTGATCTCTAAACGAAATAATAAACAATTTACATTCATTAAAAATATGAGGGAGAAGACTATTCCCTTTAACTTATTGACTTTGAAAAATAAATGCTCCTTGACATATGTGTGTAGTATTATTTCTACTTTCTACTCTTTCCGTAGAACAAAATAAAAAATTGACAAATATATAACTGACCTTGCCTATACGCTAATACCACTAGACATCTACTTGGCAACAGAGGGACGGCATAAAAGTCGTTTGTTTGGATTGATAGACGAAGAAAACGATAAAAATTATGAAATTATGAATGACTTCTTTATTGGTGTTTTATTTACACACCATATAAATGCTGCACATGTACGAATATGCATTCTTTATTGTAGGGGAACAACCTGTGGTTTGCAAAGAAAGTATAATTTACCATGGGCTATTGTGCAACACGCACGTCGCCCCATTGCCTTTTTAAGTGCATGTGCTAAGTCTGCATGTGTATGAGTGAGTGTACACAGAGATATAATATATAATTTATATAATAGCCCTTTGTCATAGGCAAGTTCAATGTCTGAAAGCAGACATGCTAAATGTTCCTTACACAGAAATATTGCATTCTGTTTAGTTATCTTCTTTTGTTAAACATGAACTTAACGTGTAGGAATTAAGTGTAAATAAATGTAAGTTGTCAGTAATTTAGCTGGCGTATAAACAATCATATTTACTTAAGGTTGCCACTTCTCAAAGCCATTTCGCATGGAAACTTCGAATCTTTCTGTACGTGCTATAATTTTTTTTGTTAATTTCATGCAATAGAAATTTAAACTAAAATTAAAACTAGATGTTCTTCCTCCTCAATAGAAAATATTTTCTATTAAGCCTATACCAAAGAAAGTCCTGTACAACTTTATGCACTATTATCGATTAGCTTGTTTTCGGTTTTTCTAAAAATTCAAGAATAAGCTATATATGAACAACTTTCTGAATATGTCTTTCAAAACTCATTAATTCCTTTTAGTCAGTCTGGATAACGAAAAGCCTTCAACCATCGACATTTTTTGATATGACTAAAGCTTTTGACTTTTTAGAATTAATAAATAACATCGTAGAAGGATTCGAAAATAAAAACTGCGTACAATCAATTTTTTGCGACTTAAGTAAAGCCTTCGATTGTATATCTCACGATATCCTGTTAGACAAATTACATTTCTATGGTTTCAATAAGGTTAGCTTAAAGATGTTGACATCCTACTTGTCAAATAGAAGACATAATACATTTTTTAATAAAATTATTTCCGACCTCTTACCAATCAATCACGGTGTACCACAGGGATCTGTACTGGGACCGGTGTTAAATTTAGTATGTGGAAATAATTGTTTATGGAACTTTAATAATACAACATTTGAAATCGTCTATACCAAAAAGCCATAAAGTGATATCCCATATAGGTAGTGGGGTGAGGGTGGTGACAGAGGGTGGTAGTGGGGGTGGATGAAGTAAAACATATTTTGAGGTCTTTGGTTTTTGTACACACACTAAATCACATTTTTTTTTCACCTCCTTTAATAGCGGGGTGGAGGTAATGGAGGTGGCTAATGCCAAAAAATTTTTGAGAACTTATAATTTCTCTTGTATACACTGAATATCAATTTTATGGACTCTTACCTGCTTGATTTATCTATTTACCCCCATTTACCCCAATTTACCCCCCAAACCCTTATAAATTCTAGAGAAAATATAATCTAGTTCCAGTTCAAGTTAAAATACATAAGTATACCAAATTTCAAGTCAATATCTTAAACGGTTCCGGACTAATCGTGTGCATAAAAAAATTTAGACAGTTTCGACGTTTCATGACATTCTAAGCCTATTTGAACAATACAAATTTTTTATTTTTTTTTGTCGTTACTATACTTCCACTGGATGTGGAAGTAAAACAACAAACATGGTATTTTCATATCGTAATTTAGACAGCGTAAAAAACCCGGAGTGTATGAAATTTCTTGGAGTGTCTTTGGATCCCCTCCTTGCCTGAGAACACAAAATAGATTTTATGGTTCAAAAACTTAATAAGAGTTTATACTTAATAAGAAATCTAGTACATGCACCAATGTAAGTAATAAGAACAGCCTACTTCAGTTTTTCCATTCGGTAATCAGTTATGCAATCATCACTCAGGGTCATTCGGCACATACTCGAGTATTTTCTATACAGCGTCATGCCATTCCATCTATGTGTTTTATGGGTTTTAGAGAGGATATTAGGGAGAAATTTAAGGATTTAAAAATTTTAACCTTTGTGTATATTTATAAATGTATTTTGTTTGTTAAAATGAACTTAAATCAATATAGTCTTGTAAGTGATATACATTCCCATAATACCAGAAATAATAGCCACATTAAAATAAATTATATAAGACTAAACCACAGTCGAGGTGCCAATTATTATCAATGACCATTATTTTTTAATAAATTACCAAAGACAATTATAAATCTCGATTTTAAGCAATTCAAACAAAAGATAAAAGGAATTCTTACAGAAAATGCATTTTATAATTTCGATGAGTTCTTAAATGCCGACATAAATTATTAATTTTAATTTGTTATCACAATGTATCTTTGTGTATCTAACCATGTACGTATATTTTTTGTTTGTAATTATGTACCTGTTTTCTCTTAATATTTTATGTTTTACATATATCTCAATGTATGTATGTATGTACCAATTTTTACTTTATTATCATTTTAAACATTATATATTGTACTGACGTGTCTGATCGAGGGGCAAACCGCGAAGGAAATCTGGAGTACATCCAGAAGGAAATCTTCGTCAAAGAAATCTGGTATACAAAATTTTGGGTGTCTGATTGAGTAATTACATTGAAAATGCAAATGATGAATTTGAATTTGATATCAATTGCATAATTGCAAAATTATGTTACTGTGGCATGTCTAGAAGTAGGCACTTTTCTCTGATTTCAAAATTATCTCAATGGCAGACATCAGTTTACCAATGTTAATACAGGAAACTCGATACTTGCATCACAAAATAGATCAGGATCTGGTGATTCGCAAGGATCTACCCTTGGACCACTTATTTTTTATATATTTATTTCAGAGTTTCAAATGAGAGGATTTTCCATCAACAATGATACAAGACTTATATATAAATGAACAATCCGAAATAGTCCTGTACTAAATACTAACAAAACTTAAAATACTGTTTTTGAAACTTCTCAACATTTACTTAATCAGAATTGAATATTCAAATAAATAATGAGGTCGTTACATCAACCAATAGCGTAAAAAAATGGTATTAATATTGACTCTTTACTAATAAAAAACTTTTTTATTGTTGAAAACGGTTATACACCTTTAAATAATATCTGGGTACAAGTACTAAAATACTTATTTTCTTTTATCTTTCTTGTCTTTCACAAGACAAATACTACTCACAGAGAACTAAAAATTGTTGTTTATGATATTTTACAATTGTGCCCCATTGTAGCCATATTACTCCTCAAATAATATTTTTTAACAATGATGTAAGCAGAAACAATAGGTATTCATTTTTCTTCTTGTTAAAGTAAAGTAAAGTCTGTTTTCGAGGATGACGATCAATAAAAAATGGTTTTACGCTGCTTCGACCCTTCCTTCACCCTTAAACTGTCGGAAACCATCCTTTCATAATAATATTAATAATAATAATAAAAACCAAGTGTCTAAACTACATAAATACTTTCGGTCACATTCTCATACTACCAACAAAAGAATTCTGCAGTATGACCGCAATTTCACTCCCATGAACCTAGCACATGCAGAGGGGGAAGGGCCAGCCGGTATGAACCTATCCTCTCAATTGTTGCAGTCCTGGAAGAGGAAAGTTCTGCATGGTAGATACCCCAACTCTCTGTACGCAGAAAATATAGACCAGAGAGCATCGACGTGGTTTATTACAAAAGGTTATCTGCACCCTGAAACTGAGGGCTTCATATTCGCCATTCAAGACAAAGTGGTAAAAACCCGTAATTACGAGAGGCACATTTTACACCTTAATGTGAGCGATATCTGCAGGAAATGCCAGAAACCGGGTGGAACCATAGAGCACGTGACCGCGGGATGTACTCTTCTATCCAATAGCGCCTACTTAGCACGTCACAATATCAAGTCGTCAAAACCATTCACCAGCAGCTTGGCGGAAAACAAAATTAATTCAAAATGCAATCCCCTACTACAGGTACACACCCAACCCTGTGCTTGGAAACGAATCATCGGTTTTATACTGGAATAGGCCTATAAGGACGGATAAAAACGTAGACCTGATATAGTTTTTATAGATAAAGACCAGAAGAAAGGTTATATCATCGACATAGCAGTACCTCTCACTACTAATCTAATACCAACGGAATATCAAAAGATTGATAAGTATCAAAATCTGGCCACCGAACTTGCAACTGGAAATTAAAAACCGCTGCCCAAGGAATCACTACTTCCACATCCAGATTCTCTATCCAAGTCACTCACAACCAAAAAACTTTGTATGTGAAAATAATTGTTTATGGAACTTTAATAATATAATATTTGAAATCCTCTACCCCAAAAACCCATAAAACGATACCCCACATTGGTAGTGGGGTGGGGGTGGTGATAGGGAGGTGGTAGTGGGGGGTGGATGAAGTAAAAACATATTTTGAGGTTTCTGGTTCCTGTACATACACTAAATCACATTTTTTTTTTCATCCCCTTTAATAAGGAGGTGGGGGTGGTAATGGGGGTGGCTAATGCCAAAATTTTTTTTGAGACCTTAGCTTCTCTTGTATATACTAAATACCAATTTCATGGACTCTTACCTGCTTGAGTTACCCATTTACCCCAAATTTACCCCAATTTACCCCCCAACGCTTCGACGGAACAAGATGAAAATATAATCTAGTTCTAGATCTCGTTAAAGTACATATGTGTACCAAATTTCAAGTCAATATCTTAAACGGTTCCAGAGTTAACGTGCGCACAAAAAAAAGTTACAGACAGACAGACCGACAGACAGACAGACCGACAGACAGATAATTTTTTTTTTCGCTCAAACTTAAAATCTCGACGTTTCATAACATTTTAAGCCTATTTGGACAATAAAAATTTTTAAAAATGTTTTTGTCGTTACTATACTTCCACTGGACGTGGAAGTAAAAATATCAGTATAATCCCATTAGCCGTCTCAGCTGAAGAAGTAGTTTCAACGAGGCTGTCAAATTACTTGGGAAAGTTACATCTACCAACATATTAGTAAAATTATGCAGAAAGCAACTATTTTACAGACCTGTCATCTGGTTCGAAAATTTTTCACCATAGGATAAAGTGAATTCTTTTCCTGACGTCAATGCAACCAAGTGAAAAAGTTGTGATTTTTAATAATAAAAAAAAATAATATGTCAAACCTGGTTGGGAAATGAACTGAATCCCGTTGAATGGGGGTGAACATCAAATTTTCAGAAGATCAATTGGTTCCTTACTTCTCTTTTAAAGACTATAATTGTAAGGGCCATGTTCTAAACGATACAGATGTATAAAATTAGGTTTACGTAGCGATGTAGCATTTTTTGTAAGACTTATCAAGATAAATTTTATGAGAATTGTGCCCCTGAGGTTGAAAATGATAAACCAAGCATTGAAATAATCCAATGAAAATGGTTATGATAATGCTGTAAACTTCCTAAATTTTATACCCAAAGTGTATATTTCCGATCATGAATCGGAAACGGAAGATGCGTGCGATGAATAAGGAGGCAATAGCATTAAATTCGAAGAATATGAACCATGTAATTCTCTAGGTTATATTAATGTCTTGTAAGAAATATTATGTTGTACTCAAAATCGTGTCCTATATATATAATTTATTAAAAACTAAAATTTTACCAGTAGTATTCTCTTCCTTATATCCCGTTTTAACGAACATGAACTTCAAAACCTTGCGAGGATAGATTTATTTTAGATGAGGATGTAAAATGGACAAATGGTGACTTTGAAACCACTCAATATACAAATTAGAAAATAAAAAAATCAACCAATCCCATGAGGTTATCACAATTCACTCTTACCATTTTCCTTGATCAGCATCCTCGAAAACGGGGCTAAACGTCTTTAACAAGAAAAAAATAAACAATTTTACACCCCCTGACAGGGTATCATATCATATCATTTATTTCACCAATTAAAATGTAAAACATTAAAAAATATAAAAAAATATATAAAATATAGGTATAAAACTATAAGTGAACAACATTAAAAAAAAACATCAACACATTATGTTATGTTTTTGTATCCTATACAATACAAAACAAAATAATAAAAGAGAACAGAGAAATACAATATAAAAATAAGCGGCCGTGCAACATTATTGTTGCATGTTCAAACAAGAGCAAGAAACTGAAGGAGCAAGGAAGTGGTGCGTACCACGTCAAATGGATGCCATTAAACCAGCAATGTTTTCGGGGTTTGTCAAAAACGCCACGAACTCGTCAGTAGAGTAAAAACCGTGGATTAAAAATAATTTTTTCAATATGCCCTTAAAATGGTTATAGATCAATAATTTTAATGGATTTGGAAGAAAATTAAATAGCCTGAGGTGCGGCGAATTTTTAGACGATCTCGTCAGTCGATGCCTAGCTAGCCTTAGTAAATCGGCTTGTGCTGTAATTATGAAAATTTGAATTCCTTTCAAAAGAATTTAAGTTTTTGTGTATATCCAGTAAATTAAGATAAATATATAAAGAAGGTACCGGCATAATGCCCAGTGAAATAAATAAAGGCCTACATTGGCAATGATTCTAATCGCTTTCTTTTGTAGACGAAATATTTTTCTAGTATGACAAGAATTACCACATAAAGTGATGCCATAACTAATGTGTGAATGTAACAGTAAAAAATATCTCGCTATCAGGGTTTCCAAAACCAAATGCCTTCTTAGCTGGTGGAGCAAAAATATTGTGCTGGCAAGTTTGTGGCTTAGCTGATCAATATGATTAAACCAGTTTAGTTTATCGTCCAGTGTGACACCTAGGAGTTTCACACTGTCACCCTTTGTCACTGTGGAAAAGACAAGCTTCTGAGTTTTTTCCTCATTCATTTCCATTTTATTAGTGATGAACCAGGTTTTGGCTTGATCAGAAATTAAAGAAGTCTGTTGATGTAAAACATGAAGGTTACTATGGGAAGTTAGCAATGTAGTGTCATCAGCGTAAGCAATACACCTATGGGGCAACATAAAATGAAATATATCATTGACATATATAATAAAGAGGAGTGGCCCCAATACAGAGCCCTGAGGCACTCTGTGCTTAACTGGATTAAGATCCGAATTTATATTATTTACACTGACGCACTGTTTTCTGTTACATAAATAGGAGCGTAGTAGTTCCAATGGACTCCCACGAACCCCATAAAATTTCAACTTTTTTATAGAGTAATTCATGCGAGACACACTCAAGTCAAGCTGTGTAATTTCTACATGCCTGCCACGCTCAAGGCCCTCAACAATGTCCCGCACCACAGTAAACACAGCTTGTGTAATAGAGCACTTGCTACGAAAACCAAATTGATAGTTATTAAGAACGTCATTAGATTCAAAAAAGTTTAATAGTCGGTTTTTCAAAATTATTTCTAAAACCTTTGCAAAAATTGGTATGATGGAAATTGGCCGGCAGTTGTCCAAGTCATCGGAATTACCCTTTTTAAGAAATGGTAAAACTTTCATGATCTTAAAAGCTTCTGGGAAAATACCCTCACCAAGGTAGCTGTTAATTAAAAAAGTTAAAGGTTGAACAATAATGTCTACTGTTTTTTTAAAATTCTAGAATTCATTCCATAAATATCTGTACAGTTAGAATCTTTTAAAGCTTTAATGGTGTTGGAAACTTCCAGTTCTGATACGGGGTACAGAAAAAAAGAGTTATTTGTGGGTGGCAAGTCACTTAAAAAATCCAGTGGTCTGACCTGCAGTTGGTAAAGAATTTATTATATTCTCAGTTATCGAAGCAAAAAAAATCGTTAAAAGCTTTTTGTGTAAATGCATACTCTGTATTGTCAGAACTAGCTTTGTTACGTTCAAAGTTGATTAATTTCCAGCTGTCCCTAATTTTATTGCCTGAGCCGTTAATAAAATTATTGTAAGCACACTTCTTAGAATCATTAATACATTGCCTGTACTCTTTACGTAAAATATTATATACTGCCCAATCGGCAGGATCCTGAGTAGAATTACAAATTGTTTTCACACTAGATAATGTGTCCCGTTTACCTTTAAGAGTTTCGTTAAACCACTTTACTGGTGGGTTAGATTGATTAACAACCTTTTTTAACGGGAAATGTGTTTCAATGAGACTTTTATAGGTGTTGACCAAAAAATTTGGCAAGATTTCTGAACTATAATTATGACTGCCAAAAATATTCCAATTTATTTGAGACAAAGAACATTTAATTTTTTCTATGCCGTGACTAGTAATATTCCTTCTCCATATAGCTTTAGGAGGTGCCATATGACCTTTCACTACAATAAATTGGCCTAGGTGGTCCAAGAGACATGGATCCGAAACATCGGCCACCCCTAAAGGCGATTGCGGTTTACTACCTGGCGTTACCTTTCTCCCCAATCCCATAAAAAAACAAAGAATCCCTGCCAAAATAGTCGATGCCAATCTGTCATATGAGAAATAACCGAAAAGGCGTGGTTTTTGGCCATTAAGGGGGTGCGAATGACAAAAAACTTTTTTCACCCTGTAATAACAGCACCCTCGAGAGAGGAATAGGTTTCATAAATTTAGCACTATTTTGTATACTCTTCCGATTCCTTACCTCCACTAATTTACTTTATTAATGAAACAACATAGCATTATTAAAAAGCATGTAAAAGGCGATGTCCTTTTGTCTCCAAACATTTCACACAAACTTTAGTAAGTGTTGACGACCTATATTAATGATCCAAACTTACTCGAGAATAAAAGACAGTCGTAGTCTTCACTATAATAAACTAATCATACGAATACAACTTGCCCCGCAAGCAAGCAAGTTCTAAAATGCGTATAGATTTTCATCAAACTCAGTCATGTTGATCCGTGCAGTCGTTATTCTATAAAATCCAAATTTACTGTTAATTATCTTTCATACTGTGGGTGGCTCCTAGACAGCCTAGTAAAAGATTTTCAATTTATCTTACAGTAAATGGAAATTAATAATGTAATTTAATATGTAAGGATTCCCATAAGCTTACATCGGATTTAATCGAGGCATGCTCTAAGTAATTACAAACATTAATCAGTGCATAAGATAGGGGAGTTGTTGAGTTAATCAACATCGCAGTTGGTAACAAATAATAAATGTTCCCAGTTTATAATATAAATGTGTATCTTAATTTTTTATCGTTCGCAAGAATGGGATTGAGAAGCGAAGGTGTATTGAAACATGTGTTTAGTTTGCTAGTTTGTCACCATCGCGTGAAAGTCGTCCTAGAGAATGTACCATTTTAGTAATTATTTGTAATGGTACTTTAATTAAGGCGTTTATTGCTTCCTAGCGTAATGTAAGAGACATAAGGACATCTAGGAAATGATTAGTTGTAATTTTATGCAGGTTTTTGTTTCAAGGCCTCCAGAATACTTTTCTCATAGACGACACAGTGGAGTATTTTTAAAACCTGACCAAAAATCATATCTCAAAATTAAAGAACACACTGGTTTTATCACAAAGTACTGCTACTTCCATCCTTAGTAGTAAAAGGGGTTAAAAAAATGGGAATAATCTCATATGTAATAATAATTACTGACACTTGCGCTTACTCTAAGGGGAGAAAGCCACCGCTAAATTTAGATTATTATTATTTAATGTTTGAAAAAGTATTGCTGCTTTATTTTTGAAACAAGGGATATACAGTGTGTCCCAGGATAGATGTAACAAGAGATATAATGGACCAAAAATTTTTGAATTTTGGAATGGTATTTGGGGATTGAGTCCTGCTTGTTGTAAAACTAAAGTATAAAAAAAATTACTTGATTTGATGTTCTACAGGGTGTTTTATAAGCAAAGTTGTAAAAATCACCACTAATAAAGTACCTTTATTTTTCAAAATATGAAAAAATTTCACTAAGAAAAGTTATTTAGAATGCAATTTTATACCTCTATACCAAATTTCAGGAATATAAAATTATTTTTTTGAAACTTCCCAATTTTCAATAAATTAGTATTTTATTTTGAACCGTTAAATTAAAACTGCATAGAAATTATTTTTTGTGAATTAATATTTAAAGTTATGTAGAAGCTAAAAGTAGGCTATGAGAAAAGCAGTGGATACACATTTATCATTTATTATTGACATATCTGTCAAACGTAGTCAATATTATCCTTAATTTCTATTTCAAATTGACGAACCAAGCATAAAAAATTAAGTGAAAATAGTACTCACAGTGCGTGAAAAAATTTATATTGTGCAATGCTACGGAATTGGGGGTGAAAACTCGCTAAGAGAAGTGGTAAGCCAATTTAATGTGAAATTTTCAAACACTGCTTTATCACGTATTCAGGCTATGAGAATAATTAAAAAGTTTCTGGCTACTGGTAGTGTTCTTAACATGAAAAAAAAATAAAAGTATATGATGAAGACAATGTTGGGGCTATTATAGCTCATGCTTCTGTTATAGAAAATTCTAGGATGCCACTAAGAGAGAGATCAGCTCTTATTAATATTAGCAAGTCTGAACTCCAAAGAATTTACAAGGCAAAGAAAATTAGAGCATATAAAGCAAATTATAAACATACGCATGAAGAGGAAGATGACGGCCGAAGGTTGGATTTTTGTTTGACCATTGGAGAAAAAATCATGGAAGAGAGATTTTTTCATCATTTCATAATCTTCTCAGATGAATCCACATTCACAACCAATGGTGTTGTTTTATCTCAGAATTGTCGGTTTTGGGCTTCTGAAAATCCAAATTTTAGAATTCATTGTAGAAGACAATATTATAAAAAAGTGAATGTGTGGTATGCCGTTTCTTATCAAGTTGGAGTTATTGGACCTTATTTCATTGAGGGAAGGTTAAACCAGCACATTTATTTAAAGCTTCTTGAAAGATTTTCTGAAGAACATTTAAATATTTTAAGAGATATGCCTTTAGTTCATTTTCAACATGATGGTTGCCCTGGCCACTCCACATAAATGGTTAATCGGTGATTGAATTTAAATTTTGGAGAAAATTGGATTGCCAGGAATGGACCGATCAAGTGGCCGGCGAGATCTCCAGACCTATCAATATTTTTGAGATGATTAACATTTGCTCCTACACAACTTTCAATATGATTTCAACTCTTAATTCACAAAAAATGGGAAGTTTCAAAAAAAATAATTTTATATTCCTGAAATTTGGTATAGAGGTATAAAATGGCATTCTAAATAACTTTTCTTAGTGGAATTCTTTCATATTTTGAAAAATAAAGGTACTTTATTAGTGGTGATTTTTACAACTTTGCTTATAAAAAACCCCGTAGAACACCAAATCAAGTCATTTTTGGCATACTTTAGTATTACAACAAGCAGGACTCAATCCCCAAACACCATTCCAAAATTCCAAAATTTTTGGTCCATTACACCTCTTGCTACATCTATCCTGGGACACACTGTATACCAAAAACAGCAAATTTTCCATAATTTGACACTTTTCCATCACTTCCGAATTCCCCCAACTTAAAAATGTTGTTCCATTTAAAATGTCAAAGTTAGGGTTATTTTCGAGTAATATCATAAAGAATGGAACGATATTGAAGTGAAAAACTTAAAAGAACAAGACAATTCTAAAGAGTTCAAAGAAACCTAAACTTAAATTCAACCACCGATTAACCATCTCTGTGGAGTGGTCAGGGCAACCATCATGTTGAAAATGAACTAAAGGCATATCTCTTAAAATATTTAAATGTTCTTCAGAAAATCTTTCAAGAAGTTGTAAATAAGTGTGCTGGTTTAACCTTCCCTCAATGAAATAAGGTCCAATAACTCCAACGTGATAAGAAACGGCACACCACACATTCACTTTTATATAATATTGTCTTCTACAATGAATTCTAAAATTTGGATTTTCAGAAGCCCAAAACCGACAATTCTGAGATGAAACAACACCATTGGTTGTGAATGTGGATTCATCTGAGAAAATTATGAAATGATGAAAAAATCTCTCTTCCATGATTTTTTCTCCAATAATAATATTGACTACGTTTGACAGATATGTCAATAATAAATGATAAATGTGTATCCACTGCTTTTCTCATAGCCTACTTTTAGCTTTTACATAATTTTAAATATTAATTCACAAAAAATAATTTCTATGCAGTTTTAATTGAATGGTTCAAAATAAAATACTAATTTATTGAAAAAATGAGAAGTTTCAAAAAAATAATTTTATATTCCTGAAATTTGGTATAGAGGTATAAAATTGCATTCTAAATAATTTTTTTTAGGTACTTTATTAGTGGTGATTTTTACAACTTTGCTTATAAAACACCAAATCAAGTCATTTTTGGTATACTTTAGTTTTACAACAAGCAGGACTCAATCCCCAAATACCATTCCAAAATTCCAAAATTTTTGGTCCATTACACCTCTTGTTACATCTATCCTGGGACACACTGTATATTACCCCAGAAAAATGCAAGACATTTCTTGAAAATTCTGGAAACTATGGCTTGTCTAATGAATCCGTTGACGCCCGGTATATGATTTTTTTAAGCGAACGTTTTCATATTATCAATAAAATGATTATAAAAATGTTCATGTCAATATATTTAAATGCGACCTTTAACAGAAACGATAATTAATACATTTCACTTTCATCAATTTTCCTGTCCTATAAATACTACTGCAAAATATGATCTTTTTCGACTCTCGAAAGAATTTTAAGACGCATTAACGCAAACAGAGATGTACAGTCATGAATTATAAAATAAAGAAGAGGCAGTCGTAGAAATCGGAAAGCGAGTGCAGCTTAGCAAGTAACTCAGAGTGCAATGTTTGAGATTTGCATAGTTGCACGTGTACCGTCCAAATATCTGCATATATCGGCCTGTGGGCTCAAATTCTTGAGTTATCCGCCACCCATCACTGCAGCCACCAATGAGGTCGTCGACTCCTTAAACCAGTAATTTAATCCGCGCCTGCTGTAATATCGAAGAAATCTGCTGCTGCTCCTGCTGATGCTGAAGTCTTTGATAGTTAAATCACGATTGTCCACACCGGGATCTATATGTTTCAGTGAGGTCAGGTGATGTACATATTTAAATATGAATCAGACTAATTTTATTTTTAATAATTTTCGACGATAAGTTTCCCTGCTGCTCGGATTTGTCAAAAACATATGCTCTCTTTTCACTTAGTATTGTAATCGTGAAAAAATCACCCCCCTAATTTTTTAATAAAATATTATAAAACGATGCTTTAATGAAGGCTATTATTATTGAGGATGGAGATTGCAACTCGAGCGAGCGCAGCGAGCGAGTGTTGCAACCATCCGAGGTAATAGCCATTATAGTGAGTTGTATACTATACTATATTTATATACAACTAACCTGTATAATAAATAAATGCATAAAAAATGTTAATTTTTAAATTATTTATTTCTTTTCAACAAAATGTAAGTTGATTTTACTAAACTGATGTGGGCATATTTTGCGTTATAGTGTGATTAGCACTATTTTCAACGGTAGTAATACTATCAGCGTTAACCACTCTGACAGCTGTAGAAGTAGAAACCGTAGCATTGTTCACTTACTTTGAAAGAGTTTTCGACGGTTATCATTTTACCCCGTAATGTTACCACCTCCATCCACGTACAGTGTAGCCGAAGATCTCCGAAAGCTGATCGGTGTAAAGGTCAAAATTTAGCAAATTCAAATAAGTTGCGGGGCGAGCGTAGAGGCGACTTCAATGTGAATATCAGTCGATATTCCGTTGAAGCAACGTCGAGCGCGGTTAGTACTTGGATGGGCTCCCATCTTGGGAAATACAACGTTCTCGTCCCACCTTCTAAAGGCTTGTATATCAGTGTATACTCGGAAGTTACGTAATTTCAGACGAGGATTACGTAGTGGATATACCATCCTTCGGAGGGGATGTAAAGCAGGCGGTCCCTTGTCAATTAAATGTTAGGCAAGTAAAAGATCCCTACTCTTCTTAAGGGAAGAGGTTCGGCAAAATTTCCAGGTTGGGGGTAGCTCGTCTCCTGGCGTCGGTGATAGGCCCTGGTAGCGGAAATAGGCCGACGTTAAATAGTTAAAAAAAAAAAATAAGTTGCTATTCGTTTTCCAAGTACAGTAAACTTATTTCTTCCAATTTGTTGAATAATGCATTTACCTCTTTGGTAATTTAAAAAAAAATGAGCTTATTGTCACGTGCGATGGCCGAAGATCCATGTACTTTTTTACAATCCCATAAAATTGACCAGTAATGACAAAAATTCTTACCACTTTGGTTTTCGTTTTAGGTACAGTTATTAATAATGTTGTAGGTACTTAGATCTTTCACGTCTTCAATTTTCATTCCGTAAAACTCATTAAAACGGCATGCACCCATAATTCCCACGATTAACACGACCTTAAATAAATTAATGTGTTAGATTTGAGACATTTAGTATCTGGCAATCTTACCTTATGTAAAAGATAAACTCAGTCAGGTGCTTCTTTTATAATTTTATTAATTTCTTCTGATGTCAAAGTTTTGGCATTCTTCGCTTCATATCCCTCAGATTTTCTTTTCAGAAAAGGACGTAGTTTTCCATACTTTTCCAAATCTATCTCGTGTTTTATTTTCAAAACTGCTTTTGATTTGTATCTGTCAGCTAAGTCAGTAAAATGGGCTAATAATACATTTTTAGAAAGCGAGTTAGTTTTTTCTGAATGCACCAGTCCGTGAAACTTTGGTACGTTTTATCATAAAAACTTTTTGATTTCTGTGGTAGTAAATTAGATGCTGTTGCTTCTGCTCTTTCAGTTATTTCTGGTGGAGTACAGTTCAACCACAAAACTAACACAATCAAACACAATTCCACAAAACCCGTTTTTACTTTGTTTGTTTACGGGGTCTGTTTATTTTATTTTTTTCATAGTTACCTGTCTCCATGGCATTTTTAATGAGCACAGATAGACTGATTCATGCATAATTTTCTGATTGGTACACGAGGGGGTAAAAATAATTCCCTGTGGGATCAATTGATGGCATTATGCACCAAAAATTACCCATTTAATGTTCATATTATTTGTTAGTCGTATATAAAGATTTTTCTTATATTTCAGATTGCGTAGATTTCGAAAGTTAAAGTCTTTCAATTTGCATTAATCTGTCTGTCTGTCTGCTGATCTCGTATCTGTCTGTTTGGTGGAGCTATAAGTACGAAACTATACGACGGGGAAAAGTAATATTTAGTCCGTAGTTGAAGCTATTATTTTAAATGTATTTAACGTCGGCCTATTTCTGCTACCAAAGCCTATTGCCAACGCCACGAGACGAGTTACCTCCAACCGGGAAATTTTTCCGAACCTCTTCTCTGTCGAAAAGTAGGGATCTTTTAATTGCCTAACATTTAATAAACAAGGGACAGACTGCTTTAAATTCAATACTACCATTAATAAGGAATCTTCTAATATACCTACCCAAACTGAAATTACAGACCATCAAAAAAAAACTGCTGCCCAAGGAATCACTACTTCCACATCCAGATTTGCTACCTGAGTCTCTCACAAAGAAAAAAATGTCTATGTGGAAATAATTGTTTGTGGAACTCTAATAATGTAATATTTGAAATCGTGTACCCCAAAAACCCATAAAACGATATTCCACATTTGTAGTGGGTTGGTGGTAGTGATAGGGTGAATGGTAGCGTAAGTAAAAAAATATTCTTGTATGTATATTGTATATTCTTGTACACACATTAGATAGTAATTGTTTTCATCCCCTTTTATAATGGGGGGGGGTAGCAATGGGGGTGGCTAATGCCAAAAATTTTTTTGAGACTAGCTTCTCTTGTATATACTAAATACCAATTTTATGGACTCTTACCTGCTTGATTTATATATTTACCCCGTCTTCTTCAATTTATCACCCATGCTTTCAACGAAATAATATGAAAATTTGATAATTTAGTTCCAGATCTCGTTAAATTCCATACGTGTACCAAATTTCAAGTCAATATCTTAAACGGTTCCAGAGTAATCGTGCGCACAAAAAATGTTATTTTTTTCGTCCAACCAGAAAGTACACCCTTTCTGGAGACATTATCCGCTAGAAAATAACATTTTCCCGGGTTAGACCGGAAAGAGACATTAGAGATCGGCAAAGTCTTTTTTCTGAAATCGATCGGCAATGTCTACATTTTCGGCGCGATTTCAGATCGAAAAATGCATAATTCCAGTATTTTATATAAGATCCGTTGTCAAGCAACGCACAGTGGCGAGAATTGCCAGTGTTCCACCCAAATTACTCTAGAGGTCGTAAATTTTAAGTTATTGAGACATTCTTTTTTTTAAAATGTTCGTCTTGAATTTACCTATCGATCCCTCTAGCCGGATTTTGAAATTTCATTTTTCGTTTTTTTTAATTTTTAATAGAAAATCATATTTTTACAGAAAAATACTGTTTTTTCTATTAAATTTATTCTAACGGGCCGTAAACTTGAGTTTTCGTAACAATTTTTTTTTCAAATCTTCGTCCTTTAATCAGCTATTGAACTGTCTAGACGAATTTTTGATTTAGTTGTTGACAACTGTCAAAATTACTGTCAAATATAAGAAAATACGATTTTTAGATAAATAATTCATACAATAACAGGTTGGTGTTCAGAAAAATATATATAGTGTTTTCAATGTACCTGGTTCCGAAGTTGACAGGAAAATATGTATTTCTAAATTTGGCAGCTGCCATAATTGTTGTCAAATTTCCAAAGATAGATGGAAGAGCTTATTCATTTTAAAAATACCCTGTAAATGTATAGAAAAATAGATATATATATTGTTTTTGATCTGTTTGATTTAGTAATTGACAGGAAAATATGAGTTTTAAATTTGGCAGCTGTCATAATTGCTGTCAATTTTCAAAATACAGTACTTATTGATTTTAAAAATGCACTATAAATGTATAGAAAAATAGATATATATTGTTTTTAAACTGCCAGATTTAGTAGTTCACAGGGAAATATGGTTTTTAAATTTGGCAGCTACCATAATTGCTGTCAAATTTAAAAAAATAGAAGTTAGAGCTTATTAACTTTAAAAATACCCTGTGAATATATAGCAAGACAGATACAAATTGTTTTTAATGTACCTGGTTCCGAAGTTGACAGGAAAATGTGATATCTAAATTTGACAGCTGCCAAATTTAAAAATAATATTTTCCAGTCCGTTCGTAAATCAGGAAGATAAAAAATAATATATATCTATTTGTCTATACATTCAAAGGGTATTTTTGAAATTAATAACTTCTAATCTGCACACCTTAAAACTTGACAGAAATTATGGCAACAATAATATACATCAATTTTTCTATACATTTATAAGGTATTTTTAAAGAATAAGCTCTTACCTCCATGTTTTGAAATTTGACAGCAATTATGTCAGCTGCCAAATTTAAAAATGATATTTTCCATCAGTTACGAAATCAGACAGATCAAAAATAATATATATCTATTTTTCTACACATTTATAGAGTGTTTTTAAAATTTATAAGCTCTTACTATATTTTGATATGAGACAGCAATTATGACAGCTGCCAAATTTAGAAATCATATTTTCCTGTCAACTTCGGAACCAGGTACATTAGAAACAATTTGTATCAGTTTTGCTATATATTCACAGGGTATTTTTAAAGTTAATAAGCTCTAACTTCTATTTTTTGAAATTTGACAGAAATTATGGTAGCTGCCAAATTTAAAAACCATATTTCCCTGTCAACTACTAAATCTGGCAGTTTAAAAACAATATATATCTATTTTTCTGTACATTTATAGTGCATTTTTAAAATTAATAAGGTGTTACCTCCATATTTTGAAAATTGACAGCAATTATGACAGCTGCCAAATTTAAAATTCATATTTTCCTGTCAATTACTAAATCAAACGGATCAAAAACAATATATATATCTATTTTTCTATACATTTACAGGGTATTTTTAAAATTAATAAGCTCTTCCATCTATCTTTAGAAATTTGACAACAATTATGGCAGCTGCCAAATTTAGAAATACATATTTTCCTGTCAACTTCGGAACCAGATACACTGAAAACACTATATATATTTTTCTGAACACCAACCTGTTATTGTATGAATTATTTATCTAAAAATCGTATTTTTTTATATTTGACAGTCATTTTGACAGTTGTCAACAACTAAATCAAAAATTCATGTAGACGGATCAATAGCTGATTAAAAGACGAAGATTTGAAAAAAAAATTTGTTACGAAAACTCAAATTTACGGCCCGTTAGAATAAATTTAATAGAAAAAACAGTATTTTTCTGTAAAAATATGATTTTCTATTAGAAATTAAAAAAAATGAAAAATGAAATTTCAAAATCCGGCTAGAGGGATCGATAGGTGATTTCAAGACGAACATTTAAAAAAAAAGAATGTCTCAATAACTTAAAATTTACGACCTCTAGAGTAATTTGGGTGGAACACTGACATTTCTCGCCACTGTGCAACGATCAACAAAACCGTTCGGGCATGTTACTTTCCCGGCCTAGGCCGGGAAAATAACATTCCCGTATGGTTTTTTATGTATATTTTAGACAGTAAATAAATACACGCAGACAAACCAACTCACATTAAAATTATTGCATTTATTAGTAAGAGGTTAGATTGTAATGAAAAAATGTTATGATTAAAGAATATTATTTAGGTATTATGCAAATCACAACTTACACACTTTTTTATTTGCATAATACCTAAATAATATTTTTTAATCATGATAAAAGCAAATAAATAAAAATAATTAATTGCAGAAAATGTTATGCATTAATACAAATTCCTTAATTTATAACAATATATTGATTGTGATTTCAGCAAAAATAGTATGTGTACTTCGGTGTGAAAGCACATTCCCGGACTTCAATGCTTGTTGGCCTCGGCTAACATCTCGGCCAACAATTTGCATCATCGTCCGGGAATGTATTGCTTTCACACCTAAATACACAATATACTATTCCGATCCCTGCTATTCTCATTTCTATGGAAACGAATGTGTTAATTGTTGAGATAAGTGTCAAATAGATAAATACACTTGACTTTTACGAGTTGTCAAAAGTCAATTCACAAGTTATGGAAAATATGGATTCAGATTTTGAAGTGTCGTCCGAAAAAAAATTTGTACGTTACACGACCGAAAAACAGTGTTTTGTAGGTCTCCCCGAGCTTCCAGGGGAGATCTGCTTAGGTCGACCTGCAAAACACCACTTTCCGGTCTTGTACCGTAAATTACTATTCTAAGCCTATTTGAATAAACATTTTTTAAATTTTTTTGTTGCTTACTATACTTCCACTGGAAGTGGGAATAATAAAATATTTCGTTAGAGGACAATTAAATATTTCAATTTTTGATGATATGTAGTTTCAGTTGTATTTATTCCAGGTGCAAGGTGGGTACATCAGAAGATTCCTTATTAATAGTATCTTGGTACCAATATGATTAAGTTTGAAAAAATTTAGTTTCATCCAAGAAAACCATTTTGAAGATTTTTGTTTA
Organism: Rutpela maculata; assembly: GCA_936432065.2. NCBI lineage: Eukaryota > Metazoa > Arthropoda > Insecta > Coleoptera > Cerambycidae > Rutpela > Rutpela maculata. Next base: position 20,630,979 of record OW386285.2, read on the forward strand.
TTCATAAATCACATAATTTAGTATTTTCGACATAATTTCGAGTTTCTTAGCATAGCATTGCGTGGGTTGATTGGAGTAAAGCAAAACAAGCATGGCACACTTAAACTAAAAAATAAAATTGAATTAAAAAAATGTTTCACATTTTAAATGCCACTTTTGCGGTATCGTTGTAATCAGAAAATTGTGTAGAATCCAAAAATGTCATAATATATAGGGTGTTCCATTTAGAAAATATTAATTTATGTGTCAAAAAGTGACGTTTTTCAAGTACAGGCGCCGCGCCGGCCGTTCCAAATTTCAATAATTTATCTGCAAAATAACGGAAGAATTACGGGTTGGTCATGTTCCTATGACACTCGGAATACTCACGTTTCATTAAATTTCTAACTGAACATAAAGAATAGTAATTTGTGCAACAAGTGCATAAAGTGGTACTTTTACTTCCACATCCAGTGGAATAACGACAACAAAATTTTTGAAAATTTTTATTGTTCAAATAGGCTTAGAATGTCATGAAACGTCGAAGTTCTGTCTGTCTGTCGGTCGGTCTGTCTGTAACTTTTTTTGTGCGCACGATTACTCTGGAACCGTTTGAGGTATTGACTTGAAATTTACAAAAAATGGAATACACGTATGTACTTTAATGGGATCTGGAACTAGATTACATTTTCATCTTATTCCGTCGAAGCGTTGGGGGAGTAAATTGGGGTAAATAGATGAAAAAGCAAATAAGAGTCCATAAAATTGTCATTTAGTATATACAAGAGAAGCTAGAAGCTTTTTGGAATTAGCCAGCCCCCCCATTACCACCTCCGCCTCATTATTAAAAGGGATGAAAAAAAATGTGATTTAGTGTGTGTACAAGAGCCCAAAAACTCAAAATATTTTGTTTCATCCACCCCCATTACCACCCCACTACCGATGTGTAAAAATGGAGTTTCATACAATATTTTTGCTACGACAGTCCTCAATTTTTATATTTAGACAAATAAATTTCAAAATTAGCTAAAAGTCAAAACACAAATTCATAATTTGAGGTTTCTAAAGCGAAGATCGTGAGACAGCTGTAATTGTTTTCAATGCACTCCTGGATCCGGCGATACATATATGTGAAATAATGTTACTTTATTTACTCTTATTCGATTATACACTAATTAATGAACTGCTTTTGAACAATTAATAGTATCCATAAACAAATAGCGTAAGCTATAATAATTCACTTGTGAGTTATTATAAATAGGTATAGTGCCAATCTCCTTTGCCTTTATGCCTAGCCTGTCCAATCGATGGAACCTGCGACGCGAAGGTGACTCTGTCCGAGAGAAATTCTTTTCCGATATGGTGAAATAGAACGGTCCATTATTATTGAGGGGAGGAAGGTGACTTGGCATGTTTCTACGTTTTCAAATCAAGTTGAGTAATAATTGTGCCAAAAATGATGCATTCGGTTAGTGAAGATGAACTATTATGTACACTAGGGTGGCCCTTATTTATACTTGACGGAAAAAAAATTATCGAATTTAGTTTGCGGCACCCTCCACAATTGTTCCAATTTCTAAAAAAGTAATCCCTTGAAAATCTGAGTCAAATCGGTCAAGAGGAAAACGTGCCGCAAGCACCCTCAAGATTCTGAATTTCTTGAAATACTCCATATTGAGAAATTGACCCTTTCTAAAAAGTAAACAATAGATAGGTATGTGTTAACTTATAATAGACAAATATAAGATAATTTATCAGACCTTTTTCCCAAGAAAGCGGAAAGTCGTTGCTAGAGGGAGTAACAGTGAATCATCTGGAAGGACTTGTTGTGGTAAAGACAGTACAGTTTTAACAGTATCTCACTGTCTTTTGTACTGTGACGAGTGACTATGAAATTCAGTGATTTTAAAATGAATATTTTCAATTATTTAGTTTCGATATGGCGGGAATTACTTTGCATCACGATAATCGAGTTTATCTTCTTGGACATTACACTCATGCGACCACTAGTAAATTTTCATCTAATAAACAAGCATATTTCGATAGCACAGTTACAAATACAAGAGTTTTTAATGGTAGCTGTGTTCTACTAGAACAATTCTTAGAAAGAGAACTGCCTTATCCACATTTATGAGTTGGTCCTTAGAGTTCAAGAAGAAATTTGGAGTAACAAGCGGTCAATTGGTTCCAATTTTTCAAAGTTTCCAACAGGAATGGCCCCAAATTAATCAAGAATATTTCAAGTGTGGGTTTGAAGACCCGTTGTTAGCGACCACCTACAAAATACAGGTGAAATTTATCCACTTTATACAGCGTATTTTCGAAGATTCAGAACGTCAACCCCGAGAAGATTATAGGGAGTTTTTGGAATTAGCATTCATACTGTTGGGAGAAGTTCCTCCACGAGACAACTTTTTGGGCTCCAGGAGCGATGCATCATGCCCGATGGAAGGCAAAAGCCATTTATACTTTAAAGATTTTTTTGATTCGGGATTAATTCCATTCAACGGCTTCAGAATAAAAACAGATATGAGATATTTCAATTTTTGTTATTAAAGTTTACTTAGAAGCTTGGTTCTTAGCACCACTGACTGGCAACTTCAGCTCCACACCAAGATTAGTGTTTTTTTTTTAAAACTTCATGAATATAAATCCACGAATCCGAGCAACAGTACACAAATTTAAAAAGCACTTATGGTACCTTGCCTTATCTTAAGTACAGATAAAAGTTATTTGAAAGGTTATGATTTTGTAAAAAAAAAAACTGAAAGTCGTCAAAGACGTGGCGGAACTAGGTGTTAAATTATTCAGCGATTACAATAGTTTATTGACAAAAGACGACGAGCAAAAACATTATGTGCTCCAAGTAGTGTCTGATTATAGAAAACGATTCCCCGACTTAAAAAAAAGAAACTTTGCCCAACATGTAAGGGATTGATATTTCCTTTTTAATTAAGTATTCGGTGTTATTTTGTTATTTTTTTTTAAATCTGTCGCAAGGAATTGATAAAAAAATCGATTCAACCTGAGCGCGCATTAAACTCATAACAATTATATTGTCTAAAAAGGGGGCGTTGCGGCACCCCTTAACGTAATCCGATCAAGCTAAAGTTTTACACAGAGTATTTTTTTATGGAATGGAACCATTCTGGGGGGTGCCGCAAAAAAAATATCTAAATTTGAAAAATAAGGACCACCCTAATGTACACCGACAGAATTAAGGCAAGAAGCTAATGATACAATACATAATTCATTAACCGAAAAATCGCAGAACAAATATAAAAGTGTGTACAAAAATTAAATTTTACAGTTAATTTTATTAATAAACAGACTGAGTAATTTAAACAAAATTTTCTCAATTTAATATTTATTGTTATAAGCATAGACAAACGATAATAGTAATAACTCACTTAATGAATTATAGCACAAGCCGCAGGCTCACATTACCACTCGTTGAATAATATACTATTTTCTTACGCATTTACTTTTTTCATTATTACCATAAACATAGGTTTTACACACTAGAAATAGTTAAAAGAAAATACAATTTTTTTCAACAGTTGAAGAAAAATAGAATTATTTATTACGTATTTTATTAAAGAAATGGCGAAACCTTTTTCTTGTAACAGTTCTTTTTGGTAAATAAATTTTTTCTGTTTCTATTTCTATTTAAAACTAAATGAGTACCGAAATTAAAAGTATTTTATACATTAAAGAAAATATTAATATTTTATGCTTTGCAAGAGTTAATATAAATTTTAAAAAAATTAACGGGTTTACTTTTCCTTTCTCTCGAAAAATAATATTTCAATATAAAATAGAGATTTTTCCACGAAATAAAGTTTTATTTAAATATTGCACTAAAAATTACAATAACTATTACAATAACTATTACATCATATTTAAAACCTACTGACCAAAATATTTGAAAACACAATCTTGCAGTAGGCAACTCTACTTTTCACTTTTTCGAAATTAAGATGCTATTTTAAAAATAAGTGCCACTTATTCGAAAACATCGTTGAAAGGAAGTAGAATTTCATGAAAATGTGAAATTTTTCAATAAAAAAGTGCAAAACAAGGCCTTTTAAATCACAAATAATGTTATCAAATTTCAAATTATTAGTCCTAAAAGCAATCGAGAAATTGAAACGGAGCTAATTTTGTTGCCAACCGGTATATTAAATATATTATTTATTTAATTACTTTTTGTCAAATGTAAAATAACTTTGGAAATAAAGCTATATATAATTATCATTATTATAGCTTTTATCTTTAACTTCTAAACCGGTAAATACGGATCACTGAAAGTACGGAAATGCGGAGCTGAATTTCATTTCGTGTCATACCAACTTTGGAACCCGAAAACAAATATTTAAAATTTATTTGCAAAACGTTTCTATTTTCTAGTTGTACCCTTTTCAATTTTGATCAGGCTCTTAGTAGAACACGTATATTCTTGCAATCTAAAAATTTTCTACGTATTTGAGGATTAGTGGAAACCATTGCATTCTAGTCCATATAGTGCTGTAATGTGATCAAAGTTAAATTCTTAAGTATATGAAATTCAACATTAATGATTCATCGTAATATTAATATTACACATGCGCATTCTATTATTTAAAAATATTTAAACCATCCACATCTTAAAAAAACAATGCAGGGTCACACCCAGGTTGGAAATATTTTAATTGTTAATTATTTTGTATGCGAGATGAGTAAAAATTTGGATTATATTGTTTAACTATTGTTGTTGGATGAGTTCAACAAAATTATAATGATACTTGTCCATCGGTATGGGGATCCGCGTACCAATAAAGAATAAATTAAAATCGACAGTTGAAAAGAAAATAAAGCCACGAGAAGTTATATAAAATCAATAATAATTATTATTGACTTTGAATCAAAGATTACGCGAAATAAAACTGAACAAAATAGAATTCAGCGATAAATGTTTTATGAATTCTAAACCACACGGCACAATGCACATACTAAAAGCGATAAACTATTGTTTTATTCTTCGCAGAATGATAATATCTAACATTCAGAACAAATTACCGCTTGATAATTCTTTGAGTGTTGATATATCCATGACCATACACATTACTTTATTACAGTATAAAATAATAATAACATTAATAACATAATAATAACATTTATACTGAATAGAAATCTAAAGATAAAATTATATGTGCTAGTTTCATTGCTTTATGCATTTAAAATCCTTATTAGAAGAATAAAAATACATTTATTTAAGCCTTAACGTGAAGTCGTTGATAATCTACAGAGTGTCTCTAGATGGAGTTACCTATACCACAAATGGACTTAAATTTTAATATTTTTTGACAAAAAGTCACTCTTTATAAAACCCTTGCTTAATAAAAAAATAAGATTTGCGTTAAGAAAATTAAGTTTTTGTATGCAGGGAGCTAAATAATTTCAAAAATCTGAAGAGTAAAGTATCTTCCCAGCAAACACACTATAGGTGGCAAAACGATGGGCCATTAGATTTATGACTAGTGTTGGCAACTTTTGCCAATACCTGAAAAGCGAATACAAAGTTCTGTTTAATAGTATACTGCCGTCATAAAGAGAATAGCCGCATCTGTATATTGTCGGTTGTCGAGGAAAGTAACAAATGCATTTGTACTTTTCCCAACCAGTGATTATTAATCAAGAAAATCATGTAGCTACGGCTTTTTATGCGCCTATATTTTTGTACTTTAGAATTTTTTAATAATATTTTTAAGTGCAAAATTCTTGAATGCTCATATATTCTTAGAATCTCATTTATGACAAATATGAAGATGCGGCTTTTCACCTGTTGACGGCAGTATATCATCTGTACTGTAATGGTAACATGATGACCTTATGTGTTTAATACGCCCTCTTGTTATTGCATACTTGGAATTATTTCACCATCGTTGATACGTTAAATATATAAAAGCACTGTTTTGTCAATACCAAAAAAGCTAATACAAAGTATACTTCTGTGCAATAAAATCCCGTACACCTATTTATCGCTATATTAAATCATTCCTTATTTATCTGTTAGTCAGTGTCATATTTTCGAAATGCCGAAATTAACTGAACATGAAAAAATACTAATTCTCTCTAAAATTGAAGAGGGATGGTCTATCAGAGCAATTGCTAACCATTATAACTTAAATAAAAGTACTGTTATGAGTGTGAAGAAAAGGTGAGAGGAGGAAGATATCATAAAAAGGAAAGACGATTCAGGCCGACGAAGTTCAAATCTCGCTCAAGATGAAGCGTTCCTTAGCTATTTACCGGAAAATCCGTTTCAAACAACAGTAGACGCTGTGTCCATGACAAATTTTCCAGCATCGAGGTCAACAGCTAGCCGAAGGATAGGAAAATCGGAACTAAAAAACTGTGTAAATGCCAAGAAGACCATATTAACAGAAGAACATAGGCAAGCCCGCATTCTGTTTTGTTTAAATTATGTCTATCGCCTGTTGGAGTTTTTGAACAATGTTGTGTTTACCGATGAAAAAGTTTTTCAGTCTTGTAATGGGACATATTCGGGTGTACCATCCTGCAAATACCAGGTTTCACGAACGCTACGTGTATCTGCGGAACAGGTCCGGGCGATTTTCTGTTAATGTTTCGGCATGGATAAGCGTGTATGGCCCTGGTGTAGCGTGGCGTATCATTTTTATTTTAGTTAAAAACAAAATATTCTAAATATTTAAATAAAAATTATTTGAATTAATAACCAAATGTTTCAAATAACTAAGTTTTTATTCAACATGAGAACCACCAATTTCCATTTCGCGATAGCTTCAATTATTCTTTCCTTTAAAATTTAATCATCAAGGGCTAAATGATCATTATAAACTTTTTCTTTTAAAAATCTCCAAGAGAAGTAATCGCATGCTGTTAGATCAGGTGACCGAGCCGGTATGGAGCTTGTGTATCCCAATTTTATTTCTTTCACATTGTGACCAGAAGTAAGTATTCAATATTTGTAAGCATGGATTTTGATTGAGATTTTCCTGAAAGAAGTATGGACCAATAATTCTATTTTTTTACAAGCTGTCATTTAACTTTACCTGTTTGTATGTTAGTTAGTTAGTATATTTAGGTCAAATCTTGTAAGTCAATTTTGAACCACTTAACGACGTCCAATTGAGCTGAAATTTTGCATACACGTGATGAGTAGAACATGAAATTACTTACTTAGGTACTTACAATCTCTGTCAAACAAAATTAATGCCTGTATGAACTTCTCGCGCTCGACAAGTTCTTGAAACAATTATTTCAACATAATTACTTCTACATCCAGTGGAAGTATAGTAAAGCAAAAAAAAAATTTGAATATTTTTATTGTTCAAATACGCTTAGAATGTCATGAAACGTCGAGATTTCAAGTTTGAGGAAAAAAATAATTTCTGTACGTCGTTCTGTCGATCTGTCTGTAACTTTTTTTTTTGCGCACGATTGCTCTGGAACCGTTTAAGATATTGACTTGAAATTTGGTATACGTATGTAATCGAACGAGATCTGCAACTAGATTATATTTTGATCTTATTCCTTTGCAGGGTTAGGGGATAAGTTGGGGTAAATAGCTAAATTAGCACGTTCACTACAGACGCCAAAACGCGATGGGCTATGCAGGGGCTGACTTTATTTGAATGGTCTAGAAGTAGAAAAAAAAAACAAAAAAAAAATAAAGTAAAAAAAAAACTCGTTCCGACACGCAAAATTGTTGTAAAATATGATCTATTTATACGCTGACCTAATACGAAACACTAAACACACGCCGACAACATACAGTTAAACGGCTTTACTACTCAGCCGCCTCTCGTTAAACATCGGTGCGAAGCGGATCTGCGGCGTCCGCAGTGAACGTGTTAAGCCAATACGAATCCATACAATTATATAGGCATTTAGTAAATTTAAGAGAATCTAAGGTCTCAAAAAATGTTTTTGGCATTAGCCACCCTCATTACCACCCCCACCCATTATTGAAGAGGGTGAAAAATAAAATTTTATTTAGTATGTGTACAAGAACCAAAGGCCTCAAAATTTTTTTTTAGTTCATCCACTTCGTTGCTGTGAAGTATATAAGAATTATTCGAATTCAAATAAACACAGTAGTTATGACAATGGCATTGATGCTTCCAAAATTTCATAGGCATGTCGATTGTATTATTCCTTACAGGAAGATAAAGAAACTGAGGCAGTGAAAAAAAAAATCGATTTAAAAAAGATTTAATTTAAATTCGGATTAAGATTGAAAAAGTAATTTTAAGCAACATTTTCAAATTAAATTTTTATTAAAGATGGAAAATAAAGGTAGTTTACTATTGGCTAAAATTCGTATTTTTAAAATTTTTGAGCGGTCTATATAAAAATACCATTTATCCTCCATTTACTCTATTTTACCCCCAAATCCTTCGACGGAATAAGATGAAAATATGATTATCCGGGAATATGATTATCTGGAACTAGATTTCCAGATCCCGGTAAAGTACACATGTGTACCAAATTTCAAGTCAATATCTTAAACGGTTTCAGAGTAAACGTTCGCACAAAAAAGTTACAGACCGACAGGCAGACAGACAGACAGAATACTTTTTTTCGCTCAAATTTAAAATCTCGACGTTTCATGACAACAATAAAAATTTTCAAAAATTTTTTTGTCGTTACTGAACTTCCACTGGATGTGGAAGTAAAAATAAATTTTCTAAACACAAATCGTATTTTTTTAAAAAAGGTATTTTTTGTATAGAGTGACTTTTTGTCAAAAAATGCTGTATAGGTAAGCCCATCTGATGACACTCTCTATAAATATATTTTTTCAAAAACTTCTACAATAACCATTTCTTGAATTTACATATCTTTGGACTGTCTTTGAATGTATGGATCATCAAAGTTTCCTAAGACGTTATGTAGGTCTAAGAAGAAGATCTGTTCGTGCTTTTAAGAATTTTGAGACAACGAAAATAGTAAGGAAAGTCCTAATCTCTAATATCTAACATAGAGTTGTCTATCATTTAGATATAGCATTGTAAATGAAGGTACAGATAGCTTTTTGTTGTTTAATTACCATTTGGTGAAAGAATCAGCTCATTTCTAATATGGTAGACTTTCACTGGGGGGTTCATGTTATATTCGACCGTTGAAGTCTCCATGACGTCGACAAGGTAGAACATAGAGACAATATGCAATCTTACATTATGAGATCTTAAAAATTTTCCACAACTCCAATAAAATCTACAAACATCGTTTAATATCTTATTCAACATCGGTCTATTTAAAATATCAAGACCAAAAACCGAGGCCAGAAGGCCATATTTATACAAAAGTTCGTCCCTCATTTTGAACCAAATATACAAAAAACGGTCCAGAATCTAAAACTAAAATAAATTAAACAAATCAAGAAACAAAATTAACAAAATTCATTTGTGAGTAAAAATTAAAAAAAAACTATACCATGCCCCATGTGGATTTTGAACCTAGGACCTTTGGATTCCGAGTCAAAAGCGTAAGAACTACCTAACGCGTAAAAATTTTTTAAAAAAACATAAAAATCAAAAAGAAAATTATCAAATTTAAATCATCAATAACATTTTTATTTATTGATCGATTTTATTCAAAGAAAATAGGGTTCTTCCCCTAGCAAACACTAACTTACTTTCCAAATTTCAATACAATCGGACTTTTCTTTCTTAAGCTATACATTTTCGTCTTCTACTAACAATTTTCACAGCTCCAGTGCTGCAGCGACTTACATTCATTTCGAATTTTTAGTTAAAAATCTGTAGTCCAAATATTCTGCGAACCTTATACTCAAAAGGTGTCAAATTTAAAACTAAATTGGGCGAGTTTTTTGGCGGGTAATTTGAATTTCTGAAAAATTGTGTAGATCAAGAGAAATGAAATATTGAAATAAGATAAATAGAATAGTTAATTAAATTTTATTAATATTAGCAAAACAATAAAAATAAAAAACTAATATGTTTTTATAGCATATCATTTTTTTGGTTTTTACTTGGTGCTTTAAGAACCTAGAAGTATTTAATTGTAAAGCCATATCCCGCAGTTGTATTAACAAAAACACCATTTTAACCTTTCCTTTTCACATATTAATCACAAATTCCATTTAAAAAAATATTAAGTGAAATTTTTTCCATTTCGTTTTCTTCGTCTAGTAGCAAATGTTTTTTATTTTGATACTCAACAGCCCGTTTCACTCTCTTCCATAAAAAAATACGTTCGGAGAAACTCTACATTTTATTTTTTTCAAATAAACAACTGCATCAAAACGGCAGCATCGCACAGCTCTCTGATCTTTAACAATTCTTTTAAAGCATAGCCACTCGTTATATTTTCGTCCACATTTCCAGAAAAAATAATTACAAGTCGTGACATGCTTCTAACACATTTTTTGTCATGAACTGAGTTGCTAGAAAGTGTTTTATGGAAATAAGATTTGCCTTTTAGATTTATAGATGCATTTTTCTTTATAACGGTTTTATCAAAACATTTGTCAAGGATGCCTTAAGAGACTAGTTTTGCAATGACCTTTAATAAGTACTAATAGCCATTGAAAATGTCTGGTTTTAAAAATAACTTGAAATGTATTTACTGCTTACTACATAAAGATAATTTAGAGCCTTTTAAAATCTTAATGGAATTTAAGAAGATAATAAAACCAGGAGAGTTTAATATAGATATGATAAACTCATTACAAATTAAAATAATCCTAGCAGCAAATTAGCTTTATAATTAGTTTTTACAGAACGACTTAAAACTTACCTTATGAGAGCAAATATACTTGAAGCCTAAAAAGTTTTAATCATAAAGCAACAGGCTATTTTATAACCCTGACAAAACTTTCTTAAAACCTCCTAAAAACTAAATGACTTTCAAATTTACTAGTGAAGTATTCTTGTCGAACTCTATACGTTTCCTTAAATATATAAAGAATAAAAAACGAGACTGCAACCACCAGCTATTCTCTGGAACAATGCCCCTCCGAGCGCTGAATTACAAATTACAAGCATGGCCGCGTTAAGTGCAATAACTGTGTATTGACATAAAACGCATCAGACACCAGCCGAAAGACTTACTCCTAATCAAAGGAGCTCTCATGCCAGCCACTTCTCACCACTTACTTGCAGACTGCAGTTTCGAGCTATTGGTTCTCGTCAGTGCAAGGTAGGTCTGAGATGGCTGGAACGAGGTACTTGTTCACTCTTGGTACATGACTAGATTTATAAAACCACGTCATGCAACAAAAATGGCAGGCTCCATCTAACGACTGATGTGCATTACAATCGAAACAGCAGTAGCCCTGATATGGGCACAGTTAGTAGGTATGCTTTTTAAAGGGCACAATAATTACTTGTGAAATATTTTTGTGGAACTCCTCTATACGTTTACTGAAATATATAAGGAATAAAAAGCCAGACCTCAACCAACTGCTATTCTCCAAACTAATGCCCCACCAAGCGCTGAATTACAAATTACAAGCCTGGCCATGTTAACGTATAGAGAAGTTCGACAAAAATATTTCACTAGTAAATAGTCTGCCCTTTAAAAAGCATACCTACTGACTTTCAAATTGTTTATTGTGGATGCAATAGAATGATACAAAAATTTTACAGGGTATTCAACATTCATTAAAAATTCTTCCTTCTCTTAATAACATATGAAAGAGATGAAATAGTCATTTAATCGGCGTAATTGCTGTAAGGTCTCCTTCAAAACCCGGGATATATCTCACAACTCCATAAACAGCATCCATAGTGGAAACTGAATTGACATTAATGTGGTAAGAAATAATCTAAAAAAAATTACTATGCCATTTTTTAAAATGACTTTAATGATCCTGCCAAACACATAGTAGATAAGTAGACACTGGTAGTTCGCAACACTTGCTTGACTCTATTTAAACTAGTTTCAAAGACGAGTTTGTTGTATAATGATAATCTAATTGGGTTTCATTTACTTTCCTTGAAGAGTCATTGGAAATGTAAATACCTTGTACAAAAACAGTACGCCGAGTACGTATATTTAACCAAATTGTACATATTTGAATTTCAAAGAATGGCGACAGGAAATATAACGTATGTATTCAGAATAAATATTTATAAACGTAGGAAATAAGGAATTTGTAGGATGGAAATAAAAATCACTTGCGAAGCTTAAAAGGATTTATTGGCACTGAAAAATGTCGGGTTAGAATGTGATGAAAATAAGCGACATTCTCACATAAATTCCGGAAGAAAAAAGTTAATAAGAAGTTAATTGATATTGGGAAAACCTGACAATACCAACATTCGTAGTCTAATAAATTGGTAACTGTTATTCTTATTATTAATATGCAAAAAAATTAGTTGATGCAAATGCGGGGTAATTTAAAAGCAGCAGATTTTTTTTTATTAAGTATGTTAGTAATTTAATATATTACCTGTATGACTAATTGTATATTGTAATACAAAAAAACGATAAATTGATTAATGTTGATAAAGCATTTATGTAAAATTTGCATTAATTTCTCCATCTCTCTTCCCGCCTTTTAAAAAATGTTATTAATTATAAGACCATCGCTTGGTACAAACGAGCAGGTAACGGTACAGTTTAGCGTCTTGCACTATAACACGGCACAAATTAAACCTCCCACTGGTTAACAAATCTTACATAATCAAATTATTTTGCGATTGGGAGATTTTTTGCTCTTATTTATGTTAACGTACTGACGGAGTTTGGCCATAGCTATTTCCCCACTCAACCAGAGCACAGCCATTATTTGCGACACACAGTGGTTCTGATGATTCATTTGGTTGCCGAAGAGGTATTAAATTTTTAATGCGCTATAAGAAATAAATCGTCAAAAGGTCAAAACAGATTTTGCTAAATAAGGTCCCTAATACTAATTATGCCGAACCCTACATAAAACAAATATGGCAGTAAAATACAAAGACCTTTTTCTTTTTTTTTATCTATTTATTTAACGTCGTCCTATTTCCGCTACCAGAGCCTATCACTGAAATCTATGTTTTTGGTCTTTAACCAGGTTTGTATTTTCTCTTTCGTCCAAAATCGGGTTGGTTGTTTTTCTTCAATCCGAGAGTGGTCTTTAACATTATCTAAAACAATAATGCTTGAATTTTGTAACACTGGCGAAAGTCTCTCTGTTAGCCCTTTTCAAAATTTTAAGTTCATGTTGTCATTGTAACCTGCTGACTTATTCTTGGTGGAGAAAACTAAACTCGCATCTTCAGCAAAGCCATGAATAGATCCTGCAAGTACAACTATAAATATGTTACCTTCTGTAGCTGACGACACCTTTTTTATTTACTGGAATCATCTTACCAAGAACGTTTTTATCCTCCTCTGCTAAAGATCCAAGTTTCGTTTAAGAACACTACATCTTTTGGGTCATTACTTTTAAAATTGTTTACGTATTTGCTAAAAATTCTAGCCGTTTTATATAAATTTGTAGTCTTTCACATAGTACTTTTCTATTGTCATGCTTTTAAAAGGAAAAGCCTAATTTTTTAATAACTTTATATAAACTGGTACGGCCAATATCAATGCTCTAGATTTTAGCTCTTCTAAAAGGATAGATAAAGAGATACGTTTATGATCAGATACCATATCGTAAAGAACATTTTTTTATTTCATATTTTACAGCATCATGTAACTCTGTTCTGGACTTTTTACGATTCCGTTTAACCGAAGCTTGAGGTTCCACATTTTAGCTATTTTTCTTAGTCTTCTCATCAATTTTTAAAGCCTCACCCACTCGCCTTCGAACAGTTTTTATTGACAATAAAGGCCCACCATTTTCATTCACCTTTTGAAAATATTCCAACAAATTCAAAACTAACTGCTGTGATTGCGGATTTAAAAATTCACCAGGATGCATGTATACTATTGTAATGTATTTCAACCCCTAGAATGTAGGCAACACAGAATTCGATTAATTTATTGGATGTCTGCCTAAATATAGAGATTTGCACCTACCAGAGAAAGAACATACTAGAAGGTCTAGAGTGATGACATATCTGTTCTGAAACCATCTGGAGAATGTGACATCATCACAGAAACTTCGAGATCTGTCATCTGTAGGTATATAAGGCATGGAGTAAACCAAAAGGAGAGAAAGTTAGTGCAGTACTAATTGTCAGTTGAAATGGTCAGAGAGTAAGCACAGTGATAAAGTGACTAAATAACTGAATTGTAGTACACAGTGTGTTATTAGCCAAGTAGTTGTTGTAATTAAGTAAGTTAATAAATTAATGTTTAGTATTATCCTGGTTGTTATAATTTCCGAACCCACGATACAGGGTGTTTACAAAAAGGGTGTAAGCACGTCACACTATTTTAACAATAGAATAAAAAACTAAAATTGCTCTCTTAGTAGACCCGAAGCCGGTGACACTGAAAGCCCCCTCATAGCGGAATCGAAAATTTTTTATGTGAATTGATAGTTAAAAATTATACGAACAAAATAAGTTTGGTATGCGTAGATTTAAAAAGCCGAAAAAATGTTAAAAAAATTAATTATTATAAAAATGCAATAATGTTTTACCGTCATCGCGGATATTGATTATTTGTAGTGTCTTCGATAGAAAATGTCGTACTCTTTTAGAAAAAAATTACGCAAACCACTTTATTTGGCCGGACGGGTGTGGCATACCTATTTGAAGTGTGTGAAGGGGGATGAAATTTCCCCCTTATAACGTGCAAACTTTTTTTTTAAAGTTCGTTTCGATGTGATCTTTAAAAATATCTTGGTATGCGGGCCCAAAAACTGTCGGAAGTATCCGGCATACCAACTTTATTGCATGATCTCGATTCACATCTATTACAAAAAGTAGTACTGTGACGTGTTTCCACCCTTAGGAAACTACCCCTTGCAAATTCCGTGGGTTCCAAAAATTATAACAAGAGATGTCCACTAACACACTTTATTAAATATTTACTGGATACTTCACAATACTATTATTTACACTTTACTGACTAAAAATCACAATGTTTATCACTTTGTTTATCTTTGAAGTCTTAACCTCACTTTCTATACTTTCTGAACTTTCTGAACTACTCGCCGAGAATGCGGTCGGTCTTTTATACCTAAAAATGACAGATCTCGATTGTTCTGTGATGACGCCACCATTCTCTAGATAATTCCAGATGTCACTTTGGAATCTTCTGGTAGGTTCTTTTTCGAGTAGGTGCAAATACATCATTCTAGGGGTTGTAACACATTACACTGCCCCCTCCTTAAGCCTGAACGTCCCGGTCAGGCAGTTCAGCCTCTTTCACGTACTTCGCCAGTCTATCCAAGTGTACGATCTTCATCTTGGACTTTTTGTTTCGTTGAATCTGATAGACGACATCATTAATTCGGGTAATAACAGTATAAGGTCCTTCCCAAGGAGGTTGAAGTTTCGGTGACTTCCCTTTCTTTCGCTGTGGGTTATACAGCCAAACCAGATCTCCTGCCTTGAACCCTTCTGAACTACCCTTACGGTCGTATCGAGCCTTCATTCGGTCACTGGCTATGGTGATTTGGTCTCTAACCAGCTCATGAACATTTCTTAGCCGTTCACTCATTTCATCCACATAGCTGTTCACAGGAAGCTGTTCTCCGCCTGGTGTTCCGAAAATCAAATCACACGGCAGTCTGATCTCATGTCCAAATACTACACGGGCTGGTGTTTGTTTCGTAGACTCGTGGATAGCAGCTCTGTATGCCATGAGGAAGAACGGTATGTGGAGATCCCAATCACGTTGATTCTTATGAACCACTTTAGAGAGATGTTCTTTCATGGTCTTGTTATATCGTTCCACCATTCCATCTGATTGCGGGTGAAGGGCTGTTGTCCGTGTTTTGTGTATCCCCAATAACTTGCAGATTTGCTGAAACACCCCAGAACTCAAAGTTCCTCCCTTGATCTGAGTGCAGCTCCAGGGGTACACCAAACCGACATATCAAATTATCTACCAAGACTTTGGCAACAGTGACTGCTTCTTGGTTTGGAATTGCATAGGCCTCTGGCCACTTACTAAAATAGTCCATGGCAACCAGTATATACTTGTTACCATCCTTGGTTACTGGGAATGGGCCGGCTATATCGATTGCGATCCTCTCGAAAGGAGCCCCGACGTTATATTGCTTCATTGCACCCCTACTTCTAGTCTGTGGTCCCTTACTGGCTGCACAAATTTTGCAATTGCGACACCAAGCTTCCACATCTTGACGACTATTTACCCAATAAAATCGTTCTCGTACTTTGTTCAGGGTCTTATTAACGCCGAAGTGCCCACCGGATGCTCCATTATGCACTTCCTGAAGTACTTTCGGTACCCGACACCTGGGAATCACTAGACGCATAGCAACTTCCCTGCCATCCGGGCTTTCCCAAGCTCTCTTTAGCAGCCCGTTCATGACTTTAAGTGAATCCCATTGAGCCCACAAAGCCTTCAATCCAACTGCCTTGTCCGAAACATCCTTCCACGCTGGTCGAATTCCTTTCTCCTTTGCTTTCAATATAGCCCCAATCTCTGCGTCATTCAGTTGTTCTTGTCTCAGGGCTTCGGTTATCCAATCATCCGGAACCTCTATTTTAATAGTGTTGACGGCCACCGTACCCTGCAATTTCTCAACGTGGCGGCAGTGCTTGCAATCTTCCTTGCACGGTCTTCTAGATAAAGCGTCTGCGTTCTTATGAGATCTTCCAGGTCGATGTTCTATTTTGAAATCATACTGTTGCAGCCGTTCTATCCAACGAGCCAGTTGACCTTCAGGGGTTTTCAACTGCAACAGCCATTTTAATGCAGCATGGTCGGTCCGAATCTTGAAATGTCGTCCATAAAGATATTTATGAAAATGGTCCACTGATTTAACGATGGCCAGTAACTCTTTCCGGGTTACACAATAGTTTCTTTCCGGTTTGGACAGCACCTTGTTGAAGTACTCGATCACTCTTTCCTGCCCATTCTGGATTTGAGACAGTACACAACCGACCGAAGAATTGCTGGCATCCGTGTCTAAAATAAAAAGTCCTTCCCGTTGTGGGTACGCTAGCACAGGACCAGTGCATAGAGCTGCCTTCAATTTTCTCCATGCCGCTTCACATTCCGGTGTCCATTGGTACTGCACTTTCTCTTCTGTCAGCCGGTGTAATGGCTTCGCAATTTCTGCAAACCCTTCCACAAAGCGCCTATAATAAGTGCAGAGGCCAAGGAAGCTCCTTACTTCATGAACGTTACATGGTCTTGGCCAATCTCGTACAGCAGAAATTTTGTCGCGGTCTGTTCGTATTCCATCCGAAGACACCACGTGACCAAGAAATTTGACTTCTTTCTGGAATAGCAGGCACTTCTTCGGGTTCAACTTCAGATGGGCATTCCTGACTCGCCCAAATACTTCTTGAAGATTTTTCAAATATTCTGTAAAGTCCTGTCCCATAACAAGCACGTCGTCAAGGTAAACCAGGCACGTCCTCCAGGTTAGCCCTCGCAGCACGAATTCCATCAATCTTTCAAAGGTAGCTGGCGCATTGCAAAGTCCAAAAGGCATCACGGTAAATTGATAAAGACCACTGCCTGCTGAAAACGATGTCTTTTCTTTATCTTCAGGATGAAGCCCCACTTGCCAATATCCACTCCTAAGGTCTAACGTAGAAAACCAACGTGAGCCTGCCAACGTGCTTAATGTGTCATCAATTCGTGGTAATGGGTAACTGTCTTTCTTCGTGACATCGTTTAATTTTCGATAATCGACACAAAATCTTAACGTTCCGTCCTTCTTGCCAACCAAAACTACTGGCGATGACCAGGGACTCGTTGACTCCTCAATGACTCCATCTTGTAGCATCTTGTCTATCATTGCCGAGGCATCTTCTTGTTTTGCTAATGGAAGTCTCCTAGGTGGTTGTCGAATAGCTGGTGAGTCGCCAGTATTTATCCGATGCTGGACTATGTCTGTTTTTGTAAGGGCCTCTGTATTCTTGGCAAATACTGAACTTTCCTTTTCCAGGAACTTGATTGCCTCCCTTCGTTCATCCTCAGATAAATGCTCCAACTGAGTACTCAGCAAGGTCAAAACTTCCTGGTCTATTTTTGTAGACGAACTTCCCTCTGTTTGTTCCTCGCACCTCACTACCCATGTGACTGGTTCATAGGAGCCAATCGGTTTGCCTTCCTTAATTGTCACTGAGTGGGAATTTAAATTAACGACTCTTATTGGGATTTTGTCTTTAGTCCGGGTTAAAGTTCTCGCTACAATAACATTGGGTAGGGACTTAATCGATTCATCTTCAACTAGGCCAACACGGTACCCTCCAGGATTTCCTTCTAAGGCAGCATCGATCATTTGTTCTGAATGAGCAGGAATCTTGATCGTCTCTGTTGTTAACAACCTTGCTTTATGGAATTGGTCATCTGCGGTTGCCAGAATAAATTCCTCATTTCCAATTTTTAAGACTCGCTCCCCTACATCAACAATAAATCCCTGCTCTCCCATGATGTCCAGACCCAAAATGAAATCATCCATAATGTCAGCCACAATGACCTTGTAATTGAACCTCAACCATCCAACCTGCAGTTCCAAGTCGACTTCTCCATGGACCGCAGCCCTGTCCCCCGTGGCTGTCCGAATGATTACTCCATTTTGCCTCTTGTCAATCTGCAAGCCTGATATAAACCCTGGCCGCACTATTGATGACGTAGCACCGGTGTCAATAGTAAACACGCATTTTCTTCCATTCACATATCCTTGCAACAACAGACTGCTTGGAATTCTTTGAAGCTGGGAAATCTTTATTTCTCTGGGGGCACCGCATTCCCTAGCCAACACAGCCCCCTTGGTGCTGGCTATCTTTAGTTTTCCTGCTTTTCTTCAACATTTACAGCATTTACTCGGCTCTCCGAGTTCTGCTGTCGACAGTCTCGTTTCATATGTCCCACCTTGCCGCAGTTGAAACATTTAATACCTCCGCTCGGCTTTCCTTTATTTTGTTGTTTCTCCTGCTTTCCGAGGCCATCCAATTTATCGCATAATTTGGTGAATATTTTCTGCATCTCAGTCAGCAAGGGGTTCTGGTTCATTTCTGGTTGCGATTCTTCGAGAGTCACAGCTCGCACTCTCGACCTTGGAGTATCCCTGTATGCGGCTTCTACTTCCAGTGCACGCACCAAAGCTTCGCTACTACTTTGGTGTCTCGTCAGCCGCAGAACTCGCCTGACCTCTTCGTCCCTTACACCATCTAAAAAGGCCCCGACGGCTAATTGTTCCTGGAATTCTTTAGGTGCATTTGGATACGCCAGGTGTGCCAGTTTCTCTATCGCAGCTTCAAATTCTTGTAAACTTTCCCCATCTTTTTGCATCCGGGATTTCAGCTGAGCCTGGTATAATTGGGCAAGATGTTGGTCGCCATACCTCAAATCCAATGCAGCTTCCAAGACTTTGAAGTCCCTTTGTTTATCCACTGGGATAGTTTGAAGCAACTCTGAGGCCTGGCCCCTTAACGCCAGAACTAATGCCATGGCCTTTTCCTCATTATCCCAGTTATTCGCCGATGCTGCAGCCTCGAATTGTCTCTTGTAGGTTGTCCATGAGCTTTGGCCGTCAAAGGAGGGAGGTTTTAACCGAGGACCCGATGATGTTACTAGCTGGCCTCCTTTCTCTCTCAACTGTCGTTTAAGCCGGTCTATTTCTCCCTTGACTTCTTCTTCGAACTCACTCATCTTTTCTTCAAACTGATTTACTTTTCCTTTTACTTGACCGACTTCGGTCTTGACTTCACCTACTTTATCTTCGACCTTATCTACTTTTTCTTCTACCTTGCTTATCTCTTCTTTGACTTCACTTTTGACAGAAATGATTGCGTCCTGTTGTATTTTTATTTGATCGCTCAGGATTTTCCTTAATTCCTCCTGACGTCTTTCTTCCAAGTCTTCCATTATTTTTCTGAGTGCGTCTTTTTCCTCTTGACGTTGTCTTTCTTGCTCTTCTTTCTCCTCTTGCTGTCGTATCTTCAGGTCCTCCATCATTTCTCTCAATTCGGCTTTTTCTTCTTGGCGTCTTGTTTCTTCATCCTCTTTTTCTTTCTGACGTCTTGTTTCTTCATCCTCTTTTTCTTTCTGACGTCTTGTTTCTTCATCCTCTTTTTCTTTCTGACGTCTTGTTTCTTCATCCTCTTTTTCTTTCTGACGTCTTCTTTCTTCATCCTCTTTTTCTTTCTGACGTCTTGTTTCCTGATCTTCCATAACTTTCTTTAATTCGTCCCTTTCTTCTTTGTCTTCCTGCCGTTGCTGCGCCATCATTTTTTGGAATTGTTCGAATAAGTCCTGTATTTGTTTATCGGATGCCATACTTCTTGTTGTTACGGGCATACGATGAAATTAAAATAAAATAAATTTAACTGTCACGTCAATATCGGTAATGGAACTTTCTAGACAAATCTCGAAATAGCACGAAAAAGTCTTATCCAGAGTCTTTTGTCACTATCCAGTTCAGAGAATTTAATAATCTCCACTAATTTCAGTGTCTCTATCACTTCTCAGTTCAAAGGATTTAATTATCACACTAATGTCCTAATAAAATGTTCTACAATGTCTCAAAAATGCACTTAACACTATTTTCCTGTTCGAAAATAACCCTCGAACAAATGTCCAGTAAATGAGTCCTCCGTGTTAGCACTAAACCTCGAGAATACTTCTCGAACACTCCAGCACAACTTCAGAGCTCCTCTTGTCATAAAATTCCGCTTTCTGACACCAATTTGTGACGTGTTTCCACCCTTAGGAAACTACCCCTTGCAAATTCCGTGGGTTCCAAAAATTATAACAAGAGATGTCCACTAACACACTTTATTAAATATTTACTGGATACTTCACAATACTATTATTTACACTTTACTGACTAAAAATCACAATGTTTATCACTTTGTTTATCTTTGAAGTCTTAACCTCACTTTCTATACTTTCTGAACTTTCTGAACTACTCGCCGAGAATGCGGTCGGTCTTTTATACCTAAAAATGACAGATCTCGATTGTTCTGTGATGACGCCACCATTCTCTAGATAATTCCAGATGTCACTTTGGAATCTTCTGGTAGGTTCTTTTTCGAGTAGGTGCAAATACATCATTCTAGGGGTTGTAACACATTACAGTACGTTAAACAAATTTGTTTTGGAGTAAAATTTTTTATAGAATAAAATGTCTTGTTCCTTTCTTAGATTTATAATTATACGAGGATAAATAAGATGAAAGGAATTATAGGAAAATTTTTACTTTAGATGATTCAAACGATGAAATAAAGTTGATATAATTAACAAGAGTTTATGCCCAAGCATAGTATATTTATTAATAATCATCAGAGTCAATATCATCAATATTATAAAGTCTTTCATCATCCGATTCTTCATTTTCTTGGGCACTAAGAATTTCTTCAACTTTTGAAGGTGTTGCTGGGCCTTTATACCAAGTCTAGTTCAAGTCTATTGTTTTCATTTAATTGCCATCCACATTCGGTTGGATCATATAAAATACAAGTCGGTTCGGTAGCATTTTACCACACTGTAGTTATAAATATGGTGCGCAAAATTTTTTGCGATAAGGTTTTCCAGCATGGAGGAATATTACTGGAATTGAAATTTATCAGGTCTTTGTAAAATTCAATTTATTACACAATTTAGGACCATCTGTGCCCCAAGCATTTGGCAAGATCGCAAAATTTATTCTAAAAAAAAATATGCAACACCACTGCGTCAGAAATACATTTAATTTTTGACAGATATTTTTCTCCCTCAATAAAAGATTCAGAAAATTTAACTTGGAATATATAGATTAGCAATCAAAAAGGATTTGATGAAATTTGATGAAATTAATTCGCTATACAGTGTGTGCTCGGAAAGAGTTTGCTTATCTTGGAAAGTCATAAGAAATTGTCAAAGTCATCATAAACTATACATGGTGTTCTAAAAACTGAGGAATATGAAATCGACCCTAAGCAAAGTAATCTTTTTAAATTTTTTTGGAAAATTTTATTTGGCAGTTTTTTCAAAACTGAGGATTCGTTTTCAACATATGGTATGGTCCTCACCTTTCAACTACAAGACTTTTTTATGGGCCTGTGTAATCCTATTAATTTTTCTTAATAATTTAAAATATTTATTTTAAAAAGCTGATGAATATGTTTTGAAATATACTGTAAGTTTTGGCATTAGGACATCTAAAGGGATATTCGCCCTTCTTAAATAAAAGTCGTGTAAGGAGATTTGTTATATTCAAATAAAACATTGGTTTTTTGTTGTCCAACTATATGGGTTAACCCTCGATATAATAGATACGGTGCATAACTGCGCTATTACTAATAATAAACACGTATACAATCAGATATTTACTGTTTTATGATTTCATATCTATAAATATTCGCATACCAAAAAACTGGTATTATCGATAGTTACTGTGTAGTTTTGAATAGTTTTTATCCATTCACCTGCATATCTGTCTCAATAGAAATGCAGCGTATAATTCCTTATTCCTAAAGTGTAAACAGAGAATGTGACTACCATTATAATACAAGACACAAAAATATATCAACAGCACCATATATCAGATTAACTAAAAGTCAAAAAGAGGAATTCAATTTTTATCACCCAAAGGGCATAGCCGGGTAAGCATGGTGTGACTGCCCCCAAGCGTCTGGCGCTTATATTTGTGCAGTAAGAAGCAATCTTGGAAAGTAGCAATTTCACAAAATATTAGCCCGAAAAAGGGACCGGTTTGGGGTGAGTAAGGGAGGGTTGATTTTAGCAAAACTATTTTTTTTCTAAGAAACGGCGCATTCAATCGTTTTGTAAAAAATATATGTTAAAGACCTACTGAGAAAGTACTAAATAAAAAATCATGCTCAAATTCCGAAAACAGATACAGTAAAAAAAACATATATATTATTTTCAAATTTTTTTTAGGGTAACTTATCCCTGGGGTACCAGCCTGAATTTTTTTCTGTAGCATGTCTGGGGACTCACTTATGTTATGTTTTTTTCCCAGTCTTGTGCGAATATTACGCCATACTTAAAAAAAATGCCGAAGTGTGCAGTGTCCTATGCATATTTTTTTGTCAACAATTAACCCCTTGCACGTAAAGAAGGCCAAAATGCAAAGTAAATATGGATACCTGAGTAGTGTATACATACTAGTGATTAGTGATTATGGAAATGGTGAACGTTGTAAGAGAAACCAATATAACGCTGCAACGCTGACAGTTAATTAGGTGATCAATAGAGTTTAACTCTCTTGCGCCGCAAAAATCAGTTTATGGCCGGAATGTTAAATATCATTAAGGGTAAAAACTAAAGTCAGCGGTACTATCAATATTACCGTCGGCGGGGATAAGAGCTTGGTCTTAACAGTCATGTGTTGTTAATAGGTAATTTGCAGCACTAAATCGTAGCATTACTAACCTGTGATGGATATGGATGTTAATCTTCCTCACTGTCATCTGCAATCACTGCACTCATGCTATCCTTCTGAAACAATAGAGAAAGAACTTCCGCCGGTTTAGGTATGCTTGATAGATATCGTCCTTGCGAAAGATAATGCACGACAGCAGCTACATGGAAACAACATCCAACAGTTCGATTCCCACTGGCACATTCAAAGAAATTGCAAAACTGCTTTTTGTAGATATTTCCAGCAAAGATGTACTGGACTTCCCAGAAATGACGGATTTAAAACTGTTTTTTATCGGATCGTATCAATATAAACAAACGATTTCGTACCTCGAAGTCATAAATGAAGACGGAACACTTAATCTTCAGTACGCTAAGGACCAGTCCAATGTACTCAAAATACAAGTTTGTTCACGTCATATCAAAACGAAGGTTTACCGATGTTTCCTTGACTATATTCCCCACAGTGTCGGCGTTAGAAGACATTTCTGTGAATGTGCCAATGGGTATCAAACTGTTGGATGTTGTTCCCATGTAGCTGCTGTCGTGTATTACCTTTCGTACGGATGATATCTAGCAAGCATACCTAAACCGGCAGAAGTTCTCTCCCTATTGTTCCAGAAGGATAGCATGAGTACAGTGATTGCAGATGACAGTGAGGAAGATTAACATCTATATCCTTCTCAGGTTAGTAATGCTACGATTTAGTGCTGCAAATTGTTAACAACCAAGCTCTTATCCCCGCCGACGGTAATATGTGAATAATGACAGTCTTTGACAAGGTACTCCATAGTACCGCTGACTTTAGGTTTTACCCTTAATGATATTTAACATTACGGCTATAAACTGATTTTTGCGGCGCAAGAGTCAACTCTATTGAGCACCTAATTAACTGTCAGCGTTGCAGCTTTATGTTGGTTTCTCTTACAACGTTCACCATCTCCATAATCACTATTCACTAATATGTATACACTACTCAGATATCCATATTTACTTTGCAGTTTGGCCTTTTTTACTTGCAAGGAGTTAATTGTCCACAAAATATGCATACGGCACTGCACACTTCGGCATTTTTTTTAAGTATGGCGTAATCTTCGGACAAGACTGGGAAAAAAATATAACATAAGTGAGTCCATAGACATGCTACAGAAAAAAATTCAGGCTGGTACCCCAGGGATAAGTTACCCTAAAAAAAATTTGAAAATAATATATATGTTTTTTTTACTGTATCTGTTTTCGGAATTTGAGCATGATTTTTTATTTAGTACTTTCTCAATAGGTCTTTAACATATATTTTTTACAAAACGATTGAATGCGCCGTTTCTTAGAAAAAAAATAGTTTTGCTAAAATCAACCCTCCCTCCCTTACTCACCCCAAACCGGTCCCTTTTTCGGGCTAATATTTTGTGAAACTGCTACTTTCTAAGATTGCTTCCTACTGCACAAATATAAGCGCCAGACGCTTGGGGGCAGTCACACCATGCTTACCCGGCTATGCCCTTTCATAACAAATTGCCAATGAATACAATAAGACTACCAGATCTGGCATTCAAGAAAAGAATGAGGGTCATCTGCTCGAATAAGATTTCTATTCATATGATGAATTTTTATCATATAATTTTAATAGGATAATTATAAGAAAATGTTGCGGTTGTTAAATTCCTGATGTTTGTTTTTATACCTATGTTCGCGAAATATACAGTGTGTCCCGCTTTTCATAAATCCACCTTAATATCTCAATCATTAATAATGCGATTTTCCTCAAATTTGGGTGGTAATTATATGTAGGAAAAATTAATTATTCGGCATAGTGAAAATTTTCATTCTTCATTGGCGTGCGGTTTTAGGGGGTAAAATAGGGTAGGTTTTTTGGCCAAAGGATATTAGAGCTTATTTTAGACAAATTTTTCTATCATATTTGGATTCAGCATGTCCAAAAACCCCTTAATCCCTATTCTCCATGATCTCAAAAACGGATTATGGCAGAAACGAAATATTAATCAATTTCTTTAAAAACACTTTTTAATTTTTTTGTAACTTTATTTAATTGCTATAACAAACCTAAAAACAACTTATTTTAAATTCTGTTCTCTTGGACATAACCACCTTCTAATAAAATATACTTTTCAACAACCCTTCTTAACCGTTCAATCACTGTTCTTAAAGTTTGGAGAGTAATTTCTTGACACGCTTACCTAATCCTACGGCAAAGCTCTTGTCTGTTATGCGGCCGAGTAGCATACACTTTATTTTTCAAAAAAGTCACGAAGGGTAATATCAGGCGATATAGGGGGCACGGTTCTAAAGGGCTATTTCTACCTACCCACTTCATAGGGAAATTTGTATTTAAAAAATTTCTAAATATCAGATAATTGTGCGCCGGGGCACCATATAACTGAAAGTATACATTTTCTCTCTGTGCTAAAGGCATTTCCATAAAAAAAATCATCTAAATCATTTTGTAAAAAATGTAGAAAAGTTTCTGCATTGAGGTTATCCAGGAAAAAGGGGCCAACAATTTGTTCGTTTAATATGCCACACCACACGTTAATTTTTTCACTGTATTGGTTTTTACAGTTTACAAAGTTGGGATTTTCGGCTGCCCAATATTTACAATTTTGACTAGATACCACACCGTTTGTTGTAAATGTTGCCTTGACACTAAACAGCATGTTCTTTAAAAGAAATCTGTCGTTAAGATAGTTACCTTGCAACCATAGCCAAAATTCAAACCGCCGTTCAAAATCACCTTCTAAGAGAGTACGCAAAAATTTTGGTTTAAATGCCCTAATCCTACTGCGTTTCAAATACCTCCATATTTTATTTTTGGTTAAATTTAGTGTTCTCGCAACTGCCCTTATACTACCATTTGAATTGTTCCGAAATTCTGTTAATATGCGTTCGTCGTCTGGATATTGTCGTAAATTTAAATTGTACCTTCTTCGTCTTGTCTTGAAAATGGCTCCGGTTCTTTCAAACAGTTTGTTGATGTCACCTACGGCTTTGCGCCAAATTGGTGCTCGATCATAATGACGTTGATTAAATATTCGAGCAACCTGACGCGTAGATCTTTCATTATCACCGATTAAGCGAACAATTTCAACTTTTTCTTCAATTGTAAGAACTACTCTTCGATTTTCTGCCATTATCAGTAAGATTGATAAATTGAATAACACTATTTAACTTTTGACAATTCTTATGAATCGCCAAATATCAAATAAAAACTTGTTTTTCAAAGCACTTTTGATTAATACCTATGGTTGCAAGGTAACTATCTTAACGACAGATTTTTTTAAAGAACATAATATTTAGTGACGAGGCAACATTTACGACAAACGGTGTGGTATCATTGGACGGTGGTTATGTTGAAGAGACCAGAATTTATAAAAAAAAATTGTTTTTAGGTTTTCTATAGCAAAAAATTAAAAAGTGTTTTTTAAGAAATTAATTAATATTTCGTTTCTGCCATAATCCGCTTTTGAGATCATGAAGAATGTGGCTAAAGGGGTTTTTGGATATGCTGAATCTAAATATGATAGAAAAATTTGTCTAAAATAAGCCCCAATATCCTTTTGCCAAAAAACCTACCCTATTTTACCCCCTAAAACCGCACGCCAATGAAGAATGAAAATTTTTACTATGCCAAATAATTCATTTTTCCAATATATATTTACCACCCAAATTTGAAGAAAATCGCATTATTAATAACTGATATATTAAGAATTAAATTAATTTTTCGTTTCTGCCATAATCCGTTTTTGAGAGGTTTTTGGACATGCTAAATCCAAATATGATAGAAACATTTGTCTAAAATAAGCCCTAATGCCCTTTTGCTGAAAAATCGACCTCTTTTTATCCCCTACCGCACGCCAATGAAAAATGAAAATGTTTACTACACCAAATAATTCATTTTTCCAACATATAATTACCAAAGTTGAAGAAAATCGCATTTTTAATAACTGAGATATTAGGGTGGATTTGTGAAAAGCGGGACACACTGTATATGTATATATTTGTAAATTTAAATATTGGCTTGTGCAAATACCATTTTTGTATATAGCATCAATAAATTGATTAACTGATTGATTGATTGATTGATTGATTGATTGATCGATTGAATAGAATTGTTACTACACTTTATTTATATTTTTCTCTAATTGCTCGATGCGTAACTTTTTTATGCAAGGAGAAATTAGTATTGATCTAAAATATGTTATTTCTCGATTTACATTTAAATGTTTGTTAATAATTGACTTAAAATCAGTCGTTAAATCATATAAATTATAGTGAAACTTGAATATTAAGTTAACTGATATTATTACACCTGTGCCAGTTTAGAAAATTATTTTTAATTGCAATTAATTTGCGAATAGAAAATATTTAGCCGTTTATTTCTTATAAGCTAATTGAATTTAAAGTAGTCAACGCTTATTTGACTGTTTTCTAAATAATTTGTTTAATGTCAGCCAATGCCTCTGCCAGGGATAATCATCGACGTTGAAAGTAAACGTGAATCGTTTACTGGAATTTTCCTATTCATAACATCTTCACAGATAATTTGTGGTACATGCATTATTAATAAGTGGCATCGCAAAAATGGACAGAAAGATGGGAAAAATCCGAACAGTGGGAGGAATTCATCATCCGAAAGCCCATGTGCACAGGTTATACGTTAAAGAGAGCATGATAAGGACAAGCACTTGTAATCCATCCAGAAGGAAGCGTGTAAAATCTAGGAAGAATATCTGGATACCGAAACGACTGACGAGGACGTCAAGAAGAAATTAAAATCAGCATCGAAAAGAGACGTACCCTGCGCAAAGTTGATAGACTACAAGCCCATCGTAATTTTAAAGGGGTCAAGTGTCCCAGCACGAATTATATTCAGTACAATGCTGGTATATGAAACCATAACTTTAGGCACTATGCCTTTACTTTTGGGCGGTACAGGTGAGTACATAGGTAAATTGAATTTTCCATTCGAAAATGCGCTCTTCAGACAAAATATTCTTGCACGACATTCCTCATGTTGATAGTTCATAAAAAAAATAGTCACCTAGAACTTACTGCCATTCAAAATTAATGGGACCGGAAGCCAGAAAGGGTTTTGATTTTCCGAAAATTTTTCCTACCCCCAACTAGTATAGTGGTGGTGATTAGAGCCAACATCAGATTCAATGATCTTAATGCTTTTTCATGAAACGAAGGCTTTTTTGCCATGCCGTACATTTCTCATGGAACACATGGCTGCGTCAGGAAAATTTATTTCCCTCTGAAAAGAGCAATTTTAGGGTGAGTAATTTGTTTACGGCATTAGCATAGTTTATTAATACTTGAAACAATAATCAATAAAAACTAAATGCTATACAAAAAGAACGGTTCTAGATGGAAAAGTCTTTTGTCAGCTCTAAGATTTTATTTTATTTTTGTAACTATTTTCTACTTCTGTACGGCTCTTGTACAATTCAATTTTTACATTTTAATGGATCTGTTATTTACAATGATCAAAATTTGGGTTTAATTCCAGTGGCGCACATAAGTATGTAAAATTTTACATCAAAAAATTAAATGAATGTTTGCTCGTTCTTACAAAATAAATCAATATTAAATGTAATACGAACCTACCTTATGAGTTTCTCATTTATTTTGGCATAATATAATACATGTATACTTGTATACATGTGTACAACTAAAAATGTATGCATATTTTAATAAATCCTTGTAACGACGCACCTGAAATTAAACCAAAAATTCCGATCACTGGTTATTTAGCAATATTTGCTGGTTACAGGGGGTGAGAAATCCCCTACCCTGTAGTTGCACTGCTTCTCTTCTATCCCCAAAGGCCGAAGGCGATAACATATAAGAGTGGGGAGGCCGTTGCCAACGGTGGAGATGCGCTGTTGCCAACTCTCTCAAGGAGGGTCGGTTCACAGTCCTCCGCCCGCCCTCATCTGGCAACACCGCGCCAAACGTCAAATTTTTTCCTTCTCCGTTCAGTTACATGAAGCTTGTCTACTAAGGCGTCCTTGTTGTTGTATTATTGGTAGCCTGTATTATTTTCGCTTTATATTTTTATTATTAATACGACCGAGCCCGAGGAAAACTCGGGAAATTCAAAGTCCGTCGAAAGTGGGATTTTTATATATTTTTTACTAATGTGGTTTTATTATCTCCTTTAATTAGACGACGCCGTCGAAATTGTGAAACATTGCTTTGACAAATACCTAGGTATACTGTGGCAATTCTTGGCATTTACGTCAACATTTAATAAAAAATTAAATCACTTTGGTTTTAATGAATTATTGTTGAGTTTTTTTAAATCCTACTTAGAAAATAGGTTGCAGAATGTCCACTATAATGGATTTAAGTCGAATACTTACCTTGCAACGTCAGGGGTGCCACAAGGATCAAACTTGAGACCACTTTTAATCAATTTATTTATAAATGATTTATGTAAGGAATTAGAATGCGAAAAACTTTTATTTGCAGATGATCTCAAAATATATTGTAATATTAACAATATGGACGATTGCACAACGTTACAACAGGAGTTATACAAAGTGGAAGTATGGTGTACCTCTAACATATTGGAAATTAACGTTTCAAAATGTAAGGTTATATCATACACGCGTAAAATGAATACTATCGAGTTCTCGTATACTTTTAACAACACGGAGTTGATAAGAAGTCAAACAACAAAAGACTTAGGTATTTTATTTGACTCTAAACTGGATTTCAAAAACCACATTGATGCGTCAACAAATTCTGCACTTAAGTCTCTAGGATTTATATTAAGAAACTGTAAAAAATTTTCTAATGTAGAAGCGCTCAAGACATTGTATTACTCACTTGTATGTTCAAAACTTGAGTATGGTGTGATAATTTGGGATCCGATTTATAATACTCATTCACAGTCACTAGAAAAGATTCAACGAAGGTTTATGAAGTACTTAGTTTTCAAGACAGATAATTACTATCCAGAACGGGGATACCCAAATACACTGTTATTGATAAACCTAAACATGAAGTCCTTGGAGAATAGAAGGAGGGTGACCATTTTAGTATTCTTGTATAAACTAATCCATAATTTGATTGACTGCCCTGAGCTATTGTCAAAAATTAATTTTAGAGTTCCTAGATTGGAAGCCCGTCAAAATGTTCTATTCTGCTGTCCCAAAAATCGTACAAATGTCCTCAAAAAGTCTCCTATCTATTCTATGATGGAGTTATATAATACTGTTGGTGATCAAGCTGATATTTTCAATTCCAGTTTAAATCAATACTTCAGTATGATTTCAACTGTTTACTAAGCAATGACATAAATGCAGCAATAGATTAACTTGTACTCTGTAAAAATATATAATATATAATAAATAACACTTGATATGCATCAAATACATAAGTAAGGTATCATACACTGTTTTATATATAGAGTATGATATATGTATAGGTAGTCTTAATTTAGTTATTATACTCTTCGCAAAAACGAAGAGTATATTGTATTTGATCGGCATATTTCTAAAATCGTAAATATCGCTCGTAGAAAAAAAATTTTCATATCATTGTGTTAGTGAACGAATTCTGAACAACTTTCAAAATGTCCGTCTGTCCGTCTGTCCGTCCGTCTGTCCGTCTGTCCGTCCGTCTGTCCGTCTGTCCGTCCGTCTGTCCGTCCGTCACGTTTCTTGTAAGCACGATAACTTAAGAAAGAAACATCCGATTGCACTGAAATTTGGACACTAAGTTAGTGTTAGCTAGGGGAAGAACCCTATTATTTTTTAACAAAATCGATCAGTAAATAAAAATGTTATTAATGGTTTAAATTTGAGAATTTTTTTTTTGATTTTTATGTTTTTATAAAAATTTACATTTTTTACATTTTTTTACGTGTTAGGTGGTTCTTACGTTTTTGACTCGGAATTCAAGGGTCCTAGGTTCGAAACCCACATGGGGTATGGCATGTTTTTTTTTTAATTTTTACTTTATTTTGCACCGAGTCTTTCACCAACTAAGTTTGTTCTATAAAATTAAAAATTTTTAGAACTAACATTATTTACAAAAAACTGCAAAAAGTATCCTATAGAATGTGTAACAATTGTATAAAAAGTTTAGTAAACCGGCGAAGAGTACGTTTTTAGCTTGTTTTAATATGTGTTAAGTATAATGTTTAATTAATTTATCCAATTTATAATTTTTGTAACTGTATTTTCCCATCTCATAATCGGCCTCGGCTGTTGGATGGTGTATTCAAATAAATAAATAAATAAATAAATAAAGGGAAAGGGTAAACAGTGTTACCCGAATTGCAGGGATTTTAGTGATGTATGGGTATTTTCGTGGGTAGTGGCTTCATGTGGGTAAAATGCGGGTATTTTGAGATCTGGCACCAGTGAGCTTTATACATAGTGTGCTCGAAAATGAGGAGAAGCTCGCATCCGCAGGTTCTCTGTCTCTGTCTATTTTCTTAGAGATCAAGGATTTCAAAGATACCTTGATTTGATTGGCTGTTTAGTGATTGCAATCAGTTCATTCAGCACGAAAGAAAACAGCTAGTACGTACAGATGAGCTACTGGCTGGCGCTGTGTCATTACTCATTATATTTATTTTTGTATTATCTTTATATTTTGTTATTACATTGTTAGAGTTTTGTTATTTCTTTAATAGTTTCTATTGAGTTTTATATTTATTTAAAAAATGCCCATTAAGTTATGTATTTATATTGTTTTATTATCTTCCCATTCCTTCGTACGAGCATCACTATTAAATCGGTAAAAAACGTTAGCACCAAACCAAAGGCACAAACAACTAAAAAAATTGCAATGGCTATCTGTTTTTTCAGTGTGGATATTTTGGTGGATAATTTTGTATAATTGGCGGGTAATGCGGGTATTTTCTTTGTGATTTTGTGGGTATTTAAAATCTACTCGTTGGCAACATTGAGGGTAGACCATCCAGGATCGCAGTTACGCACTTTCGTAGTGTAAATCTAGCCATATGTATGTCCATATATATCTACAAACCTAGAGGGAATTCATAGAGAGTCGGCGGTATACAAAAATGTCTAGTGCTTCTCAGCCTGCAGTATACTTGTGGATTCGCTATTTTCCAGAGCTACAATTTGATGGGACAGATCTTTATTGTAGTAGTTGCAACAAAACAACTTCTTAGACATCTAAAACAAATGTTAATAGACATATTTGCTCACAAAAGCATATGAGTGCTAGTGGCTCTACTGATAATGACAGTTAAAGTAATTTTAATTTAGATTTAGGCGAAGTGATAGTGGGATGTAATCTACCGTGGTCGAAACTAGATAAAGTTAGTTCAACACCTCCTCTTCGAATGAGTCTTTATAATAAACTGATCATATTAACTATGGATATCACGGAAGTCCCCATAAAAAATACAAGGTAAGATATATTTTGACATAGTTGTCATACTTGTATAAATATCTTTCTTTTGAAACATTAAAAAGCGAAAACAATAGAGAGAGAGAGAGAGAGAGAAGCTTTAATTAACAAGGTGCCCTGTCTCTGTTGTCTGAAATCATAGTTTTACAAGAGCTAGGAAAACATAGTAACCTCTCATATATGCTTCTCTTTCTATAGTTTTGCGAAAGGAAATAATCGTTTCCTATTGTTGGGGCTCACTTCAGTATGACAGACAAATAAACCCTTCAGACAAATAAATAAGCCAACCCTTCTAAATACTGCACCAAATAATGCAAGACCCAACCAAATGAAAAACCGCTGCTCAAGGAATCACTACTTCCACATCCAGATTTTCTATCCAAGTCACTCACAACGAAAAAATTTTGTATGTGGAAATAATTGTTTATGGAACTTTAATAATATAATATTTGAAATCCTCTACCCCAAAAACCCATAAAACGATACCCCACATCGGTAGTGGGGCGGGGGTGGCGATAGGGGGTGGTAGTGGGGGGTGGATGAAGTAAAAAATATTTTGAGGTTTCTGGTTCTTGTACACATACTAAATTACAATTTTTTTTTCATCCCCTTTAATAATGGGGTGGCTAATGTCAAATTTTTTGTTGAGACCTTAGCTCCTCTTATATATAGTAAATACAAATTTTATGGACTCTTACCTGCTTGATTTACCTATTTACCCCAGATTTACCCCAATTTACCCCCCAACCCTTCGACGGAACAAGATGAAAATATAATCTAGTTGTAGACCTCGTTAAAGTACATATGTGTACCAAATTTCAAGTCAATATCTCAAACGGTTCCTGAGTAAACGTGCGCACAAAAAAAAGTTACAGACAGACAGAAATTTTTTTTGCTCAAACTTAAAATCTCGACGTTTTATGACATTCTAAGCCTATTTGAACAATAAAAATTTTTAAAAATTTTTTTGTCGTTACTATACTTCCGCTGGATGTGGAAGTAAAATTGACATGTCGGGTATATACTTCAACCGTCCACCCAGCCATGCAATTTTCGTCGTCTTGAAGGTAAATAGTTAGATAAAATGTTGACAATGCCAATGCACAATAAAAGTTGATAATAAAATCGACAGGTCTGCACGTTTCTCGAAAAAATAATTATACAAGCAGAAAACACTCCTGTTTCGTTTTCGTTGGTCCACTCTGTATACACATTTGAATTTAGTTATTTCACAAATTGATCATAACATAACAGCAACAATTTCCCACGTATTAAAGTAATTTAATACCACACTTAGTCGAAAGTGGTCTTTTCCTTTATACCAGTAAAATTATAACGACCTTGAATTTGAGAGGATCCAAAGAGATGCAGCATACCCGTGCGTTTATTTAACTTGTTTTTCAAACCAGTCGGTAAATTATATTTGTTTTAAAGGGAAAAAATTCGATAACTGCGATTAACGATTTATAAACGTATAATCTTTATGTTCTAGACTAATAAATAAGACAAATAACAAAAAGGATAAAACTCGTTAATTGCTCTTTCAGAATCTTTAAATTAATATACTTAATGACAAGTATTACTCTCCCAGATTTTGCAGTGGTTGTGCTAATATTTATTCAACACTCTTGAAGAGAGCGCAGTCCTCGAGAAAGAGGAAAAGTAAGATGTGTCACTATAATAGCATTACTATACTGGGCGTGTTAAGTGCTTATCTACTTCACCGTTAATTTTTGGAAATTGTATAAAAATTAAAAGCAAGGCCAATGAAGTAGCACAGGGAATTCTCTAAATATCCCCAGCTTGCTTGAGGGACCGTTTTACATTTGGATGAAGGAGATACCTACACCTACGTCGATGTGTAACTATATCAGATCCATGATATGCCTGATATGATACTGATAAAGAATAATATATCGAGTCACCGATCCGAAAATATTTAGCTTTTCGAACTTTTGAGGAAGAGCAAGGTGTGTATCGGCGTTTCTGTTCTACTCACAGTTATGTACCTAGATAATAATAATGATAATGATAATGTTTATTAACCACTAATGATACACAATTGTATATATGGTAAATTAGTTACAAGATTGGAAAAAATATAATATAAAATATATGAGAGATGGGAGACACATTTTAACCTCCCCACAATAAAATTGTGGGAGGTTACTACAATTAGTCCAAAATCGAAAATTGAGATAACATCAAATCTTTACGTTTTGAGGTCCCAGGAACCCAAAAAAGTTGTTTTTGAAAAATGCCTGTGTGTATGTATGTGTGTGTATGTATGTTAGCACGATAGCGGCGAAGTTACTAAACGGATTTGGACGAAACTTTGCATGAGGATTTATTTAGTGCTCCAGAAGACCTGAAGAGGTTTTGGTTGAGATCGGATTACGTTTAGTGCCGTTTTGGCACAACAAGTTGTTTATTTTATGATTACTTACAATTTCTAATTGAACCATTGAAAAGCAGTAAAAATTCCGATTTCAAAGATATATCACACTTGCACTTTTTTGATTTGGTTTCCGTAAAAAAAATTAAAAAACAAAATAACACGCTTCTTGTGTAAGATAAATTTTATAGTCTAACCTAACGTTCGATAGACTAGTGTCAGAGAACGTATACCACAAAATAATACAGGGCTGCCTTACTCTTTTCAAATTTGCAGCCGCAAAGGCTTTCTTTAGATACTATTGACGGAATCGGGACTGTACTGATCTGACGAGAGTGAAATTCTACATCTCAACGCGACATTCCGAACGACTAATTATCTACGGTTAATTAGTTATTAACGCGCAAAGACTGTCTATCTCTTTTGTGCGGCGGAACGAGATGGAAGATGGACACTCTTCTAACACAAATTCGCAATCGAGAAACGTCAAACGAAAAATTGCAAAAATGTCACTTTTGATTCGTTCGTGCCGAGCTGAATTTTCGAATTTCGACATGCAATTTACGATGCGGATCAACTACAAGTCTTTCTCTTTCCATCGCTACATAGTACGATCACCGCGGTATCGTATTTTTAAAAAAACGAGTAAATTTAGATGTCGTGTTTTCGACCAAAATTTACCCTCGGATGCCGCAACCCTGAAAACTCAGAAACTGTGAGAGATAGCTCAAAAATAATAACTCCCTAAGAAAAACTACATAATGTCAGGAACGTTTTACCGCACTCGAAATTTTAATGGGACTTTTCGTTTGGGTCCGGCGGGCCTTTCAAGATGACGGTGTCATGCACTTTTTTCATTAAATCGTTCGTAACTTCTAAACGGCGACTCCTACGGCAAAAAACTTCAACCTAACGAATTGTAGAGAATTGAATTACCTAAAAGTCCTTTTTTAGATTTTTATGCTGCTCCAAAAATTACCGAGATACGGTCGGTCAAAGTGGAGACTTTTTTGAAATTCGTCTAAAATCTCGAATTTTTTCTCTTTAAACCTCCATAACTCTTAAACGGCGGTCCCTAGGCCGAGATACTCCGCCCTAACGAATGTGTAGATAATTTAATGCTACAAGAAATTATTTTCCATTTTTTGACATAAAACAAAAAATAAGGACGTTAGGAACGAAACAAGTGGAAATTTACATTTTCCAAGGAAACGTATTTTTTTCTCTTCTCTTGTGAATATCTAGATAAATATTGATTTTGGCAAAAAAATAGTAGAGATCTATTAGAAAGACAATAAAATGATATAGGTACTAAATATCAATTTTATGTACTCTTACTTGCTTGATTTACCTGTTTACTGCTATTTACCTCCAACCCTTCAACGGAATAAGATCAAAATATACCTTAGTTCCAGATCTCGTTAAAATACATACATGTGCCAAATTTCAAGTCAGCATCTTAAACGGTTGCAAAGTAATCGTGCGCACAAAAAAGAGAAATTTTTTTTGCTCAAACCTAAAATCTCGACGTTTCATGACATTTTGAGCCTATTTGAACAATAATAATTTCAATTTTTTTTTGCGTTACTATACTTCCACTGTATGTGGAAGTAAAAATAATCTTACTAGAATATGAAAGCTAAATTCATTGGCTATTAGAAAATTAATGTTTCAGATCCTAATCCAGGTTTTTATATTTGGCATTTCTGAGACCATATTGGTCATCTGGTTTCATAATGCGTGTGTGTCTGTCTGCCTTTCCAACGTTCTAAGTCTCACAGACATAAAGAGAGATGAAGAAAACTAGGGCGTTAGCAGGCCTTATCTTTCTTTCAGTTCATAATTATAAATAAAAGTAATTGGATAATTTTATCTCTGTCATGATATATGTATAAAAACATTTCAAAACAACCCACTTCCGTTGGTAAATGATTTTAAAATTAATGCTTTGTAAGTTGTTAAAAGTAAAATTAAATCGACAGTTATGTGTGATAGTGATAGAACAACAATATAATTAACACCGCATCATATTATAAATCGTATCTATGTGTATAAATCTTAGTCATCTTCACTTTCACTTTTCTTACTAAGTGAACTGTAAATTCTTCTATTTCCAAATCTATTCACGAGTCTATTTTTTTAATTTAAAATCATTTCTTAAACAAAAACAATCTTAATTTTGTTAATTTTTTATGTGACCAACATTGAGTATACAATTAGTCATTATAAATGAAAAATGACGGAGTGCTATAGTGAATGGATTTTAATGATTTTTTTTTTGTTGGATTTCTAATGCCATATGAAAAAAGTTTACCCATTGAAAATTACAGCAATTTCAAAAATCCGTAAATTAAAAAAATAATAAAATTTTTAGAAATCTCAACGAAAAATACAATGGGCAAGTACACATTTTTTTTTTATAATTTTAAGAACATCTACACATAAAAACAGTTGACCCGTATTATTTATTTCATTTTTTAGATAATGCCTTATAGTAAAAAAAATCATAAAGTTTAGACTGTGTTTAAACGATTAGATATTGCCGCCAATTTTCGGGCTATTCTATTGGCTATGACGTAATAGCGTAATCGCCAGATTCTAATTTGTGCTTGAATAGAGAAACGAGTGCTACGTTGCCATATTTCGATAAATAATATAAGATATTCTGTACTGCTATACGGCATCCTCTGTCCTCTGTAATATTACAATTATGTATTAGCAAGTTATCAATCAGCCTTAAAAAATATAAAATATTTACTTGCTAGGTGTTTAAAACAATGTTAAAAATTAATATTTAAATTTATTTCAGACAGTGCAGTAGGGTAGATTCTTTTTTAGAAATGTGGCAACGTAGCTAGTTACTGTCAAATGTAAAACGCCCCTGTTTTGGAGGTTATTTCGCTATTACGTCACAAGATATCCTGAAAACTACTTTTTTTTAAATCCACTCTGATTTTTAGCATATTTATTTTACAATAAAACCAATAATAGTCAGTAAAATTACCTTGAAATTATATTTATAACATTTCGGAGAGTCATAATAATACTATATTATTAATATTGTCCTTTTCGTTATTGTCTATTAGCCCATTATCGGAATTGTTTAATATAAATAACGATTGTTATAGTTTTCGAGGTTGTTTAGAAAGAATTTGTAAAAAAATTAAACTTTTTAAAATTAATTTGAAGATGGCTTCTACCATCTTCAAATTAAAAAGCGAAATAAATGAACAGTACAGTAAGGGAAACAGAAATAAATGAACAGTACAGTAAGGAAAGCTTTTAAATCCTAGCCCGAAAACGATGTAATGAATTTTCAAATTTTTTACTTCAACATGCTTCATAAAGTATGTACATAATTTTTCCCTCTTTTTAGGGATTGTCGCAAAAAAAAAAAACAAAAAACACACATAATCTGACAGAGAATGAAATTGTAAGAAAGAACGGTCTTATACACTTTTTTAAAATGCATATTTTTCGAGATATCGCGTACTAAAAAATTGCAATTTTCACCCCCTAAAATCAGTATTCCTAGACGTTTTTTTTTAAATTACTCAAAAAATGTGGACTTTAAAAAATGCAAGGATACAAAATTAAAACTTTTACGAAAACAAATCGAATGGTTTTTTCTTTTTTTTTCTCCGATGTCTAGTTTTCGAAATATGGCGCAGAGACGTTTAGAAAAAATATACGACGTTAAAATATAAAATTACTCAAAATCTACGACTATGAGGAAAATTGTTATTCTTATAAAAATTAAAGGTATTAAAATTCATTCGATTGAGACGTATTACGACCTTTTATACTAAAAACTAAAAAGTTACAAACAAAAAAGTAGCGCATTTAAAAATTTAGGCGCCATTTTTTTTAGTCTTATTGCTCTAATTTCTTATTAACTCATTTTTTTTTAAATCCTTCTGCATATACATTATTAATGCATATTATTACTAACATGCTCAATTTTTTTAGAATTTAAAAAATATATATTTTTCATTCTGTACCCATTTTCAATAATTAAAATTTTCAGAATTTTTTGAAAAAATCAGGTTTTTGGAAATTGCTCAGAAAATATTTTTTTTATAAAAAATGGCAAGGGTACAAAAATGAAGCTTATAAAAAAACGAATCGTTTGTTTTTTTTTTACTTCCCTACTGTTCCAGAGATATAAAGGTTTAAAGATGACGCTCGAGCGCATACGCAAGAAAATTATGTATTTAAAATTGAAATATCTCAAAAACTATAAGATTGATAAAAACATGATATAAGAATGAAATAAAGCTTATAAAAAAATGAATAGTTTGGGTTTTTATTTTTTTCTTACGACAAACTGTTCCAGAGATATGACAGTTTGAAATAATGTTGAAACTGTTCAGTTTGTTCGCGCATTTTAAATGTCTATAGTAGCTCGAGAAACGAGCAATAGCCGTCTATTTTTCGAAGAATACGCAGAAAAAGCGAGTTGCATGCACTTTAGCATGTTTAGAGTGCAGATTAATAATGTTATTTGATTAGTTTCCTCAATTGTACTAATTTGATTTATTTATAACAATCTGCATTTTTAATAAAATTAGACATATTACTATACTCTTTTCTGACCATTTGTAATGCACCATTTCTTTTATTTTAGACCTCATAATCATTTTCAGCGACCTGTGAATTTATTTACAACATTAGAATTATTAATTTTTCTGTATTTAAGGGTCATTTCAACCCTTAATATTTTCTTCTCATAAGTTTTGATATCACAATCATATTCAGCGACCTCAAAAACATAAGTCTATGGATTTTCGTTAATTTATTCATGAAATTAGAAGAGTAATTAATTTTTCAGTTTTTAGGGTTGGTTTCCACCCTAAAAAATAATGCGACAATATAGATTTTAAAAATTACAAATTAAAGTTTGTTTTTTTTACAAATTCTTTATACACAACCTCGAAAACTATAACAAACATTATTTTCTTACAAAAAATAGTTAAAAATTCCGATAATTGTATTTTTTGTTGAGATTTCTAAAAATTTAATTTTTTAATTTACGAATTTTCGAAATTGGGGGAATTTGCAATGGGTAAACTTTTTAGTTTATGGTGTTAGAAATCTAACAAAAAAAAATCATTCAAATCCATTCACTGTATCTGGGTTCCGAGGTATAAACCTAATTGCATTGAACTATAGCATAAAATAAAAACAAATACGAAAAATCGGCAGTGAATTAATTAAAAAAAAAAAAAAAAAATTAAATTACTTTATAAAATAACAGGTGATTGTCAGTTAAGTTTTGATTGCTTTATGAGGGAGACTTAGATTTTCTAGTCCACGTATATTTTTGTGGCGCAAAACGTAACACATCAAGAGGAACTTAATACGAGACACACCGAGTAATCTTGTTTTTTCCCATTCAAAGTGCCGGCTTTAATGGTGTTAAGAGAAGAACACTGAGAAATCTACTAGTAGTCAGGAATCAGGAGCCACTAATTCGATCATAGGGTGTGCACTCGAAGATATAGTTTTAAAAAAATAATGCATTATCCGAAATGACCTTGCGGATCTGAATTCAGAGGGCGCCATTCGGTCCGCGATTGCAAAAAAGCGTAAATTTTTTTTTTTCCGAAAATTTTTGTTACTGAAAATTGATTAATTTTATGTTCCCACCGCATTTACAGGATTATTTTTTAACATTTCTTAATGATTTTCAAACCAACGGAAAGTTTATTCTTTCTAGTTTCAGGTGCTGCTAAATAATTCTCAAATTTGTTGGTAACAAATTCTACAGAAATTGTTTAAACAAAGCGAGCCCAAAGAATGCACGGTAAATCTCAGCATCGAGACATTTTTAAAACTATTATAGATAGGTGCATGCTTCTATGATATGAAATCTGTAGAATAGAATGGAGCAGTTTTTAGTGAAAGAATTATCTGCATTGCTTTTTTGTTGTAAAAGATACGATTATTTTTGTACAGCACGCGTTGTGATCCGCGGCGTCTTTTGATAGATATATAGTGTACATGGTATGTATCGCATTGCCTCGCTCTCTTTAGGCTTGTTGACTACCTGCTTAGACACTGAGGTGTAGTGTAATAAAATAACAAAAATCTCATGAGTAGTGTATACAGTAAGTGTGTTGTTTATAAATTCATGTAAAATATTCGACAAACACCGAGCAAAAAATGAAAAATATGAAAAATATTCAGAGGTTTTTGATTTTTGTACACACACTAAATCACATTTTTCACATTTAATGGAGTGGGGGTGGTAATGGGGGTGGCTAATGCTAATTATGTTATAGCTTCTCTTGTAAATACTAAATAACAATTTTATGAACTCTTACCTGCTCAATTTATCTATTTACCCCCATTCATCCCAATTTACCTCCCCAAACCTTCACCCCAAAAGAGGGTATTATAAGTTTGACGCGTATGTTTGTATGTTTGTCTGTCTGTCTGTGGCTTCATATCTCTTCAACGGGTGATCCGATTTTGATGTAGTTATTTTTTATTTGAAAGAGTATTTAGTCGAGAAGGTTATAGGCCTACTAGATTTTGATGTTTGGTCGCCATCTTGAATTCGCCCTGTTGAACTTCTCTAGAAATTGTCCGATTGAAGTAAAATTGAAAATGTGCAGACAATTATGATAGCCGAACATGATTTAAGCCTCATTTTCATTCGGTCATATGAAACTGGTACGATTAGATACATTGATCGGGGGTTTATAAAAATTTTCAATTTTACTTGTATTATTGCCAACATATTTTGAAAGCTGCGTATCAAATTATTCTGTGGAAAAGTTCAACTGCGATAAACTCAGAAATTCCCAATCCAATTGATTTTTAACCCCTGACCCCAAAAGAGAGGTGTTATAAGTTTGACGCGTATGTTTGTATGTTTGTTTGTCTGTCTATCTGTGGCTTCATATCTCTTCAACGGATGATCCGATTTTGATGCAGTTTGTTTTTATTTGAAAAAGTACTTTGTCGAGAAGGTTATAGGCGATATTAGATTTTGAAGTAAAATTGAAAATGTGCAGACAATTATGGTAGCCGAACATGATTTAGGCCTCATTTTGATTCGATCATATGAAACTGGTACGATTAGATACATTGATCGGGGGTTTTTAAAAATTTTCAATTTTACTTGTGGTTGGGATTTGAAAAATAATGTACTTATTCCTAAATTAATGACTATAAATCTTCGTCCTCA
The DNA here is from genome assembly GCA_936432065.2 of Rutpela maculata. Taxonomy (NCBI): domain Eukaryota; kingdom Metazoa; phylum Arthropoda; class Insecta; order Coleoptera; family Cerambycidae; genus Rutpela; species Rutpela maculata. Next base: position 20,673,410 of record OW386285.2, read on the forward strand.
AAATGTATATTTTAAATGTAAATTTAAAAAATGTACCGGAAACTGCAGTTGTAGCAAAACTGGGTTAGAATACATAATATATTGCTACTGTGAGGGTAAATGTATTAGCTATTAATTTAGTTTAAGTATTTATAATGTATGTATATTTTATTATTATTATTTTTGTATTGTTATTTCTCAAGTACAAAAAGTAAATTTAAGTTCATTTAATTAGCTGTACGGTTTTTTGTCTCTAATCAATATTTTAAGTTAAAATATAATCATTTTTGGTTCTCTAGTAAACTAATCTTTAATCGTTTTTTTCCATAATGACAAATGATAATATTTACGTATAAATAATACGCATTGTAAATTTTTTGCAATCACAGTATATTGTCAGCAAGTTACCGATCGGCCACAGCGCGCGGACGTGTAAGCCAAAACGATAGCGGAAATAACGGAGCGCTGTACAAAAATAGTCCTATCTTTTACAACGATAAAACAATGCAGATGATTCTTTCACTAAAAACTCCTCCACTCTATTCCGCAGATTTCATATCATAGAAATATGCATCTATCTATAATAGTTTTTAAAATGTCTCGATGCTGAAATTTACCGTGTACTCTTCGGACATCCTTTGTTTAAACAATTTCTGTAGCATTTGTTAACAAAAATTTCGAAAATTATTTGACAGCATCAGAATCTAGAAAGAATAAGCTTTCCATTAGTTTGAAAATTATTAAGAAATATTAAAAAATAACCCTGTAAATGAGGTGGGAATATAAAATTAATCAATTCTTAGTGATACAAAAATTTTCGGAAAATATTTTTTTACGCTCTTTTGCAATCGGAGACAGAATGGCGCCCTCTGGATTTAGATGCGCAAGGTCATTCCAGATAATGTACATATTTTTTCAATACTATATCTTCGAGTGCACACCCTGACATTTTAGGAGCGTCTTTTGAAAAGCTTGATTCCCGACTATAATGAGATTTGAGAAAGAGACAATGAGGAAGTTTTCAAAATATTTAACATAACAAATTTTGGAATAGTGTGAAGGAAAACGTTTACTAAGGGGCGCTGACAACCGAGTACGAACATAATGAGAACTTATTTAACTTAATTGTTAGAAGATTACGTCAACTTTTAATAGGTCTTTTTGTGCCCATAAATAATACAAAAAGTCCCCTGCGGACGTGAATCAGATTCACCGTACTAGACAAGGCGAAAACCTCGCCTTCGTATGAACAAATTTTCCCATTCGATTTTTTTGCATATTCACGTTCGGCCCTGAATAAGGATCAAGAGTTTGCCGGACGAAAATCTGGTCCCAATTTGCTTAAACTAATTTTTTTTAATCAAATTGCAAAAATCGCTTCTATTTTTACCCAAATTTTTAGGTATTTTTGGTCATTTTAAACAAAAAAGGTAATCTTGTCATTTTTCCGTAAAATTGACGGTTTCCGACTTATAAACAATTTAATGTTTGAAAAAACGCAAAAACGGCCATTTTCAAGGTTGAAATACAATATTAAAAAATTAATTTTTTGAATTCACCAAAATTCTTATATAATATTTGAACATCCATTAACAAAATGCTGTGTGAGTGCAGAGTATTTCATTCTAAAGCTTAAATTTTTAATTGTTAAATAGACGATTTTAGCCGGGCGCGCGCTACTGCCGACTGGACTATAGAGTATTGTCTAAACGTTGGTTGTGGCATTTTCTTAATTTTTCTCTATTCTTATTGGGATGCTCTGCCAGACTCTAGAGTATCTTATGTGTTCTCGATGCTTTGCTTTTACATACGCTTTAGTTACTATTGCTGCACGTTTTATAAATCAATATAATTTGTCACAAACTATTATAGACATAAATCGTAAATTAAACAAAAAAAAATTGAAAGATCTTCAATTAGCAAAAAATTTATTTGAGCATATTCTTGCATTCATCTATATTACAACCACATAAAGGTACGCAAGTAATATTATTTTTTTTTACAATGGCATGCTTTGGTTTTGCAAGTCTTTAAACATTTACACTGAGAAATAAGTTTATCAGGTACTGAGAAATAAGGTTATCAGCTACTGAGAAATGGCGCGCGTCTGGCTAAAAATGTCTATTTAGCAATTAAAAATTTAAGCTTTAGAATGAAATAATCTGAACTTACTCTTCAGGATTTTATTAATGGATGTTCAAATATTATATAAGAAGTTTGGTGAACTCAAAAAATTCATTTTTTAATATTGTGTTTCAACCTTAGAAATGGCCGTTTTTGCGTTTTTTCAAACATTAAATTGTTTATAAGTCGGAAAGGGCCAACTTTACGAAAAAATGACAAGAGGCCTTTTTGTATAAAATAGTTTAAACAAACTGGGACCAGATTTTAGTCGGGTAAACTCTTGATCCCTATTCAGGGGCATGTTCCGAACGTGAATATATAAAAAAATCGAATCGAATTTTTTCATACGAAGGCGAGGTTTTCGCCTTATATATACGTCGAGGTAATGACACTGAATTAGAGATGGGAATAATTTTACTATTTCCAATTATCTCATGTATCCGGAAATGATACAAAGTAAGGGGCCAATGGTATAATGATAGTGGAATTTAGGCATTACAGAGACGAAAATCTTTTATTACGTCCTCTCAGGATGCTACCAAGAGCCCTACATTACCAGCGGGGTGGCTCTCAAGGGAGCATGCTACCTAGAAATAATATGGGGTAGCTATGTGTCGTCACAAAATTTCCACCAATACGTTGGTGAAAATTTGGTGAGGACACATCCATTCCACGTAACCTTATGAGATTAGAGATGGGAATAATTTTACTATTTCCAATTATCTCATGTATCCGGAAATGATACAAAGTAAGGGGCCAATGGTATAATGATAGTGGAATTTAGGCATTACAGAGACGAAAATCTTTTATTACGTCCTGCCAGGATGCTACCAAGAGCCCTACATTACCAGCGGGGTGGCTCTCAAGGGAGCATGCTACCTAGAAATAATATGAGGTAGCTATGTGTCTTCACATAATTTCCACCAATACGTTGGTGAAAATTTGGTGAGGACACATCCACTCCACGTAACCTACGTCAGCTTTTATTTAATCATTATACATTATGCAGCCAACCATACTTGCCCAAATTTCTACGAAAACCACTTAATGTACAAATATGTTTAGGTATGAAAGAAAGCCGCTTTTATGTCAGAACAAACAACTTATAAAAATATATGAACAAATGAAGTAACCAACTTCACAGTTTAGTTACTAATCAGCTTATTTAGTTAATATTAAATATTATTACAGATGCCATCTGCTGCAATAAATAAGCAAATATATGTTATCTTCTACAAATACTAAGTTATTCTCTAACCGTAGTTAAAAAATCATTATTAATGTTATCTTATTCTTAAATGTCATTTTTATTCTCAATTTCACAAATTAACCTACTTTTATCCTGCTGCTAAACAAAGCTTTATTTAAACTGGATGTGTACTATCTGTACCTATTGATCTACGACTTCCAAATATTGATGTATGGTGAATGATTATACTGAAATATTAATTAATTTTCTAATAAGTACTATAATAAGTAATAACTCCTAAGTAAATAATCAAACTGGAACGAAAACATGAATATTTTCAATACTTTTCTTTTTATTCGCTACGTCTCAACAACAGTTTGTGGCTCGTGTGTTACTCTAATTGGTTTGACTTTGCTATATGGCAATCCTGACAGCATCACAGTCTCTGCCGTGGTTACCTGAGGCATGCGCTTACCATCTTGCTTTCCTTGAAACATAGTCCTATATCATCCAAGGCATACTTGATTGTGACTTAATACTCACCAATCCTTAATGTGATAGGATGGTTTTCATTTGCTCTGTCTACAATCATATTCTTAGTTTTGTTGCAATATACAACTAAACCGTATTCAGGACTTTATTATTATTATTTGAAGACTAGAAGAATAAAAGTGAGTATTTGCTCGAGGAACATAGGTAGTAAGCTTGAAGCAGAAGTATTTATTCATGAGTGAAAGGTGTAGGTTTAATCATCTGCTTCAGTTCCATACGAATGACTTTTACCTTATACTTTGTGCTTATTTTGTATGTTTTTCGGTTAAGGCTTGTCCACTCCTATACTGCAAGTATTTTTTTCAGTCATAGTGCTGCAGTAGTATTTTAAGTTTATGATTTGTTACGTTGGTTTTTGTCAGATTATTTCTTGCGATTTAAAGAAAATAAAAAAACCGCTGCCCAAGGAATCACTACTTCCACATCCAGATTCTCTATCCAAGTCACTCACAACGAAAAAACTTTGTATGTGAAAATAATTGTTTATGGAACTTTAATAATATAATATTTGAAATCCTCTACCCCAAAAACCCATAAAACGATACCCCACATCGGTAGTGGAGTGAGGGTGGTGATAGGGGGGTGGTAGTGGGGGGTGGATGAAGTAAAAAATATTTTGAGGTTTCTGGTTCCTGTACATGCACTAAATCACATTTTTTTTCATCCCCTTTAATAAGGAGGTGGGGATGGTAATGGGGGTGGCTAATGCCAAAAATTTTTTTGAGACCTCAGCTTCTCTTGTATATACTAAATACCAATTTCATGGACTCTTACCTGCTTGATTTACCCATTTACCCCAAATTTACCCCAATTTACCCCCCAACCCTTCGACGGAACAAGATGAAAATATAATCTAGTTCTAGATCTCGTTAAAGTACATATGTGTACCAAATTTCAAGTCAATATCTTAAACGGTTCCAGAGTAAACGTGCCACAGACAGACCGACAGACAGACAGAAATTTTTTTTTTCGCTCAAACTTAAAATCTCGACGTTTCATGACATTTTAAGCCTATTTGGACAATAAAAATTTTTAAAAATTTTTTTGTCGTTACTATACTTCCACTGGACGTGGAAGTAATTAACATTGATTGTAGGGGTTGAACTTACGGCTTATTGAATTATTTACGATTCTCTTAGGAATTCTGCAGTTCCCAGTAGGACACCCTGTATATGTGCTGACAAGTTAAACTGGTTTTGGGATTTTCACGAGCGGGTAGTCCAAAGCTTCAATATACAGTGTGTCCCACTTTTCACGGTAACACCTTTGTAGCTCAGTTATTAGTCACCCAATTTTAACCAAGTTTAGATGGGTACCTTTTTTGAGTAAAACAAAACTTATTTCAGTCATTGGCGTGCATTTTTATTATGAAAAAAAAGGGTCGATTTTTCGAGAAATTATATTAGGCATTTTTTTTGTTGAAAAACTAATGCAATATTATTGATCAGCATGCTGTAGAACCGCTATATCGAGAATTTAACAACATTTTGATATTTAGTTTTCGAATTACGGCCCACTTAAAATTACCTATTTTAAACATTAAATAATCAATAAACTGATAACGAATTTTTTTTCGAAAAAAAGTCATTCTTTATTTTCTCTTTAAATTCGTTTTTTCTACCACTCCATATTATCTATACTTTCAAATTCGGTAATCCTTAATGCCCGAATAATTTACAGGTCTGATGACCCAAAATTTTTCAATGAAAATTCTTGGCCTTCGAAATTTGAAAGTTTCAATGATATGGGATAGTAAAAAAAAAAAGGTTCTTCTCCCGGACTGAAATGTGCCGGAAAAAATTTACATCCGCTGTATATCAAGTAAAGAAAATACTGACCTACCATGACCAAAGATATGACTGACCCAACATTTGCATCAGTGGATCGGACAGGTTTTGTAGTTTCTTAAATCTGATGTATGATATTTGAATAATTTTTTCTTGATTCTTAATTTCACTAATTGCGTCATCGTCAGCGCTGAGTCTGTTACTGATCAACAACACATTTCCTTGAATCATCTACTCTGAATTTTGAGTATTTGCTTCATTTTAACCATATCCAAGTTGAAACAAAAGGTTTTGCTCCAGAGTAAGCACACAACTTTCGATAAGTATGAGTAATTCCTCTAAGTTATTCATTTGGATAAATAAATAAATATTTCTAAACACATCTGCTTAGCAAAAAAAATCGTTAGATTAGATCTAATCAATAGATTTTTTTCTTCCGATAAATTTAACAAATTATGTTTAACGGTGATTTATTTGTTTTAACGTAATTTTAAAACAGTAAACAAATTAACAGTTTTGTAAAAGTATCTTGATATTTCTCATAATATCATAACTGCAAATTTTTTTCATTATATATGTTTTCAAAATTATGAACAACAATTGTTTCAAAAATATTTCTCTAAGATTTCTCAAACTAAGAAGAGTTCGCCCGTTCCTTGCTCTTTAACGGTTGGCATGTTGGCGATTACATATTTATTGTTTACCTTCAATTTTATTTTGATAATGATAGACATGTAGACGAAATGTACCAGCTAATTTTTGAATACAAATTGCATTAATTAGTTTTAACATCGCCTCACCCTGAAGATATGTATTAATTTAAATATAAATTAAGTGTTAATCTTTTTTAAGTTTTATGCTTGTCATAACGTGTTAAATGTAAAGGATATTCTGTATAATTTTATTACCAAAAAAAAAAGAGTTAATGGTACTTATCAATACACAAAATATTATTACTTAATTTATCTTCTTCATTATCGCCATTTCTTGTTGATTATCGTTTTTTCGTTTCTAAGAAGCGCTACATGGTCTTTATAGATCAGGAACGGACTCTTCTTAATCTGCTTGAAACTGTTGCTTGCCTATTTGAACCTCAAAAATAAATAAAGCACTGAGTTGTTCGAAAATAGTATACTATATGTAAAACAAATAAAGATATGGAATTAAAAGGTTCCGTTTTTATTTGATTCAACACATAACGACACGCTGTCTCTGTTTTGTCTCGTCACAAAATAATGAAAATATTGATTTCCTTTCTACTTTACATCACAAATATTGAAACAAAACACGTAAATAACGACTGCTTTGAATCCCTGGCGAAACTGGCGGAACACAACAGTATACAACTGGAGTGGACGCGAGGGCACCAGGGCAATGAAGGCAACGAAAAAGCAGATAAGCTGGCCAAAGAAGGCGCAAAAACAGCCTTGATGGCAGAGCTGGGCAAAGTACTCATTTAAACTACTTCAAGTATCAAGTACCAAATAGTTAGTTAGGGTACTTGTTTCCTTAAGTGTCAGTTACTTTTCAAAAAGCAGAATACTTCAAGTATCAAGTACTTCGAGGTGGTACTTGTAATTTTGGGTGTAGGTTACTACTTGTACTACTTCAATTATTCATTTAATTCTAACAAGTACATTTAAATACTTCAAGTATTTTCTTGTTGTATCAAGTATCAAGTACTATTTAAAAGTAAAACACTTACAACTACATTCAACTACTTCAAGTACTTAAATTTTTTATTTTTATCTAAACCAATCTTTATGTGTAAATATTTATATACATTGACATATTTTTTATATTTAGGGTATATTTAAATAATGATACAGTTTTTTATTTATTTACTAAATGAGAAAATTTTGCTCCCAAAAAACATTCCATTTCATTCATTAATGTATTCTAAAATAACTAAAAGTAAAAATTTTTAAATAATTTTTCAGATTTAATAAAATTTCTTCAATATTATAGTCTAGGAGATAGCTCGATATATGGGGCCTGGGATATAACATGTTGCCTCCCCCCTGCCCGTTTTGGCGCTAACCGCCAAAGAAAATATTCAATTGTGAAACACTTTGGGGCTAGGTGCTAGTTGAAGAGGGTATATTGCCTATCAACATTCGATATATGCCAACATTTTTTCTCCGTGCAATTGGCAGCACCGGCGACATCAATTATGGCCAAAATTCGAACATACTAATAGTATAAAACTTTCTGACCAAGCGAAAAAATTTTCATTGTCAATGCTCATTGCTGGAAAACCATATGCCAACATTTTCTGCTTGTCCATTTTCTAGATTTTTGACCAAAAATTGGACTTTTGGCCAAAAACTGGCTAAAACTGGTGCTTTTCAAACCTTCTCAAACTCGTAGTTGCGGTACCAAAGAATACCTGAACACGTTATGTCAACACTCTCAATATAGGACTACATGTTTATCATCACACTATTATGCACTATGTCTGTCTAATACAAACTAAAGGCAAATGCTATTTTTAGCAATAACGAATAACTGTTCTTTCTAATCTCTGCAGGTTTCAACTGGATTGTAAAGTTACTTGCAGTACCTAAGGTACTTGAAGTAGTGATCAAGTACTTTAAATACTTGAAGTAAATTGTAACGTACATTAAGTACTGTAATTTCGTTTAACAAGTACTAAGTACTGTTCTAAAATATCTGCAAGTATCAAGTACCAAGTACTCATTTCTTCGGGTATTTCAAGTAAAATACTTTAAGTAATAAAAGTAATTGAAGTACAATTTATACTACTTTTATTTGAAGTAGTGCACAGCTCTGCTTGATGGGACCCAAGCCATCCTCCGGGATATCATACAATACCGCAAGAGGAATGGTAAAGGAACTACCAAGTCAGAAACATAACTTGTATTGGACCGGAGCGCGGAGGATGAGACAGTCACGTATGTTCATCACTGGCGGGCCATCCAAGACAAAGACTAACAAATTGTTAAAGCTGAGCAGAAAACAGCTGAGATGTGCAGTGGGAATCTTAACAGGACACTGCACACTGAATAGACACCTAACAAACATGGGTGTGAAGGATAATCCAGAATGCAGGATGTGTGGTGAGAATGAGGAAACTCCTCACAATTTACTATGTGAATCCCAGCCTTGGTGGCTGGGAGGTTTTCATACTTCGGGGGACCAACCGTGACCCCGGAAGAAATAGCCAGAGCTCCCATTGACCGTGTACTCTTCTTTTGGAGAGGAACGGGATTAATGGGATAACGAGACTATGGGGTACAATAAGCTTAAACTTCAGTACGGCGGGGCCTCTGGCACCGCAACCCATAATTATTTAATAGTACACTAAATAAAAATGAAAATTTACCAGGGTTTTAATCAATAAGAATTTTATTTTACCTGGAATATCTTCGAACGTAACTAGCAATGAATATTATAGGTATCTATATTTCAACACAAATAGAATATTACCTGTTAGGTTGGCATAAAACAGTTGTTAAACTGACGTCTAAATCACACAGTTACACTATTAAATAAAACAATTACTAGAATAAAGTAATTAATAAAAATAATGAAGAATTACTTCTGTAGAGAGATATTATTCATGTGGAGACAGCTAAAAGTGATGACCTGGTGAGATATGATTATAGGTTCTTGTTTCCTTGTATTGAGGGATACACTTAGCATGTGTGCCACTTGTCTAATGCCAAATTTCTGCTTGCAGGGTTCTAGTTTGAGTTTGATAAAGGTTGGGAGTTGGAAAAATCTAATCATCTGTTCGACTATCTAGCATATGAATCACTTTTCCCACCCCCATCTGAAGAATTCAAGAAAATAGTATCATTTTTAAAGGAGAAATAGCTGCAGTTGATTCTCGGGTGTGATACCATCGATCATCTCACAGTGTGGAGTGGCTCCGATGCGCGACTTCAACCCAACAGGCCCAGCACTACTAGAAGTGTACTGTCCCTATTACTGTGGAACCTCAAACTTTATGAGCTACCTGAAACTGAACGATACGGACTCCTATGCACAATCATATGCAGCTGATCTGGCTATCACGATAAGAGAACAGTTTAAAGCGACTGTTGCAGGGCTCTCAAGATAGTTTACGTTTGGTGTAACAGACATGGGCTCCCTGCCAACCCTGACAATACAGAGCTAAAGCTATTCACGAAAGGAGAGAAAGAAGCGATTTTCAGTTTTCATCTCTTTTTAAATAAAAATGCCTTTATTTAACCTGGCGGTGTCAGCTCACAAAGCTGCTATAAATGGGTAAAAGTTTGTGACTTCCCTGTACTTTTGAGATATCTGGTAGTAACTCTAGACTCCAAACTGTCGTGAAATGGCTGCATGGAAACTCAATCGAGGAAAGCCTGTCTCTATGAATGTGCGAAGCGTCTCTGGTCCTAAGTGGAAAATAAGTCCGAAGTCTCTTTGGACTTATACTCTTACAGTAAAACCACTCATAACATACGTGGCACTGCACAGTGGCCCCAAATTTTTAATTAAAGCTTACCGAAATTCCAACAAAGGGGCCATCCATAAATGACGTCACGCTCCAGGGGGGAGGGGGCTCGTAATTACGTGACTAAGTGTGATGAGGGGGAGGGAGGGGGTCTGACTCAGTGTGACGTAACGAATGCTGAACGAATCAAGAAAAGAAAAATATTGTATTTTTTTTTGATTTTTAGTAGTATTGTGCCCATGAGGTAAACATTTTTTTTTAGTTTTTCATTAGCACTCCTGCCTATGAGGCGGCAAATTTTTTTTTTGTATGTTTACTAGCCCCCCCCCCATGAGGCGGAAAAAAATTTCTTTTGGATTTCTACTAGCGCCCCCCATGAGGGGAAAAATTTTTTTTGGTCTTGGATTTTTACTAGCACCCCCTTATGAGGCGGAAAAAATTTTATTTTGGATTTTACTAGCATACCCCCCCATGAGGCGAAAAATATCGTGAATAATAAATAACGGAATCGAAAAAATCATAAGGGGGGGGGGGTCTCTATAAGCGTGATATAATTTTTTTGGGGGGTTCTAACTCAGCGTGACAAAACGTGACAATGGGGGGAGGGAGTCTAAAATCTCAAAAATTGGCGTGACGTCATTTATGGATGGCCCCCAAATCCCCGGAGTACGAATTTTGAAAAAAAAAATTCCTTTTTTATTAATTAAGTTAAAAGCCAAAAAACATTTTTTTGACATGTTTCTCTATATCTCATTAATCTATTAACATTCAAATTATATTTATAATACTTTTAATAATAATACAAGTCTATAAAACCAGTCCGGCGCTGGCTGATCTCAAGCCTTGACTGTACCCACTAATCTATTGTGCTAGGTTGCAAAACACTAATGACTTTAGATTACTTAAACTAGAAAATGGCCTCGCCCATTTAAATGCCCTGTGACATGTTCTTATATTCAAAGCATTTATATCATATTGTTTACGACGTATTGAGTAACACTTTATTCTTATTATATCAACAATGTACATATGCATTCGATACGCAGCATTCAACGTACTACGTTATGTCCGTTTAGTGTGACTTTTATTGAAACTCGAAAATATTTAAATACCTAGCCATAGTAAAGTATTCTGATGTAAGAGATAATCGTGTTTTTATGTTTCTGTAGTACCTGCAATCAACGTCAAAATGTTACTGCATCGACGTATATTTATTACAAAATAATTTAAAAAGCTAGTAAGGTGGTCTTTGGTTTTATACTTTACTAGTTAGGTTAATATGTGAGTCTGGTATAGTGTGGCTCACTCCTAAAATTATATTTTACCCTGTAAGTTAAGATTTTAATAAAGCCTCTTCCAAACATACAATGTTATCCGCTAATCCGAGTCGGTGTAGGGGATGATTTAGACTACAGTGTCCAGTAAATATGCCAGTTAGAGGAGTTTAACCTGTTTAACTCTAATAATTTTTTAGTTCTGCATTTCAAAGGATATGCAATAAACTATTTTGAAACAACTAATTCTGGTAGTTCTTGCCAGTAGCGAAGTATTTTCCTCTCAGTCCAGGCCAAGATGTTTGCTTTGCAGTGCTTGACGATATGCCAAGCACTGGTTCTTAGCGGATAAACCCCGATATCGCACTGTTCCTGGCTAAGAAGTCGACTATTCCATTGCCTTCCATGCCAGAGTAGTCCGGTATTCAGACCAATTTATTGTCAATTGTCAAATTATTATGTCAAACAAATTTAAACAGGAATGAATGATGTTCTGGTACATTAAATCATAATACGATTACAGTGCTTCTACCTATAAGGTGCCATTGTAGATGAACTCACCACCGCTCATCAGAAGGACATTATTAAATTTATTTTTGCTAAGGGTGGCAAGTCTCCTACTTCAACGTTAGATGGCCCAGAGACAAATTAACATTAGTGAGATTTCTCAAAAGCACTCCCAAAGTAGAACACTGCAGAAGTAAGTCCCTCCGTAGTCTCTCTACACTACATAAGGTTCGTTTGGTAGTCCAGTTCTAGAACCAGCCAGACAGAAGGATTACTAAAACAAATCTGAAACAAATACGAACTGGTTAAATTTGTCCGATCATAAATATTTCAATTTATTGTCTCTACCCAACTGGAAACCTTCTGGCAGTTCCAGGCTATTTTATAATTTCAACGAGCGGATCCAAGAATTTTAAAAGGTGCTCGGCTGTCTGAGAAGATTTTTATTGATCTCTGTCTAAGATGGGTATGTGGAGCCTACTTACACACAATTCAATGGCGTGAATTTCAGCCCTAAAAACAGCCTAAGTAGTAATACAAATGCAGTACCACCTAGGCTCGAAGTTATTGGATATGACCACTGTTGTTATGACTGATTTCTTATATTAAATAGATGTGAAAACTGAAAGAATTATCTGAATGAAAGTATTTATTTTATTACTGATGCAATGCAACTTGATCATCATCATAATCATAAATACATATAGATGGTAAACTATATAAGAAAACTAATACTGTGGTGCTAACACCATGTGTGGTATTGTGTCGAGGCAATACTATTCTATATTATCAACACTCCCACTTTGCATTGACACAATAAGTTTTGAAAATCCATCTTGGTACACACCACTCCCAGTCATGCTCAATTGATTTCTCAAAGCTTCAAAACGAAATTTAGCAAGTGGTTTTGTACAAATATCCGCTATCTGTTTCTCAGTGTTTGCATATTCCAAATTAAAGAACTTATCTTCATACAGCTCTCGAACGAAATGAAACTTAACGTCAATATGTTTTGTTCTTTGGTGCAACTCCGGATTCTTGATCAATTTAATTGCACTTTGGTTATCAATAAATATGATAGGCTTTTGAGAACTAATCCCTATCAAATCCTTCAATAATCTATCGATCCAAATTAACTCTTTGGCTGCTTCACTGGCTGCTACATATTCTGACTCTGTCGTTGACAAAGAAACTGACTTTTGTTTACGAGCACTCCAAGAAATAGGTGTCTCTCCAAGAAAAACTACTACACCACTTGTTGACTTCCTATTTACCTTGTCTCCCGCAAAATCAGCATCACTGTAAACTTTTAGAGGAAGGTTTTGATTTGGTTTAAACAAAATACCATAATCCATTGTACCCTTGACATATTTCAAAATTCTTTTAACAGCATTCCAGTGTTCTTTTGTTGGAGACTCTGCATGTTGACTTACTGCGTTAACTGCGTAGGCGATGTCTGGTCTAGACACCATCGCTAGATAGAGAAGACTCCCAACTGCCTCTTTATATGGCACATTGACATATTTGTACTGTCTGTCAGGATCTTGGATATTGAGATCTTGATGCTGATCGGCTGGTATAGCCACTGGATGAGCATCCTTCATCTTGAATCGCTCTATCACTCTTTTGGCATACTGTTCTTGATTCACCACTACTGAGCCATCCGAGAAGTATTTAAACTCCATTCCCACATATCTAGAGAATCAAATTTGATTTCCAACTCCTCTGACAGATGTGCCAGTAACTCTTTAATTTTCTTCTCGTTTCTTGAAGCTATCAGCCCATCATCGCCATAAATTGCGAGGATCAATTTTTCTTTGTCTTTTTTGCTAATAAAAACACATGAATCTGCATCAGTAGCTTGTAAGTTAAACTTGTTCAAACATTTGGTGAACTTTTCGTTCCAACATCTTCCTGACTGTTTAAGACCATACAGACTTTTGAACAACTTGCAAACTTTGCGTGAACCGTCTTCGTATCCTTTAGGTTGCTCCATGTAAATATCTTCCTTGAGATCGCCATTCAAATAAGCCGTCTTCACGTCGAATTGAACTAACTTCATCCCTGCAGCAATTGCTATTGTCAGGATTGTCCTTATGGAGGTGAGCTTCACCACTGGACTAAAAGTCTCCTGATAATTCACTCCCGACTTTTGTGTGAAGCCTTTTACCACTAATCTGGCCTTGTATCTACCTACTGAGCCATCTGAGGATTGCTTGATCTTAAACACCCATTTATTTTGTAAAGCTTGAAATCCTTTCGGTTGTTCAATCAACTTCCAAGTTCCATTTTTCATCAACGAGTCCATTTCACTATCCATAGCTTTCTTCCAAAGTGGTGCTTGTTCACTCTGAATAGCTTCAGTGAATGTCCTCGGTTCTTGGCATTCAGCTAGGAAAAGTTCATCAATGTGAACGTAATCAGCAAAGCGCTCTGGGATTTGAATACTTCGCCGATCTCGCAATTCATATTTTTGTGCCTCTTGCTCGATATTTGCCTCACGACATTGTTCGTCATCTTCATGTTCAATTTGTTGCTGATTTGGTAGCTCCTCCTGTCCATCCAATACCTCGTTTGGTATATTTTCTGGTCTTTCATAATTTTCTTCTTCGTTAGCTATCTCATCTTCGCAGATTATACGCACCGGTGAATTATCTTCTCCACGTTTCTCATGCAAGTGAGCCAATCTCTCGTGCCAAAACTGCAAACTACTTTTCTTGTACTCATGTACATATGCATTTTCATCGCACACTTCTTCAGACATTGTGACTTTGAACCTCATTTGATAAAGATTCCCGGTACGCTCTCCCACTGCAACTAGATTACCATCCCTCAGGATACTACATTCATTCTGCTCAGATATTATTTTTAGATTTTTATCAACTGCAGCTGGAACAGAATAAAGGTTAAACTTTATCATCGGCACATACAATACATTCTTTAGAACACAAGCATCCTAATATGCCCCATTGTAAGCTTGAAGGTATATATCTCCTTTCCCATGTGCCAATATGATCTTTCCATCACCAATTTTGATTTGGATCTTGTTCTGTAGGTCAGTATAGTTTACAAACCACTCTCTTCTAGCTGACATGTGCTGACTAGCTCCAGAGTCGAGATACCATTCATCTCTCTGTAAATGACATTCCGCGGCTGTTGCAAAATCTAGATTAAAAATCAAAACTTTAGGCTCACTATTTTTTCCAGTTCCATTCTTACTTCTTTCTTCTTCATCCCCTTTACTCTTTTCCTTCTTGACCTTGCTCCGGCAATCATTTTTCCAGTGCCCGCTTTTTCCACAGTTGAAGCATTTACCCAGCTTTTTTCCACTCTTAGTTACATTATATCTTTTGGACTTGAAAGTTACTCCAGCTGCGAGAGCACTATTACCTTCCTGTACATTTAACCGAGTTTCTTCAGTGATTGGCCTGGACGTAAGGTTAGTGAGAGTTCTTTGATCTTGACCAGCTGAATCCCATGCTGTGACAAAATACTTGTATTCCGGTGGAAGTGTCATTAGTATTTTAGTCATAATCATGCTATCTGCAATATTATCACCTACGGCATTCAATCTGTATGCTAGGTCTTTTATTTTTGCAATGTATGTTACCATATTGTCTGCGGACTCCTTTACAACTGTAAACCATTGTTGCTGTAGCATGTGTTTTGACATTTCACTCTTATTGTCATAAATTTCATGCAACTTGTTCCACATTTCCTTAGCTGTTTTGCATTGCATTATGTGTATTAGAGTTGCTTCACAAACCGTAGTTACAATTATTCTCCGCACAGCTCCATCACGTTTTCGCCAAACCTCAACCAATTTTTGATGCACGGCTATTGCTGCCACATCCGCATCTTTAGACAAATCTTCTGGTCTTTCACACTCACCAATGACGACAGTGAAATTATCATTTGCGGACATCAACGTTTCAATTTGAAACTTCCAAATATTCCAGTTTTCGACATCTTTCAATTTAGTAATTCTTGATAGCTCGTTGTCCATTTCGGTCTTTTTGCACTTTGCACGTGACTGGCTAACCTCTGAACACTACCAAGTTATATTACTGCAACGTATCGGGGCCCTTAACCTGTTCTTATGACTGATTTCTTATATTAAATAGATGTGAAAACTGAAAGAATTATCTGAATGAAAGTATTTATTTTATTACTGATACAATGCAACTTGATATCATCATAATCATAAATACATATAGATGGTAAACTATATAAGTAAACTAATACTGTGGTGCTAACACCATGTGTGGTATTGTGTCGAGGCAATACTATTCTATATTATCAACAACCACAATTGTTTACTCTTCGCAGGTCGGTTTTATTCTGATATCATTTCTCTTCCAGGAAACAAGATGTTAAAAGGCAGCTCCTAGTAGGTTATGGTGGGTATCACATCTGAAAGCTTTCCCAGGATGTCGTGACTATCTATGTTATCTGACAGCCTGTTCCGTTCGATGGTGCTAGCTAGCCTGCGGCATGTTAATAACATTAGAACTCAGGATTTCGATTGATCACTTTGCCAATAATTTTGATTTACTACAGAAAATTAATTAATAACAGTAATAACGAGTATAAGTTGCAGTTACAATTTGACTAGCAATTTCGACCACGGTACAATTCACTTTTACGTGGTACCATTAAGATTAAGTTCACAGTCAATGTCTTTCTATTTGTTTCAATAAGTAATCGCAGTTGGCAACTACCTACTGCAACTTTCATTCCTTTCCATAATAGTCTTATTAAACATAAATGTTAATCATTTTAAAGTAAAACGATTGTTCTAATCTGTTCTAAATTATAATAAATTATGCTTTATACAAAACATGACAGTTTACACGCCGCTGGTAATCAACTTGTACGAAGAATTTGGCTCAGTTTCAATAGGAACTATTCCACCACGCTATTTTGAGCATGTTTCAAATTTGAAGCGAAAATGTTTAAGTCTAAATCTAACAAGATTTTTCGTTAGTAGGTATGCTTTTGGATTGCAGAATATTTACTAACGTAATATTTTGTCGAACTCCTCCATACATTTCCTTAAATACATAAGGAATAAAAAACCAGACTACAACCAACAGCTATTCTCCGGGCTAATGATCTGCCGAGCGCTGGATTACGAATTACAATCCTGGCTACGTTAAGTGCAATAACTATGCAGTGCCACAAAACGCCAAAGTTTCGATTGCAACAAATACCAGCCGAAAAAATTATTCCTACTCAAAGGAGCCCCCGTGCCACTCACTACACACCACTTGCAGACTACAGTTTCGAGCTGTTGGCTCTCGTCAGTGCCAGGTAGATCTAGAATAACTGGAACCAGACCCTCGATCACTCTTAGTACACCACGACATACAACAAAAGCTGTAGGCGCCATCTAGCAGCCGATGTTCATTGCAATCAAAGTAGCAGTAGCCCTGATATGGACGTAGTTAGTAGGTATGCTTTTATAGGGTAGAATATTTACTAACGTAATATTTTGTTTAAATGTTCTATACATTTCCTTAAATATATAAGAAATAAAAATACTGCTATTCTCCGGACTAATGCCCCCCGAGCGCTGGATTACGAATAGGGTCATTTAGTGATATGGCAGTTTCTTACTTTTTCTTCCTCAACTTAAAGTATAACAAACCAATAGCCTCAGAAAAAAATTTCAGCTCAATTGAATCAATAGCCACAGAGATATTCGCATTTGAATAGAAACACGCTCGGCCGGCCAACAGTCCGTAGAGTGACGTCACTTGGCTTGCGCCGTTACCTATATTAGAGCAGCGATTTCGTAAGTCTATCGTGTCGTTTTTTTTTGGCGTAAAACCAGGTCAAACATGTTAGGTTCCTTTGAGTATGTCACCGGGCATATGAAATCATATTTTACGACATTTTTTTTGCGGTCTCGAACTTTTTAAATCAATAAAAAGTGAAAAAAACGTATTTTTAAATAAAATTGTTTTTTTTTGTTTCCACCGCCATATTTTTAATACTATTAAAGGTACCGAAATTTGTTTTATGTCAAATTAAAGCACACACTGTAGCGCTTTTACCAATATAAACGGTTTGGGCACAATTCGCACTTTCATTTCTCTAAAAATCAGATAAACTAAAAATATATATTTTAGGTATTGAAATCTTTACCAATCGATAAACTTTTTTATTTTTGAAAATATTTACATACATGCAGCGAAGAAAATAAAGCCTAATAATCACAAAAGTTTTTGAAACAATATATTTTTTCCTAAAATGTACCGTGTGGCAACAGCGATTTTTTTTATCAGCGCTAAATGCGACATTGAGACGCAATTAATACACCTTGCATGCAGGGTTGGTCAGATTAGTCGCGTAGAAGTGGCGGTTGTTGAAAATCATTAAGTATTCATTGTTCGGATAAAAATTGTGACAATCGAAAATGTGCTTGTTTTAAGGAAGGCCTAAAATGTTGCAACGAGTGCAAATGTCGTTCCTGTAACAACATTATTAAAGATTTCGAGGCAGATATGAACGAATTAGAATGCTATTAATGTAGGGCCTACATAAACTACATACTACATATTTATCTATCCAAATAGAAAATGTATTTCAACAATAAAACTCATTTTATGCGTACGTTTTTACTTTCATTCATTTAAAAATGTCTAATAAACTTACTAATTAGGTGGGTAGTTAGTAACACTGATTGATATTTATAGATTAGGTATTTATATCTACCTACCTGTCTTATTATTATTAAAAGGAGACTATTTTGTATTTATTGTACAATTTCTTAATATTAACAACATATGATCAATACTACTGTACAATACATGAAATATTGAACAATAATATTGATCCCCTAGATGCTTTTGATCACTACTGGTTTTGTATCTATTGATATAAGTTAAACTACTACATACACCCCGACCGGGACCGTCAGATCGTTGCAGTCGGCAGGCTTGCTACAGCCGAGCGCGCAAGAATATGACTAGCCCGTTAAAAAAAATCGCTGACTCAATGCTATGAACGGGACATGAAAAATGTTTATCCTAAAAACTTTTTTCAACTATTGGCTTCAATTTGTACGCAACATGTATATACAAATTTTCATAAATAATTTTTTTTCTCGATTGTCTAAAATTACGCTACTGAAAATAAGTTTGAGTTTCCTATTATTTTTCCAACTTAAAAAAAAATAAATCAGGTTCACGTGGGACGTTGTTCGAAGCGCTATTGTGTCTACTTTAATCAAAAAAAAATAGCTTGATAGCACAAATATATTCAGAGATATAGCGGTGGAGGCGTTACAAAAACATATTTCATTAAAAATCTATTATTTTGAGTTTTTCCGAAATAAAAAAGTTCTCGACCACCAAAAAATGTAAAAAATGATTTCGTGTACACGATTATCTTACTAAAGAATCCCACTAAGTCTGGTTTGGTTCTACGCCGGTTTTTATCTCGAAAACTAAGCAACTTTACTTCCAGATTTTACTCTACTAACTTGCATTCGCAGCCGTGTTCACTGGGCGGTTCAGCCATCTGACGTCACAACTCGACTACATATTATCCCGAGCGTTTTTAAGCGCGCCGACTTTAATAATTTTTTTATACATGAAGGCGACGTCAGCAAATTCTAATTTATGACATACTTACTGTACTCACCAAGCTCTTTCAGAATATGTAATAATAAAAAAATGTTAAATGAGCCTATTACAAGCCTGACCGCGTTAAGTGCAGTAGTAACTATGTATTGCCACAAAACGCTAATATTTCGATTGAAACAAAAACCAGCCGAAAGACTTATTCCTACTCAAAGGATTCTCAATAAAGCAGCTGTTAAAAAAATATATATATTGAACCACTCAGATGAGTAGTACATCCCAAAAAAAGGTGTAGCAATGACTCTGAGCTAATCCCTGACCATTTTTCAACTTTTCCGAGTGGTGAAAATAACTTTCACTGCTGCACAGTGGTGTCTTTCTATAAAAAAGTTGTGGAACTGCTCAGTTGAGCGGGAAGCCTCAAAAGATGACGTAGCAGTTGGGGGGGATGAAAATGGCTTTCACCTCTGCATAGCGGTATCTGTCTGGCAAAAGAGTGATGGAACCACTCAGATGAGTACTACATCTCAAAAAGGTATGGCAATTACTATGAGCCGCCCCCTTTTTCACCCCTCGCGAGGGTAAAAGTAACTAGACGTCACGTCTATTTAGATATTCTTTCATCTTTGCACCCATACATCGCAGAACAGTCGTACTTATGCTCAGTCACACCTCTAATCTTTTTCGTTCTTCATAGAGGTGAGAAGAAAACATAAAATAACGGTACTTTAATTTAAAAAAATGCCCCCTCCAGGGAGTGACAAGAGCAAATAAAAAGATACAAAAGTATTGTCTCATTGAAACTAATTATAAGCGTTTCAATGTTCAGAGAATCACATACATAGTTTAGATATCTTCCTAGGGTGTTTATTTTTTGCATCCCCTAGAGGAATAAATAACTCAGGAAATATTCTACTGCGATTTTGTGACCGTTGATATACTTTTGAATAAGACAATACTGTATTTTATTAGGCTATAGTCAAAAAAATATAAGGGTGTCTAGTGTAACGATACACTTTTAGTAGGGTTAGTTTGCACTATATTTTGGCAATTTTTGTATAATTTAGTATATTTTAGTAAAGTCTTTAGTTTGTCCATCACTGTACTTTTATTAGAACAAGCCTAAAAAGGCCGGTAGATCCAAAATATGGTAGGCATGTTATCCCTTTGAAGTTATCGGTTTCACGGGATCGCGTCCTCCACTAAATTGGTATTGGGCAAGTAGTATTTACGTGGAGATTATTATCTGGTAATTTGCATCTACAATAATAATTCTGCTACAGTATCCAGCTTCCAGTGAACAAACCGTCGTAATAATATTTAGATGTTGAGAAGAATTTGTCTGCAGTCTGAAATATTAGTTATCTGTTTGATAACACCGTTCTATATAACAGAAATAATGATTTCAACTTCATGAGTGAGTGCTTCGAGGAACCTGATTCTTCTAGATATAAGTACTTTCTTTTTATAAAGATTTGCCGTGTTCCAGTCCGGCTCTATGTTTTGTTGCCATCACCAGGAAGTCATGTTTTGTGAGTTTTAGTGCGCGTTTGCCATTTCGTTTCTTTTGCTTTATTGAAATGCAATTTTGTTGTTTTTTGGTTTACGTAAACGTTGCTAACAGCCGATGCTATTATTTTTGTTGTAAATACCGTAAAGATTTTGTATTTTGCATTAAGTTTAGTAGAGTCTTGTCATTTTCAAGTCATTATTATTAGTAAATCTGTTGGCCAACAATATAGTTTTGTCGGGTTATTAAAAATAACATTTTAGCTTTTTGATTCTTTCTGTATTTGATATAGTTTTGTGAGTATATTGTATCATGCATTTTATGCCTTGTGCATAATACTGTTTGGTGAAAAGCAAACTCTGTTGCCCACGCACCACTGATGTGTCTTGGTCTATTTTTGTGTGTAATATTTGATTTTTGGTAATATATTTGTTTATTTAGATTTTTGTGTTTTAGTACCTTTGCCCCTTCTCTCTTTCAATTAAATAATAATTAAATAATGTTTGGCTTGGCCCTTGGGTAAAAAGGTTAATATTTTCTTGTAGTTCCACAGCCAGTTTTCGTCTTGAAAAAGTCCAGCATTACACTAGATGTCTTGAACTTTTGTATCAGTCGATTAATTGATTTTCACACCCGGAAGGATTGGAAAATGGTCAGGGATTAGCTCTGAGTCATTGCCGAACTTTTTTTTGAAATTTACTACTCATCTGAGTGGTTCCATAATGTTTTTGGAACAAAGATCCCGCTGTACAGCCGCTTTATCGAGAATCACCCACTAAAGGCGTGGAAAAGCGTTAGGGGAGCACTTCAGAGTGATTTCTGCACCGTCTTTAAAGTTCTGCTCAACTGAGCAGCTTCATAATTTTTTTGGAACAAAAATACCGCTGTGCAGCCGTGAAAGCGATTTTCACCTCCCGGAAGGGGTGGAAAAGGGTGGAAGGGTGTCTAAATGTAAGTCAGATCCTTCAGCTGAGGTTTTTTACCGTGCTGAAAGACATGAATATTTTTTTATGGAAATATAGTTGTTAAATATATACGAACGCTTTTCACCCCCGTAGAGGGTTAAAAAAGGGTAGAAGGGTGTATTTTTGGAACTCGTGCCCATTGAGACTTTTGATGTACTAGATCAGTAGACCAATATATCAAAAATTAGAGAAATTTGACAGATACCGCATATCCATTTGTGGTGTGCGGGGTCCTTTTTTAAAATCAGTTAAAAAGCTAATGCACTTTGATAAAATTATTGTTTGAATGTCATTTCAGATACCTACCTGTCAGTTACCTACATATTAAAAATAGGGTCAAGATACTGGACGACATATACACAGCTGTAAAGCTTTGATATAATTAACCTGCTTTTTATAATGCAGTAATGAAGTAACATGCAAGATGTTTGAAGTTAGATAATAGCAGGATTTAGTATTTCACATTGATTAATCAAATTGATCACACGTGAACTTAGCTCTAAAAGAACATTTGAACAACAATCTATGCAATTCAGAGCAACGCCCTCATTATGTTACATTTTCTACTGCTTAATGCAACATATTCAGTATCTATGTAGGGCAAATTGTTGCTTTATGGGTGATATGTATAATAAATCATTAATAAATTAAAATTTAACATATTTATACTATTTATCATATGCAGTTGTTTTCACTTACACTCCTTTCTTCATTTTTAATGAATTCATGGAATGGTTTAGTGCTGAATAATTATGAATAAGTATTGATACGGCGTAACATAGCATTTCAGATTTAGCGGTGTTAAAAATGAGGGGAAATTAAACAAACTAGAAAGGATAAACTATATGTTTCAAGTTTCCACAGAAATGACAGCTTTAATTCAATGCGCGTTGGTAAGCTAGCCTACAGGTCACGAAAAGGAGGGGTGGCGATAAAGCCCTTTTTTGGCAACAACAGCAAACTTTTTGTTTAAATATGAAGCAAGATAAAAAAAAATTCACACTTCAACATTTGATGATAATAATAAAAATAATAATAATATGTTTATTTGCAAAAAAGACAATAATATAATCATTCTTAATAATAATAAAACAGATACGCGCAATAAACATGTGCAAAGTCACTGAAATCGATCTAGGTCGATTTGTGCGTGACGTATACAACTTAAATTTAGAGTTAAATATAAACACATTTAAGAACGACGAATAATATACATTTTACGTCTTCAAAATACGTGAAAATGACAATTCTTTGTGCCTTTAGTTAGTTTTTTTATACCGAGTACAAGAGAGTACTGCAAAGATTTTTAAATAGTGTGAGACCATAAAATCATTGACATATGTAAGAATCAAAGTGGTACTCGCTGGGGCTTCAGAAATTCAGAAATAATTCACACAAAGGATTTCTTACCTTAAAGTGTTCCATTCGGTTGTCACTGAAAAATCCTTAATTTATCTTACTCGAACGAGGCCCGGAACTGTTCCACAGTGCGGTGGAAAAAAAATACCGTTCAAAAATCGCTGTAGACCTCAGAATTTATTGTTTTATTTTTTCAACTAACTTGAAATAGAGAAACGTATAATTTTAGGAAGACAGACTATATCTTTGTATAATGCTTTGCTTAAGACAGAATGGTCAATCGTAATGGAAATTAATGACGTTGAATTAAATGGTAGTTACTCAAAGAAGAAATGAGTTATAGCTAGTTATTTGATAGATTTAATATTATCCACCTAGATCTAACAAGAACTGGTGTGTCATTAATATTTTTGAAAATTACATAATATAATTGTTCGAAATTACTTTGTAATGTTATATTTTAATGTACATAAAACTAACATACTACTACTACTCTAGTCATATTTGATCCTGAATACTGATCGTATATTCGTATATTATTATTGTTACCACGCGTATGCTTAATAAATTTCCTTTTCAAATTAATGAGGTTTCATTTTGTATTGAATTTTTGAAGACTTTCTATAGTATATTTCATTTTGTTTCGATGAAAATTGGGTGAAAAAAAGGGGGTCAAAGAAAATCCATTTTGAAAATTACAAAAAATGCATTTTTTGAAAATAAAAAAAATTAACTATATCCTCTTAAAGTACCTAGAGAACCTACAATTAAAAAGAATAAAAGTAATGCATAATGCCTCCTTGATACTTGATGAAGAATTAAAAAATTTATTTCGTCCGCCATCTTTGACCGTTCTATTTGACTTACAGCGCCGGGGATTGGTGCGTTATATTTGACCATAGATGAGTTTTATTTTTGCTAACTTTGGTGAAATCACTCTTTTTTATCGATAAAACATTCAATTTTGATTTTTTCGACCATTTTTGGTGTTTTCCATTTTTTTTTTCTAAGATAGCGGATTGACCCATAGATCTCGGACAAGTCTATATTTTTTGAGAATTTTATTTCTAATAAGCCAGTAATTTTGAAATTCCCATTCGATTACTAGTACAAAATATATTAAGCAGACTAGTAGAAAATCCGCGAAAGCGCGTCAAAAAGTGCATATAACTTTTGACGCGCCAGGAATTTTTGAGGGCAAATATTTTTTCGTAATCAGGTCATAATGCATAAGAATCAACAATAATATTTCTAGTGGAATGTTGTCGCCGAGAATAATCAATTCAACTGTATTATTAGAATAACCCCCGGTATATATTTCATCAAAATTATAACAGGTTTTTTTCTCGCCAGTAGTATCATATACAATCCAAATATTAATTTCCTCCCTCATTGTTAATTATTTTCTAAGTTGATCACCCTGTATATTTTTCTCTAAAATTATAGTAGGTTACTTTCTTGGCAATAATGTCAACTACATTTAAAATATTGCTCTCCACGATATTTTCTTCTTTTTTTTTCTTCGGGTGACCACCTTGTATGTGTTCACTAAAACTACAGCAGTTTTCTTTCTTGGCAGTTGTCTTACTTACTACATTGTCCTCACTCACAGTTCTTTTGTGAATTATTTCTTACTAACACAATAGCAGATCTCATCCTTGACAATTGCGCTAAATACATAGCAAGTATTATTATTCCGTCAGATTTTTTTCATTAATACTTAATTTTTTTCTGTTGTCCACTCTATATATTTTTCACTAAAACTCTTCGTTGGCACGAGCGTCAACTACTTACCAAATATTACAAGCTTTTATTTAACTTGCTTTGTGTTATTTAGTTCATTAATATGTTTAGGAGGAATCTTGTAAATCAGTTTTTAATCACTTAACAACGTCCAGTTGAGCTGAAATTTTGCATACGCGTGTAGGTCTGGTGATAATACAATAATATGATACCAAAAAGTGTGTTTTTTTAAATTTAACACTATAATTTGGTCGAATAATATATACACTCACACGTTGTATTCTAAGTAATGGCGAAGGATCCGGTATCATTGTAAGTAAAGGAGACGCAATGAATATAAAACTAATTAAGACCTATTATAGTTGAACTACTCTTAATAGTGTGAGGGGATATGACGTTATGCGGGGAGAGGAATGAATAGGCCGGGCAAGTAAATCTCCACTTATATTAATATGAGGGAGATGATATCGATGCCATCATCTGACGAGGCGTGTAGGCGTAAACCGTTAGACTAGTTATTTTTAATTTAGGACCGCACTTGAGATACCGCAGTCGAGCTTAGACTGTTGAGGTGAAGATATAATTCGATAATTACTTTATAGGTATTGTATTAATGTATAATACTGAAATAAAGGCAATTTATTATTATTATTATTATTATTATTATTATTATATTTCTTTATTTGGTAATGTGTTTTTGAAAATAATTTTAGTAAGTTTTGTTACCAATTAATAGCTTTGGGGGATATTGTAAGAGTAATGTTATAAATTATTATTATTTTATATCTATTTATTTTTTAATATAAAATATATTTTATATAAAAACGTTTCGACCGTGTGAGGCATCTACGTCTACATCTAATCGTGTTTGTGAAAATGAAAGTGATAGCGATTACAGCGATAAAGAAAATCAAAATCCATCAGCGTTTTCAGTAAGAAAAAAAACGAGTACATTTGGACGTGGACGTAAAACAAATTTGCTTAAATGTTTACGATAGTATTTTGGAACGAAAAGCTAATGACCCTAATTTGGATGATTTAGATGTAATAGGTGAAACAGCATCTCTGACAAAGTTCCACGTTCGACAATACACAAACTGGTGAGAGAAGATGCCCTCCCAAGAAAACAACGATCCGACGTCTGTAAATCGAAAACTCTGGACCCATCTTTAGCAAAACTTTTAAAATGTGTAGTTTACGACGCGTATCAGAAAAATGAAATTCCAACTCTTGACGTGATAGGCAGAAAACTAAAGGAAATGGATTATCCTGTAAAATATACCAGAAGAACTTTAGGAAATTGGATGAAAAAAATTGGATTTAAATATCAAAATATTAATAAATGAATGGCGATTATGAAAAGCAGACGAATAGTAGATTGGTGAAATTCATATCTAGAAGAGATAAAACTACTCAGGAAAAATAGACCCATTTATTATCCAAATAAAACCTGGTATAATAATAATAATAATAATAATAATAATAATAATGTCTTTATTTACCAAAATTGAAAAAAATTAAAGGTACATTCCAATACACATATGGTACAGGCGAAGTTCACCATTTTACGCAAGCGTAAAGTGCTCTACCACTTAACCTGAACAAACAATTTCATAACACATATATATAAATAACATAGCCGAACGGATGAAACAAAAATGATATAAATTCACAATATGAAATAAAAAAGTTAAGCATGAGAATAATCATGAGAATAATGGTTAAAAAAAGAGAGAAAAATATAAAAAGACAAGACAAAATATGAGAAAGTCCGAAACAATATATAAGTGTAGGTCTAACAATTAATGATATATTCAATAATAATAGTGGTTTTTATGATTTTAATTAAATATAAACTTGTTGAACAATGAAACTTTTTTCAAATATTAATTTTTTCAATGCGGCTTTAAATTTTTTATCATTCATACTCTTTAAATTGTTTGGAATTGAATTATACAACTTAGTGATGGTGTAGGAAAATGATCTTTGATAGAGAGCAGATCTGTGTGGTGGTGGGGTTAACAGAGATCGATTTCTTGTGTTCAGATCATGAACATTGCCTCTCGTCACAATTTTATCAAAAAGATATCGGGGAATTTTACTATTCATAAGTTTATTATAAAAGCAGCATGTGTGCAAAACTCGTCTCTGACTCATTGTGAGCCATTTCAATTCGACAATTTTCTCCCTGACGGAGTCATATCTTTTGACTCCAAAAATAAAACGAACACACGAATTTTGCACACGCTGAATTCGTGCCTGATCTTGCTTTGTGAGACAGGGATGATAAACTATATCCGCGAAGTTAAAGTGACTTAGGACCAACGCATTACATAACATCGCCTTAGTTTTGTCATCTATTAAGGTAGAAGAGCCATATAATAATTTTAGATTGCAATAAGCGTTTTTTATATTCTTAGTAATGTGCTCGCTAAACCTTAGGTTGTAATCCAGGTAAAGTCCAAGGTTTCTAGCAGAATCAACAAATTGAAGTTCAATCGAGTCCATTTCAATCGAGTCCATTTCAATCTTAAATTTTTCTAGACATTGTATCCTTTGAACTTTACTTCCGAATAAAATAACCTTGGACTTATCTGGATTAATTGACAAGCAATGATGCTCTGAGATCTCGAGCAATTTTGCTAAGTCGCTGTTAATTGTGATGCGTGCAGCCTCAGAGTTTTCGAAATTGAAGGAAAAGTAAATCTGTGCATCATCTGCATAATAGTGGGATTCACGATTACTCAAAAAGGAGGAAAATTTGAAGGTGTATAAAGTAAACAATAATGGTCCCAATATTGAGCCTTGCGGAACCCCACTATTAATAGCTAAGAGTTCTGAAGTCTTTTCGCCCATTTTGACTAGTTGGTAACGATTGCTTAAATAATTTCCAATCATGTCCGTGGCACTGTTAGTAAATCCAATATAGTGTAATAAGGCTAAGAGTAACTTATGATTTATCCTGTCAAAGGCCTTTGAATAATCCAGTAATATTAACGCTGACAATTTATTATTATCACTTGCCGACAGGATATCATCGGTTACCTTCAACAAAGCGGTGACACAGCCATGAATGGGACGAAATCCTGACTTATTGTTCGGTAAAATATTATAATTACTAAGATACTCTCTTATTTGCCCATTTAGTACATATTCCAGTGATTTCGAAAACACCGAAAGAATGCTTATCGGTCTCAAGTCTTTCAACTCCGTAGGATTATGCAATTTGGGCAGAGGTAAAACATGTGCAATTTTCCATTGTGATGGAAAAATATTATATTCTATGCAGTAATTTACTAGATGAGTAAGATAAGGAATAATCAAAGGATAACAGTACATTAGCATATGTAGAGAAATACTATCAGAACCCATTGAGTCAGTTTTTATATTATATAAATAATTTTTAATGGTCTCTGTATCAACCGTTCGAAAATAAAACTCTCCAACATTTGGTAACAGATTATTAGAATAAAAATTTAAAGTGTCTTTATTCGGACTTTTCGTCCCCTCTGCTGTGTTTACAAAGTATTTGTTAATCTTATTAATATCTGAAATATGATGAGGAATATTTACATTTTTTCTTTTTGAATGAATGTTCAAATCTCTCAATGTTTTCCATGTTAGTTTTTTATTAGAATTTAATTTACTTTCAAAATATCCTTTTTTTTTTCATGTTTTATTGCCCGATTTGCAGAGTTTCTTAATCTCTTAAAATCTTCCCAGTCTCTAATGCTTTTAGTTTTTTTGAATTTGGCTAAAGCCTTATCTCTCAATTTAAATATTATTTTAAGATTTTCTGTTAGCCATGGGGCGAACTTTTTCGTAATTCTAGAAGTTTTGAGGGGAGCACGTTTGTTAAATAAATTTATCAATAAATCATTAAAGGTAGAAATTTTAATATTAATATCATCTATGTAAAGTATTTGGTCAAAATTAGCTAACTGTAAGTCTTGATTGAAATTGTCTTGATTAAAATGCTTGAAGTTTCTATAAGTATGCAACAACTCTGATTGACCTTCAACATTGCACGCGACAGTATGATTTTTTTATTTTTGCAATGATTCATCTTTCTGTTTTTAATGTAGCAATAACTTTACTATTACAGTTTATTTTTAGTTTATTCTGTTACTATTTTTAGAGCGTATTTTTTGTTTTTATTTTGTTTTTAAAGGTTTCTTGTTACTTTTTAAATAATCTCTTTATCCTATATTAATATTCCATACCTATCCTTTCCTGGGGAGAAATGCTCATACCTCCTCGCGGTTCATCCTGTGTAGTAACAATTTATATTAAGCGAACTGTAGATACTGTAACTACTATAAAAAGTAGTCACTACTTTTATTTCAAGTTAATACGTTTCTTGTACATTGAAGCAGTTTTGTAAAAAAAAATTCATCAAATTTTGCAAAAAGAAAAGTTAAATGAGTCTTTTTACAAAAACCCAGGGTGTTCAACTCATTTTTAAAACTTTCTTTCGCAAATTTCGATGTAATTTTTTTTTTCGCAAAACTGATTTATTTTATTTTATGTACTCATGTCACAAAATATGGCTTGGGTCCCATGACTCAATACTAATATATGACCAATCTAAATTTCGCAAGCCGCGGCTGACAAATACTAGTCAACCATCCTAAGTTGGCAGGTAGCTGTGCAGAGAGAGAAGAAATATGGTCACTGTTGGACAGAGACAAACAATATTTTTAATCTACTAAAGCTTCTTAAGCTAGCTAGCTTAAGAAGTACGTTTGTCTACGTCCAACAGTGACGATATTTCTTCTGTTTCTGCGCGGCTACTTGCCAACTTAGGATGGTTGACTAGTACCTATTATACATTGAAATAGTAAACGAGCGAACAATATAGTTAAATCCGGCTCTGCGTTCTGCAACCATTGCGTCTCTACAACACTGCCCAGATAGGCGGTACGTCGATCACTATTTTTATTGCTTCAACTACAACTAAAAATTTAAAAACGAAATAAATGTAAAAAAATTAAGCTTTTAGTATTATTTAGGTGTACTAGAACGAAAGAAAAAAAAATAAAAAAATAATTGCCTTTAAAGCTTGTCACGTGAATAGAAATAAAAAAAAATACTTACTTAGGTACTTACAATCTTGGTCAAACAAAAAAACGCTGCCCAAGGAATCACTACTTCCACATCCAGATTTTCTATCCAAGTCACTCACAACGAAAAAATTTTGTATGTGGAAATAATTGTTTATGGAACTTTAATAATATAATATTTGAAACTCTCTACCCCGAAAACCCATAAAATGATACCCCACATCGGTAGTGGGGTGGAGGTGGTAATGGGGGTGGCTAATGCCAAAATTTTTTTCTTGTATATACTAAATACCAATTTTATGAACTCTTACCTGCTTGATTTACCTATTTACCCCAAATTTACCCCAATTTACCCCCCAACCCTTCGACGGAACAAGATAAAAATATAATCTAGTTCTAGATCTCGTTAAAGTACATATGTGTACCAAATTTCAAGTTAATATCTCAAACGGTTCCAGAGTAAACGTGCGCACAAAAAAAAAGTTACAGACAGACCGACAAACAGAATTTTTTTCGCTCAAACTTAAAATCTCGGCGTTTCATGACATTCTAAGCCTATTTGAACAATAAAAATTTTTTAAAATTTTTTTGTCGTTACTATACTTCCACTGGATGTGGAAGTAATTAATGCGCGCGACAAGGTTTTAAGAGAATTTTTTTTAGTTTCTATTGTTTTTGTTTTAGTATACCTAAATAATAATAAAAGCTTGTTTTTAAAAAGTTTTTTTTAACATTCAATCTTTTTTCTCTGTTAAATAGTTTTAGATATAGTGCCAATAGACAGACAGACACCACACAGACAGACTGATGGACATTCAGTTTCGTAATCTACATAATCTGAAACGTGAAAATCCGAAGAAATCTCGGAGAGTGATTTTTCATGGTTGCAATACTTAACTTTGGTTAAGAGAGGAAAATAAAATGAAATTTTTCGTACAAGAGACGTTTTTCCTGTCAGATAAATAGAAAATTTCGAAACCCCAATGAAATTGCGAGGTACGTTCTAATTTGATTTTTGCTTAAAAAAGGTCAAAATCAATAGTTATCTTTACGTTTAGCCCAGTCAATGAACGTTCAATAAGGAGGTCTAGAGGGAAATGCCGAGATTACAATTTTTGACTTCAGGGCTGCGTTTGGACTATTTAAGAGGTAAACATACCAAAAGTTCCCGAACGTAGGAGGTGGGGAGGATGTAGGGGGGCACGAAGAAGGTCCCGGTTTTTAGTTTTTCGCTTATATCTCGAAAACGGTTAGCCCTAATCAAAAAGTGGCTATATGCAAAATTAAAGCTGACTAAATTTTCTACAATAATGTTTCTATTAATTTTTTTCGTATCTGTTATCGTTCAGTAATGAATTGTATATCTTTTGACTGTATTCTAACTTTATTATAAATTTGAAATAAATTTTAATAATCATCGTAGAAAAAAATTTCTTGTACAGATATCCGTTTCACAACAGACTGAACTGAAATATCGAATAAAAAATGTCTTTGCGTCTGTAAGTGTGTGTGTATACCGCTTCTTGTAAACACGATAACTTCTGTTAGACTTAAAATATTTGATTACAATTTGGAACATATGTAAAACAGCATATTACAATAATCCCTATTGAAATTGGTCCATATCTGTAATACATAGTGATAACCAGAAGCCTACAAACTCTCATACGTAAAATACGTTTTATTTTAGTTTCAGAGCAAAATATTACTAAGCATACAAAAATAAGAAGATGTATAAGATTTCTAAACCGCAATATACCGGGTGTATGTTAGGCAAACCAATTTTATTTAAATTAGATAATATATCAGTGTTATCCTAAAATATGGAACATGGTATTTTCAATAACATTATTATGAAGTGAGATTTGTATGTATTACAGATATGGCCCAATTTCAATAGGGATTATTGTAATATGCTGTTTTACAGCATATTACAATATGCACATAGATATACACGCGCACACACACACACACTTACAGACGCAAAGACATATTTTATTGGATATTTCAGTTCGGTCTGTTGTGAAACGGATATCTGTACAAGAAATTTTTTTCTACGATTACTATTAAAATTTATTTTCAATTTATAATAAATTTATAATAAAGTTAGAATACAGTTAAAAGATATACAATTCATTACTGAACCATAACAGATATGAAAAAAATTAATAGAAACATTATTGTAGAAAATTTAGTCAGCTTTAATTTTGCATATAGCCCCTTTTTCATTAGGGCTAACCGTTTTCGAGATATGAGCGAAAAACCAAAAACCAAGACTTTCTTCGTACCCCCTGCATCCCCCCCCCACCTCCTACGTTCGGGGACTTTTGGTATATTTACCTCCTAAACAGTCCAAACACAGCCCTCTAGTCAAAAATTGTGATCTCAGCATTTCCCTCTAGAAACCATTCATTGACTGGACTAGTTATCTTTACATTTTTTTGATGTTTGACTTTTTAAATATACACACCATTAAAGTCCTATTATATATTTCCTAAACTGGTTATTTATATGAGTGTACACTGATTTTTTATCTCAACAACTGATAAATGTTAAAAATCATTATCATAATACGTATGTTGATGAGGGTATCAAGTTTTTAATATGATTCGAGAATAAATTAATTTATTACTATGTTAAAACAAGAAATGTGCATTAGATGCAAATGACCAGTTGTGGTGCCTTTGTGTCAGAGACTTTGGTGTGGCCCAGGGCTTTCTCTTGAATTGGCCCACGCAGTCTGCTAAGATCCGAGACCCTAGCACCAGCGGTCAAATATTAAATATTCTGTAAAAATACACTAAAAAAGTTTTTGAAAAAAAATGAACCGGCTTGAAAAGGGGCTTTTAAAATGAATTTATTTTTAATTCAACTTCAATACAGAAATTTAACCCAAAACTGATGCCAAAAATTTTTTTAAGGACCTTTTTCTTATACACACGCTAAATCACAATTTTATTTTTTTACACCATTTAATAATGGGACGGAAGTGATAATGGGGGTGATAGTGGGGGAGGCTGATGTTAAAAAAGTTTTGGCTTCTCGTACATACACTAAATTCCAATTTTATGGACTCTCTCTTGCTTACTTTACCTATTTACTTCCAATTACCCCCCAATATTTTCCGCGGAATAAGATCAAAATATGATCTAATTCGGTTCCAGAGTAATCGTGCGCACAAAAAAAGTTACACAAACACACCGACCTATAGACAGACAGACAGACAGACAGATTTTTGCCTTCGCTTAAACGTAAAATCTCGATGGTTCGTGATATTCTCAGCCTATTCGAGCAAAAAAAATTGTCAGCTTTTTTTATGATTGCCAAACTTCCATTCCAATACGTGGATGTGGAAGTAAAATGAACTGAAAAACCAAATGAAAGTAACATTCATATAATAAGCTCAAGTACAAGGAATATTAACCTGGAAAACATAAATATCAACAAAACAAATAAATGTTACTAGTGTTGCCAATAACAGATACACAAAGATTGTTAAAAATTTAATCTGTTATTGGCTACCGCACATGATTTTGAAATAACGTACGCGCTACAGTTTGTGCAGTAATATCATGAAGTGGATAAGCTTCGGGCCATCTAGTAAAACGTTCGATCACAGTAAGAATATAAGAACCTTTAGAAGGAGGTAATGGTCCTATTAAATCTATATGTATGTGGTCGAAGCGTCCTTTAGGAATATCGAAGTTAGCTATCGGACTTCTGGTATGTCGTGTCACTTTATTAGTTTGACAGCTAATTCAAGTTTTTGCCCAGAGATTACAATCCGAAGTCATTTTGGGCCAAAAATAATTTTTAGAAACTAACGTTCTACTCGCTTTGATACCAAGGTGAGATAAACCATGAAAAATATCAAAAATTGTCCGTCTATAAACGATTGGAAAGTAAGGATGTAGTTTAGTGCGGGGAACGTCACACCAAATAAACTTGTCAGAATATGGAATTTTAATTTTCTTTAAATGAAAAGTTCTCTTTGTGTTTGATGAAGTACCTGACAATAAAAATTTAAGGTCAAAATCATCTTCCTGAGTTCTGCTCAATAAATTTAAGTCAAAGTTAATATCAACTAGACTATTGGGATACAATTGGAGAAACGCATTGTTGTAAAGAAGACGTATCATGCTCACGTGATAAGGTGTCAGTAACAATGTTATTTTTCCCTTTAATATGTGTGATCTCGCATGCAAATTGAGCAATGAATTCTAAATGTCTAATTTGCCGGGGAGATCTTTCAGTTTTAGTGAATAATGCTTTGACCAAAGGTTTATGGTCAGTAAAGCAAATAAAGGTGGGACCTTCAAGTAAAAACCTGAAATGTTTAATCGCTGTGAATAAAGAAAGAAGTTCCTTGTCAAAGGCATTATATTTTGTCTGTGCTAAGGTAAGTTTTCGTGAGAAAAAGGCTAACGGAGCAAGTACACTTTTGTCATCGCGCTGTTCAAGAACTGCCTCCATAGAGACATTTGAACAATCAACTGTCAGCGATAAAAACGAGCTATCATCACAACGAGGATGAGCTAAAAAGGTTGCACTAGCTATAGCAGCTTTGGCTTTGGAAAAACTGTCAAGACAGTCGGTAGGCCAATCATTTATTACTTTAATTTTATCATGCAGTAAACTAGTACATAGAGCATGTAAAGGAATTAAGAGTTCAGCGAAAGAAGGTATGAAACGATGATAAAAGTTAACCATACCTATGAAACGCTGAAGCTGTTTAACTGTAGTAGGCTTCGACCATATATTATCTAGACTCGGCATGTGGGCGTGTCGCATGTTACAAGATGTTTTTGCGGGGGGTTTCAAGGTACCCTGAATTCTATTGGCTAATTCAAACGTCGCGGGTCGAATGTCGAAAATGCATTAAAACTTTGTTTACATCGCCATTGTTATTTGTGGCTATTTTTGTTTTATTTATGTGTTTCTTAGACTTCCATAACATCCAGACAATTTTTCTGTTTTCAAAATCGGTAAATAGTGTTTTATATACGATCCCGCGTTACAGAAAGAATGGAATAAATCATTTTGTAGGCAAGTATTATCTTATTTGTAATTATTCCTCAGGCGTAGTCGTAGGGTTTCAGGTGCTCTCTAAAATAAAATAATATATAAGTAGATAATTATTTTACAGACTTAATACATATTTTTTAATAAAGTTGAATTTGTCTATGAGGCATTTCAGATCTTAGACTAACTAATATTGACTAGGTACTCTTAGTTTTTCAATGCAAATAAAACTCAAATAGGTACTGCTTATTAAACCAGCTTCTGTATATTTGGTTTAAATTATATAGGTATTGCATGAGATCAAATATAAGTTAATAAACTGATATTTTAAGTAGGTAGTACAACTTATTAAGTGTCATATATTATATCTATTTTTAATATTTTAGATTTCTAAAAGAATTGGATGCCCAAAAATAGTGACGGAAAATTGGACCAGTTATAGAGACCACAAGATGTATGCAAAACGTCGTTCAATAACATATATAACAATAACACATTCTGTTGGGTAAGTATAATCTACACTACTGATGATATTTTAAAACGTATTGATCAACTGCATGCGACGTTCAATTTTGATTCTATTTCAATACAATACAATTACTTTTATGTGACTTTTATGAATGTATAGCATGAATAAATAATAAAATGTTTGTACTTCTGCTCATATAACAGTTGTTGCTTTAAAAATTGGTACATTGCAAGATAATAAAGAATATTTCCGAATGACTTATTTTATAAAAAAAATAATCAGGATAATCTTAGTATGGAGTACGAAAAGAAACAAATTGAAATATCTCAAAAAAAAAGGTGATACAGACAGTAAACATTTTTTTAAAAACAGCTGTTTTGAATTCAATTTAG
Organism: Rutpela maculata; assembly: GCA_936432065.2. Lineage (NCBI taxonomy): Eukaryota > Metazoa > Arthropoda > Insecta > Coleoptera > Cerambycidae > Rutpela > Rutpela maculata. The sequence goes on from OW386285.2 coordinate 20,709,381, forward strand.
GTTAACAATGTACATTTCCATGAAAATCTGAATGTCAGTTTATACATTCACAATACTTGCTTTAATAGCGAGTTTATATGTGCATGGATTTAGTGGCGCCAGTAGATGTTGGCACGCCAGTAAAAAAATATTCAACGTATAAACAGTTACTGGCGAGAACTGGCGAGCAAGTCTTGACCTTGCATGCAATGATGCAAAAATGTTAGGAATTTCCAACTTTGTGGCCCGCCAGTACCAAGTTGTACGCCACTATGAAGTAAAATTGACATAAACTTTGAGCTGTCTAGAGACACTATCCTGGTTAGTTACTTGTACTAGTAGCTGGTACTGTCGTGAGCAAAAAAAATAGGACAACTATTTTTTCCTAATATAAATCTGTCTCTAATTGCACACTTGCAATGAATTTTGACAAATAACTGACAATGTCACAAAAATTAGTTAGATGTACAAAACTAGATTTTATACGATATAAGACTTGTCCCATTTTTTTTTGCGCACAGCAGTACAAGTAACTATACTAATATAAATTCGTCTATAGAATTTAAAAATGAGCATTAAGAAAACAACAAATAACAGTGGATTTCTGAGGAAATTACAAAATTTCTTGAATTATATGAAAAAGAGGCGTGTTTATGGGATGCGCATTTTAATTGTTATAAAAATAGAGAATCTCGAGTAATTGTTCATGAAAAAAATAGCAACAACAATGGCGATTGATGGTTTTGACAGTGTGAATGTAAGGCTAAGATTCGTTCAATAAACGGTTTCTAAAAGATTCAGGATCTTCTATTGAAAGTTTTAACACTCTTTCTGATGCACCTAAGTTTTCTCTACTTGCAATCCATTTTCTTAACCAGATACGGTCTCTTTGCTTATCATTTAGTTTATTTTCCACGTTGCTAATCTATTGGAACAATCCCTCATAGAACAATGCAGCACTCGGTACGAATTATTATTTTCTTTAATTTATTACTTGACATTTTGTCTCAATAACCACCTGCACTCAGAAGTCAAAGAATAAGACTGACTAGATAAAATTTAAAATTGTGTGTAAACCTCTACTGGCGCGCAAGTTGGGCTGGCGTGGCAACTGGCGCCAGTAAATTCATGCATGTATAAACCTGGCATTAGGTACATTTTATGAAAAAGACAAATTATTCATATTATTTGTTAACAAACAATCATTTGTTAAAGCACCGTTTATTAATAATATTTGATTCAAATATATTTGCATTATTTTTTGGAAAGTCATCATCAAATGCAATAGGTAATTATTTTTTCTTTTATTTCTTTTCCGAGACTTTTGTATACTTATATTACATTAAAAATAATACTCTCTATGTTTTATTTCAGTACCAACCTTTACCACATTGCTTTGAGGATGGTTCATCAGATGATATACATACACAGAGTCTAAGAAGAAGAGCCAGATGAAGCTCAACATACAAGAAATTACTTTTAGAGCTTAGCGACACTAGAAAAATTAAAAAGTACAAATTAACATCGTTAAAACAGGAGCTGACAGTCTTAACTCGCTAAGCTATAATAACGAATTATTACCGAACTAACTGCTAGTAATATTTTCTAATAATGCTAATATACTAGATATGCACTGACAGATTTTCCAAATTTATTAAGGTACCTATTGCCTCTATATATATAACCTTAAAATATTCTAAATTAGTTTTAAAAACATATCGATTTCAGTAGAAATTAATTAAATGAAAAATTATTGTTTTAAAATAAGATTAAATAATATCATCAAATAATTTTCTCGGTTTGACCTAAATGCCACTAGACATTCAGTAAAGATAATGCAAGTGGCTGTAAAATATGTTGGGTGCATTTCTCAATATAGTATAATGAATTGGTCATTAGATTTTAAATTTTTTGCCTAATCATCAGCCAAGAGAATGTGTTATGTAACAACGCAACTAATTACCATATCTATCGTAGTTTTAAGTTTGACTTTTGGCCCTGCTAGAGAGTATAGTAGAAAGTTGTTGTACTTCTCATTTTTTCAAATCGTCCCCCTTTGGCACAGAGTACATATACTTTTCATCACTTCGATGAGGATAGTGATGCGAATTTTAGAAACTAAAAATCATAATTGAAGTTATTCTCAGTCTTGGTGTCATATCTTTAATTTTTGGACAGTATTTATTTGACATTTGAGCGTTACTTAAGAGTACGCAAAGCTTTTAGTCTTTTAATATATTGTATATAGTTTAATTAGTGAATGGATTTCATATATACCAATTTTTGTAGAGAATAAGTTTTTGTTAACCCAGCTGATATGGATATATGCAGCGATTAAGAATCGACTCATTTATTGTATTGAAGGTGTATTTGTTAATTAACATAGAATAAACGGCAATCAGTTATAATAACCTAGTATTATTAATTTAATGTATTTATATCTTCTAATAAAGAACACGACACTTTTTATATTTTTACTGTTTATTTAATTACTTATTTATAAATTGTTTGTTTTCAGCAACGTCTTTATTAAATTATGATCTAATTAAGATGTACTTATACTTAATAAAATATCGATACAAAATGTGTGTTTTAATTCTTACTTTTTTTTTGTGAAAAAACATTTTGCCTATAAAACATTTACTTCATATGATGATCGACCACGATAACTCAGTCGGTGTACTACATAAAGTACACCGACTGAGCAAGGATAAACTAGTTGGTGTCTATATAGCCCTGGGTTCAAATGGCAGCTTGAGATGGCAAATTTTTTAATGCACGCATGTACTTAACTTTATTGGAATTTATGTGATTTGTGTGAATTGTTTTATGTTATTTATGTCACACATTACCTACCAATACAAATTATACAATATACACAAGAAAGGGAATACCATCAGTGACTATTTATTACTATTTGAAAAAAAATATGAAAATATATTTTTTTCCCTCGTGAAAAACAGTAATTTCTAAACCTAAATAATGACTAATAATTGTATTACTAATTTTTGGCAACATCTCTGCTTTATACAATAACAGAAGTATTTTTTTATTATCTAGAAAAGCTAAATTAATATCTCCATTTGCAATTTTCCAGTAGTAGAATATTGTTGTAAAAGTATGCTTATAAATTTTTACTCGGTCTTAATTTTAAACATCACAATGTTAATTAATTTTATATATTATCCAACATACAGACCCTTTCGCGAATACACGCCACTGGCAAGGGTCCCGTACACAGAAAAATATCCCCCTTCAGCACCCGCGGCTGCCATAGTCAGCGCCGCCTTAGTATACATAACAAACTCTCTATACTTTGGCTAAGATACCGGGTCTAGGTAATATATGGTCGAAGGTAGTAGGTAAGGGAACATCATTTATGACATCAACACGTTCAGAAGAAGGTAAAATACTGGCTGAAGAAATATTGTGTCCTAAAAGTGTCAAATGATTGACACCTAATATGCATTTTGATGGTTTAATATTTATGCCGTACAATTCTAACCTCTGAAAAACAAGTCTCAAGTGTTCCAAATGTTTACATCTGGTTAGTAAACGACATAAATTTTTACTTTTCACAAGGTTTGAATTGTCAGTTCCCTTGCAATTTTCTATTTTTAACGACTGCAGATTTTTGCAGTATTTTGGCAATTTTTCTGTAACAGTATTAATGTTGCACCTTTCTTTAAGATTAACTTCTTTAAGCAACGGAGAATTTTCTATCCACTTATATAAAATACTGGACGGAATCTTGCTTTGGGCTGTTATTTTCTTCCAAAGGACAGGTGATGACGTTAACATGTACCAGTGTTTACATACACAACGGACAAGGGTGTACAATTTCTTATGGGATAAGAATGAGAAAATGTGGAGTAGGATTTCATTTGCTAAACTTGAAGAATAATCGCAGTTTCGTTAGCGTTTGGCGGGGATGGATACTTCTGTGCTACAGATTTGATTTTTACATTGGTTGCGTAATGTGCTGTTTTTGAAATATGGAAACATTCTGCACATTTAATATTTAATGTATTTTTACTGAAATTTGATAGCGACTTTGAGTTGTTGACTGATAATGTCGGTTTGTCTCTCTGCAAATTTTTTGTGCACATGATTAGTCAGGAACCGTTTAAGGCATTAGCCACCGCCATTACCACCCGACCCCATTATTAAAGGGGGTGAAAAAAATAAAACTGTGATTTAGTGTGTGTACAAGAACCTAAGGCTTCAATTTTTTTTTACTTCATCCACCCCTACTACCGTCCTCCTTCCCCTTCCACCATCTCACCCTCACTACCGATGTGGCATATTGTTTTATGAGTTTTTGGGATAGACGATTTCAAATATTATATTATTAAAGGTTTTTTTTTAAGCCAAGCAAATTAAATTATTTGTCGCTTATTTTCCCCTAAAATACACACAAAGCAACGCAAAAGAGTCACGTTCGCCAACAGCATGAAATATGTTGAAAATTGTAGACCAGTTGATAATACTGCCATAAAAAATAAGAGTGCGGCTTACCAACGGCGGAATAGTCTTCAGTTGTTGCACCAATGCAAATCATTCCAATGACCCTGGATGGCCACAATGTATGCTTGGTAATTATGCACATGGAAAGCCGAAAAATAAAATAAAAAGGACCAGAACACCGAAAATGAATGAGCTGGGCTCGGTCATCTTAACACATGGCAAAACCAGAGTTGTATTTTTATGTTCTTATTTGAACGCAATCCATTATTATGTATGGTGTTAAAATATAATAACCCTTAATTAGTGTGCAGACAGTTCTATTCTAGGTTAAAAATATAAATGTTTTCCTTGAAACTGATTTACGATTTTAAGCAGCAGGTATACCTATAGTTGAGTTAATTTAAAGAATAATATTATTTAGTGTATTATTTTATCAACGGCTAGGAAAAATATTAGATATAGAACTGTATTGAACCAGAAATAGCTATTTGTATGACAAGGGAGAAAAGTGCATAATTTCCTCCCGCGGATAATTTGATGCCCGACGCGAAGCGGAGGGCATCAATATCCAAGGGAGAAAATGGCACTTTGCTCCTGTGTAATACATATGATTTTTTCTACGACCATTTACAGTGTTTTTTTACATTGCTTTTACATATATTTTATTATATTTTCTTATGCATGACAATCAAAAAACCAAATATGTCAAAATGACATAACGGCTGGGTTTAGGTATAGGGTATCACATGTTTTTGACTCAGTATTTTATGCTCTTTTTGAAAACCCTAAAATATATAGGGTGTTCCATTTAAAATAAGCAAGTTGGTATCGAAGTGCAAGATGCTTGTAATTGTTTTAGTTGGATTGGCCACACTGCCGTTAGTAGCTCCCTAAATTTTCTAGTGCGTATTTTTTCCTATATCGATAGATGCAGTTCCTATATATGTGTTGTTCCTCGAGAAGCACTCCCATTGGCATACATTTCTTTCTCCAATCTCTTAGTACCCTATTTACATATACTTTAAATAGAATTGGTGATAAGCAGCATCCCTGTCGCAGTCCTTTATTTACGATGAATTCATCAGAGTAATTATTTCCAACTAATTTTATTGTGAACCAACTGAATTATCCACAGGTCCAAGCGACATGTTAGATTTGCGTATTTTAGGTAATACCGAGGGGGCAACCGCTGGTGAAATTTTGTACACCTAATACCCATTTTAGAAAAATGCCCTTTATTTCCCCTTTAATTCCTTTTAATTCCCCTAATTCCTCAAATATCTTTATTTCCTCCTAATACCTTAATATTTTCTAGATTATCTCGGGAACGGTGCACTTCTTGATAAAAATACCTATATACAAAATTGTTCCTTATAAAATTCTCTACCAAAAATGTCTCTACACTTTTTTCCTAAAATTAATAATACCGTGGAAAATAAGGCGCACACATAAGGGTTGGTTCCGGTCAACACAATAAACTGTATTCTTTACTATAATCTACTTTAAAGTTCAATACGTAACGCTAAAGCAGTAGCTACTAAAGTCCGTCTAAAATTAAAATAAATTCCTCTCACCCCTATAAATAACGCGATTTTTGATGAAGCGAGAATATTGTATACCGGGTCGCTCAGCCGATAGGGACACTGTTGTAACTTTTGAATGGGCGAATGGATTTTTTCAAATTTGGGGTAGTAATATGAGACATACTTGCCAATTATATAATATAAATAATCAAAATGGCCGACTTCCGGTTTCGATTTTACCCGAAAGTGGGTTTAAAATACCCGGTTTTTGCGTAAAATCCCGCACATTGGCAGCCCTGAACAGTAACAGCGTTTACAGCAAGCTCTAAGATAATGCAGTGACCTTGGGTCTTCTGAGATGTAGTGGGAGAAATTGAAATTTTTTGCATTGTGGTGGTGTATATTTATACTTTTTTCGCGTAAAGACAGCTTTGGAAATAGCCATACGGATATTCAGCGAATTATATGACCTGCGCTGATTACATTTGCGCCTCATTTACCAAAGTGCTATTAATTTTAGGAAAAAAGTTTAGAGAAGTTTTTTATAGAGGATTTTATAAGGAATAATTCTGTATATAGGTTTTTTTATGGAAAAATGCACCGTTCCAGAAATAATCTAGAAAACCTCAAAATGGGGGTGGAAACGACGTCCTCTAGGCAATTTTTGAAACTTTATGAATTTTGTCCAATATATTACAATTTTAACTGTTATATTACTGAAGTATTACAAGACATCGTGCAAAGTTTTAGTAATGAAAAAGCTAGTCATGGAGAAATTGTGGACGTAGGAGAGCGATTTGTTCTAGCTTTATACAACTCTACCTCTGCAGAAAAAAGTCTAGATGTATACAGATTCATGACTTTTAACAAACTTGTTGGTAAAGCGAACAATACTGTAATATTATCAAAATTACCAACAACTTCTGCTGCTGCTCGGCAACACTCATATCGCGTTTTTTACCAAATTCATACATGAAAAAACGTTGCTCTAGAAGCGACTGATTGGGGATGGAAAAAAGTTAGCGGTATATTAACCCGAACTATGACAACAAAAGAACTGGCTCCCGAATCTGTTATAACACTAATTTCTTGTTCATGCAAATTAGGGTGCGAAAATGGGTGCAGTTGCAGAAGAGCAGGCTTACGTTGCTCCACAATGTGTTACCATTACCACGGACAAGCATGCATGATTGTCGAATCTATGGAAGACGATGAAGATTAATTAACTTTTGATAATTAGTGGATTCGGCCTACAGGGGACACCACACGCCAAGTACTTTACCCTAGGATAGCGTGGAAACAAGTACAATATTCTCGCTTCTTTAAAAATCGCGTTATTTTATAGAGGTGAGAGGGTGGAAGTGGTACATTTATTATCATTTTAGGTGGAGTTTAGTAGCTACTGCTTTAGCGTTAAGCATTGAACTTTAAAGTAGATTATAGTAAAGATTACAATTTATTGTGTTGACCGGAACCAACCCTTATGTGTGCGCCTTATTTCCCACGGTACTATTAATTTTAGGAAAAAAGTGTAGAGACGTTTTTTATAGAGAATTTTATAAGGAATAATTGATCAAAAAGTGCACCGTTTCCGAGATAACCTGGAAAACCTCAGAAACGGCATCCTAGGGGATGAAGCACACTATTTGGGGGTGGGAACTTTTCGGTTTAGTAATTCTTATTCTATCCTCAACATTTCTACCAATTTTCAAAACTTTATGAATTTTATCCGATATAAATCGTTATATTACTGAACTAGAAGTCCATAGTATCATCGGTAGTTTAACTAAATTAAATATTTTTTCTTTACTAGATATTTTTAGCGCTAATCTCTGCGCTAATGTTTTACAACACTGACGTCCTTTATATAAGAATTGGTATGTAATTCTTCAAGATAAACATTCCATTTCAATATTTTTACGCTCTAATTCCCTCCTAATACCTTCTATTTCCCTTCTAATACCTCGTAATAACATTTATTTTCTAAAAATCCCCCAGTAATTCCCTTAATACCTAATAATTCCTTCCGAAATACCTTCAATTCCTTCCTAATTCCTCCGATTTGTACACTATTTCCTCTCAGCGGTTGCCCCCTCGGGTAATACTTTCCTATTTGCTTGTGGGGTTCTGTATATTTGCTTTCATCGTTTTTGTGTGATCTTTGTTTATTTTTACGTATTATCCATCTGTTACAAGTAGGAAGATTTTATTATCATAGTCATTAGTACCCGTACCCATTATGACTTCCTTTATCGCCAGGCAATATTTTAATACCATTGTTAGTGTTTAATTACATTTTTAATTACACTCTTTCTTTTGTAATATATTGTTTGTCATTTTATGGGTATTTCAAGAATAATTTTGGTAAGAATTTTCCATTCTTTAGACATCTAAACACTGATACACGTTTTAATGTTTTCAGCAAAATCGTTAATGATTAAACTACACCTTTGTCTTTATTTATATATTATTTCTTAAATGTACCGTCTGTTGCTAAAAATAAACGACGAAGGAAGGTTGTTTTTTAAATACCACTCTCTTAAAAGTTTTCTTGCTAAAAGCAAAAATTATTTGCCTTTTAACACGTTAAATAAAGCTCTTCGCTTGTTGACAGAGCATATAAAACATATAAATAGAACAAAGAGACTGACTACAGAGTAGTTAAACTGTTTTAGATCTAAATGTGCAAACTTGGCATCGTGTTGTGAAATATTATCTCTGGTTTGCCATAGCGGATATGCCAGTTGACTGTTCATAAGTCTAGCGCACTTTATTTGCTTATGTTATCACAGTAAACTTGGTCGCCTTGCGCCATAAGCGTATCTCTGAATGGGCAAGAAAATGCCACTATATCCTACACTACAGACTTCAAAGAAATGAATACGCAAGGCAATAACATTCAGGTGAAGTTGATATTGTAAACAAATCAATGAATAAGAGTGACATGCAAGTAATTAAATATATATTTTTTTAATAATATTTCATAACTACGTATTAAATTGAAGATATTATACATATAATAAGTACGATATGCGCACACAAGCACACATACACGCGTTCACATTCCACATAGCACAACTGGGGTGACAAATTGACGTACCTAAAATAAATAGAAAAAAGGATGTACCTTTTAGGATAACCTATTTTAGGACGTCCTCATGACAGCCCATTTTAATAAGTCCCAGGATATCCTTTTATGGATGTCAATGGGCTATCCTGGATAGGTTCCATTTTGGCATTAACTATTTCAACTAACATCGGGATTAAGAACGGATATCCGATAAAGAGCCCTAAATCTCCTTCAATATATTTAAATAAAGTGCTATTTTGATTTTCGGCCGGCCAAACTGGTCAAAGCAAATACCCCAAACACACAGTAGCTAGCACTACATTAGTTTTAATTTCTTAAATATTTAAATAATAATTATTGTTAATGGCTCTATGAAATATTTTAAACTTGCATCTTTGTGTTTTATATATTTAGTTCAGCTTTATTTGAGTGTCTTCATTCCAGACTACAAAAGACAATAGTATAAAAATATAACATAACCTATTAAATTTTATGTTATGAGAAGCTTATCTGATTCTGATTGAAGATTTAATTAGTTATTAATGTCATGTTCAAAACCACGAAAATTTAATACAATTTTTTTACTTTCAGAGGGCCAAAGGAATCTAAAAAAAGGAGAATTTATACACACTCCAAGTGACACAGTCGCTGAGAATTCTACCAAATAAGATTAATTTGGCTCAAGAATTGAATGCTTTCTGAATCGTTGTTAAATTTGATAATAAACCTGATGAAATTGAATTTGAGAATGACGACAAATAACGCACACTTGGTTAATAATTTTAAAACCATCTAGTAACTAATTGTGGATGAAAATAAGTAAGTAAATATTGTACTTTAAGATAATTATTTGAAACTTTTATTACACTTTTAAACGAAAGATATGATACTATATCAGACAGAACATAGGTGGACAGACTGCATAAAAATACAGAGACCTATTACAATCTTTGATCTTGCAATTCAATTTGTCAAAGTGTACTGTAAGGATTTTAATTTATAATTCGGTAAATTATTATTATTCACTGGGTGCTGTAAGTTATACCTATATCCTTCAATCATTTCCATTATTTTTATGTTACCCACTTGTTCATACATTTTTTTGAAATAGTAAATAATAATAGCAACGTTTATTTTAGCTGCACCCATGAATGAGTATATTATGGAAAATGAAGAAGAATATTTTTCAAAGAAGTTTGCTTTTTAACATTACAAATGTTTTTAAATATTGAATGTGATTAGCTTATTTCTATTCTTAAAATATTATTATGATTTAAGTAGCACTTAATTTCATACATATAAAATACTTTTGTTACATTATAAAATTGTAGTTCCTTTGACGATGGTTAACAAACCGAATCGTAAGAAAATAATGTTTTTTAACTGACCATACTCAAGAAATTACATATAAGTTATAAGGAAAAAATAGACAAGTGCAAATATTTCAAAAATGTGCATATTTGATAAAGATTCTAAAAATTTTTACAATTCATTTTTTTTTTTGAGACATTTTCCTAATTTGTATGTGCTTCTTGGTGGGATCCTTTGCCACATGTTTTCTTCTAAAACAATGTCCGTAAAATCTACAAAATAATACAATTATTCAGTATTTTACTAGAAAATAACCTGTACGCTCCTTTGACGTAAAAGTCACAGGCGTAGAGGTTATTTTCCAATAAAATACTGTGTTATTTTGTTGATTTTGTGGACATTGTTCTAGAAGAAAACACATGTGTCAGAGGATTCGACCAAGAAACAGAAAAATTATAACATAACAAATATAACATTGTTGAACCTGAATTTAAAATGGTCTAGTACCAAAATTTAAATGACCGTGGATATCTATTTGTAGTCCATAGGATATTATTAGACGTTTCAGTATGTAGTTTGTACAGCCTATTCGTAATACTCAGGACATTCCGAAGGATGTCCTGGTACGTCCTTAGTACAAGCGCCGGTATATCCTTCAGGACGTCTCTGGTACTACTTTTATCTGATACCGAGTTGTGACATTGGGATGACCAAAAGAGTACCGAAAAGCAAACATGGTATGCTCAAATACTAAATGGGATTTGCCATAGTACGTTCCTCGGACAGCCTTGTGTTATGTGGGATACACAACACCCCGCAATTTCTAAATTGCATTCCTAAGGTAAATATTGATAGGTAGAGTAATGGACCAATACTACAACGATATAACGTTACTTAATATTCAGATCAATTTACTTGTGAATATATTCGCTGGGTACTTGTCTTACGTAGTTTTTGCAGCATTTTTTAGAAATGTGAAGTGACAGATTTTCTTATCTCTTATTGTATTGTGGAGTAAATTCTTGAACTCATATGCGTAATTTCGTTGACTTAACGTTTTTCTCATATAATAAATTTTGTATTTAACACTATTTGGACGTGTCATATAGTGGTGGGAGATATTATTTAGGTTATTTTGATTTTTAAATTGATCTAGGCATATTGCATAATAGAGCTGCCTTGTGTTAACTAGATTGGTTTCATTATATAATTCATCTGATGGGAAGGTGGAAACTTTTTTAAATATTTGTCTTTTCTGTGTAATTTTTAATTGGTTTAAATACGTTTTATTCACTCCACCCCAACCTGGAATTCCATAATTTATATTTGATTCAACTAGAGCATGATATATCATTAAAATATTATTCTTTAGTAGAGTATCTTTAATATACTTTAACATGCTCACTGTCCAGATTCCTATATATGCGTCATGTCTTATGTTTTCCGCAAGTCATATGCCCCATAACTGGCTCACGTTTGGGTTCTATTTCATATTGGATCCTAAGACGGACCTGTCGACGAATAGGCAGGTTATTTACACGGACTCCCTTGTATAACAAAACATACGTTTGAAGCATATTTGGGGCATGGATTTGGATATTGAACCATTGGTTACTACATATCTCATTAGACTCTATGCATGTAATTTTTTAATTACAGAGTCCCATGATCGAAATATGGCATATGGTTTTTTATATAGAGGACTCCTTGCATATGGTTTATGGCTGACCATGGGGGTAGCGAGCGTGTTAAAATTATCGACCTTAGTATGTTTTACTATACACTTTATATGCAGATCCCATTTTAAATTGCTATGTGTCGAGGTATTTAATTTTATCACCTTTTCCAATATATAAAGTGTTGTTTTGATCTGTAATAGTTAAGGTGTCAAAGTTGGTTAGATATGGTTTATATGAGGCAAAAGGTAAAAAGAAGGTTTCTGAAGATTAATTGTAAAAATTTTACTGTCAAACCATTTTTTCAGATTAAGAAAATCTTTTTCCACCTTTTGCTTCAGACTCCTCCACATACTATAAATGCCTCAACTATTCAATTAATTGAAAAATGAATAAAACTAGTGAGTAGTGAGAATTCATAGGTAATGCGGTAAGGCACGAAACCTTCCATTTTCGTTCAAGCTTTCGAGGCTTTACTGTCTCTTCATCAGGAATGAAAAAAGTGAAGTTTTAATTAAGTAGCACATGTGCAACTGAGTTCTAACATAATATTGTAAGATGGTTTCCATCACGCGCCAATTTTTAAATTTAATTTTAATTTTGTACAGTGACAGTCAAATATTTTAACAAAATTTTAATTTGCATTATTGTGTGTTGGTAAAGACTCAAATAATTGTCAACGTTTTAAATGTTTTTGATCAAACTGTTTATGCGCACGTCCTACTTAATTACTATCTTACTTTTTCCTTTCCTGATATGATGTTAACGTAGTAACGTTGAGATAATGACTATGACGATGTCAATGACGATGATGATGACGATGATGATTTATTTTATGTAAATGAACATAAGAGGATCTCATTAAAACTTATGTTGCGCATGAGACTATCTGCTCGTTCGTGAACAAACACATAGTACGGGAGCCAGCAAAAAAGATGAAAAATTCAATAAAATAACCCAGCTACAAAAAAAAGTCCTGATCTTGGAACTTGACCCGAGTAGCCCAACGTATTTTTCGACTCTGAATTCGAATCCGAACTCAGAAAAGCCCAAACACCCTCAAAATTCTGAGCTGGAGCGAGAAACACCCTTAGAATAGTGTAAAATCTCCCCTCATATATGGTGACAATAAGTACGTGCAAAAAGTACTCCTAATATACAATAATTGCTGATTTCAAATTTCATTCTTGGGGTGAAGGTCGAGTAAAATGGGGGTCAAAAGGGGTGTAAAAATGAAAATTTGACAAAATAAGTGATTTGCATTCTAAAAGTTTATTTCCAGAGATTTTTGAGTTTGCTGATTTTAAATTTCAACATGCCAAAAGCCAAGAATGTATTCTTAAGGTGGAAATGAAAATTTGACAAAATACGTAATTTTCATTCTAAACTTATATTTTTAGAGGTTTTTGAAGTTTATGATTTCAAATTTCAACATGCGAGAAGCCAAAAATTTATTCTTGGTGTGAAAACAGAGTAAAATAGGGGTTGAAAGTGGTGAAAAATGAAAATTTGACAAAACAAGTAATTTTCATTCTAATAGTATATTTCTAGGGGTTTTTGATTTCAATTTTCAGCGTGCCAAAAGCCTAGAATTTATTCTTAGATTGAAAAGAGAGTGAATAAAAAGTTGAAAAAATACGTAAGTAATTTAGATTCTGAAATTGTATTTCTAGGGGTTTTGAACTTGTTGAGTTCAAGTTCGAATTCGATCTCAGAAAAGCCCATGTGCCTTTAAAATTTTGAGCCGAATAAACAACTCTAAAATGGGGTAAATCATCTCTGATAGGTGGTAACACAAATACATGTAAGTTGAGTAGTTAACAAGCGCTATTGTATTTAAATATAGATTTTTGGTATATCGCAAAGGATTTTCTACTCTGAGGTGGTTACCCCCAAAATAGAAGGACGCCACCATAAATGAGACAAAACTAACCCACATTTCAGGATTTATAAATTGCTATGAATGAATGGTAAAGAATATCAAAACAAGAGAGAGGGTTATGGTTTATATTTACCAGTTATCTCCCTAAATAATGATGAAACAACTACTCTTAGATTAGGCTAAAAAATACCATTGTTCCTGCAAATGATATACACCATCATATCATGATAAAGTATATAAATGCTAAAAAATGACATACAAAATGAAGATTTGAAAGTTTGGAATTATGTAGAACTAGAGTGTCAAACTACATATGAGTATAAAAGCTACCTTTATATAAAAATAAAATACATGACTACCATTAAAATATGGAAATGTGGAAGTTTTTAGGAATGTTTGAAGAGAAACTAAAGTGACTTTCATGAACTTTATTTTTATATTAGGGTGGTTTTCCTTTATCCAGAGGTTGCTTAACCACATTAGAGAAGAAATTTCTTTGCCATATACCAAAAATCTATATTTAAATACAATACATTTGCATGTATTTATTGTTACAACAAATCAGGGATTATTTACCATATTTTAGGGTTATTTATTCGCTAAAGGCTCAAAATTTTGAGGGCACATGAAGATCGGATTCGAACTTGAACTCAACAAGTTCAAAACCCCTAAAAATATAATTTCAGAATCTAAATTACGTATTTTTTCAACTTTTTATTTCAACCACTAATTTACTCTATTTTCAACCTAAAAATGAATTCTAGGCTTTTGGTATGCTGAAATTTGAAATCAGCAACCTCAAAAACCCCTAGAAATATACTTTTGGAATGAAAATTACATATTTTGTCAAATTTTCATTTTCCCTATTTCACTATAAATTTTTGACTTTGGCATGTTGAAATTTGAAATCATCCACCCCTCAAAAACTATAAGTTTAGGATGAAAATTACCTATTTTGTTAAATTTTCATTTTTACACCCTTTTCAACCTCCATTTTACTCAATTTGTACCTTAAGAATCAATTTATGGCTTTTGGTATGCTGAAATTTGAAATCAGCAACCTCAAAAACCCCTAGAAATATACTTTTGGAATGAAAATTACATATTTTGTCAAATTTTCATTTTCCCTATTTCACTATAAATTTTTGACTTTGGCATGTTGAAATTTGAAATCATCCACCCCTCAAAAACTATAAGTTTAGGATGAAAATTACCTATTTTGTTAAATTTTCATTTTTACACCCTTTTCAACCTCCATTTTACTCAATTTGTACCTTAAGAATCAATTTATGGCTTTTGGCATGTTGAAATTTGAAATCAGCAACCTGAAAAACCCTAGGATTGTACATTAGGAGTACTTTTTGCATGTACTTATTGTCATTATATATGAGGGTCGATTGTAACTATTCTAAGGGTGTTTTTTCGCTCCAGCTCAAAATTATGAGGATGTTTGGGCTTGTCTGAGGTCGTATTCGAATTCAGCGTCAGCTGTTATCAATAAAAGCACCACTGTGTGGCGCCTTATCTAAGACTGGAAGATAAAATCGCATCTAGTATCAAATAGTTTTAATCATCCCCAGGTGATGCCAACTTGGTTGGCAAAACGCTCATCTAGTGTATACTTGAAACGTGGTGTTCAATATTTTGGTATTTGTGAAAACTACTGTTATTAGTATCGGTGTTAAATATATCAACCTTCCTTGAATCTCAATAATTCACAAATATTTTAAGGTTATGTATAAATTAACCATGTAAATTAAACGGGAAGAAGACTGCGATCAAAATATATCACGAGAATTTTCTAAACGACACCAGTGCATCGGAAACCGGTACTCGCGACTGAAGCACTTACTTATTCAGACGATAATAATTTGTCACCAGATGCTGCTGTTAGATCAAGGCGTTTCTATTTTCCTATAACTAGTCTGGTGTCAAATAGATCCTTACTACCCATATGGGAATGCATCGCTATACAATGGGTGATTTATCGTGCAGTTTTTTCTGCATCTATATTTTATTGACCAATCAATTGGTTTGATGCGAATTAAATAAAAATGATGATACTGAACTAGATACCTAGGAGTAATGTCTTTCTAAATCAAATTTATTTTAAGTGCGAGATATTTTATATGAATGCATTAAAGTTTACATTTACTGATTAATGTTATGTTATACAGAGTGTTACATTTCTACTAACACCGAATAAAAAAAATAATTACTTACATTAAAAATATAATGACATTAATAATGTTGCAATCCTTATTAGTAATAAAAATTGTAAGTTTTTGATATTTGCATATTGCAATAAAAAAAATAGTTTAATATAACAACTAACTTGTATTTATATATAATAAATACCCTATATCTAATTTTTAAACACAATTATTGAATTAAAAATTAAAATACAGTCAGATAAACTCGAAATTGAAAGACTCCGATACGAAGAAAAACACGCACAGAAGTAAAACAATGGAATGAGCAAATTGAACATATCTGGTAAACTTAACAAGGCCTATTATGCCATATTCTCCCTAAAAAGTACACTTGATGAGAAGGCTCAAATTAACGTGTATTACGCATTAGCCTACCCAGCGATATGCTATAATATTATTGGCTGGGGACAAGTAACTTTCTATTGTAAGGGTATTTATTCTACAAAAGAGAATAATACGCCTTATATTTGGCTTAAAGCGTATGGACTCCGTAGAGACATTTTTAAACAGAAAAAATATATATATATATTTATTAAAATTATTACAGAACATTCATAGCAACAAAGATAAATTCCAAACTTGCACTGTCATTCGCAAATACAGCACAAGAAATAATTGAAGCATACAAAAAAATCACCATATTATGCACTTATGCAGGTTGCTAGTATTATAATCAAGGGCGGATCTGGACCTTGAGCTTGGGGGGGGTAACACAGCCGTGTGCTGAAAATAACAAAAATGTTTTCCCTCGAAAACTGAAATTGATGAACCGGGGAGAAAATCGCAAAAAAAAATTTATAAGCAAAACTAAATAGAATATATATTCAAAAATATAAAATAAAATAATAAAAATTATGAAATTTTAAAATGAAAATTGGCGGTTTATAGAATTTGGGGGGGGGGTAATTACCACGTTACGAAACAGAAAATTTGAAATCACCAGAACAATTTAAAAACAAAATTAAAAACATGTTAACAGATAATATTTTTTACAATATCAATGAATTTGTACAACATATTAAATTGCAGCTTTAACAAGCTTTAACAGCTTTAACACTCTTTCAATGCCATTATTAATGCCTAGTCATAATTGATCATAATGTCTGTATCATATTTCTCGTTTGTTACTTACCTTTTATGTTTATCTACATTTGTTTATAACTAAATATACCTATTGATATATAGAACTGTTATATACAATTAATTTGTATATTATTTTTTATATTTATATATTTTTTTGTATGTTTCTTATGAATTTTTGTACAAATTGACATACCTTATCCATTGTACAACAATTGTAATTTAACCATTGTGGCATTTAAAGGTAAATAAATTGAATTGAATTGGATTGAATTGAATAACAATGACACACGTGTAACCCAACAAGCAGCAACAAACACTCATCTCAACATTTTTGCTTCTAACCAAAATCAGTTTTATGTAAGCCGAAAGAATTAGATGCAAAATCACCGGAGAAGCCCATAATTACAGATAAGATTCTTTACAACATTCTGAGACAAAAACCTTAATACAATTATGTCGAGTCTTCAACCGTTTTCGAGCTAGACTCTACAGAAGTTTCTCAAAAAAAGTCTCCTATGTGAGGTTAAGTATTTATTAAATTTGTAGATAGGCGCTCCAAACAAAATGAATTAACATAAAATGATATTTTGGGTATAACTAAAAGAGTTAGCGAGTTAAATGTTCAAAATGGCCCCCTTCCATTTGCAAACAAAGACGTACTTATCTGCTTAAATTCTGCACAACTCTTTGCACCATTTCCGATATAAACGTCGCTAATGCTTTCGGTTATTTTGTCCTCTAGGCGGTCTAGGGTATAAATAACTTCCCTAGTGTAAACATATTGTTTTAAATGACCCAAAGAAAATAGTCCATTGGAACGTAGGTTATGTACCACATTACCGATAAAATTCTCATTCTGATTTTGGTACACTAACCTTTTCTTTCATTGTGCTCTCTCCATACTCTCCATATTGCAATCTATGATTGCACGAGCTGTCAGAGCTTGTGTCAAAAATCCACACACAGTGCACACTACACGAAAATAATTCTTCCAGTTATTGAAAAACGCCGTAAGTCTGTTGGTGTGTGGAGCGGAAAGATAAAAAATGATCTGGCTATGGTGAACCAATCGACAGGTATGCTCCATCACTCTAGAACCATAATCATTTCACAAATAGCCTTTGCGCTTTTTCTACATTATTAATATAATATTTGAAATTGTCTACTCCAAACTCCAAAAACCCATAAAACGACATGCCACATCGGTATGGGGGTGGGGGTGGTGGAAGGGAGTGGATGAAGTAATAGTTATTTATGTTATAAGGATCGTAATGACAATCATTATGGATTATGGTATTAGCAGTGTCTCGTAACATGAGTCCGGTAGAAGATTTCTGAACGGAATTATATGTTTTTGCAAACGACGCGTCGTAAGGAAAATATTACTGTAGAATAAAATAAAATGGACATTGCTATCAGGTATTTTCTATACATCGCATCTTCACACTACAACTTACTTGCTCTTTTTTTTGCTCTTTTCTCCAGCTGACTATATTGTCAGCAACCTTATAAATCAGTCTAATTTGGAAGGCCATTCGACGCAGAATTTAATGCTCTTCAACATTGAATACAGTAATATTTTCCGTACGACGCGTCGTTTGTAATATAAGAGCGGAAAACCGGAAAAACTCCTAAAATTGCGAGTTTCTTTTGCATTTTTCGACTTGAGCCGGTACTGCTACGAGGCAGCAAACTTCAGATTCGTGTTCAGCACCGCAAAAAATATATAATTCCGTTGAGAAACCTTCTACCGGACTCATGTTACCGAAAAACTACCATTTGATCAGGCTAGTTGTTTATATTCATATGTAAGAAACTGAAAACCTTCAAAAAATCATCAAACGAACGCAACCATTTCGACACCGACGAGCAACTTTATCTAATTGTAATAACTGTTATAAATTTTAATCATTAAATCAGTTACTATTTTCAAATAAATATTTAATACTTCTTGCCTAATTTTATTTTATTTTTTATCCTTATAGTACTGAGTACTATAATGAAATCATTAGAGTACTATAATGAAATCATTATAGTACTCAGTCCGATAAAGTATATCATTTTGACACTGAAAATGATGCCTATAATTAAGTCATTTTGACACGTCAGAACATAGAAGAAGAATTTTTGAGGCCTTTGGTTCTTATACACACACTAAATCACAATTTTAATATTTTCACCCCCTTTAATAACGGGGTGGGGGTGGCTAAGGTGGCTAATGCCAAAACAATTTTCTGAGACCTTAGCTTTTCTTATATATACTAAATACAAATTTTATGGACTCTTACTTGCTTGATTTACGTATTTACCCCTCATCCCTTCAGCGAAATAAGATCAAAATATAATCTAGTTCCAGATATCGTTAAAATACATATGTGTACCAAATTTCAAGTCAATATCTTAAACGTTTCCAGAGTAATCGTGCGCACAAAAAAACTTACAGACAGACAAGCAGGCAGACAGAACGACAGACAGAATTTTTTTTGCTCAAACTAAAAATCTCGACGTTTCATGACATTCTAAGCCTATTTGAACAATAAAAATTTTCAAATTATTTTTTTGCGTTACTATACTTCCACTAGACCTGGGAGTAAAAAGGTTCCAGACAAGCGACGTGTATTCAAGTTTAGGCCAGACAAAAACAAAGTATATATAAAATTAAAAGACCAGTATTAGTAAACTCCGGACAGAAATTCCATAATCACGGTGCCGTGTTTCAAAAAATGATCTAACAATTCTGACTACGGATTCGGATTCAGCAGATCAAAATACATAGAGTTACATTGGTATGATCCGCCGGACAGAGCACTTTTTTTATTTAGGGGTGTTTTTTTCTGGGTTAGGATGAAAATCGAGCCAATTTGAAAATTCTGACTTCGAATTCAGATTCAACTGGTCAAAATACATAAGGATACTCTAATCTGGTCCACCGGACAGACCACTTTTTTTTTGTGGGGCTGTGACTTAATTAGAAATATCGCGAAGGGGATTAGCTAGGATTTACCGGTTTTCATTTTTTTTACCTTACAGATATGCTGAAAACATTCTGCGAAACCCGTGTTTGAATCCATTTTGGTCAAACTTTCTGCAGCTTGAAGACCAGTGTGAATATTTACTCGAGAATTACGGCACCTACGAAAAAATGCTTAGGACCCTTTTTCGTAAAATTTTCTCATGTTTCATTTGGTTCCATATAAAACACCGATACATTTATAGAAATATGATTTAAAAGCTGCGTCGGTATACAAATTACAATCTTTTTGAACAAAGACGGAAGCGTTTTCTTTTTGAGTTGCTATAATTGATTAATTTGTCAGAAATTGTAATTTCAGTAAATGACATTAAACTAGAATAACGTTGGGTCATTCATTACACAAATACTAAATTCTGCATTAAAAATTAACACTGTCGAAATTATATACGACGTTCTTTATTTATAAATTAGATATTAAAAAGCGTAGAGAAGGTTATTGAATTGCAAAAAATAAATTAAAATTGGTATTTTTTCCCACGTTATTAACTAAGCAATTTATTTTTTCTAAGCAGTTGTGTGGACGCCAGCCAATCTATCGTTATACTAGTTTTTGTTTTATTTTTAAAATAGTTATTTAAAAACCCACTTCATCGCTATTAGATGAGATTATTACCCCTAAACGATTTACAAGACTTTGAAATTTATGGGAATTGAGTTATTTATAATATGAATGATCGTTTATATAGTCTACTTTATTCTTTGTACCACTTTTGATTATACCTATCAATTTAAATCTTTTATGTTTTTTATAAGATTTAAAGCAACTACCTTCACTAAATAAAGACACGTTCCTAGACAGTAGACGCTACCTAAATTGCTTCTTAGAAACAGGCAGGGTTTTCACATACATACGACAGTGTACTTAATTTATTCCTTAAGTACTTTTCAGACTGATTTACAAGGCGGGAAACGTCTGGTACACGGCCAATAACTCCGTAAATAATGATTAGTAGTGTTAATAATAATCAACTGTTTCCAAGCAAAAATTCTACATCTTACCAATATTACTATTGGTAGTCTGACGTCGATATTCCAACCCATATGTGCACTAATTTTGTCAATAAAATTAACGTTGGTTGGACATCTTATTTTAGTTTCAACTGAAGTACTAATAGGCCGGGAGCCCGTGTATAAATTGACTGACTATCCGGCGAATTTTGACAATATGTAAAATGGATTGTCCTTATATAGTTAGCAATGAATGGACCGTCAGCTGGTTGGGTAGCGGTGGGGGTGGCTGTCAAAGGGTTGAGAACACGTAAAAAAAATTGAAAAAAAAAAACTATCCGGCGAATGCTGAAACTTACATGAGGGGAAGATTATGTTATATAATGAAAGTAAAACATAGTCAGCTGGACGGGGAGCGGTGGATTTACCGTCAGCTGATCGATTGAACAGGTCCAAAAACATGAAAAATTAAATTATTCGGCGAACTTTAAAATTCGGGTATAAGATAATATTTATACTAAGATTCACGAAAAACATAGTCAGCTGCAAGTATGTGGGTGGAAAAGTCGTCAGCTGACACAGTAAAAGTGCTGAGTATTGATTCGCCTGAGAGGCAGCGCGCACCACCTTTCTTGCGCCAGCTGACGACTTTTCCACCCACATACTTGCAGCTGACTGTGTTTATCATTAATCTTAGTATGAATGTTATCATATACCCGAATTTCAAAGTTCGCCGTAAAGATTTAATTAGTAAAATATCGATATTGATAACTTAATGTTGGAAAACGTGCGTGCGACATTCCCGAGTTTTGTTTTTTTTAATTTGACTAAATATTCAACTTATCATTAATATACATTATTTTATGAAAATACAAATTAATACATTCGTATATTTCAAAATTATACAGAATAATCTGCTTAGAAAATTTATTTAGTTGTGTGAAAAGGAAATGAATTTATTCGGCTTCCGATAACAAATCTTCCTCATTATCATCTTCATCCGACTCATCACTCTCTTGATCCTCAGTGGGTGAAAGATCATTTTCCATTTTGCCACTAGCGTCTGAAAAAATGAATTATTATTTATCAAAAATTTATTAAGATTATAATAGAATGAAATGCACAAATGATATATTACCTTTAGTATTTTCGGCCTCTCGGATAATCATTTCTACTGATTGATCTCCATCAAACCACTTGCAAATAAACTTGTTATCCTCGAGCTGCCACCCAAAACCAAGGGGATTTAATATAGATGGCACTTGTTTGTGTGCGTTGCTTCAAATCGTGGACACATACACAGTTCTTAAAATGTGCTGTATAAGTTCCGATTTCGACGGTGGCAAGAGAGACGCATCAAAATGTTTGTCTGGTAACCGGAATTCATGATCTGCTACTCGAGCATCATTGACGTTTTTTATGGCTTTAAACCCATACATTGCGCAAACGAACTTCTCTATTTGGTTAATGACATTATTTAGATTCTCATCTGGTAAATTATTGAAACTTTTAAAAGCTTCAATAAATCCTTGATTTTTTTCTTAATATAGTAAATGGCTTTTTTTTCCCTTTCTTAAAAAATGCCGGATTATAGTCACATCCCGTGAAACCGTGGAAAGCGGCTAACGCATTACACAAGTCGTCGCCAAGTGCTGAATACAGATCGTTTATGTATAAAAATCATTCTTTATTTCCTACGCCCATTTTCATCCAAATTTTTTTACATTTCTCCAGATTAGACAAATAGTTTACCCGAGAGTTTACCTAAATTAAATAAAAAATTGATTTAAATTAGAAATATGCGTTTACACAAAGCGGCTAAATTATTTGCGTAATTTAGGTGATTTAAATGATTTAGCTGTTTCAGATAAATCCATGTTTCTAATTTAGATCAGTTTTTTAATATAATTCAAGTAATTTTTTTTCCAAATTAACAATATTCAATACTGTTAATTTAGCTCTATGCATTTTACTAAACTAGCCAATGAAATTTCTATCAGTGTAGAAAATATAAATAATAATAGTTTTTTGCACACTACATAAAAAATAGTACAAGCAACTCGTGTGATATTGATTAAAATAAATAAGAAATAAAAAACTATTCAAAATCGAAATGTTTATCAGACAAGTTTTTAAGAATTCTATTATTTTTTTTTAAATTTTTATATTTTCAAAATGAAAATTAAATTTTGAGAACGACTGGAAAAAACGTACGATTTCTGAAATAATTCATATAAAGAGTGAGAAAAACAGTATTAACAAATAAGAGGATGTTGAAAACCTCGGTAACATTTATTTTCCGATCATCAATTACTTCCACATCCAGTGGAAGTATAGTAACGACAAAAATTTAAAAAAAAAGTTTTATTGTTCAAATAGGCTTAGAATGTCATGAAACGTCGAGATTTTAAGTTTGAGCTGAAAAAAATTTCTGTCTTTCGGTCTGTCTGTAACTTTCTTTGTGCGCACGATTACTCTGGAACCGTTTAAGATATTGACTTGAAGTTTGGTACACGTATGTACTTTAACGGGATCTGGTACTAGATTGTACTTTCATCTCCTTCCGTCGAAAGGTTGGGGGGTAAACTGCGGTAAATGGGGGGTAAACAGGTAAATCAAGCAAGTAAGAGTCCATAAAATTGGTATTTAGTGTATACAGGAGATGGCATTAGCCATCCCCATTACCACCCCCACCCCATTATTAAAGGGGATTAAAAAAATTGTAATTTAGTGTATGTACAAGAACCAAAAGCATCAAAATATTTTTTTAATTCATCCACCTCCACTACCACCCTCCTATCACCACCCCCACCCCACTACCGATGTGGGATATCGTTTTATAGGTTTTTGGGGTAGACGATTTTAAATATTATATTATTAAAGTTCCATAAACAATTATTTCCACATACAACTTGGATAGAAAATCGGTATATGGCAGTAGTGATTCCTTGGGTAGCAGTTTTTTATTTTTATCAAACTCTTGATCGAGTTAAAAATATGTTATCCGCTTGAAAATAACGAAGCAAAGCAATTTAGTAGATATTATTTACTTCCTTGATACTTTGATGCTGCTGAACTATTCGATATTTTGGTCGTAAAGTGGCAAAAACACGGTAGCACTGGCTATGGTATAGTTGGAAGTTGTTTACTTCGCTAGGAAGATGCACATTGCTCATGCTTAAATTATTGTTTTTCCTAATAATCAAGATGTTTTTATATTTTACCAATGTTTCCTCACTAAAAGACAATAATTTGTCTTTTTTTTTAAACAAATCACATAAAACTTTTCGATATTAGACATTTTCGGTCTCATTTAATCATATTATATCGTTAGACGATCTCAATAATTGTACGAGGCACACCGAAATTCGAATACAAGGTATTCTAAACTAGGCCAGAGACGGCACTTTTGAGAATCGGAATCCCTGGAATCGGAGAGAATCAAAATAATAATCGGCTTCTGAGAATTTCAATTATTAGTTCATTTTGGTAGTTTCGCGGTGGTTGCCGGGCCAATTGATGCACGCAGGGGTGGGTAGAAACTTTCCGTCTGCGTCTACAGATTGATGATCGGGGGGAAGAATTAAGAGAAAAATGGGAATGGAAAATTGAGAATCGGATAAAATAAAGTAATCGGAACGTTCCAATTCTTTCAAGAATGTATAAATTAATCGGAACATTCCAATTCTTCCAAGAATCAGAATCTCCCGATTCTTTATTCCGACTCTGCCCTCATCATTATTCTAAGCATCTGATGATTCAAAATTAGGTTTCGTTCTCCATACCCATTTAATAAATTTTCTGAGCAGATTATTCTGTATAATTTTGAAATGTACGAAAGTATTAATTTGTCGTTGAAAAGTCGTCAGCTGGCGCAAGAAAGGTGGTGCGCGCTGCCTCTCAGGCGAGTCAAGACTCAGCACTTTTACCGTGCCAGCTGACGACTTTTCCACCCATATACTTGCAGCTGAGTACGTTTTTGGTGAATCTCAGTGTAAATATTATCTTATACCCGAATTTTAAAGTTCGCCGAATAATTGAATTTTTCATGTTTTTGGACCTGTTCGATCGATCAGCTGACGGTAAATCCACCGCTCCCCGTCCAGCTGACTATGTTTTACTTTCATTATATAACATAATCTTCCCCTCATGTAAGTTTCAGCATTCGCCGGATAGTTTTTTTTTTCAATTTTTTTTACGTGTTCTCAACCCTTTAACAGCCACCCCCACCGCTACCCAACCAGCTGGCGGTCCATTCATTGCTAACTTTTATAAGGACAATCCATTTTACATATTGTCAAAGTTCGCCGGATAGTCAGTCATTTTATACACGGGCTCCCGGACTATAATGTTATTCTAATAATTACGATCACAGAAGTTGAAATAAGACATTTTTGAGGACGCTAAATATTACTTACTCAAGACGTTTGTGCAAATCTAGTGCGGCAGAGATTACTTACTCCAACAATTTATGGAGATGCACAAAAACTGAACATTAGATATTTGTTAGCTCTATAATATTTTTTTTTTTTTCGTAATTTTTTGCTCAACATAAGTAATTCATTTTTGGGGGGTGGGTTTCAATATCAACCTCTAGAGATACACCAACCAAAAAAAATCATATTGTGTAATCATCTATTAATCTGCTATTATACATAAAAACAACAAGAGTCTGAACTTTGTGAAACATAGTTAGAAAAAATTAAAACTTAACGTAACCCATAAACAACGTGTATTTTGGTCAACCAAATAATGTATAAAAAATATACGAATTATCTATACAAAATTACACAAAATTATTTTTCTACTACCGTCTACATAAATGACGTAGCAACACGTGCGATAACGATAAGTACATATTCGAGTTACCTGGTTGCTAAGGCGTTGCTAGCTACGAAAGTAGAACTTTGGTGGTCAGGACAGAAAAATTAAAAAAACAAATTTTAACACTTCATAAGTCTGCATATACCTACCTTGCTTTGGATTTCTTGGGGTAAAGCGAGACCCAAGCAATATTGGCTGCTTCTTGAATCCCATTTTCATCTCCACCAAACGTATGTTTTTAATTTGGTTTGAAACCACTGGAAATTAAAATCTTTAACATAAACCTCGATGATAGATAGATAGTAAATGTTTCGTTGGCATGGAAACAATTTTCACAGCCTCCTAAACTATTAAATTTATTAAAAACGTCAAATAATTTCATGAAATAATTAGTTTTAAATTATTACATCCCATAATAGCTTTTGGTAGTAGAAAAAATATAATACATAACACGATGCGAAAGCGGCTTCGTCTCGACCATTCCAAAATCACCTCACACCTAAAAGTAAACTTTCGCATCTAGTAATGTAAATAACTATATCTATATGGAATCGTTTGTGATGCTACACAAAACGTGAATCATCGTCACTATTTCCTTCATTGGTGATAGTTACATTAGTTGCATCAAATATGTGGGTTAGTACTTCGGCCGGTTTTGTAACGGCCATGTGCCAAATAGTAAATGATTGCAGCTACGTTCGAACAGCAGCCTACTGTTCTATTGCCATTAGCATAGTCACAGGTATAAATTTGTATACCTTTGTAGCCTTGTTCATATGCTAAACTGGCTAGACCCTTTGGCTTTCGTAGGGGCAATGAAGCTCTTGATATAATTACTACATTATACGCTGATATACAACTTCCTACCTTACAGCCTTAGTTACGAGTACGTATTTCACAGTTATTCCTCCTCATCATCGTAATGTAGCTTAGAGAATGTTGTTGTAGATTAAGAGCAAGATTAACAATCATTCTCATTTTTTTATTGAATCCCATAAACTCTTCCAATATTTATAAAATGAATTGCAAAACGTGCTGCAGTAGTGGTATTCGTATTAAATAAATTATCAAATATTAAGCCTACCAGCATGGTAGTGCAGAGAGTTAAAGTGTTAGTGACATGCACTCTCTATAATGTACTAGGTTCGATCCCCAGCCCCGACACTCAAAATTGGTGGGTAATGGATGTTGTTTGCGAGTGTGTAACCCCCTTCCGGACAGTCTTGACTTTGTTTTAGGGGTTGACCACACACCACACAAATTAATGTGTGGTATGTTTATGTTTATAATCTCTTCAAATTAGCAGATGATTCTTGAGAACTGTGCTCTGAGCTAGCCTGGGGTAAGTACTATGGTGCCACTGAAGAAAACGACGTGAAGGAAAAGGTAAGACTTGGTAATATACAGACCGATCAATGGACCAAATATTGTTAATACTATCAAATTTGGCCGTTTCAGATGAGTTGGTCATGTTATAAAAGTTGGCAGATGATCTACCCCAATCGTGCCATTCGAAGAACATGCAAGGGTAACGTAAAAAAGGAAGACTCCGGTTCCCGATTGTGATTCCTTGACAATATATATGCTGATTTGAACAACGTAGAGTTAAGGGCATAGAGAAGATGCCGTTGGAGACGACTGGACGTCAGAAACTGGAAAGAAATTCTCTAAGAGCTATAACGCCATAATAAATGTAGGACGACCAGTAGGTATCTTTCTGAATAAATAGCGTAACTCAATTATTTTAAGTATTCGTTTTTTAAGCATTTTGCCAAGTTGGAAGATATGCGTTACATTTGCTAAAAGTTCAAACGTAATCGGGTGGGTCAAAAGTGTGTCGGACTTCGATATCTCGAGTTCTACGATAGTTAGAAATTAAAAAAGAGATGCGAGTAAACTAGATGAAAAAGTCTACAACCGGAAATTATTTTCGAATATACAGGGCGAGCCAAGACGAAATTACAGGATCAAGTGCCTTTTTTAAATTGGAATGCTATGCATATCAGTATATTTTTTGAAGCCTCTTTCCAGACTCCATTCATTCCCATATTATTATTATTGGCTATCTCCCAACCACTTGGATGTAATGATTTTTTTTTTATTGAAATAATGCCATCTGCAGCTGCATATTGAAAAAATCACCAAAGTCACAATTACGGGTTTTAAGAAAAACTTATGTGAATGCTAGTTACGAGACATCTAATTAATGTTTTTGAATCATTTCTTCTTCCTAAAAATGTACAGGGTGGTTAAAAATTATTTTTCAATTAAGAAGTTTTTAAATTGAATTTTCTCATTTGTTTCTAATGGATCTCCCTATATATTTTTCGACGATGTGATGAAGATATGAAAAACGAACATTTTTTATAAATACTTCCCTATGGCTAATTGCAACCATTTTCATTTTATTGAGCAATAAGTACTAATCTTTTTTTTTTTTTGGAAAGTGTTTTGGCTTCCAAAAACAGGTTCGATTAGCCACAGAAATTTTTACTGTTAGTTTTAATTAAAATCAAGTATTAAATTGTTTTAATTGCAAATAAAACAGTCATTTCAAAAGGTCAATCATACAATGGAACTGTGTAACACTGTTATTTAACTTTCTAACTAACTTAACTAACTTAACTTACTTCTGTTTTACGTCTTTTTTTATTATTTTTTTTATTTATTTTTTTTATTTTTATTTTTTTTTATTATTCTAAGGAATTGAGACAGGGACACGATGCGTCTAGGGCTCTGTTAAGACTTGCACATTCACAGGAAAGACCACGGATATCGGGGGTTAAACATGGGGATAAACAATAGAATTTATAACGTATATAATATATCTAAACGCTAGTGCTAATGAATTTCATAATGGAAAAAAGGAAAAAAAAATTTTTTTTTCAGACAATATTACTTAAATTAAAATGCGTGCAGATTTTATAAAATTATATATTATCAAATTAATATTATCATTTTCGATGGACAAAAGATTTTCTAAATTAGTAGGCAATTGTACATTTTGACGAATGAGGGATGAAATAAAATGATCTCTTTCTAGATTATAATCCGAGCAATTAAATATTAGGTGGATTAGATCAGCACTAGAGTAGTCATTACATTTACAAATATCAGATCTAATAATTCCTATTTTTTTCAATTGTGTGATTAATTATTTTTAATCTGGATATTGTCAAGGCAAATTTCCATCAATTGAGTGGCTTTAAGTTAGGGAAGCTTTTTGCAAATTTGTCTACAATTTCGTTTCCCTCAATTCCTGAGTGTCCTTTTGTCCACAATAAGGTTACCTCCTGTCCGTTTTTCTTTATTTGATGGTATAGGTTTATAATATTGAAAATTGTTGTATTTTTTCGTTTTATTGAAAGGTGCCTGATGCTATTGAGCACTGATACAGCCCCACAAAAAAAAAATTTTTGGAACTGCTATCGAGACAACTGTATCCCTATGTAATTTTCGACGCTGAATCCGAATCCGAAGTAAAAAAAATTGTACACCCCCAAAATCAACCCCTAGCGCTAAAAAACATTCCCTAAACATGGGAAAAATGACTTAACGCTCCACAAATAGTCTTAAATCTCAATAAATCGAATTGAATATAAACATTCAAGTATATAATGCATAAACTCTATTTTCCATTGAAAATCAGCCCCATGAGTGGGTGAAAACTACCCCTTATACAACAGGAAACTTAAAAAAATGCAGTGATAGTAAAAAAAGCTTACGATGCCCAGTTTTTTTGGAAAGAGTGAGTAACTGCATTAGTTCCAATGCGATTCTCAAAAAATGTACCCGCATAAAATGGCGGAAACCACCCCTAGATTAAAATTGCAAGGAAAATCGGGGAAAAAAGGTAATAACAGAAACAATGAACGCCCCAATAGAGAGTCCAACTTGACGTATATAAATACAGAGTTAACACTACTTTCCATTGAAAATGAATGAGTGGGTGAAAACTACCCCTCACACAACAGGAAATTTAAAAAAACTGCAGTGATTGCTCAGTTATTTTAGAAACAGTATGTAACTGCATTAGGCTCGATGCGATGCTCAAAAACTACCCCCATAGAGTGTCGGAAACTACCCCCAAATTTAAATTGCAGTTACTTAGATGACTCCTAAAAAGAATTCTCTGAAAATACTATTACTTATTTATATGGCCTCTAAAAAGAATGTCTAAAAATTCAGAAAAAAACATCTATATAATTTTCTGACTACATAGTTTTTTGACTAGCCGGTAGGTGGCGCATTGACAACCGCATATGAGTGTTGAATGCGGATTAAGTATACGTCAAGTTGGGGTCTTTATTGGGGCGTTCATTGTTTCTGTTATTACCTTTTTTCCCGATTTTCCTTGCAATTTTAATCTAGGGGTGGTTTCCGCCACTCTATGGGGGTAGATTTTGAGCATCGCATCGGAACTAATGCAGTTACTCACTCTTTCCAAAAGAACAGGGGCATCGTGAGCTTTTTTTACAATTACTGCATTTATTTTAAGTTTCCTGTTGTATGAGGGGTAGTTTTGACCCACTCATGGGGGTGATTTTCAATGGAAAGTAGTGTTAACTCTATGTTTATGCGTCATATACTTGACGATGTTTATATTTAATCCGATTTATTGAGATTTAAGACTATTCGTGGAGCGTTAAGTCATTTTTACCATATTTAGGGAGTGTTTTTTAGCGCTAGGGGTTGATTTTGGGGGTGTACGATTTTTTTTGACCTCGGATTCAGCGTCGAAAATTACATGGGGATACAGTTGTCTCGATAGCAGTTCCAAGAATTTTTATTTTTTGTGAGGCTGTGTAATAAGTGTTTTTTTGCTTTTATGCTTCTTTGCGTAGATCAAGGCTTTTTCAATAGCAAACGCTTCAGTTGTATATATGGATACCTTATTGTGCAATCTGTATACCTCAGTTATGTTTTGTTGGGGAATGTAAAGTGCGCATCCAGTTCCATATGAGTTTTTGGAACCATCTGTATAAATTAAATTATATTCATTGTATTCTTCTAATATTAAAAGCATAAGTTTTTGGTTCGTTATTCTATTTTCGGTGTATTTTGGGGTGATTATTTGAGGTTTTTGTTGCAACGTATCGTAGTCAATTTTGAAGAAGCTTGTTATCCATCTCTCTTATACTTTCTTCATATTCTCTTGTGGTTAGATGTGCTTCAACTAAGGGTGGATTGTTCTTTAGAGACCAGTATTAGTTAGTGATTCAATCGTAAGGTAATTCATTATATTTGTTCTGTGGATGCTATATACTCTTAATTTGGATAAATATTCAACTGATGTTGTATGGAGGCTCCTGTGCTTCGGCTAAGATGGTGTTACATGGGGATGATTTCATGATACCTAGACAAATTCTAAGCGCTTTATATTGAATTCTATCGATTACCTTTTGATTGGTGTTAGAGGCTGCATAATAATGTATACAACCGTAGTCCAATATCGGTCTAATTATAGTTTCTGTAAAACATTAATGCTGTTTTAACTTCTCCAGTTAGTATTGCATGTAATTTTTAAAATTATCATAGCCTTATCACATCTTGCTTTCACATAGTGAATATGTTTTGTCCATAGTAGTTATTTATCTAATATAATTCCTAAATATTTAGTGTGATCAACGATTCTGAATGTCATGTTGTTCACTGAAATGTGTTGTGGTGTTTGTATCTATGTCGTGTGAAAAATATTATTACCGTCTTATCCAAGTTTATTTCAAAACAGTGATTCTTTAACCACATTATATTATACACCATATGTTTTAGTTTAGTTATGCATTTCTGATATGTTGGTTGTGTAGTGTATAAGCATACGTCATCTGCATACTGAATACATTTTATGTCTTCTTCCCATAGTTGATGAAAATTGGCTGTGTACAAGTTGAACAGTAGTGGACTAAGAATAGATCCCTGAGGTAGACCTTGTCGAACTGTTCTAGGTCCTACTAAATTGTTGTTGTGGTTTCTAATATATATTTTTCTATTGTTGTATAAGTCTATTAGGTTATAAATTGTGTTTTGTGGAATTCCTTGACAAGAAAGTTCTTCCATTAAAACTTTGTAGTTTACTGCTTTGTAAGCTCCTTTTATATCTAGGAATAAACACATCAAGTATACGTTTCTTGTTAAAGAACACTGTGCATCTGTTACAAGATGTGTGAGGGTTTCCGGGTACCTCTACCATTTCGGAAACCATACTGACTTATTGGTAAAAGGTTTTTGTTTTCACAGAACCATTCTAACCTATTTTTTATCATTCGTTCATAAATTTCAATAAGGCGTGTAATTAATGAAATAGGTCTGTACGAACTAAGTAAATCTTTATCCTTTTCAGGTTTCAATATTAAACATATGATTATTTCAACGTTATAATTTGTTGGTTTCCCATTTAACCACCAGTTATGAAGTGAATTTAGTAAGAGGTGTTTAGCTTCTGTCGTTAAATGACTTAAGATTAGATATATTGTCCTCATTGGGTACTCTATGTAGATATAGGTCCTCTTCTGAGTACTATATTCGAGAATAAACTTAAAAAATAGATGTTTCTTCAAAGAATTCATTAGAAAATATTATAATATATGCTCCACATGTTGCCAATTTTGATCGACACACATCTCTATGCGCTCTTGAAATGAGATTGCTACTGTTCCTAAAATTGCCGGTGTGATAGATCTAAAAGCAGTTATTATCCTTTCCTTCATATTTTGTACTGTTGTTGGTGTGTCTTTATAAACACTTTCCCTCACATATCCCCATAAGAAGAAATCCATTTTTGTAAGATCTGGGGATCTAGCAGGCGATTTAGTGGGTCCATTTCTTCCAATCCATTGAAGTGGGTAGGTGTTACTTAAGTGGTCTCCAACTGCATTTAAATAATGTGGTCGAGCACCATCTTGCTAAAACCACATTTCAAATCGTTTCAAGAAGATTCACCAATAATTGTGGCAGATAGTTTTTCAGAAAATGAAGATAAATAGCTCCAGTCAATGTACCATCAAAAAAATGTGGCCCTATTACATGTTCTCCAATAATTCCTCCTCCCCAAATGTTTATAGATCTGCGCTGGTTATCAACGTGCCTAAAATAGTGGGGATTTTCCGAAGCATAATAATGGAAATTGTGTGTATTAACAAATCCATTTTTATGAAGAGTTGCCTCATCAGTGAATAAAACATTATGAAAGAAGGTGATATCTTGCATTTTATCTCTGGCCCAATCACAAAACTGTAGACGCCTTTGAAAATCGTCATCAGATAATTCCTAAAAATCATTTTTTGCTACCCTGTAAATTTTTAGGAAGTAAAAATGATTTAAGAACATTAATTAGATGTCTCGTAACTAATATTCACATAAGTTTTTCTTAAAACCCATAATAATTGTGGCTTTGGTGATTTTTTCAATATGTATCTGCGGATGGCATTATTTCAACAAAAAAATTCATTACATCCAAATGGTTGGGAGATAGTCAGTAATAATATAGGAATGAATAGATTCTAGAAAGAGGCTTCAAAAATTGTACTAATATGCATAGCGTTCCATTTAAAAAAAAAGGCACTGAATCCTGTAATTTCGTCTAGGCTCGCCCTGTATATTCGAAAATAATTTCCGGTTGTCTCTCTATTTGTGGGTTTAATATTCACTTTGTTGACTGTTGTTGGGATGTAATATTGTTTTGTTTGCTTTTGTTCATTGGTTGTTGCGTACACATGTGGTTTGCCGCCTTTGTTTATTGGGATGAAGGAATAGTGGTGGATGTGGTTGGGGGATGAAGCTGTTTAACATTTGTTTGAGAATTTGCGCGTTAAGCCGCGTTAAGTGCAATAACTATGTGTTGCCACAAAACGCTAAGGTTTCGAATGCAACAAACACCAGCCGAAGCACTTATTCCTACTCAAAGGAGCTCTCGTGTCAGCCACTCCACACCACTTGCAGACTGCAGTTTCGAGTAATTGGTTCTCGGCAGTGCAAGGTAGGAGGAATGACCGGAACGAGTCCATCTATCACGCTTGGTACCTGACGAGATTTATAATACCACGACATACAACAAAAGCGGTAGGCGCCATCAAGCGCTCGGTGGGGCATTAGTCCGGAGAATAGCTGTTGGTTGCAGTCTGTTTTATTTCTTATCCTCGTCAGACCCATTTAACACAAAAGTGTACAAAGCCGAAACTAGGCATGTGGCACCATCTATTGGCTCACCCTGAGCTATAATCCGAGGCTAATTTTTTTATCCACCACTAGAGGTTGCAGATATAATTCGTACACATATGTGGATGTTGGGTCTAGCTTTAAAACATTCACTATGAAACTCTACAAAACAGTACTGTTTAGCTACATCTAAATTATTTATAACATGAACATAATTCCTTAGCTGAAAATACCTAATTCTAATTAATGTATTGGCAATAAGAGGGATTTTAAATGCTACAGATCAGTACGTTCTAATCCTGTGGAAGCCTAGAGTGCTCATTAACAGCGTTTTGCCTACAAAAGATCGAATTTCAGCTTCGTTGCTCCTAGTAATTTGTTATACCTTTTTGAAAATGCACGTTTGTGTTTTCAGCTACTTTTTTAAAGAAATTTGCATCATCATACTGGCTGAAATAATCAACTAGAGAAAACCTTTCGCAGTTTTGCGCACTTCTAGGCTGCGGAAGAAACTCTGGAGATCGTGGTTCAATGTCACAGTCTTCGCTTATGTCATGCCAATTTTTGTTAGGAGGCTTTTAGTCTTTTTGAAGTTTTTGTTTTTATTTCTTCGTACATTCGTTGGTGATTCATCTCTTGTATGTGATGTATTAGATACTATTGCTGCATCATTTATTTGTATAACAGCGCTTTTTCTTTGGGTTTGGGGTTGTTTTTGATGGAATTGGTGTCGTGGAGGACTCATTTCCATGAAATGAACTGCTGGAATCGCTTCCCTGATCTTCCTGAGTTGGTAAATTTGTGAAAATTAGATCACCACCATCGTTAGATTCCACGGCTGAAGAATCGCCTCCAAAGGCATAATCACCCGGATTATAATCTTCTTCATCATTAGTGGCGAAGACGTCGGTGTTTTCTTGTAAAAATAAATTTGTACTAAGACCCAACTAACACAAATGCGTACAAATAAAATTAAATGTTGTTTTTGTAAAAATGGATGCAATTTTAGCAAAATTGTATACGTGATAATGAAATTTGAATATTTTAGAAGCATGTTGTGATAACATTGAGGGCCATGTTGACATTTAAACATTAATATTTTACACTTACCTCGGCAAGTTCACGATTTTGTAGAATTAGCTGTACTAGTTGATACCATAACTACTCCACAATCACCTCTACTAACTATTTTGTTAATTCTGTAGTGATTTTGAAGAGCCCTTGAAGCCTTATGTTGACTAGAGTGCACCGCACGACAATAGCACACGCAGTAAATTTGAAAAAAAAATCAAGAAAATTTGTACACAAATGTGTTCGCGGGGACCGATTAGACGATTTTAATTTATTATTGCAAATATCTCGTCGTGTAAGCCACTAATTAAGAAATGACCTACAAAAGTTGTTGGGTTCTAATGGAGCCATCTGATTCTGTGGTCGAGCATTGGGTCCGTGACCTTGATGAGGCCCTGTGATACCCAACTTTGTTTTTTTTAAATGGGAATCCCCATTTTTTATTGCAGAATTTTATTCTACGGAAAAAAATACGTTTAAATATGATTTTCAAAAATTTTTTCCAGTGGGCCTTACTTGGGCCCAATACCAACAATTGAAATCACAAGAACCCAATTATCTCGCCAGTTAAGCTAACAATTGAAAAATGACTTAAATAAAAGTTGTAGGATTCGATAGGGGGCATCTAATGCTATGGTTCAGTATCCAGTCCGGGCTCTTGATATGGCCCTGGGGCCCCCAACTTTTTTCTTAATGGAAATATCAATTTTTTATTGCAGATTGGCATTCTACGGAAAAAGTACGTTCAAATATGATTTTCAAACATTTTTTCCAGTGGGCCTTACAAATTGGGCCCGAGTAAGGCCCACTGGAAAAAATGGTTCCTATTTAAAAAAACAAAGTTGGGTATCACAGAGCCTCACCAAAGTCACGGACCCGGTGCCCGACCACAGAATCAGATGGCCCCCTTAGAACCCAACAACTTTTCTAGAGGTCATTTCTTAATAGGTGGCTTACACGACGAGACATTTGCAATAATAGATTAAAATGATCCACCCTTTAAAAAAATGCATAGAGGAGTTCGACAAAATATTACGTTAGTAAACATTCTGCACTATAAAAGCATACCTAATTTTAAGAAAATAGTTTTTTCAAAATATATCCTAAACTATTCATCCCATACTAAAATGTGTTATTGTCAATTTTATAAAGTGCTAAGTTCTCTGCAATTTAGTGCTCTATAATGTTTGCAATAGTCATAAAAAATTGTTTTTTCAAAATATCTCTTTAACTATTCATCAGATACAAAAATATGTAATTGTAAACTTGTAGAGCACTAAATTCCAAAGAATTTGATACACAATATTGATAATAATATATTTGAGTATAAGATGAATAGTTTAGGAGATATATTTTGAAAGACCTATGTTTTTACATCATTTGGCGGACTGTAGGTCTTAAACTGTTAGTTCTTAGTTTAGTGGAGCGCCTAGAGCGTTAAAAACATGAAAACCTCGGATTTCAGTTACAGTGAATGAAATTTAAAAATTCAAAATGGAATGTTTAGCTAATAATATATATAAAAAAGTTTACCTATTAAAAAATTGTGATCTTGATTTGAATAAAAAAAAATGATAATTGCAACAATTCAAATAGTATAATACATATTAGGCTGTAGAATATTTTTGTATAACGAAATTAAGTTAACGTATTTATTTATATAGAGACAGTAATCGGGGAAAAGAAGTACATTAAGGAAAATTAAATAAAAAAGAAAATTATTAATAAAATATTTGTTTTTCTGAAATCGATCGGCAATGTCTACATTTTCGGCGCGATTTCAGATCGAAAAATACACAATTCCAGTATTTTAGTCCGTTGCTAAGAAACTATCAGAAAACAGACCGAAAAGGATCCGTTGGCAAGCAACAATCAACAAAACCGTACGGGAATGTTACTTTCCCGGCCTAGGCCGGGAAATTAACATTCCCGTACGTTTTTTTAGGTATATTTTAGATAGTAAATAAATACACGCAGACAAACCAACTCACATTAAAATTGCATTTATTAGTAACCAGTTAGATTGTAATGAACGAGTGTTATGCATTAATACAAATTCCTTAATTTATAATAATATTGATTATGATTTCAGAAAAAATAGTATGTGTACTTCGGTGTGAAAGCACATTCCCGGATTTAGATGCTTGTCGGCCTCGGCTGGCGCCTCGGCCAACAATTTACATCGTCGTCCGGGAATGTATTGCTTTCACACCTAAATACACAATATACTATTATTTAAACAATTTACATTTTTGTCCATATAAAATATTTTCTTCGACTTCATTTATTTGAATGGTAGGTGGAGTATTAAAACAACTATTTTCGCTGCACTGTAGACATGCTACACTACAATATAAGCCACTCTTCCGACATCCACAAGGAGCTCCACATCCCTTTTTACATTTACAAAATAACATTTGCAATAGATTATCCGGAGCCGGCAATTAATTCATTGTTATTGGGATGAACATGTTATTGGAATACTTCCATCCCCAATTTTCAATATCTACGTTATTTCCTAGCCATATCTGGATTTGCAAGTACACTCTCTTTAGGTGTTCAAATGCTGCATCAGTTGTAGGAGGTAATGACGACAAAAGAACACTTGTATTTTTGGCCGTTGTTTTTATGAAAGAATTGAACATCAACATATTCAAATCTTTAATTTTTGCAGGAGCTCCATATAAACCCAAAATACATGCTACACCCGCTTGAAATATATTATTGGAGTCTTCGTGGACATTTTAAATACTTCTGCTGATTCGTGTAAATCATGACGTTTCTCAAAATTTTTGGTAAACTTGTTTTTGCCTTTATTGAAAAACTCAGATGTGGTATCACAACCCGTGAAAGCATGTAAAAGAAGAATATGTTCTTTACATTTCGGAAGCGATCTTTCTAAACTTTTCGAGGAAAATATTTTTTGTTGGACTTTGCCTCGGGATGGTTTTAGAAAATATATTTCACGATTCTCCTCCACTAATGCCGTTAATATAACCAAGATTATAATAGTCAATATCTTCTGAAACTAAAACAACATTTTTTGTTTCTAAATTAATTGCTGTATCAACAATTAATTTGCCTGCATAGCTTTCCGCTTGGCATGTAAAAATATTGTTGTCAGCTAATATAATTCTCAACAGTTCTATCAAGCGGCTTTTATTTTCGTTATTTGACAAAAATTTCTCTTGAGCTACTTTCATATTTTCATCGAATATTCAATATCTGCACATTTATTTTTCAATGCACGATTTCTTTCTACTGATACTGATAATACAAATTCCTTAATTTATAATAATATTGATTATGATTTCAGAAAAAATAGTATGTGTACTTCGGTGTGAAAGCACATTCCCGGATTTAGATGCTTGTCGGCCTCGGCTGGCGCCTCGGCCAACAATTTACATCGTCGTCCGGGAATGTATTGCTTTCACACCTAAATACACAATATACTATTATTTAAACAATTTACATTTTTGTCCATATAAAATATTTTCTTCGACTTCATTTATTTGAATGGTAGGTGGAGTATTAAAACAACTATTTTCGCTGCACTGTAGACATGCTACACTACAATATAAGCCACTCTTCCGACATCCACAAGGAGCTCCACATCCCTTTTTACATTTACAAAATAACATTTGCAATAGATTATCCGGAGCCGGCAATTAATTCATTGTTATTGGGATGAACATGTTATTGGAATACTTCCATCCCCAATTTTCAATATCTACGTTATTTCCTAGCCATATCTGGATTTGCAAGTACACTCTCTTTAGGTGTTCAAATGCTGCATCAGTTGTAGGAGGTAATGACGACAAAAGAACACTTGTATTTTTGGCCGTTGTTTTTATGAAAGAATTGAACATCAACATATTCAAATCTTTAATTTTTGCAGGAGCTCCATATAAACCCAAAATACATGCTACACCCGCTTGAAATATATTATTGGAGTCTTCGTGGACATTTTAAATACTTCTGCTGATTCGTGTAAATCATGACGTTTCTCAAAATTTTTGGTAAACTTGTTTTTGCCTTTATTGAAAAACTCAGATGTGGTATCACAACCCGTGAAAGCATGTAAAAGAAGAATATGTTCTTTACATTTCGGAAGCGATCTTTCTAAACTTTTCGAGGAAAATATTTTTTGTTGGACTTTGCCTCGGGATGGTTTTAGAAAATATATTTCACGATTCTCCTCCACTAATGCCGTTAATATAACCAAGATTATAATAGTCAATATCTTCTGAAACTAAAACAACATTTTTTGTTTCTAAATTAATTGCTGTATCAACAATTAATTTGCCTGCATAGCTTTCCGCTTGGCATGTAAAAATATTGTTGTCAGCTAATATAATTCTCAACAGTTCTATCAAGCGGCTTTTATTTTCGTTATTTGACAAAAATTTCTCTTGAGCTACTTTCATATTTTCATCGAATATTCAATATCTGCACATTTATTTTTCAATGCACGATTTCTTTCTACTGATTTAATACTGTCTTTCTTATACCCATCAAATACCACGTACGTGTTACTATTATAATTATTCTTTAAATATCTTACATAATGCTCACATATTATTAGGTTCCATTCAATTGCCATTCGCAACGATATAATAACATGCCTCCATTAATGACGTAATGAACATTGTCTAGACTTTTTAAATTAATGGAAATTTCCGGGAATAACTCGTAAAAAGTTGATTTTTTTGTCTTTCGCAGTTCGCCATTTTCAAATAGAGTAAGCGGATATGGTGCGAGTTCATAATTCATATAATTTTTAAGCTCTTCATCGGTTTTTTTTTAAATACAAATACGTTGAAACAGCAGCAATGAATCAACAGGAATCACATCGTCATGAATTTTAATTTTGTTATTTTTCGCCAATAAAGGATTTATTATATCTTTCTTTGATAATTTCATTTCGCGTTTTGTTTTCTTCATTACATTTAAACCTTTTTCAAAAGCATCGTAACAATTTGTATCTTTATCTCCAGAAATTCCAGTAGCAATGGACATAACAGCATCTGTATCAAGAAAAGGACTGTGTTGTTGAAGAAGTCCACCAATCTTTTTACATCGACATCATCCCTTTCTATTCTAGCATCTGTCGAATCACTATGTTGATGACTTTTCTTGAACGATATATCACAAAAATGTTCTATGCCTTCAATAATATCTTGGCTATAAATAACTTGATTTTTGCAATTAAAAATCTAGAATTACGTCCGTAAAGTTGTACACTGCAGCTGTCGCTGTCGTTCTCCCCTCCACGTTTTACTACCTGTTTAAGGTCCCTACTTATTACACTCAGGTATCTTTGAAAGATGTTCTTCTATGTATATTTAGGTGAAATTCAACGTATACATTAAAAAAAATATTATTTAAAATAAAATTATATGCTAAAATATTAATTTTTTATAGTTTTTTGTTGAAATAATGATAAAATCAAAAGCAAAAAAAATTTTTGGTAAACTTTGACATTCATAGTATAAAAAACAAAATCCCACCTCGACCATATAAATTCATTCACTGTAACAGAAGTCCGAGGTCAAAACCCCCAGGCGCTCCACTAGTTCTACAAAA
Source organism: Rutpela maculata (assembly GCA_936432065.2). Classification (NCBI taxonomy): domain Eukaryota; kingdom Metazoa; phylum Arthropoda; class Insecta; order Coleoptera; family Cerambycidae; genus Rutpela; species Rutpela maculata. The sequence goes on from OW386285.2 coordinate 20,750,202, forward strand.
TGGCATCTATGACAAAATAGAGAATTTTGTGTGTTGTCATTTGACCTTTGACAGTTTACGACATAATTCTTAAAAACTACCTTTTGAAAACTTTGGCGCGCTGTAACTCATAAACAGCGATTTCTAGGAAAATGAGCTTGTAAAGGAAGAAATATTTACGTTTGAATTTTTAGCGATGGCGGCTAACACATACATGTCAGGCCACTTACCTGTGATTTCAAAAAACGTGGAAATCTTCCTGTTAAAGCAATCTCCAGTGACATAAGCCTGATAATAAAACTACAGTTTTAATTATCTAAAAATAATACTTTAATAATTAATTGTTTATAAAATGTTTAATATCCTTTTTTAGTTACAGTTTCTTTGTATCTTTAATTAAGTTATTTTTACAAAAATGTCAGTAAAGTATCGGCTAAATACTTAATATTACTTCATAATCACATGAAATTAAATTGAAATGCAAATAACAATTTCTATAATTTTACTGGGAAAATATCTTCTACGCCTGTGACTTTTGCGTCAAAAGATTAGTTGCAGGGCTTAAAATACTGTATAATTGTATTATTTTGTAGATTTCACGGATATTGTTTTTAGAAGAAAATACATGTAGTAAGAGCAACAGAACAATTAAGAAAATGTCACAACCAACAGTTAGACAACACATTTCTATTGAAAATAGGTATTTAAATTTAAACTTAAATAAATTTTGAACAAATAGTACATTGCATTGTGTTTATATTATTATATCTATTACATTTTTAAAATGAGTCGCATACACCTATTTTCAAGCAGCTACAGTTTAGATATGTAGGTATCATTACATATATGCGTATTAGTACAGTAACTAGAGGTTTTAACTTCGGAATAATGTCATTTTTGACAGTATAATAGTAAATGCTTCACAGAAGAGTTTCTATATTGTGCGGGGGCTTGTTAATTTATAGGGGGTAGATGGGTGGCACTTAAAAAATATATATATTTATTGGAGCTGAAATAGAACCAAATTTTAAAAAGAAAAAGTTCTAAGCAATTTTTCACATAAATTGATAGTTTTTAAGTTATAACGACTTCAAAATTGCGATTTTAGCTTAGAAAAAAGGTATTTATAAACGGCTTTCGTCAAGTATCTCAAAAAATATTACTTTATCGAAAAAATGTTAGAGACCAGTTACAGAAAGTATAAACTGGAAATTAATTATATTTTTTCTTTATTGATGTAGGATTAATAATTTCGGAGATATTTAAGTTTCGAAATTACCTTTAAAGTTTAAAATGTATTTTTGTCTAAAGCAAGTGCTTTAAATGAACAAAAAAAATGAGCATCTAGGTAATACTACATCTTAACGGAAAACTGTATTTGAGATAATTTTTTTAAATTACTGGGTAATTAGAGTAACAAAATAGCGACCTTTTTATATAAAAAAAATATAAATACGCATATTTTTCCGTCATAACTTCTTTATTTCTTATGCTACAGGAACAAGTAAAAAATAATTTGAAAGCGCAATTAATTGTCTTCAATTTCGTTTCTTAGCATGCGTGACGTAAGTGTCGCACTTTCTGAGATATTTAACATTTAAATGAATTTTTTGTCTTATGAACGTTCGGACCCCATTTGTATACTTTCATGTCTCCGAAATTATTAAATCTATGTAAATAAATAAACCAACGAAATTCATTATCAGTTTATGAGCTTTATTTTTGGTCTCTACCTATTTTTCAATAAAACTAATATTTATTGAAATATTTGGAAAAGGAAAAAAAAATTACGTTTTATCAATAATACCTTTATAGTTTAAACTGTATTTTTTTCTAAAGCAAGTGCTGTATACAAACCAAAAAATTTGAGCATATACGTCATGCATATAGCATGACGTAGATGCTCAAATTAATGAGAAACAGTGTTTGAAATTCCTTTTTTTTATTACTGGCTAATTACAGTAACAAAATGGCGACGTTGTTGACGTATTGCTTCAGTCATAACTTCTTTGTTATTTATGCCACAGAAACAAATAAAGAAACAGTTGAAAGCTTGATTAATAATCTATTAGCATCATTGACGTAGGTGTCACAGTTTCTGAGATATTTATCTCACTCTAAATAATTATCTTATGAACACTTGGATGCCAAATGTAAACTTAAATATCTCCGAAATTATTAATCCTACATCAATAAACAAAAAATATAATTAATTCCCAGTTTGTACTTTCTGTAATTGGTCTGTAACATTTTTTTGATAAAGTAATACTTTTCGAGATACTTGACGAAATCCGTTTGGAAGTACCTTTTTTTTAAGCTAAAATCGCAATTTTGAAGTCGTTATAACTTAAAAACTATCAATTTATGTGAAAAATTGCATAGAACCTTTTCTTCTTAAAATTTGATTTTACCTCAGCTCCAATAAATATATATATTTTTTATATATCTATAAATTTGCAAGCCCCCGCTCAATATAGAAACTTTTCTGTGAAGCATTTACTATCATACTGCAAAAATGAACGAAATCCGTTCAATATGACATTATTCCGAAGTTTTGCATATTTTTTTTTCTCTAGGTACTGTACTATATAATAAGTGTCCCAAAAGTATGGATACGCCTAAATAACTAGTCAGTATAGCGATATATAAGAAAAATGACCTCTATAAAAGTTGTTGAAGTCATCGGGGGCATCACTTGGCGACCTTGGATTTAACATTGAAGATAATTTTCAAGGTCATTTGAGTCTCAAATTTTGTTTTTTAAATAGGAACCTCCTATTTTTGACCCCGAAAGAGCGAAAAATTTGTCAATAGAGTTGTAGTAAATTGTAATAAATTGACCCATCTAAAGGTCAAATGTCTCTCGAAATTTTCAGGCTGGTGTCTCGACAGGATAGGGAGATATGAAGAAAGTGACATTATAAAAGCTGTTGAGGTCATCGAGGGGGATCACTGGATGACCTTGGATATGACCTTAACGAGATAACGTTCAAGGTCCCTTGAAGGTAAACCTTCGTTTATCAAATGGGAACCCTTTCGTCGCCGAAGTCGATCACGAAATAACCTCGATTTGACCTTAAAATCTATCTGTAAGTTCATCAAGACCACCATTGCCTGCCTTCAATCACCAGGGTCAATTTGGCCCTTTATAACTCTAATGCAAAATTTTTCGCTTCTTTAGAATCCAAGGTCAAAAATATTTAAAAAACGAAAGTTGGCCTCCAAGTGACTTACCTTCAAGGTCAGACCCAAGATCACCAAGTGGTGCCCCTGATGACCAACAACCTTTATAAAGGTTATTTTCTTCATATCTCGCTCTCCTGACGAAAAACCAGCCTGAAAATTTCGAGGGATATTTGACCTTTAGATGACCCCTAGTATCAATTTGACTCCTTAGAACTCTAAGCAACTCTAATGCAAAATTTTTCACTCCCTCAGAATCCGAGATCAAAAATAGGTTTAAAAAAACGAAAGTTGACCCTCAAATGACCTTGACAATGACTTTCGAGGTTAAATCTAAGGTCGCCAAATGGTGCCCCCGATGATCCCATAAATTTTATAGAGGTCATTTTACTCATATAGTTCAGGAATATTACGTTTTTATTCCAACAAAATTCATAAAGATTTGAAAATTGGTGGGTATGTTGGGAATAGCATAAGGATTACTAAACCAAAAAGTTCCCATCCCTAAATAGTGTGCTTCATTCCCCAGGACGTCCTTTCTACCCCCATTTTGAGTTTTTCTAGATTATCTCGGCAACGGTGTAATTTTCAACAAAAATACCTATATACAAAATTGTTCCTTGGAAAATTCTCTATCAAAAAGGTTTTTACCACTTTTTTCCTAAAATTAATAATAACTGGGAAATATGGCGCAAACATAAGGGTTGGTTCCGACTAGCACTCTCTACAGTACGATCTACCTTAAAGTTTAACGTTTAACGCTTAAAATAGCAGTAGGCACTAAAATTTATTTACAATTTTAATAAATATACAACTTCCACCCCCTCACCTCTATAAAAAGACCGTGTTATACTTATTTCCACACCACCCTAGAGGTAAAGTACTTGGCGCATTTTTTTTAAAGTGGTATCCCCTGTAGGCCTAATCCACTAATTATCAAATGTGAATTATTAATCTTGGTCGTCTTCCACAGATTCAACATTCAAGCATGATTGTCCATGGCAATGATAACACATTGTAGAGCAACGCAAGCCTGCTCTTCTGCGACTACACCTGTATTCGCACCCTAATTTACATAAACATGAAATAAGCGTTAAAACAGATTCGGGAGCTGGTTCTTTTATAGTCATTATTGGGATTAATATACCGCCAACTTTTTTCCACCCGCAATCGGTAGCTTTGAGCGTCACGGAATGATGTGCTGCATAGTAACACCGAACATTTCGGTGATGGTAAATAGATAACGAATTATATGACTTGCGCTAATTACGGCCCTGATTTACCAACGTACTATTCGTTTGAGGAGAAATCGTCTAAAAACCTTTTTTGTAGATAATTTCCTGTAGAACACTTTTGTACATATGTATTTTTGTCGTAAAATGCACCATTTCATGCATAATTTTAAAAAAGCGAAAATTGGGGTGAATACTATGTCGTAGGGGATGAAGCACACAATTTAGGGGTGGGAACTTTTCGGTTTATTATTACATATGCTGTCCTGATTATTTCCACCAATTTTCAAAACTTTATGAATTTTGTCGGATATATCGCAATTTGAACCGTAATATTACTGAATTAATATCTCGCTATCCTGACGAGTTATTCAAGCGGATCCAATACTTTGGGACACTGTTTGAGTAATACTCGAAATATGATTTTATTATTGCATTCTAAATCGCTTTCCTAGTATATAAAGTTAAATGTTTTCTAACACAACTACACATATGTAGTCTTCATAGTCGTTAAATGTTAATTTACAATCTATGATAATTCCTAGATATTAAATAGTAATTGCCTTCTGAAGGTATTTCCCTTTATATTTTACACGCGTATCATCAATGTTTCAATTCAAATATTTATTGGAATCTAATATCATATATTTGGACTTTTTGGAATTGATCACTAGGGGCAAGTTGTAGCACTTAGGTTCAAGCTTAAGATCGTTACAGCAATCGTAACCATAAATTTTGATCTTGGATCGAGCTGAACTTGGTTTGAACGTAGTTGATGTAACTGGCCCTAATCCATTATTTTTGGAATTTACTCCCATTCATTGTAAACCATTCATCGATTATTTTCAGTATTCTGTTATTTTTCTGAACAATTTTACTTTAGATCCAGAAAATTACATGACAGCATTATCCACAAAGAGGTGTTTTTTGCACTCTTCTGAATCGATTAATATATCATTAATAAAGGTCCTTATACGCTGCCTAGTGAAACTTCGTTATTCTTTAATAGTTTTTCAGACTAAATATTATTGATTTTGGTTTGTTCACACCGCACATATAGATGGGACCTAAACCAATCATGCGTCTTGTCGATGCCGATTTATTTAATAAAACGTTGACAATTTCAAATGTTTTCTTTAAATCGAGGGAGATAGTTACCATCTTCTTCTAAGGAATATTAAAAATCATTAATCATTAATACATTGGATGGATTGTTCTAATGAATCCACAAACATGTCGTATGCCTCTCCTTTTAAATTTTATCCTAGAGCAGTTAACTTAACTGAAATTGAATTTAGCAATAATGAAATTATTTGGGTGAATATTTCAAGTAAACAACCTATTACCATCTCTGACAAATTTTGAATCAAAGTATGCTGTTAAAAATTCCTTACAATTCATAGAAAAAACTAAAAACTTAAAGTCCCAGATAACGCAAAATTAGTATCTTTCGATGTGAAAAGCCTTTTTACCTCAATACCTTTACAACCATTACAGAAAATAATTGAAGAACTTATAAACAATTCTAGTATTGACTTGGATTTAAAAAAGCAACTAAAAGCTATGATTAAAACATGCACTAGCCAACATTATTTTAAATTTAACAATGAAATTTACAAATTATTAGATGGATTACCTATGGGTTCGCCTATATCACCGTTACTGGCTGAAATTTTCATGTCAAATTTTGAAAATAAATTGTTTAATTGTAAAAACATACTAGCGAATAATGTATTTTTCTGGACCCGATATGTGGACGATGTGTTTTGCATCTGGAAAGGTACAAATAGACAGTTGAGTAAATTTCTAGACCTTTTGAATTCTTTTCATAACAAAATACAATTTACATTAGAAATAGAAAACGAGCGAGGTTTAAATTTTTTGGACGTTAACATAAAAAACATAAACAATAAGTTAGAATTTGACATCTACCGAAAAACAACTTGTACAGACACAATCATTCACAATCTAAACAATCACTCCAAATAAAAATGGCACCTTCCCATTCCTACATCCATCGTCTGTTAACGTTCCCATTAAGCCAAGAAAACTTTAGAAAAGAAGTTAATATCATCAAAGCAATAGCCAGGAATAATGGCTACAGTGAAAAGCTTGTAGACAAGTTAATAAAAAATAAACAGAAGAAGAATTTACATAAAGAGTTTTATGCTGGTTCCGCACAACAAACCAAAATTTATAAATGTATTAATTATAGGCCTGAGATTAGTAATAAAATTAGTAGCAGACTCAATAAATTAGGATGTAAAACCATTTCAGTTAATAAAAACAATCTAGGGAAAATGTTAATGAATAATAAAGACAAAACAGAAAAACTACATAAAACAGGTGTATACCAACTAAATTGTAATGACTGTGATGCTATTTATATCGGTCAAACTGGTCGAAAATTAAAAATACGATTAGAGGAGCATAAAAAATCCATTTTGAACGGTGTACGTAGCACAGGCATGTCAACACACTGCATAGAAAACAATCATTTTGTAAGTTTAAATAACGTTGAACTATTACATTCAGAAACAAAAGGCAAAAAATTGGATTTGTTCGAAAAATTAGAAATTATGAAAGCAATAAAAAATAACAAGAATGTAACTAATGAACAACAAATTTTCACAGGTCATAACATTTTAGAAAATATTATTTAAATTCTAAGGATATCTCAATTTATTAACATAAGATTAATATTACCTGATGTACCAAGTAGTTTGTTTCGTAATATTTGCATATTTTATTAGCCTCTAGGGAATCTATTGTAAGAGTTGTTATAAAAATACTAGACAGAAATTTGTAATTTAGTATCTTCTTAATCTTGATAAAGGCCTAATAAGCCGAAACACGTGTAGAGTTCTAATAAAACTTTTTGAAGCATTTAATTAACAGTCCTTAAATTGTATCAAAAAAAAAAAATCATTATTCATTTTTTGCATTATCGCCTTAGTATACCAGGTGCCACAGGCTAGTGGCCCCCCCCTATATTTCCTTTATTTTTTAACTTATCCATTTGAAATTTGGGGTGTATAAACTACCTGTAAAAATGGATTTTTGGACGGTATGAGACCATTTTCGGTTTACCCGAAAATTACCGCAACTTTGAATTTTTAAATGGAACACCCTGTATACTTTTACATATTTGAATTCAAGACAATATTCTGAGTATACCATGAGATTTTCGCGAATTTTTAAGTCAATATTCAGTTTTTTTAAGCATTTTAAGACATTTCTCTAGAGTGTTCTATTTACGAAGCCTCCAAAATTGAACAAATCACTTTTTTATCGAAAAATTTTTTTTTCAAATGGGAAGGTGGTGGCTCATAGTATTCAATAAATTATAGACTTTTTTCTGAATTCATTGATATCCATTTGAAAACTATGCTTATTATTTTTCTATTTTATTGAATTTATTTAAAAATAAAAAAATCACTTTCAAAATCATTTTTATTGATCTTTATAGTTTACACTAGTACTTATACTTATCAAGAAACAAAAGAGAGAACCAAAAGGCTATTGTTCACAAAAAGGTAGTTATTCACATTTCATTATTAGACATATGATTTTTGCGAAGATAACTACGATAAAGTTCAAGAAAAATTATATTGAAAGTGTTTTTTATTTTTAAATAAATTCAATAAAATAGAAAAACAAATATAGATTTGAAATATCAATGAATTCAGAAAAAAATCTATAATTTATTGAACAGTATGAGCCACCACCATTTGAAAAAAAAAGTTTTCGATAAAAAAGTGATTTGTTCAGTTTTGGATGCTTCGTAAATAGTTATTATACTGCAGTCATTTTAGACAAAAATATGGCTTCTGATCTAACAAAATATATCCTTCATTTTTTTTTATCGATTTATTTTTGTGTTTTAAAGAAAATATTAAAAATCGGCAACGAGATCACTACGGCATAAAAAATTAGTTAAGGTCAAAGTTCATAAAGAACGGTTTTTTGCGAATATCGCGCTTTCTATGGCTCGGAGGCCAATTGAGGTTATTATGGAAATGAAATATAATGAAATTCCGCACAAAAATGATCTCTTTCTTTTTTTATGTACAACGAACAGTTTAGGCATTGTACTTACGTAAAAAATGAATAAAATATTTTTCTTTCAAAATTTGATTATCTTTCATTTTCATATAGTACACGCAAATTAGATTAAAAAACACTGAATAGGAGAAATTATTTATAAAGTAATAATATTTGAGATGTGTACTCTAGATAGGGTTAGAAAGAAATACCCGAAAAGTTCCCCCCCAATTTAGGGGGTGGAACGTCCTTTTTTTCGCAAAAAACCACCCTCAACTGGAACTTAAAGCTGCTTTTTCACTTTTATCTTGTAAACCGTTCGTGGGAAAGGAAGAAAGTATAAGAAATAAAAAAAATGTCTTTAAATTCTGCATAAAAAATGTTCTATTAACTTTGTAGCTTATCCTCAACTATTTCGCGCTAACAGCGTCCGAACAGAAGAGTAGTTTGGAGCGCAGAAGTAAAAATCGATCCTATTCCAAGTTTCACAGCGAATATCTTAAAACCGGTTACTTTAACGAGAAAAATGCTCAGGAATGAATAGGCTCATTTAACATTTTTTTATTATTACATATTCTGAAAGAGCTTGGTGAGTACAGTAAGTATGTCAAAAATTAGAATTTTCTGACGTCGCCTTCATGTATAAAAAAATTATTAAAGTCGGCGCGCTTAAAAACGCTCGGGATAACGTGTAGTCGAGTTGTGACGTCAGATGGCTGAACCGCCCAGTGAACACGGCTACGAATGCAAGTTAGTAGAGTAAAATCTGGAAGTAAAGTCGCTTAGTTTTCGAGAAAAAAACCGGCGTAGAACCAAACCAGACTTAGTGGGATTCTTTAGTAAGATAATCGTGTACACGAAATCATTTTTTACATTTTTTGGTGGTCGAGAACTTTTTTATTTCGGAAAAACTCGAAAAATAGATTTTTAATGAAATATGTTTTTTAACGTCTCCACCGCTATATCTCTGAATATATTTGTGCTATCAAGCTATTTTTTTTTTAGATTAAAGTAGACACAATAGCGCTTCGAACAACGTCCCACGTGAACCTGATTTATTTTTTTTTAAGTTGGAAAAATAATAGGAAACTCAAACTTGTTATTTTCAGTAGCGTAATTTTAGACAATCGAGAAAAAAATTTATTTATGAAAATTTGTATATACATGCTGCGTACAAATTGAAGCCAATAGTTGAAAAAAGTTTTTAGGATAAAAATTTTTCATGTCCCGTTCATAGTATTGAGTCAGCGATTTTTTTTAACGGATTAAAGTCATATTCTTGCGCGCTCGGCTGTAGCAAGCCTGCCGACTGCAACGATCTGACGGTCCCGGTCGGGGTGTATGTAGTAGTTTAACTTATATCAATAGATACAAAACCAGTAGTGATCAAAAGCATCTAGGGGATCAATATTATTGTTCAATATTTCATGTATTGTACAGTAGTATTGATCATATGTTGTTAATATTAAGAAATTGTACAATAAATATAAAATAGTCTCCTTTTAATAATAAAAAGACAGGTAGGTAGATATAAATACCTAATCTATAAATATCAATCAGTGTTACTAACTACCCACCTAATTAGTAAGTTTATTAGACATTTTTAAATGAATGAAAGTAAAAACGTACGCATAAAATGAGTTTTATTGTTGAAATAAATTTTCTATTTGGATAGATAAATATGTAGTATGTAGTTTATGTAGGCCCTACATTAATAGCATTCTAATTCGTTCATATCTGCCTCGAAATCTTTAATAATATTGTTACAGGAACGACATTTGCACTCGTTGCAACATTTTAGGCCATCCTTAAAACAAGCACATTTTCGATTGTCACAATTTTTATCCGAACAATGAATACTTAATGATTTTCGACAACCGCCACTTCTACGCGACTAATATGACCAACCCTGCATGCGAGGTGTATTAATTGCGTCTCAATGTCGCATTTAGCGCTGATAAAAAAAATCGCTGTTGCCACACGGTACATTTTAGGAAAAAATATATTGTTTCAAAAACTTTTGTGATTATTAGGCTTTATTTTCATCGCTGCATGTATGTAAATATTTTCAAAAATAAAAAAGTTTATCGATTGGTGAAGATTTCAATACCTAAAATATATATTTTTAGTTTATCTGATTTTTAGAGAAATGAAAGTGCGAATTGTGCCCAAACCGTTTATATTGGTAAAAGCACTACAGTGTGTGCTTTAATTTGACACAAAACAAATTTCGGTAATACTTTTAAAAATATGGCGGTGGAAAAAAAAAAACAATTTTATTTAAAAATACGTTTTTTTCACTTTTTATTGATTTAAAAAGTTCGAGACCACAAAAAAAATGTCGTAAAATATGATTTCATATGCCCGGTGACATACTCAAAGGAACCTAACATGTTTGACCTGGTTTTACGGCAAAAAAACGACACGATAGACTTACGAAATCGCTGCCCTAATATAACAGGTATCGGCGCACGCCAAGTGACGTCACTCTACGGACTGTTGGCCGGCCGAGCGTGTTTCTATTCAAATGCGAATATCTCTGTGGCTATTGATTCAATTGAGCTGAAATTTTTTTCTGAGGCTATTGGTTTGTTATACTTTAAAATGAGGAAGAAAAAGTAAGAAACTGCCATATTACTAAATGACCCTATTTACAGAGTGGAATTTTCTCTATAAGATGCATATGATATTTTCAATGCTGTACGAGAGAGGCCAATAGATTTTTCCGATTGTCAGTTCATTGTTGATGGCGGCAATTTGATTCATCGTGTAGTATGGCCGAAGCAGCCTTTGACGACGTTTATACAACCTACGTTCGCTTTACTCGTAATCATTACGGCCAAAAAGTGGCTGTAGTGTTTGACGGATATGTTGACAATGCCTACAGTACGAAGAGCATCGAAAGACAGCAGCGACTTTTGAAACGCATTTCACTGGAAATTATTTTCAATGAGAACACGCCACTCACTGAAACGCAAAATAAAATGATAAACAATCTCACAAACAAGGAATGGTTTATTCCGCAACTGGTGGAGATTTAATAACGACGGAATCAAAACAATGAGTGCTGTAGAAGACGCTGACGTACTCATAGTTCAAACCGCCTTAAACGAATCTCATGAAAACGTTACAGTGGTCATCGTCGGACAAGATATTGATTTTTTCGCATTGATTATCGCTCTCGCACCTGAAGATAAAGATATCCGTTTCTTAAGAGAGTTTCAGGGAAAAATAAAAAATAAAGCTTACAGTTCTCGTGACTTGCAGTCCCCGGAAGTTTGAAAAAGCTGTAAGGAGACAGTTTTGTTTGTCCACGTGTTCAGTGGATGCGATACCACTTCAGCTTTCTTTGGTAAAGGAAAAGTTCAAACGGTGGAATGCGTCAATAAAAGAAAAGATCTCGAAGAGTTCGTCCGTATATTCAACAACCGTAGCTCAACGAAAAAACAAATTACAAGTGCTGGAGAGCAATTCGCGCTAGCAGTATACAAAATATACATCAAAGATTTATTATCTTCAATAAGTTAGTCGGTCAATCTAGTACTGCCGGGATTCTACCAAGACTGCCGCCAACATCTGAGGCATTACGTCAACATTCTTACAGAGTATTTCTCCAAATTCATGCTTGGCGAGGAGAAAACTTGGAACCATCGGAATGGGGTTGAAAAAAGTAGATTTTAGCACCCATTTATGTCACCGAGTTACCAGCACCAACTTCCACCTTAAAGCTAATATCCTGCAGCTGCAAAAAGGGTTGCGGGAAACAATGCAGCTGTGTCAAGGTTGGATTGGCTGCTCAACAATGTGCTCTCATTGCCATGGGCAAGGATGTTTAAATTCTGAATTCGAAGAAGAGTTCGACGATGAGGAACCCCTTAATGAGTACAATTGGAAATAATTTTAGTGGAATAGGCCTACAGGGGAAACCACCTTTAAAAAAACGGACCGAGAGCTCTACCTCGTGGGTGGTGTGGAAATGAGCTAAAATTGAAAAATACAGCTCTATGGAAAAAAAAGGGGAAAAAAACATAAAAATCACTTGCGTCAAAACCCGCTATATATGCATCTTATAGAGAAAATTCCGCTCTATAAATTCATTTCTGAGCATTTTTCTCGTAAAATATTCGCTGTGAAACTTGCAATAGGATTGATTTTTACCTCTGCGCCTCTGTTCGGACGCTGTTAGCGCGAAATGGGTGAGGATAAGCTACAAGGTTAATAGGACATTTTTCATGCAGAATTTAACATTTTTTTTATTTCCTATACTTTTTTCTCTTCCAACGAACGGTTTACAAGATAAAAGTGAAAAACCAGCGTTAAGTCCCCGTTGGGGGTGGTTTTTTGCAAAAAAAAGGACGTTCTACCCCTAAATTGAGGGGGAACCTTTCGGCTATCTATTTATAACCCTATCTAGAGTACGCGTCCCAAATATTATTACTTTATAAATTACTTCTTCTAAAATATCTAATTTACATGGACTAATAATAACCTTAGTTAATATAATATATACAAGAAAAAAATCCAATCAAAATTACTGTACTGTACAATGAAAATTTGTAAAATGTGGTTACACATTATAGGTAGGTACACAAATTTTGAACGAAAAATGTTTTATTCATTTTTTACGTACAATGCCTAAACCGTTCATTGTATATAAATAAAATCATATAAAAAAAAATATTTTTAAGAAAAAGCTTTTATTTGAAAAAACTACTAAAAAGTAAAAATAATTTTTTTTAAATTCATACACCTGGAAACCAAAAGCTTTGGGGACAGTCATATAGCGCTGTTGCATATTTACTTTACTCAATTGACCGCCCCCAAAGCTTTTGGTTTCTAGGTGTATGAATTTAAAAAAAATTATTTGTACTTTTTAGTAGTTTTTTCAAATAAAAGCTTTTTCTTAAAAATATTTTTTTTATATAATTTTATTTTTTACTTTGTAGTCTACTTATTTTACAGACGGATAAAATCCTTTCATTTGCCACCGCCATCCACCCTTTTCCTCTTCTCATCTCTCTAACACTACTTCCCACTTCTTATCACCCCTATCCCATCTCTTCCCACCTCTTTCCACCCCATCCCCACCCCTTTCTCACCTCTCCCCACCTCACACACTGTTAATTTCAAAACTAGAATCATTGCATAGTTTAAAAAACGTTAAGGGCGAGATGTATTGCTGCGTCAAAATTTATTCTATTCTTAAATACTTCACAGTTGCTAGATTAATTAAAAGAGATATAGAATTTTCATCGAATTAAGACATTTGAGGATCAGATATGATTTTTTGCGCAACCAAATTGAAAAGTAATTCCGATTAATTGGATCAGGTGATTCTGTAGTCAGCGTACCCCGTCCTAAATGCTAACTGTAAACATACAAAAAGCGATGCATCAATTTTAACAAGTCAAAATATTATAATACCTTCAGCCAGCCCGAGTCAATGACTTTCACTTTTTGTTTCGATAAAATACGAGGTGTAGAATTTCTTAGTTAGGCGTTGGACACACCAAATAATCAATTTAAGCGATCAGATAAAAACAGGTCTTGTAACTTGCATGCTTTACACTTGGATCTTCCAACACATTTAAATATAGTGAATTGAGAATTGATATCTTTATACATGTGTGGCTGTTCTTTAATTGAGTTTTACTACTTATTATCTTAGAAATAGAACTAAGTAGTTGAATTGAGAAAAACCAATTATGTAAAAGAAATAAATAGTTAATGAAATAATCGATTCTGTCAAAATATGTATTAAATAGTGGAGTGGTGGCGTAAACTGCTTCTATCAAAAACGTTGCTGAGTATTTTATCCTGTGAGCACTTTTAGCGTGACTAAAATATAATGACTCGGCTAGAGTAGTTTATATCCTGAGATAAAGATTAGGAATCCACTTGTTGTCAAGAAGTTGTTGGCTTCAAATCAATACCAACCACATCACCTGATAGATTAAAATAACCGCAGTTCTCGATAAAAGGGTTTCTAGATATACTAGAAATTTCTGCTGGTTTAATTGCCTAGCAAAGATAAATAATATATCACGGCTACCACATGTGAACAGCAGCCCACTTCTACTACCAATGAGGACAATCACAAGTATAGCACTTGATGCTGGTATAGCTCTTACCATGGAGGACATAATCAACATAATAAGATCGATAAAACTGACAGTTTTTGTACCATGATTTAACTTCAACTTTAAGTATATTTGGAGATTCTTTCACATATTGTATTTCAGGACTGTTTTGTTCGGTGATTAATTCAGCCAAATGTTGATCAGTCTGAGATATAATTGGTAAGAGCCGGTAAATTATATTTTCAACTCACATTCACTAAGTTCAGAAAAATCTGACACCTCAGGTGCCAATACAATTTTAAAAAGCTTTTCTCGACGGTCCAATGTTGGTTTTCAACTTCTTCGCTGAGATTATTTCATATATTCGTGTTGTTGTTTAAATATTCAATGATTTCATCAGCCAAATCATTCTCAGAACCTAAACGTTCTTATTATGTTGATTATGATCTCCACGGAAAGAGCTATACAAGTATAGATATGATGTTAATAATAATATGTCTATAATTATTTAAAATTCTTTTTGTTGTATATAAATATATTTTCAAGGATAAAAGGTTTAAATTAACATTTTATAAAAATACATGTTATTATCTTGATATATAAAATTGTTATGTTTTGTTTCTTCTCTTTCCTTGGTTACTTGAAATTGGATCTTATATTCACTAGTAAGTGAACTGATTGCCACAACAAGCATCAAGCTCTAAAGTGTTTCCAATACATCAAGCGATGCACGCCACTCCTCTACTGACATCACAGTTTTAATTAGTTTACATAATGTCAAATGTATTACAAATAATCTTTAACTGATCTATTCACAAAAATATTTGTTAAGAGGAGACAACGCCAATCACAAAGTTTTATCGGTAAAGCTAAAGCTGAAGTGGGGTGAAGGGTAGGCAGTGTCACAGAAGAAGAAACAATCAGAATATAATATCGGCAAAAATCCTTTGATCTCGTGTTGTAAATTTCCGCCATACTTTTGTTGGGAGAGTTCAGGACAGTACCAATATTTTTTACCCCTTTTAGGAACGATCCGGTTGAGAGTCATAAAACCTGTGAAACATTAGATGAAGACAAATAATATTTGTTTTAGATTTTCAATATTTCTTACCTAGTTAGGCGGCATCATGATACAAGCTGTATCACGAGGCGAGATCACGCCACACGCCATTTGTCGCAGACGATCCGGTTACAGAAGAAATCCGTGATCCGGGCCTGGCACAATTTTTTACATTTCCGTCCGAGATTGACAGTGCGCGATGTAGATGCGCGAACTTTTCCCGCCAATGAGAGATTGTATTCTGATTGTTTCTTCATCTGTGGCAGTGTGGCTATAGATCATTTTCGGTTGACGTCACGCTGTTAGCGTGGAGGGCGCACAACTAATTATTTTGTTTTCTAGAGATGGCAAAAGCTGTTATTTTTTAATAACAGGTTAAACTGCTACTGCCGTTTTGAAATATCAGTTTAAAAATAACAGATCGCTGAGATCGCATATCGCAGTAAATAGCAACTCATCTCAAATTGTTTTCATTTGCATTGCCTGTTATTGGATGAGGTTTCGTGTGCCCTTCAGATAGCTGCGTCAAAGTTACGTGACCGAAAATGATCTAATATAGGGCATCTGAACGTGACGTCACAGCTAACCTCAAAATATGTGTTTCTTAAGATTTAAGAGTATTACGCAGCTATTATTAATATTTCTGCTTGGTTACCGTATTTTAAACTAAAATCTAGTTCAGTGTAATGTTTATGAAGTTCTAAATACTTTGTACTAATAAAATAGGACTCTTTTTGTAGGTTGAAAATCTAACCTGTAATTATCAATCTATTTTTATTAATCAACAGTACTGAAAAATTGTTTATGTGAATTTTTAAATATTTGCTTGGAGCCAATACGGCTCCAAACTAAAAATGCTTATACAAACATTAAAAATGAGAATAAACTTGAAAAACTTAAAATTTAAGGTTATGCTGGTTACATGATGTAGATGCCCTATTGTAGTGCTGTAGGTGGCACCATCTATTGAAAAACACTGTACTAAAAATCTTGACTGGGAAAAAAGCAGTTTTTAGCCAAACGGCTGCCGCAATTAAACTGAAAAAGAGATATTCTTGCAAGTAAATGAATACTGCACTTCTATTGTTTTTAGCTAAAATTTGTTTATTACGAAGATCTCTCTTCACATTGGCTCATTGCCGCCTGCTCCCCTCTGATTTGATCGCCTTGGTCCCTCTTAAGTAGCAATTCTCTGTGAATTGTGGCAAAGTGATTTGTTTACAGAAATATTGAATATAAATAGTTTATATGTAAATTGTGAAGATATTTCCTTTAAATTTACTTGCGTAAACGGATATACACAATGAGAAACTAGCAATCATATGAGTTGCAGCCACAAAGAAGCAGACACTCGTATTGCTTACCACTTAAGATTAAGGAGAACATAAATGTAACAATTCGAGCATCTGGCACAGATGTTGTAGCCATTCTTTTGGGAAGTACACATAAAATTTATAAAAAACTATGGATGTATGGATGGAGATTTGAATACTTGGAGATTTGCTGAGTAATGCTGGATTTATTATGTATTGCTTGAAGCGGGGTATCTTGTAGGGAGAAACATATATGAATATTGAAGATTGACATAGTGCAATAAAATTAAAAATATAAGGACTAATTTTTGCGTAAGTCAAAAAGTACTATTAGCTGTGATTGGAGCCAACCATCCTTTGTCTCATCTCAGGCATGCACATCTTTAATATATCCATCTAATTAATTATTAATTTTGTGGATAGTAATCTGAAATAAGAATAGACGTTACTAAATTATATGTATGGATATAATTTTTAAATATAATTGAGAAAACCCTCTGGATCTCAAGGTAAACTCCTAAAACATCGATTATTGAAGATGGCTGATTAAATGCATGCCGTCTTGTTCTCAAGATCGAGATCTCTTATTACTCTTTACATAATTATAAATAACGTTATCTTTTTCAAGATCTTGGAATTTATATATAGAATATATAGCCGATAAAGCAGTTTTCTGATCTTTTTGTTGCAATTTAAAATGAATTAGCGCTGAAAATTATATTGGAAGTATTACAATTTATTAGGCTAGACTAATGCGTAGTTGCTTGGTTATGAAGATATTACAATCTCCGCAGGAGAAATTTTAAATACTTTTGATAAATAATTCATATTTAAAACAAGACATTAACGCAGACATTTTTTACAAATCAGAATTTGAAGTAAAACTGCATATTTTAAAATTATTTTCTACGTCATATTTTTATATTATCTCCTCTATGTATAAAATTGAATATATACCGGGTGTAAAAGAATAGTGGGCCACCCCTGTAACTTCCTGGTTTTTTCAGATATCGGGATGAGATTTTGTATGGTGAAATTAGGTAAGATTTTCAACTTTTTGAGACCTATCCGCCATATTTATCACTTCTGGTTTCACCGGAAATGGCCCCAATAGTTTTTTCTAAATGGACCACCCTGTATGTTTTTACATTTTTGAAATAAAGATCACATTTTGGATACTATTTTGAACAATTTATACAGTGTTGCACTAAAAGGTGCTGTAAACTCATTAAAATCACATTTTTCAAAGTGACAAATTTTTTTAAATATTATAATATGGACCATCCGGATATTCAGAAAGCTCTATTTAGTAAGTAAGGGTTAAACGGTACCAAAAGTTCCGTAATTTGTAATCGTTACCGGCAGGAATGACAATTTTTCTTAAGAAATTTATGATTTATATCTGACTTCAATTAAATTTTGTTCAACCCTGTATATTTGTATTAATATTTTATGATATGACAGAATGGGCCTCTGGCTCATTCTTGTTGCATATAATTCCTGCTGATAACGATTACACATTTCGGAACTTTTGGTACCGTTTAACCCCTACTAAACAGAGCTTTCTGAATATCCAGGTGGCACATATCATAGTATTTTTAAAAAATGGAATATTTCTCTACTACAGCACGAAGACTTTCGGAAGAAATACGGTGAAGAAATAGAAAACCAACTGACAGGAGAAGAATTAGACTGGACGTCAATGGGCGCAAAAATTAAAATTGCAGCAAGAAAAACGCTAAAAAGGGACAGATCACCTATGAGCCCGACAAGAAAGGGAAAAAAATAACAAGTACGAACAGCTAAAAAAGATGAAGGCCACAGGCGAACAACACCCGACGAGGAATATAAACGAAAAACTAAAAGAAGCACTGAGCGAAAAAAGAGAGGCGGAGAGAAACCACGACGAGGAAAAATGCAGATCATTCTTCGAAAACATAGAAACACTTTCAACAAGACAAAGACTAAACCAAACCTTCAGATATCTAAAAAAATATAGAAGAAACAACAGTACCCACAGGAGAAGATACATACCAAAGCAACATTGGACCAAGAAGCTGGAGGAAGAAGAGAAAGTAACTAAACGGACAAAACTAATAAAAGAAACAAACCACTGGCCCTTGGACAAGCCACCATCAAAAGACCAACTGCTAGAAATAATAGCCAGAGCTAGAAGAAACACCGCACCTGGAGTAGATAAAATAAACAACGAGTTAATACACTACGGCACGAAAAGCTAAAGGAGCAAACCCTAGAAATCATCACCAGAGTATGGACAGAAAACACACCTTTGCCTACGGAATGGATCAAGACTATACAAATACCCCTCCCAAAAACCAACTCGCCACAGACCATAGAAGACTACAGAAGAATAACACTCTGCTCGAGCAACTAGAGAAGTACATTGGAAGGCCGCCAGACTACCAGACAGCATTCATCAAAGGCAGATCAACGGACGACCACATGTACACCACTAGAAGAATACTGGAAGAAAATGGAGAGAAGGGACAAAACTGCACATAGCCGCTATAGATCTCCAAAAGGCATTCGATACCATCAGTCACGAAACCATAGTCAACACTTTGCATAACAAAGGAGTGCCGCACTATCTAATAAACAAGATAATAAAGGCATGCCTTCATGAAACAACTGCCATACAATGGTTCGGACAAATGACGGAAACCAGACAAAAGAATAGATGAGTCAAACAAGGATGCCCCCTATCCCCCCGACTATTCACCACAGTCCTAGACCAAGCGATACAAAACACAATAAGGGAAACACCAAATTTTAACGAAAACACGGAAACACTGAAAACCCCAATCATATTAGCTTACGCCGATGACCTCCTAATCGTCGCAGAAGAGCAACAAATTCTCAACTTTCTAGAAAACATGAAACCGCATTTGGACACATCTCTGAGCTGAAAATAAATTCCAAGAAAAGTCTAATAATGGAGCGGGACCCATCAACAAAAGAGAGTCGGATCAGTGGAGAAGAATACAAAATAGGTGACTACTCCCTAA
This sequence comes from Rutpela maculata, assembly GCA_936432065.2. NCBI lineage: Eukaryota > Metazoa > Arthropoda > Insecta > Coleoptera > Cerambycidae > Rutpela > Rutpela maculata. The sequence continues at coordinate 20,770,119 of OW386285.2, forward strand.
GAATAACGAACAAACTGAAATACCTAGGAACATATCTGACGAACCAACTGAAAAGGAGAGAAACATTGAAGGAGAGAATAAAAACAGCACACAGAGTCACAAGAGCAATTATACCGTTCATTGAGAAAAACAAACTATCATGGGCCCTGGCCACAATGACATATGGAGTTAAAAACGGCAACAACAAAAGCCAACAGAAGAAGTTTGAGAAGAGCTCAAAGAGACATCATCCAATTACTCAGAAAAACAGCAGGGCAAAAACAACGACATAAAACATCAACACTACTAGAAGGGAAGACAATCACAAAAAGGATAGAAATGTACGCAATGAAGTACTAGGGAGACGTCCAAAGAAGGGAACGAACACACCTACTGAAGAAAGCACTAACACTGAACAGCAGCAAACTAAAAATTGGGAGACCATGTTACACGTGGAAAACAACAATCGAGAGGATCATGAACAAACTGGGAAAGGACCAAACATATTGGGAAAGGGAAGCGAGGGGAAAAAATGAATTCCACAAAGAAATCAGAGCGCTATATACTCTACCAGAATCAGAAACGGAGGAATCAGAAGCCTCAAAAGAAGAAGACTTGCAGAAACAGAAGTACAAAAATAGGAGCACAAACAGCAGCGACACAATGCGGCAACATATCTCACAAGAAGACCCAGAATAGGCAGAAGCCCAGAACCAAAAATACAAAAAAAGAGGGGGCTTAAACGCTCCCTCGCGACACAATGCGGTAACGCATTTCACAAATACCTACACCTCTCATCCCACACTCCCTTACCATGCGCCATGTGGCTCTCGCTGCTGGCAACAAGCATGACCTTAGTCCAACCCAGCGTGGACGTAGCAGGCCCAGCTGTATAACTTGGGAGTGGCAGTAATGCCTACCGCATGCTGGTAAATCAATCAAATCAATCAATCAATCAGAAAGCCATGGTAAAAAAAAGTAGCGAACACAAATATTTTGCAAGAAATTTATAAATAAGTGTCTGTTGAACGAATTTTAATTGATAGTAAAATTATGTTCCCAATGATTCCGAATGAAGGAGTTGGAAATAAACCCTGTCAGGCTCCCTTGCTGTAATAAATTTTAGCGAAATTCGAGAAAGGACCCACCATAAATCCTAACTCCTACACTCGCACTGTTGCACATAAGTTACACACAAACGACAACTTAATTAGTAAAAATGCCGGTTCTATCGAACCATTAAATGAAGAATCACGTTTCAGTAATTACAGACATCGCCATAATTTAGTGATTCAGGAACATGAGGGAACGCGCCATATACGCAACTTCTAAATTCATATGTTTACAGGTTAATCATTTCCTCTACTATAAAGGCGGTTGTAACGATAAATAGTAAATTGAATTATTGAAAAGATCTAGAGATATGTTCTCATCAATAGATATTGACGTGTTTAAGTACAGTTGTTGTCCAGAGAAATATGCTTGGGCACACCCACGGTCACCAGAAATATATATGAGGTTATAGCTAAACATCGATCAGAGCTTAAGCTATCATTAATTTCAATAGTATAGTCTGACAGTAAAATATTTCGATGGATACAATGTAGCCTTGCATTGTATTTTGACATAGACGATTTACTAAAGGATTCAGTATCTTCCTTGTTACTACAGGGTGATATTATTTCTTGTTAAGCCTTTCCCCATATACTCTGCGCTAGAAAATTACATCATAATATTAAAACATCATGTATTGGCGTGGTGCAATCAATATTATTATATTAACAAATAATATTATCCAGATTATTTCTGTCTTGTAAAAATCATTAATTTTGATTAATATAGGGATAAAGGAAAGCTTGTAAAGTTTTCAACTTGTCAATGTACAGTTTTTCTTTTAGATAAGCCCAAAGGAAAAAACCTTGAAGTCAATCTGTCTACATGGAATAGATTGACTTCAAGGTTTTTTCCTTTGGGCTTATCTGAAAGAAAAACTATACATATGATTCAAGACTAGTAAGGCGATTACAAAAATGCCCTTATAGATCTAGGGACCGCACCCTAACGCCAATTTTGATAGGGGAGGGCAACAAATTCCAATTAAACGGTGCGTGGGTATCTGGGTGTTAACTTGGACAAACGACTGACGTTTAACATACATATTAACGAAAGGTATGCAAAGTCTACTCCATGTACAGGAGTCTGTACCCGCTCCTGACCAGGGGTGCCGGACTCAACAAGATAAATAAGAAACTGTTGTATACGATGATGATCAGGCCGGTCATCACATACGCGGAGCCGGTGTGGAGCAGCATACCGGCCACGACAATGCGAAAATTAAAAGTTTTGGAATATACATTTATGCGCCTTATTTCTGATTCCGACAGATACACTTCCTTCATCTGATCGTTGCCACGACATAGCCCCTAGCGGACTACGTCCAAGAAATATCTCAAAAATTCTATCAATTCAAACTTGGCGATAGTCCGCTAACCCGCAACATAGCCCTAGTCAGACAGCATAATGCAATCCTTTTCAATATTCGACACACCCTACCATACCAGGCGTTGCCTATTTTCCGGCAACCTCTTACTTTCCTATACCATAACCTTCCGCTTTCCACCTTTGATCTTTACCTCAACTTTACTAGATTAACCTATTTCTATACTCTCTCTATTTGTTTATAATCCGGGTGTTCTAGTTGTAAAATTGACCTCTGTGCTAAATTCGTGCCCTATGAAGAAAGTTTTTTTTATTGTGTTTATTTGGACGTCTTGAATAGCACTTGGTAGTTTCGCCACGATACACCTCGAGGATTTCGTGAAAACCGCGTCGGAAGGTCGCGGATTCGCGATTAACTCAGTTTTTATGACCCAAACGGGAACAACCCCTATTTTGGAGATACCACGCGGAAGATCACCAGGGTGGAATTGTTTCAAACGGGTTTTTTCGTTGAGCTTTGTTTTCCCATGCCAACAATCCAAATTTTTTAAAGCTTGTGTGCAACAATTAATTTTAAGAAGTTTTATTTCAATTTTTAAGTATCTTTGTATATTATTTTTAAATTGTTTATTTAGTACAGTAACTAGAGGTTTTAACTTCGGAATAATGTCATATTGAACGGATCTCGTTCATTTTCGGCAGTATAACAGTAAATGCTTCACAGAAAAGTTTCTATATTGTGCGGGGGCTTGCTAATTTATACGGGGTGGATGCCACCCCCTCTCAAGGGGTGGCATTTAAAAAATATATATATTTATTGGAGCTGAAATAGAATCAAATTTTAAGAAAAAAAGGTTCTATGCAATTTTTCACATAAATTGATAGTTTTTAAGTTATAACGACTTCAAAATTGCGATTTTAGCTTAAAAAAAAAGGTATTTCCAAACGGCTTTCGTCAAGTATTTCGAAAAGTATTACTTTATCGAAAAAATGTTACAGACCAATTACAGAAAGTACAAATTGGGAATTAATTATATTTTCTGTTTATTGACGTAGGATTAATAATTTCGGAGATATTTAAGTTTATATTTGGTATCCAAGTGTTTCGAAATTACCTTTAAAGTTTAAAATGCATTTTTTTCTAAAGCAAGTGCTTTAAATGAGCAACAAAAAATTGAGCATCTAGGTAATGCTACATCTTAACGAAAAACTGTATTTGAGATACAGATGAGAGAGATTTGAATACAGCAGCGTATAGTTGTAGAACAGTTTTTAATCTTCGCAAAAGAAATAAATAGCTTGATAGCTTATTGCTGAGTTGCTCAATATGATTGTTCTAACTTAAAGTATCATCAAGAACTATACCGAGTAAACTGACACTTTCTCCCTTCGTTACGTCATATCTGGTAGAAAAAAATAGTTTTTGTGTTTTGTCACGATTTAATTTGAGTGCATTAGCATTATACCAAAGTTCCGCTCGACTTTCATATTCATCAATGGTATCTTGTAAACTATTAATATTCTTCGCACTAGCTGTGAGAGTTGCATCATCAGCAAACATAACAATACTACTAGGGAATAAGTAATAAAATAAATCATATTTTTTATAGTTTGTAAGACATCTAAACTTTTTAAAGTGTTTACATGCAGATTAATAAATCAATCTTATGTGTGTTTGTTAAAAAAAGAACGGTTTGAACATCCGCATTTCACCAGGCTTTAGTAGGAATTTTTTTAATTCATTCTTTTATTGCAACGTTTTAGGTTTTTGATCCAGAATCGCTTCCAAATATTTAATGTGTTTGAAAAGGAAATAAATAGTCCCCAAGATTAATGTTGTTAATATTAGAACAATTGTGTAGAGAAAATACAAACAAGGAGTTATTTTCTGAGAGATCCAAATCAGTAAAAGAAAACCATTTTTCCAATCTAGTTAATGATATAATTTTTATGCTCTGTATGTAAGCAAATATTATTAGCATATTGCACTGTACTAAATAGGGCATCATTTTGTATATATTAGAAGTATAAAATTAAAAAGGATTGGGCTTAGGACTAAACACTGTGGATGGCTTGCACTAATATAGCTGGGTTCAATTAATTGGCTCTCTATTAAAAGCAGACCTATTCTTAGTGATGGAAGTATCTGATTAATTTCTTCCAAACTGTGATATATTATGTTTTAGTATACATACTTACAAAACAGACTTTTTATGTTTTTACATTAAATATTGGTTATCAGATGATAGGTGCAAAAAATAAATCAATGAAAATGAAAACATCAGATGAAACCGTATCATATACAAGAAGTTGTTGCTTTAATTTATTTTCTTAATGAATTTTTTTCTAATTTAAAAGTCGCCTTTTCAACTACAAATTATATAACATTTTAAGCGATTAGAATTGGTCAAAAATCATTTATTTTATTTAGTTCGTCTCATTTAGAGACTTATTTTTTATCGGTATGAAGTCTGGTTCTAGATTGAATTGTAGCACACATGAAAAAAATAAATTATCGGTATCGTTTATAAGGATAGGTAGACTAAGATGGGCAGGACACGTGGCAAGAGCGAACGAAAATCGTACCCCAAGACAAATATTTATGTCGCAACCGGGCGGAAGTAGACGTAGAGGCAGGCCAAAATTGAGATGGAAGGATGGCGTGGATGAAGATGCCAGAAAAATCGGAGCTGTAAACTGGCAACGACTAGCAAAAGATAGAGACGACTGGCGGAATAGACTTAGGAAGGTCGAGGCTCAACTAGAGTCGTAAAACCAATGATGATGATGATGTGTGGAACAATTAATTTGAAGAAGTTTTATTTCAATTTTTAAGTATCTTTGTATATTATTTTTAAATTGTTTATTGTTAACGTTAAGTTTTTAATTTTTAAACAGGAGCATTGACTCAAAACTGTCGTTAAGCCGAGCCGAACCGAACCTGCCCCATCCAGACCCAAATTCACCACGGCCGGATAGCTCCAGACCAAGCTTCGGGGAGGCGCATAATTGTAATATTAATAAACTCTTGTTCAGTTCAGTTCAGTTCAGGGCCCAGACTAAATGAAAAGTTGATGAAATGGCCCGGAAGGTGCGTCCCAAAGCCCAATAGGACATCTTTTGCGGTGTGGTTAAACCATGCATATGGGCATCCATCTATAAATGGGTACAAAATAAATTTCTAGAGTGATGGAGGAGTTTTTCACGACAAAGACAGGCCAAAGAGTTCTTTAAAGTGAAACTACTTAAAAAAGCACTTTATAAATTTAAAACAAAAGCCAGTAAAGTGAGCAAAAAAGCTTATTTTTTTTTTCTTATTTAAATAATATAAACAAAATCGAAAAGTCTTACAGTAGATCAGCGGTAATAGAATTCAAGAAATACTAAGGACTTTTTTTAAAGAAAAGCCACTACTTGAAAGATAACAAAATTTATTGTAAACTTTGACCTATGAGACATCTCAATGTGGGAAATAAAAATTATACTTTCAATCATATATTAGAAACTTGTCGAAAAAGACAACAAAGAGCAAATAGTTATACTAGGGACCTCTTTCAAAGCTGTATATTCTGATACAAAAGACAAAGCTAGATAAGCAGCTCTAAGTAAAACTAGAACAGAAGCACCCCAGAAAAAACGGAGGAGGTTCTCCTCATAGAGAAAAAGGAAAGAAAACATGTCATGATGTTCAAATTTTTCCAAGGAAACACGTAAAGTACCTCACAATAAAAAACGACGACAAGGGGACATCCGGTGAACACATCAAGCATACCATAAAAAAAGTAGACCCAAATATGGCATCACTTTCGAGAACTATGCTCAATATAAAAGGAAATGGAAGTAAAAAGAGGGAGGTTTTATACAACATGACCCAGTCAGTTCTCACGTATGGAGTTCCGATATGGCACACGGCCTTAGAAAAAAAAGGTATGGACAAATGCTAATAAGCAATCAACCGTATCTGCGAACGCAACTCAAGTGGATGGAGGACACTTCCAATAGGCCTTTTAATGTATGAAAGGAGAAGAATCTATGAAAGAGAAGACGGGAGTACGCTACAAGCTAAGAAAGAGGAGGACGAGAGAGAGAGAGAAGAGAGAGAGAGACCGGTCTAGAGAAACGGCAGGCGCAGCGGGACTCGCTGGAAGTAGCTCAATGGACAAAGGTACTCATACCTGACATAAAGAAATAGTTCATCTGTAGACATCGACATACAGACTACTTTTCTACTCAGATGTTGACTGGACGTGGATCCTTCAAGGTCTATACGCACAGGACAGGCAAGGCAGCAGAGGAAATATGTGCATACTGCGAACACAGAGACACAGAAGCACACACAATGTTCAAATGCATTAGATGGGAAGCCGAAAAACAGATGGTAAATCTAGAAATAGGAATCATATTAAACGAGAACAACATCATAGAGGAAATGATGGAAAACAGCAAAAAATTGAGTACGATAGAAAAGTATATCAGAATAGTAATGCAATCAAAAGAACAGGAAGACGTATTTTCTTTTGAAGATTTTCCACCACCGAAGGAACAAAAAAGAACAGAAGCATCACAATAGATCCACAGACATAAAATGTAAAAAACAAGGATAATATAATAAATAAAAAACTGCCTTAAAACAAACGACGTTAGTTACACAGTATATTACATAACAGTCATGGGGGTGTAGTCATAAAATCTTCAATTGAATAGAAACAAAATTTCAAAATATGGTTTCTAATGATAATTTTAAATTTCTGAAAATTTTGTTGTTTTGTATTTTCAGGTAATTTATTATATAAGTTCAAGTTTAATGAGTTTTTAATTGATTTTGTTAAGCGGTATTTAGGAGGTTTTAACAAATTGGCCGACCTCGTGTTGTAATTATGTAGCTCAGATGGAGTTACATACACATTCTTATTTTTATGAATCTCTAAAAGAGAGTAGTAAATATATAGGCAAGGAATAGGCATTATACCATATTTAATAAACAATGGTTAACAGTGTTCTCTACAACCTGCTCTAGTTATAATTCTTATAGACTCTTTCTGTTGTCGAAATAGTTTTATAGCGCTGCTCGAGTTCCCCCAGAGTATAACCCCGTAGCTTATTTGGGAGTGGATTAATGAATAGTACACTGACAGCAAAGTGTGTAGTTGTAGAACAGTTCTTAATCTTCGCAAAAGACACAAATAGCTTGATAGCTTATTGCTGAGTTGCTCAATATGATTGTTCCAACTTAAAGTATCATCAAGAACTATACCGAGTAAATTGACACTTTCTCCCTTCGTTACGTCATATCTGGTAGAAAAAAATAGTTTTTGCGTTTTGTCACGATTTAGTTTAAGTCCATTAGCATTATACCAAAGTTCCGCTCGACTTTCAGATTCATCAATGGTATCTTGTAAACTATTAATATTCTTCGCACTAGCTGTGAGAGTTACATCATCAGCAAACATAACAATACTACTAGGGAATAATTAATAAAATAAATCATATTTTTTATATTTTGTAAGACATCTAAACTTTTTAAAGTGTTTACATGCAGATTAATAAATCAATCTTATGTGTGTTTGTTAAAAAAAAGAACGGTTTGAACATCCGCATTTCACCAGGTTTTAGTAGGCATTTTTTAAATTCATTCTTTTATTGCATCGGTTTAGGTTTTTGATCCAGAATCGCTCTCAAATATTTAATGTGTTTGAAAAGGAAATAAATAGTCCCCAAGATTAATGTTGTTAATATTAGAACAATTGTGTAGAGAAAATACAAACAAGGAGTTATTTTCTGAGAGATCTAAATCAGTAAAAGAAAACCATTTTTCCAATCTAGTTAATGATATAATTGTTATGCTCTGTATGTAAGCAAATATTATTAGCATATTGCACTGTACTAAACAGGGCATCGTTCATTTTGTATATATTAGAAGTATAAAATTAAAAAGGATTGGGCTTAGGACTAAACACTGTGGATGGCTTGCACTAATATAGCTGGGTCAATTAATTGGCTCTCTATTAAAAGCAGATCTATTCTTAGTGATGGAAGTATCTGATTAATTTCTTCCAAACTGTGATATATTATGTTTTAGTATACATACTTAAAAAACAGACATTTTTCGTTTTCACATTAAATATTGATGATACGTGCAAAAAATAAATCAATGAAAATGAAAACATCAGATGAAACCGTATCATATACAAGAAGTTGTTGCTTTAATTTATTTTTTTAATGAATTTTTTTCTAATTTAAAAGTCGCCTTTTCAACTACAAATTATATAACATTTTAAGCGATTAGAATTGGTCAAAAATCATTTATTTTATTTAGTTCGACTCATTTAGAGACTTATTTTTTATCGATATGAAGTCTGGTTCTAGTTTGAATTGTAGCACACATGAAAAAAATAAATTACATTTGCATTGAAGGCAAGTTCCAACTTCATCGGTTGAAGGCCATAGACTGATCGCGGCATTAAATTTTAAAATATATCTTTATAGATCTTTTCGTGTGATCAAATGAGAAAATTAGTTAAGGTAATTTTAAAAGGCACTTTAAACACAGGATTAGCAGATGGGTACATTTTTTTCAATAAAAAAATACATTTTATAAAAATGCACGAAATGTAACTTTAAAATAATATAAAAAAATTATTTTTATTACCATTGTAATGCACGATTTAAAAAAAATTACCAAATGGCAGTTTCTTAGGAGACCCCGAATTTTTCTTTTTTTGGAGAAAATAAATATTTTTTTTGTAACGCCATGTCCTAAAATGACATTTATTTGACAGTTTCAATGAATCAAAACAATGTAAGATAAAGAAAAAAGAGCAAAATAAAGAAATTTTATTTCACAGTATGAAATAAAACTTATTGGTTTCTATGGAAACGGCAATAGAATTTAGTATATTTCTACAAATTTACATTGTTTTCGAATTTCAGATGGCGATACAAAAAAACATTGTATATAACGCGAGACTAAAATGTGTTTTTTTACTCGTGTAGTTTATAGCACTCGCCTTCGGCTCGTACTATAAACGCCCCACTTGTAAAAAAAAACACCATTTTATCCACTGGTTATATAAAATACTATTATCTACGACTAATATATAATATATGTTTTATATGTGTCAATTTTGCTATATAATGCCATATATTATTCCCGCGGGGATTAATGATGGGGGAATAATGGATCATTATTCTCTTTCGTAGAACAATCAAAACACAGTACTTAAATCATAATGTCTTTGAATAGTAGCCATTATATGTGAGTAGAATACTATACTTTGTCCACGACTACTAAATATTTTTGATTAAATTGTTTACTGAAGAAATTAATTAATGAATTAACTATATTATTATTTTTGAGTAATATGTAAAATTATTCTAAATAACGTTGACTTTTAAATTTAAAGCCGTTCGTTTGACACATAAGGGCCTACCCATCAACATTCCATCATCTGTTCAATTTATCAATTGAAGAGCTAAGTGAATAAAGCTGTTATGTGACATTTTTGAAAATTTTGAGATTTCTACACAGACAACTATTTTAACTTATAATCTATCATTTCAATAAGTTTTTGGGATAATAAACCTTTCCTAAATGCGTTTTAATGTTTGATAAAGGTGTTATGTACATATGGTTTTTATATAATTTAATGGATAAAGGTGTCATGATCACATACCACCTTTATCCATTACTGTGCGATATTAAATTGTTTTAATCCAAAACACTTTGCTTTTAAAGTTATGTTGTATTGACATTAATGTGACAAGTTGTGTTAAGTGTTTCTTACAATTATAGTGAAAATGGTCAGTCGTAGTACACTGATATTACAAATGGCAATGAATAAACGATTTCATGAATCATGTAAGATGTTTATAAATTGGCTGATATTTGGAAATAGTGCTTATAGTGTTTTAATCCATATATTCATTTCGTTCAATTTCGAAATGGTATGAGATGGTACGAGTCGAGATGGTACTTGAGTATCTAATTGCTGTAAACACATTTATACCTTTTGGCAATTCAGCAGAAATCATTCACATAGTGGCAATTTCTTCCCAGGCAAGTTTTAATAATGTTTTAAAAACAAAACATTATCAATATAAAATGCAACAATAAAATACGAATTTACCAAAGTATTCTAGAAAATTACTCTGTAAATCAGAAATACTGGAAAGTGACGCTTTGCGGTGTTGATTTTTGTACAAACATTTTTATGCTGACAAGTAGAAGAGGGCTGGACCGTAGAAATTTTTATGACAAGAGCAAAACTGATATCTGGTATGGCTTCTGCCCACCCAATATTTTGAAAGAGCATTAAATTGTTTAAGGCAAATCTGGCGAATTCCGAAATTCTTGCGGAAAAAATAATAAGTATGATAATTACGCCAATCAAGTCAAAGATCATTTGGGTTTGTAAGGTTATCATTTAAGAATTACAGGGTTCGCTATGCTTATATCTATTGGGTTAAAAAAAAAATAAATAAAATAAATAATACTAAAGAATACGTAGAAAATCACAAACTAGCTTTCGAACAACAAAAGCGTGACGGAGCAAAAGTTACAGTAGATAGAACGATTTGCTTTCTTACTTTAGATCTTCAGCAAACCATGCCGCTGCCAAAATTAAGTACATCGAAAGCATTTTACCTTCGTCAAATGTGTTTTTACAACCTTGGCATACATACATAGAGGAATACTGAAAAAAAAACGTTCTTTTTCACATGGACTGAAGATATGGCCAGCCGTGAAAGCCTAGAAATTGATAGTTGCTTACATACCTTTTCACAAAACAATGAATATTTCCAAGAAAAGATCGATCACATTATAATATGGCCCGACTCCTGTGGTGGACAAAATAAAAACTTCAATATCATTACACTTTACCAGTTGTTGATTTTAAAGAGAGAATTTAAAGTTATCGACCATAAATTTTCGGAGGTGGGACATTCATATTTAGATTCAGACAGAGACTTTGGCAGAGTCGAGAAAATTTAAAGGAAACATCAAAACATCTACGTTCCGGACCAGTATCGAGAAATTTTAAGAACTCCCAAAGACGCCGTTGTCATAGATATGAAGAACCATTTCAAGGTTATTGATGGAATTGCCTCAAAACTCAATTTGTACAACAGGAAGAAAAACTTGAACAATGAAAAGGTTTATTTTCACGACGGTATAAAATGGCACCTATGGGTGCTACTATTATATCACTAGATGAAATGACTCCATTTTACAATGTCGATATTTTAAAGAAAAGGAATATGCATAAGATAAATTCCGACTGTATTGCTTTAACGGTGTTTAATGAAAACAAGGGCAGCCTAAGTGTAGGAAAACTGGCCAATCTTAAAGAACAATTACCATTCATAAATGATTGGTAAGGCCGTATTATCACAACATACTTGGAAATGACCAAACTGTGGCTCAAAACCGTAGAACTGTCCGACTACCTAAAAATTGTACAATGTTTTAATAATAATAAAATATGTTTAATTTCTTAACACTTTTATTCACTAATTCCTTATTCATTTCAGAGAAACTTATGAACGGATAAAGGTGTTATGTACATTAATTTTTTTAAATTTTCGAAAATAATGACAACTGACAACTTTAGTTATTTGTCTCTGAAAAGTACATCAAATGTCAATATCATCGCAAAATGCAAGCTATATAGTCGTTATAACAAAAAAGTTCTCGCCTAAAAACTTTCGAGTCAAATTACTCAATAACGTGTTTTTGTGACATAACACCTTTATCCACTTAGCTCTTCAATTGTAGCAACATTAATATACATTTTGCTGCAAAGTAAAAAAATTGCATCATTTTTTATTTCTAAAAATTAGTCGTAGATAAAGTGTAGTATACAACTCGCTATAATGAATACTGTATTCCCTCGGATGATTACAACACTCGCTCGCTCGTACTTGTAATCATACACGGGAATAACAGTATTCATTATAGTATCGTTGTATAATATACTGTGATATGTAAGTTTCCATAATAGTTTTCATCTACAATCTATGATTTCACAAAATTTCGTAAAATAAAGCAGTATATTTCAGATAATATTTTAGTAATTTCGGTTTGTATAATGTATAATTAGAAAATTTTGTGGTTTTTATTGCTTTACAAAAAACCAAATCGGATATCACATTTGGACCTATGAAGTTCTATTCATAATTTATTTTTTGAATTTTTGCTTGTCAAAAAAAAACAAAAATTAAAACACGTTATTCAAAATTAAAACGATTCCAAAAAAACGTTCATCTTCCAGATAAAAAAAAATTTTATTGCAACTTCCTGGGGCATAAATGGGGGCGATAGAGGGGAAACTGACACAATGGAAACTTTTTTTTCTAAAAAAACTGACTTAAGCGCGTCAAAATACTTCAGAAAAGCTAGATCAGAATTTTAGAACAAGCCCTTTCTTTACCCTTTTTGTAGACCTGTGTTGTTATTATTAATTAAACAACATATTTGCATGGTAACAAAAATAAGGTATTTCTCTTTTTAAATTAATTATCACAATAAATTAAACAGGTATTGTATATATTTTCCCTTTGAATTCAGTTCCTCTTTTTCCGCGACAATTACAAATAAATATTATTAATATTTAAAAAAAAACGGTTTTATAATAATTATTATTATTATAAAAACGACTAGTATAAATATATATATATATATATATATATATATACACCTATTGTTTTCCGCAATTTTTCATCTGGGAGTTTGTATTCATATAACTCAGCATCTTGTTACGAAGAAAATTGTACATTATGATGTTCCATTTGAATTAACAATTTGGCATTCATCTAAACCTCCTTTGACAAAAGAAGTGTTCGCAAGCCTACGTGGAAATCACAGAGGTCGATAAATTTCATTCAGTGTATTCAATCTATTCGATGTGTCAAGAATTTGCTATTAAATTTTATGACGACTCGTTCGACGATACCCTGTATGACACACCCGCATCTTGGGTGCGCACATCAACTGAAACTTGTTTCTCTGTCATTTTTTATCCTTCCCTTTTAAGTGGAGTTCAAAAGGCAGAATTTTTGCATGAATGCCTCAGGAAAGATGATGTCACGATAGCTTTATGCAAACTTACTCTAACTGTAACATCCAGGGCTTATTAGATTAAAATATACGCACTCGCAGATCCGCATGTACAGTTAGTGTCCTTTTAAGGATATCTCCTAGTGCATACATACATATGAGCAAAAGTTATTTATTTTATGTGAATTACTGTAAATTGAATATTATAACCTTTAATAAGTGGATAATTTACATACGGTAAAGGAACTAGGAAGATGGCATAAACGTTTTTCAGTTCTCACGCAATAAAGTACCCGGAAAAATATTTTGCAAAAATTCTTAACACATAGAGGTATCCTTCAATGGTGATTGAACGATACAAGCCAATGTAGATAACTGCACTTCATTATGTAGTCGCTTTTATTAATATCTAGGGTACCATTGCAGTAATGTGCCTATTTGAACCCGACAAGGAAATGTACATTTCATAAAAGTTTATAATATCGCCACACCTTTTTATTTATAATATTTTGGATATTTGCAACATGTACACAGAGTCCACTTACAAAATAAATCGGGAAGAAGATTTTTAATGTAATTCTATATATTTTAAAGGAATGACGAATTCAAGCGGCCCCAGTTTCAAACTTTTTACCCTGATTGTGATTGAGATATTGTAGTTATCATTTTTCAAAAGGTGGGCGTATAAAACTGTTAACCCAGACGACAGACAAAATTTTATAGGGAAACCTCCAAAAACTTGCTAAATGAATTTTTTTTTTTATTGAGTTTGTGAAAGTATATAGAATAATATCCTGAAAAGTTTACATTCCGCTCGGATGCAGAACATAAAAAAAAAGTGAAAAGATAAATTTTTTTCATCCATTTTTTCTAGAGTTTGAAATTAAGTTAGGGTAGGAAAAAATAAAAAATACATTTGGATAGATCACGTATTTCTGAACAAAAAATATCTTAATAAAATTTATCGCTAAAGCCACGGTATTCCTGGAAAAAAATAGTGAAATAACTTTGTCACTCTGCACTCCCCGCACCTCCTATGTTCGGGGACTTTTGGCATGTTTATGCTGTAGAACAGCAGAACCCTCCAGAATCGATCTAAGTCGAAAGCAAAATGAAAATTCGACTTAGGCAAAAATTTCAATTAAGGACATTTGCAAGAGTCTGAGGGACTACAGAGCCACAATTTAGTCCATAAGGACCGTTATGAGTTCCATAAGGCATTAGAAACAACCAGGTGAAAATTCAAAGAAACACCGAATTTTCATTTAGGAAAATATGTTTTGGTTCAGGATGTGAGAGTGAAAGTTATAGTGGCAAGAACTTAAGTATAATATACTTTTTCAAAGATGCAACAAAGTTGTACTTTAAGAAATAATATTTTTTTAAAAGTACGCCAAAATTGGACTTGAAAATTATTTTCAAAAGTACCTCGTAGCTAGTTTAAAGAGTACTCTAAAAAGGCACTTAAAATATTAAAGTATTTTCCATTTTATTCCTCCGCCAAAGACATTGACCATAGAGGTACGGTCATTGAATGTCCTGTTCTAAAGACTGAACATAAAATTTTAACGATGCAATGCATATAAAAGGCGAAACCGGCGATCGTGACAAAGACGACGCGGCGTAGCGCCGATAAGCAAAAATTAATAAAAATCAGTGCACATGCAGAAGGCCGGTTTCTCGCATAAAACAAGTTTGGATTCACCCAGCGGCTCGCAATTTGGTCGAGCACGTTGAGTAGTCCATACAAAGCGATGGTAGGAAAGCCAATAGCAGGGCTTTCCAAATAATAAAGTCATTGAGGAAAACGCCTTGTGCATAAAAAAACAAAAATTCAATTTTGCCCAAAAGTCACTCGAAGGTGGATCGTCGCAATTTTGCTAATATTGAACAACTGTATAGGGGCAAGTAAGTTGTGGACTGACCGAACGCTATTAAACTTATGTAGTAATAAGTCCTCATGAATGTGTTTTAGTACGTGAGCCGCCACGATACGAGAACTTTAAAGCTAAGTAGTCTCTAGCGAAATTATTATTTTTTTTTTTAGTAAAACATTTTTATGTTATAATCAGTCAGCTATAATTATAAAATTACAAAAAATTTCAGACTTATCTAAAAAGCTTGCATTTGATTCTGGGAAGGCTTGCATGAATCTTTTCTAGCTAATCGATCGTTAGCGTAAGCGCTCTCGCTTGTATGGTCTGAAAGCCATTTGCTTTAATTGGGGAAGGCGTGATTCTTTAAATAAGAATGTTTGCTCTATCCATTTTTGTATATAAACCATACCTGTTAAATAAACGGATTCTTTGAACTAATTGCCTCTTAATTGATCTTGAGGCTTGTTGCTAGTCTACCATCCCTGGAACTTTCGTTTGGAAGACCGGATGTGTCGAGTTAACTCACATTAACATTCGACCTTTTGGTTGCCTAACGGGAGTTTGATAGAGATTTTTTCATGCATTTTTCTCAGAAATCCTTAGGTGTAGAGTCTGTTATTAACAGATAAAAATGTGAGAGTCACGTCAAAAAATCAATCTCGTCGGAGAGAAATTCTCCGATTGGAATTTTTTTTATGCGAAAATTTAATTAATCAAAAGGTATCAAAACCCTAAAACAGGGAAATCTCACGTCCTAAGAGAGCGTCGTTGATGATCTAAGGTAGTGCAGCCTTGACCCATTACTCGGCTAGCGAAGTGCATCTTATCTCCACTCTGGGAGTGGAAGAATGAGGCAGAACGCGGCTGGCGCCCCTTAATATAATAAATAAATTGGTGTCGCGTCAAATTTGACGCCCGGTAGTGTGTTCTTCTACATTTACATCCTAAATAGTCCAAACACAGTCTTCAAGTCAAACATTGAAATCTCGGCATTTCCCTCTAGACCCCCTTATTGAACGTTCATTGACGGGGCTAAACCTCTAAAAATTAATAGCAGTTCTAACGAGTAAAATAAAACTTTTTCTCTTTCTGATTACACATTTTTTTTAGTGAATAGGAGGATAAATAGTGAGTATGGATGGAAAATATATAATTATGAACTCATACACAGACACCACATCTAGCAGCTGGGTCGAAGCAGATCTGCCGTGCCGTCACTCGCATGAATTTTTACCTGCCTTTACTGTATTGTATTTATTACAGGTACACCTATCCGCATTTCAACTATATCCAAAAGATTCCTTATACATGTTAATGTATTGGAAAAGTTCCAGAATTTATATTCAAAACTATAGAAACTAGTTCTGAGGGTAAGATCGTGAAAATCGCTATTTCTGGTCATGATGGGATTGATCATATTTTCGAAAAAATACATACAAGTAAACCAATCTGTGTTTGAACATTCGAAAAGTATAAATTTTTTCCGAAATAGTGATATTTTATTTTTTCCAATGTGTCACGTTTTCGGTAAGTTACAGCCTGCATTATATATATTTATCAAAAAAATCATCAAGCAAGGTAATTATTAGAGATGTTCTTTTTTTGAATTCACGTTACTACAACTTAATAAACCATAATAATCATGAAGTGTACATACTTTTTAACAGTTCTCAATGAAGAAAGAATTTTTTTGAAGGGCTTTTATTTTTTTCCGTATTTTTCATTGCGACGATTGATTTCAGGCGTGGTAACATACAGTGTGTCCCAGGATATATGTAACAAGAGGTGTAATGGATCAAAAATTTTGGAATTTTGGAATGGTATTTGGGGATTGAGTCCTACTTGTTGAAAAACTAAAGTGTACCAAAAATAACTTGATTTGGTGTTCTACAGGGTGTTTTAGTACGGATGTATGGGCAGCTAGGCATTTCATATTCATGGGTACGAAGCAGATTGAATGCACAACGATACAAAGGAATTTAAATGGTGGGGGCTCGATCTGCGGTCGGTTGCCCATTTATTTTGCATGTAAACCCGGCCTGATGTACGTATTTGCCTGCCTCTTTGCCTCTTTCTTTCGCTAGTTTATTTGAAACTCTTTTCCGTGTCAAAAAGTGAGTCGTCAATGAACTGTTTTGTTTGAATGAATTTGAAAAATGAGTTTCGTTGATTTGAATCGAAGAGTTCTCTTTTTGAATAGAAATTGGCTCTTAATTTCTCTGCTGATTGAATGAAATGCTGACTTCAAAACATTGCTGTTGAATTGGGTACACAACTCAGTGATTTGAGTTTATGTGATAAATTAAAGTTCTGATTGAAATTAAATTGAACAAGTTTTATTTCTTTAGCAATTTGTAACTGAATTTTCATGTGAATTTTTGAACAACTTAAAATTACTAATCTTACATCTAATTACAAACGATCAAATTCGATCGGGCAAGTTCGTGCTTAGTCTAATTTTTATTGTTTATTTTGCTTGAAATTAAAGTTTTAAGGTTATTCTTACACTTTTACTTTAGTTTGGTTCTAATTTAACGTTTTTTAAATGATTTTAGAACTGTTTGTAATGTCTTACTCAACTGTGGAGTGCTGTTCTGGAAGAGCTGCTGAACGACTATGATTTCTGGCTGAATTCCTCTTTTCCTCCAGATAAGTTGTTGCTTTCTTGTAGAATACTTCTTTAGCTTGCTGGCTACTTATTTGCTTTTACTGCTTTTCACTTTAATTTTTTTCAATTTTCTTTATTTTTCAAATGCTTTTGCACAAATCGACTCTTCCTCTCAGGTTGATTATTCTACTCCCTTTTTTGTTTTCCAGCTCGTTGCTACGGTGAAAAACTTTGTACAGCTTACTTTTCAAAGCCTTGGAAAATTTCAGTTAGTGGAGGATCCAGGAAGTCATCCTCTGATGCGGACTCTGACATGTCACCTGGATCCTTGGCCTCTGATGATTTTCTTTTTAATCGCCTTATTTATATTCATGTCCTGGCGTAGTTTAGCCATAGGCTATTCTACCACTCAACTAGGACGGGCACACACACATACACAACATCACAACATCCATTTCCAGCGACATTTCCATCTGCCGCTGCTGAGACTCGAACTCTGGAGAGGAGAGAGACTAGACTGTGTTGTCTTTCACTCAATCGCAGTCTAGCCCACTGCTACCGTCTCGGCAATATGTGAAAAACGCCACTACACATCCATACCCTAGTCAGGATTCTAACCCGGGACCCCGTGGTTGCAAGCCTAACATTACATTACGCTGCCATCTGCCGCAGCTGAGACTCGAACTCTGGAGAGGAGAGGAACTAGACTGTGTTGTCTTTCACACAATCGCAGTCTAGCCCACTGCTACCATCTCGGCAACACGTAAAATACGCCACTACACATCCATACTATAGTCAGGATTCGAACCCGGGATCCCGTGGTCGCAAGCCTAACACCTTAAGCACTGCGCCTCCGAGCCGATGGTTGTTGATGAATTTTTGGAAAATGTGAAATTTTCTTATTTTTCCTGGTGTTCTTGGCTGTGATTTCATTGTTGGATACTGCTGCTGTATTTCTCAGGATCATTTTGCTGTCTGTTGCAGTCTTTTCGTTGTCGTTTAGTTTTAGTTCCTAACCACAGACACTCACATCGCACTTCGTTTACTTGCACTGTTTTTACTTAAATCTAACACAAGCTGCTTCTTTGGAAGTCTTTGCTAGTCCTTTCCTAATCTGATTAAACAAATTTTAACATTTTCTCACTTGCTAATTAACCGAGTGAAAATTCTAATGATAACTTTTGCCTTTTTCAGGGTGTTTTGTTCCTGGACTTGGATTCTTTGCAACAGATGAAGTTGCAAAGGGATCTAGTTTTATGTTTCTACAATGATTTAATGCCAAATTTTTCAGTTTTGAGTTTGTACTCTATGAGTTCACTTATTGAGTTACCACAGCTATCGTTAATTGTTAATTTAATGCACTGTGACTGTCTTTTTAATAAATCTCAAAGGTAAATACTGGTTTAATTTTTCATTCTTTTTCAGTTTTGCTTTGTTTTTCTCAATGTTTAAACTAGTTAAAACAACTTATGTACTAAATTTCTTATTCTATACTGTGGGTTTGTCTAAAAATTGCTTTTTTGATTTTTAAGCTTTCTCTTTTAAGCTTGAGATAAAAAGCTTGAGATAAAAATACATGTCAATGTATTATTTGATCACTTTTATTTACCTATAAGCAACTTGGTAACTATTCAACACGTACAGGGCTTCAAAACATTTATTTACCACGTATCTTGTAATTTTTAAATTAACTCTTAATACACATTGTTATATTATCACCCGGTATGCCTTATATCAGTAAGAGTATGTGATGAAAATAAAATTTACTTTCTATGTACATCATATCTCATCTAAACAGAAAATACAGCCTCACCTCCAGTCTGATGAACCATAAAGAATTATTATGCATTCACTTTCATTCGTTGTTAGAATAATACATGTACAAAATACAGCTTTATCATGGAGATATATATCAGTGAATAATCTTTAGGTCGTCTATTAATTGGTATGTATATGAAAATGATTCAGCCTTTGTGTCAGAGTAAGACACAAAGACGGTGCTTATTTTACCTCTGTTATTTAATCGTGGTGTATTTTCGAACAATTAACTCACTTTAATAATAGGACATTCCCCCTTAGCTGGATGACTTTGACATATGATATAGTGTCCTTGAGAGAGCAGGTGCAATACAGTGCGACAAGGTTATTTGTCCCTAAATCATATATCCCCCGGAAAAGTATATTAAAATAAATAAATGAAAACTACAACAAAGGACCCGCACGTTTTATAGGTAAATTGGTGGCCTGTCAAATTTGATGAATTTTGGATATGTTATAGTTCAACTGATTCTGAACAATAAGTTCCTTTAGCAAAGCTTCAAATTATGGACAATTTCTCCAATAGATGGCTGCAAAGGCTGAACCTCATCTCGATACTGTATCATCGATTTCTTGCTACAACGTGCTACAGTAGGGCTGTTCTTATTTTTCGACTTTATGTTTTTTTGCGGGCCACCCCCTAGATTGGTTTCAATACTTAAAAAAATGTGCAAAATCTGAACTCAATCGGATAACGAGAAAACCCAACCTTTGATTCTGGGAGATTCAAATAAATTCTAATAAATTTCGATATGTATTTTTTCAAAGCTTGCTACTGACAATCGAGTTAGTAGTGACTGAAAATAAATAATATACATACTTAAAATCATTTTATTTATGAAAAGTCGTTAATTTGATTATAATTTTTGGGATAAGGTCTCCTTTTTAAAATCGTTAAATCGTGTTCTATAATCTTTTACAACTTGCAAGACGATTTGTTTTTGTTCCTCATCTTTTGTTATTACATTATTGTAATCTGTCATTAACTTAACACCCCGCTCTGCTGTATCATTAACAACTTTTTCTAACAATATCCAACCCTTTGTTAAAACTATCGTTTAGACCAAGTTTTAAGAAAGTCATCATTTATGTGAAATCGTTTGAAAAATTTCGGATTTCGATAGTAACAAAAGGGCATAGCCGGGTAAGCATGGTGTGACTGCCCCCAAGCGTCTGGCGCTTATATTTGTGCAGTAGGAAGCAATCTTGGAAAGAAGCAATTTCACAAAATATTAGCCCGAAAAAGGGACCGGTTTGGGGTGAGTAAGGGAGGGTTGATTTTAGCAAAACTATTTTTTTTCTAAGAAACGGCGCATTCAATCGTTTTGTAAAAAATATATGTTAAAGACCTACTGAGAAAGTACTAAAT
Source organism: Rutpela maculata (assembly GCA_936432065.2). NCBI lineage: Eukaryota > Metazoa > Arthropoda > Insecta > Coleoptera > Cerambycidae > Rutpela > Rutpela maculata. The sequence continues at coordinate 20,791,265 of OW386285.2, forward strand.
AAAGAATCATGCTCAAATTCCGAAAACAGATACAGTAAAAAAAACATATATATTATTTTCAAATTTTTTTTTAGGGTAACTTATCCCTGGGGTACCAGCCTGAATTTTTTTCTGTAGCATGTCTATGGACTCACTTATGTTATATTTTTTTCCCAGTCTTGTCCGAAGATTACGCCATACTTAAAAAAAATGCCGAAGTGTCAGTGCCGTATGCATATTTTGTGGACAATTAACTCCTTGCAAGTAAAAAAGGCCAAACTGCAAAGTAAATATGGATATCTGAGTAGTGTATACATATTAGTGACTAGTGATTATGGAGATGGTGAACGTTGTAAGAGAAACCAACATAAAGCTGCAACGCTGACAGTTAATTAGGTGCTCAATAGAGTTGACTCTTGCGCCGCAAAAATCAGTTTATAGCCGTAATGTTAAATATCATTAAGGGTAAAACCTAAAATCAGCGGTACTATGGAGTACCTTGTCAAAGACTGTCATTATTCACATATTACCGTCGGCGGGGATAAGAGCTTGGTTGTTAACAATTTGCAGTACTAAATCGTAGCATTACTAACCTGAGAAGGATATAGATGTTAATCTTCCTCACTGTCATCTGCAATCACTGTACTCATGCTATCTTTCTGGAACAATAGGGAGAGAACTTCTGCCGGTTTAGGTATGCTTGCTAGATATCATCCGTACGAAAGGTAATACACGACAGCAGCTACATGGGAACAACATCCAACAGTTTGATACCCATTGGCACATTCACAGAAATGTCTTCTAACGCCGACACTGTGGGGAATATAGTCGAGGAAACATCGGTAAACCTTCGTTTTGATGTGACGTGAACAAACTTGTATTTTGAGTATATTGGACTGGTCCTTAGCGTACTGAAGATTAAGTGTTCCGTCTTCATTTATGACTTCGAGGTACGAAACCGTTTGTTTATATTGATACGATCCGGTAAAAAACAGTTTTAAATCCGTCATTTCTGGGAAGTCCAGTACATCTTTGCTGGAAATATCTACAAAAGGCAGTTTTGCAATTTCTTTGAATGTGCCAGTGGGAATCGAACTGTTGGATGTTGTTCCCATGTAGCTGCTGTCGTGCATTATCTTTCGCAAGGACGATATCTATCAAGCATACCTAAACTGGCGGAAGTTCTTTCTCTATTGTTTCAGAAGGATAACATGAGTGCAGTGATTGCAGATGACAGTGAGGAAGATTAACATCCATATCCATCACAGGTTAGTAATGCTACGATTTAGTGCTGCAAATTATTAACAACGCATGACTGTTAAGACCAAGCTCTTATCCCCGCCGACGGTAATATCAATAGTACCGCTGACTTTAGTTTTTACCCTTAATGATATTTAACATTCCGGCCATAAACTGATTTTTGCGGCGCAAGAGAGTTAAACTCTATTGATCACCTAATTAACTGTCAGCGTTGCAGCGTTATATTGGTTTCTCTTACAACGTTCACCATTTCCATAATCACTAATCACTAGTATGTATACATTACTCAGGTATCCATATTTACTTTGCATTTTGGCCTTCTTTACGTGCAAGGGGTTAATTGTGGACAAAATATGCATACGACACTGCACACTTCGGCATTTTTTTTAAGTATGGCGTAATCTTCGCACAAGACTGGGAAAAAAACATAACATAAGTGAGTCCCCAGACATGCTACAGAAAAAAATTCAGGCTGGTACCCCAGGGATAAGTTACCCTAAAAAAAATTTGAAAATAATATATATGTTTTTTTTACTGTATCTGTTTTTGGAATTTGACCATGATTTTTTATTTAGTACTTTCTCAGTAGGTCTTTAACATATATTTTTTACAAAACGATTGAATGCGCCGTTTCTTAGAAAAAAAATAGTTTTGCTAAAATCAACCCTACCTTACTCACCCCAAACCGGTCCCTTTTTCGGGCTAATATTTTGTGAAATTGCTACTTTCCAAGATTGCCTCCTACTGCACAAATATAAGCGCCAGACGCTTGGGGGCAGTCACACCATGCTTACCCGGCTATGCCCTTTTCAATAAATGTGTTTTCCACAAACTTTGGAATTTCATTTTCGCTTATATCTATTCGCTTGATACTTTTATTATATGATGGTTCTTCTTCTATATCTAATGGCTTTTCTTCCACATCCGATGATTCTTCTTCCACATCCAATGTTTCTTCTTCCAGATACTCTTTCTCATCTAGAGCTTCAACCATTTTCACTTTGGATTCTTATGACAATTTTAAATCGAAGAATGCGAAGGCAACTGCTTCTGGACTTAGGTATCATAAATGCTTATGAAATTTTTTCAACGTAACACTGGATATCTCGGGATCGACGGCCTTATAGTCGTAAAGCTTATTTAAAAAGCGGAGGTCCTGATAAGGCGCTTCGGTGGCAAGTGGCGCGCAAAACCAGGCTTCAATATCAACTTTCATGACAAAAATACATTTATCTGAAAGACCTCTTCTCTCTTCATCTGTCAATGGGAATTCATCGCGGAACAAGAAAATCTTTGAGCAATAAATAGCTTTTGCCATCCATATCGCGTGGTGAATTGCCCCAGGAACCCGAAAATATATTCCACGAGGAGGAATTTCACCCAAGAATATTAAGGACAACTCCAAAAATTCTGTATAATCTTCTCGAGGGTGCTTTTGCGGATTTTCCAGAGCAGATATCACAAATGTGACTACCTCTTTTGTATCATCTAAAAATGGAAGAACATATCCGTCTTCAAATCCGGACTCCGGAAAATAATGTTTGTTAATCTTAACCCAATACTGTTGAAAGCGTTTAAAGAAAATTCTTGGCCTTAAAAATTTGACTGACTGACTGAAATAAGTTTTGTTTTACTCAAAAAAAGAAATATTAAAGATCTTTGATACCGATCCAAATTTGGTTGAAATTGGATGACCAATAACTGAGTTACGAAGGTGTTTCCACTTGAAATGGGTCACACTGTATACTATTAATTTTGGTACTTACTTGCTTCTTCAAGTTCTCGTATCTTGCGTTCTCTTCTTTCTGAAGCTTCGCGTGCTCGTTTTTCAGCTCTTCTCTCTCTGCCTTCTAATTCGTAATCTATACCGTACATAAATCCTGCTCGACCTTTTTCCCGTTGTTGAACTAAAAATTGCCTAGATAGTCATCGTTTCAAGCGCGTTTTTGTGGGCTATGTCGAAGAAGTCATCAAACTTTGCTACAAAATTTGCCTCTTTCTGTTTTTGAAAGTTTGTCTGCTTCTTACACCTTTATTGAAGCATCCTCCATTCTTCATACAAAGATACTAGCTTATCAATACAGTGGTTTTGTTTTCTAGTGGGAATTCTCGCCTTTTCCCAGAAAATCACAACTTCTTGTATTACAAGTCTGGCACTTTCACGTAAATTCAGCTTCACTTCTCTTAAGTTAAAAAAAGTACACTCAAAACTTGTTTATTAAAAATCAGTTTACTTCCAGTAATCTCGTTTGAAAAATTACCGAGCAAATAAACACTATCACGACCACGCAAATTAACACGTTAACTGCGATATAGAAATTTGTTGCCTCTCCAATATTGCGATACATGTTCTCAAGGATATGTAAGAAAACTGTACTAATATGCGATACATATCTCCGAGGATATGTAAACTATTTCGTGATTACTGCCCTCTAGAGTAGAGTAGGTTGAATTATAAAAACTTTTAATGCTGAAATCTGTTAGTTCGATAATCAATTAATATAGTATTGCGGCCGTACATATCTCTGAGGACTAGAACCGCATATGAATGAGGAAATGAACAACCACAGTTTTAAGGTTTATTTATGAGGAGACACTCGTAACAAAACAAATCTTTTCAACAAATGTGTGACATGTATATTATATTTCAAATATGATCTGTATTAAAGCAAGGAAGGCAATAGCCCGGTTTCTTCGGACAATCGTCACAAAAGCTGATTACACGTCGAACTTTCTGGTTCACTTCTCGACTTGATAACGTTGCCCTCAGCTTATTATAGCACCCTCTGCAGGGTTTCCTTTTCTTTTTACCAGATCCCTCTGGTTTGATAAAAGTATGTGTTCTTTTTCGTGGATTAGGTGGAATATTTTTTATATCCTCAATAAGTTGCACCAAATCATTTGATAATTGCTTCTGAAATTCAGTTATACCTAATTTTGTATCTTTCTATTCTATTCCATTCCGTTCTATCAGATACCAGATAATGGTATCTGGTAGAAGATATATAGGGGCTCTTCCGACCAATAAAGATTTATGGTAGGAACTATGTTGTCAAGCTCATTGCCAGTGTAACTTCTAAAAATTTGCTGATTTCAAGTTTATTGGTGGTAGAAATAATATTCTCATCACTTAACCGTTCAACATCGAGTTCTAAAATTTTCCATGTATGATTAGACATACCGACAGCTTTCAATCACAGAACAATACTGATGTCTGTTCATTCGGTGCTAAAACCTGTACATATCCTCGAGGATATGTACCGCAAGTGAACTACGTTTTTCTATTCATATGCATTACATAACCCTCGCGATATGTATTGTATTGTTTCTGATATGAATTCAGTAATTTCTGACGATTTCTATATTTGAAGTGGTAAAATTCGAAGTATAAGTAGTTAAATCTGGTTTCGCATGCTGGAAGGTTATGTCAGATTTGTGGCGCGCATATCAAAATAATTCAATACATATCGTGGAGGATATGTATCGCAGCTAACGTGTTAATTTGGCGGGACATTGTGCTAAGTGCTGCTCTTTTAACTGATAATGAGGTACTGAAATGCCTTGACGCACTTATTGCCATACGGGTCGGCTAAAATTACAGTGAGGATTAAGGTTTATGCCGTTCAGGTAGAAACTTAACTCTATTGCAGAGACAAAATAGATATTAAAACTAGGGCCTTGCGGGCGACCACCTATTAAAACTCCTTAATCCTAAAAGGATTAGGGAATTTTAATGTCAATATTTTCATGGGTAGTGTTTAGAATTCGCTTTCCTCTTCCTAAACTAGTATAAATTATCTTCAGGATGTCAAATATACCTATTGTTTACTTAGAAAAACCAAATATAACAATGTGGGGAATTTCAAGAAATATTAAATTTAGGGGTGGTGGGTGGCACGTTTTCCCCGTATCCGATTTCGCTCAAATTTCACCCACATTATTTTTTTAGCAATTGAAACCGTTGTGGGGGGTGGCCCAAACTAAATTCGAAAATATTTTTTTCCTCAAGTATAAATAAGGACCGCCCTAGTGCTACAGGTATTGAAATGATAACTGCTGGAAATGGATAACTAGACTATTTACCATTATTTAGTCTTAAATTGATGTGTCTGAACTTCCGGTTTTACCGGAAGTGACGTAAAATCACGTTTTTCGAATGCACAACACCCGTTTACTTCAATATAATACATCATATATATATCCTATTATTGTAGTTGCAAAATTGGAAGTCGAACAGTGGGAACTTGTTGCCACGCAGCAAGTGTGATTTGGTGTTTAGTGTATGCACGACACGAAGCGCATGTAAAATATCCATCTGTGAATATCTTGGGGATAATTGAAGATGCTGGAGACCGTGACGCAATGGACGTTGTCGAAGTTTAGTGACTAGACTAGATTTAAATTAGTTACTGATAGTTATACGAAACTTATATTCTTAATCGTTATTTTTGTTCTTCTGAATCCGTATAAAGTTTTTTTGTTTGATTTCTATTAATGAATGATTAAAATAAGTAAATATTAAAAAAAAATAAAAACAATCAACTATGAAATTTTTGCTAAAAATAATAAAGTTTAGTGTAGTATAAATAAACAAAAACTACCTATTCTACCTAAAGGTGTCACAAATAATTAGTTTTCATTGACTAGATACAACTGCAATTTTATGTCTTGAAAAATAAAATCAACTTTCTTTTGTACGAAGATTATGATATATCCGGTATCAAACTAGCATCAGTGTTCTATCAATCAATGCACGTAGTAACTTATTTACTAAGACAGTGAATTTTAATAAAGCTATCTTATGTATATGATGCACTGAATTGAAGTAAACCGGTTTTTTGCATACGAGAAACGTGATTTGCGTCATTTTCGGCAAAACCGAAAGTTCAGGCACATCAATCTAAGATCAAATAATGTCTGATTATTCATGTCCAGCAGTTATCATTTCAGTACCAGCAGTACGTTTTGAGAAATCGTTGATGCAGTATTGAGGAGTAGGTCCAGCATTTGGAGCCATCTATCGGAGAAACTGTCCATAATTTGAAGTTTTGCCAGAGAAACTTATTATTCAGAATCAGTTGAACTACAACGTGTCAAAAATTCATCAAATTTGACAGGCCACCAATTTACCTATACGGTGTCCTTTGCTATAAGTTTTTCCACCGACATGCGACATCTAGACTTTATTTAAAAGCTAATCATATTTTTGTAATATAAAATTAAGTATAGTCCTTTCTGAATGTTTATCCCGTGTGAAATTTTCTGAAACGATGTTGTGTGATATTTTAAAATTCTTAGAAAAATGTGTAGATGACGAATATCGCTGGGCCCTATCACGAAGGAGTAGCAGAGGGAAAAAACCACCCTATGTCATCCCTGTAGGAAAAAAGTGCATATTCCTAAATAAATTGTTAAAAAGTTTCTAAAATATTGTATTATATATATTGTTCTGAACCATAACGGACTTGTTTCTTTTTGGAGGCGAATCTGTTATGGTGTATGATGATATATCCTTGACAGCCGTATGAAGTTGTAAGTTTGTGAAAGTGTAAGAAACGGCGCGAAGTTTTTCCAATAGACTTTCATAACAACATTATGAATGATTATCATTGGAATTTAGAAGTTCAGACACTTGGATAAGAATACTCGGTCACATATGATTATTACAGGACTACAACAGCTAGAACTAACTCAAATGCATCATTTGTATTGAGTGCTCTGGGATACGCTGGGATTAGATTTTTTCAATAACTTAAAAATACGAGCGGCAAACCACCGCCCAAAAATCAGTACACCAGATTTCCACTTTTGCAATGATTTCCCTCAGATTTCCCCCAAACTTAATCTCACTAAAATAAATATATCTGAAATATCTGGTAGATAAAAGTTATTTTAGACTCGAAATATGAAGATTGTATAGATTACGTGTATATAGACCAATGTTTTTATTATAAAGTCTTAAACGAAAAATCTTTGAACGTTCTCATTATTTCTCGAGTTGTTTCTAATATTTCGATCCAATGCTTTCAGAAATAATGGGGAACATAACAAAAATGAATATTTTGAATGAGTATGTTAATAAAAAATTCAAAAACAAAACTGCTACCGAAGAAATAACTACGTCCACATGCAGATTTCCTATCCAAGTTTCCTACAGCGAACAAATTTTCAGTTTTGATTTAATTTAATTTGATTTGCCGATATTTGCACTTCACGATGTTCGTAGAACTTTAAAAATATTTGAAATTGCTTACCCCAAAAACCCAGGAAACGATATACCACATCGGTAGTGGGAGTGGTAGTGGGGGTGGCTAATGAAAAAAAAATTGAAACCTTTGGTTCTTATATAAACACACTAAATTAAAATGTAATTGTTTGCCCCCTTTAATAGTGGGGTGGGGTGTTAATGGTGACAGTGGGGGTGATTAATGCCGAAAAATATTTAAGATCTTGCCTTCCCGACAAACACTAAATCCCAATTTTATGGACCCTTACTTGCTTGCTTTACCTATTTACCCCCATTTACCCCTCAACCCCTCAACAGAATATCAAAATACAGTATTGTTCCAGATCTTGTTATAATACATAGATGTCCCAAATTTTAAGTCAATATCATAAACCATCCCAGAGTAATCATGCACACAAGAAAGTTACAGACAGAAAGACAGACAGTCTCGACGTTTCATGACATTTCAAACCTATTTGAATAAAAAAAATATTTTTTTTACAGTTTTTCTAATTATAATGGTTTCGGAGTTAAATCGCTATAACATAGATGGACGGGCGGACGAACAAAGATCAATCTATAGAGATTTCGTTTATCACTTTTGAGTACATAATCCTAGAAACGTTTAGGTCACACTTTAACCTAACCTAGAAGTAAATAATTATAACAAATTTTAGTAGCCTTGAAAAGGTCACGTTCTACAAACAGTCATAACTCTGGTCTAAAAAAACCTTTTAAAATGTACCCTCAATCAAATTAAAGCTTATTACAGTAGCTTAAAATTTCCTTTTGTCAAATTTTGAAATCTGCAAAATCAAAAATGAGGAAAAGGTAAGGAAAATAAAGGCAACATTTTTATTTAAAAAAAAAATTCCAAATCGTGTTTTTTGTTAGTCATAACTATTATGTATACGCTCAACTTTTTTTTACCATGATGGATGCATTATCTAAAAGATTTTACATTTAATGCATTTTGAGAATTTTTTAAAAAATGATTTTTTTTTTACTTTAAGGTTAAATATCTTAGCAGGAAAGCATCTTAGCTCAATATTACTACAGACAAACAGACAGACATGGCAATAAACTAAGGAAGTCGATACTTTTTTTTATTTCTTTGACAAGCTTAGGAGATAGAAAGAAGTGTTTGAAGTTAACTCTTAACGGTTTTTTTTTGTATTGATTCATTTAAGACAAATATAGACAAACTGACAATCTCTGTATTGTTTTAACCTACCTGACCTTAAAGAGGATTAAGAGACCTTCAAATGTTTTTTTTTAAGATTTTTAGCGTTAATTGCAAAGGAGATATGATCGGAATAAGGAGCGCTCCTTGATTTAGCAAATTACGATATTGCTCATTTGGCGGTAAAATCTCACAATATTTTCAATTATAAAGGAATAATCATAATTTTTATACCTTTTTGATATTCATGCACATTTCTTAAGTCGTTGGACAATGCATGCATGTATGTATTTGTGTAAATATATATAAAGATGAAAATTATTCAAACATTGATGAAGATGAATAATTATATTAAATTTAAATTAAACTATACCGGGTGATACAGGAGATATGTAACACCCCGTAGCATGTTTATTTAAAAAGATATTATTTTTAAATTTTTTTAGACTTATATAATACATGATTGTCCTTTTTTTAGAGCAAACAAGAATTTCTTTTCACTTCGGGTTTCACCGGAAATGACATCTACTTCGTTATTTTAAATGGCACCCTGTATATATTTTTTTCTATCTGATTCTACTTAAATTTCTCTTTTCAACTACGTATAGCAAGATGGCATTCACTTTTAAAATGGCTACTGAAAACCATTTCATTGCAATAAGTTAAGTTGGCTATGGTATGAAATGTGGCGGTAATTAATGCTTAATGTGCTGCGATATCAAAAGAACCCTGGTACACAATTTTATGCTTCATATTTGTTTTGTTCTAATGTAGCCGAAAAGACTTTGTATAATTTGTATATTAAAGAAAAATCTATAGACTAAATCCCCGAAATCATAAAAACAGATAAAAACACTAATTTTAAATTTGACCCATTTGTAAAATATTTCCATCTTTCACTTTTACTCAATACAATTCATTGTTATATCTGATTTTACTTACTTTTAAATAAAATTGTTTTCGAAGAATCTCAAAATGTTCGCCATTATTTTCCCTGCAGGGTCGAATTCTTGTAACAGTACCTTTAAGCACATTTTCTAACTGCAATTCAGTAATCTCTATATTGATAACCTAACTCTCATTTCCAAGTCTTCCCTATTTTACAGTGAAGTTTTATAAACTATTTCCTTATGATGGCCCAATATGAAAAAATCAAGTGGCGTAAGATCCGGTGACCTCGGGGGCCATCTAATTGGTAAAAGTGAAATATGAATAAATATTTTACATATGGATAAAATTTAAAATTAAGGTTTCTAGTTTTCGTGATTTCGGTAATTTAGTCTAGAGATTTTTCTTTAATATAAAAATTGTACAAAGTCTCTTCGGCTACTGATTAGAACAAAACAAATATGAAACACAAAATTGTGTACCAGTGTTCTTTTGATATCACAGCACACTAAGAATTAATTACCGCTACATTTCGTACCATAGCCAACTTGTCTTAATGCAATTAAATGGTTTTCAGTAGCCAGTTTAAAAACGAATGCCATCTTGCTATACATGGTTGAAAAGAGAAATTTAAGGAGGATGAGATAGAAAAAAAATATACACAGGGTGCCATTTAAAATACCAAAGTAGATGTCACTTCCGGTGAAACCGGAAGGGGAAAAAATTTCTTGTTTGTACTAAGAAAAGACACTCACACATTATATAAGTCTACCAAATTTCAAAATAATATCTTTTTAAATAAACATGCTACGGGGTGTTACATTTCTCCTGTGTCACCCGGTATATAGTTAGTGAAATTGCAAAATATTAATAATTGTTTTATTAATTTGCTACACCTTAACATAAAAACCCGATTCAAATTCGTAATCAGCAACCCAAAATCATAAATAATATTAGTTTCATTAATAAATTCCCAGTACTTCCTTTATACTTATTTTTTAACTTTAGAGGTGGTTTTCACCCAATGAGGGGTGAGAGCAATAATTTTTTTTATTAGGAGATGAGTTTTATGTCTCAAAATTTAACAGTCTGCTAAGAAAGTCCTAATTTCTCAAAATAAACAAAAAATAAATAATTCTTCCATTTTACCCCTTTTATATCGACCATATTGAGGATGCAACATGACTTCACATTCGTGATCAGCAACCCCAAAATCATACCTAAATAATATAAATTTCATTAAATTATTCTCTGTACTTCATTAATTACTGATTTTTTTAATTTTGAGGTAGTTTTCACCCTCTTAAGAGTAAAAACAAATCTATTTTTAATATTTAAAGTTAATATCCTAAAGTTTAAGAATCCACAAAAAAAATTCCAAGCCGCTACAGAATTAGTTCGAAGTTTGGATACTTTTTGTCACCAAATGTCTGTACTACATGACCATTTGAAGTTAGTATGGTATCTTCATCATTGTTTAGGTTATTAAATTGCTTTCCCTCGGCTCTACCACGCTCGCGCTACCTGAAATCTTTCCCTGAGTGAGTACCCACTAAATCGCTATACGCACACGTCAAAATTCTAACCGCGCAAGAGCAATGTTTTATTTCAATGATTATTTCACTCATTAACGCTATAGCCAATGAGAGCCCGTTTTTTCACAACATTGCGCCAATCAAACGTCATTATTAGTGGTAATTCAAGCTAGATCTGCTTTTGACAGGATCAACGTGCAAAATTTATCGCTCTAATTTTTTAGGTCACTGCAGCGGCAAATATTGCGAAAATTTTTTGACGTTTTGTGTCGTGACATGTTTTCGGCAAAGAGGACAAATCGTGCTTTTAAATTTTATCTATAAATATCTTCTCTAGCTTATTACTAATTATTAACGTAAATTGTAAATTGTAGTACTGTATTAATAACCTAAAAAGCCAATGCTGTGTGGAACTTATATAGGTTCGGGACAAGTTATAGGTACACAGCTTTCAATGGCTTAATACCTAACATAATTACAAAATAATTTTCCCAACTAAAATTAAATATGAATATCTACGAAGCAGACAAATCAGTTATTTCATGATAAATACACAAATGTAGGTACTTACTTATGGTAATTCATCAATCATTACAAAGCAGCTAACACTTATTTGGAAAATCAAAACTCTGCAATATCACTATATACATTAATTCGTTGTACTTAAAGTCTCTCTACTTAAGCAAGTAAACCTTAACTTAACTATCAAACTTCTCAAATTAGAAACAAAGATTAAATACATAAATATATATTAATAAACACTTTAATATAATAATTCAATTCACTGTTTAGGCTAGTAACTAAGTTAAGCTAGCGTTACTAAATGGCGGTACCATACCATCTGAGCCGGCAGCCTTAGAACGTGATATATTGGTAATATGCAATTTGTATGATTTCACCCGTAATGTGATTGGTCGAAGCGTGCTTTGTTGTGATGACTAGTCTTATAAGTTACAGTACCTATGGTTTAACGTATATCGTTTTTCTTGATTGTCATAATTTAAACCTACTTTGTTTTTTATTAGATGAGTCGCTTTGGAAATGCATTTTTATGTGACGTAAATGATGAAATTGAAGATAAAGGTGAGTAATCTCTAAAAAGCAACAAGGAAACGTCTGAAGGCAATTAATTACTGAACATAATATTGAAGATATACTTAATGAATTATTTATTCGTGAAATATTCTCCACAAATACCACTCGTGCTTTAAATTTTATCTAAAAATTTTTTCTCAAGCTAAGTTGCCCCTAGTTAATATAACTCGTGCAAATTGGCAGTTTATTATCAAAGATTAAATCCCTCCCGCTAAAGCGGTCGGGATTTAATCAGATAATAAACTGTCAATTTGCACTCTTTATATTACCAGGCAACACGCTTTCGAAAAAATTTTCGATAAAATTTTAAGCACTAGTGATATTACATACGATAATTTCCTGTGATTTCCCCTTGATTTCCTGTAATATGTACACCAGGGTTTGTCCCTTGAAAATATCACTTACCCTTCTTAAGATATTAGCTCCGACAATTTTGACTGGAACATCCTGTATATCATCTCTTCCCTTTCCTATAACAATCATATAAATACCCAATATCAGAAAGTGTCCTTTACAATGCATTTCATGTCACGTGGAATAAGAAATGATATTTTTACAATAGGAGCAGTTTCAAGTTCAAAATCATTCAAGGCAGACTGCTCTTATCGTCCTTTGTACGTATTATGTAACAATTGTAATAATTTTTAGTCGATTTTCGGATCAGTGCACAGGGCTAGATCGCCGCGGTTGGAGTCCGCAATCAATATAAATATCTGAATTTGTTCAGTATCGGGAGTGATTTGGCAATTTTTTACGGACAATTCATAATGACGAGCTGATTGTACAGATCACCGAACCATCGATGTTATAAGTTATTGTCCTCTGAAGAATTGTTAACAAAAAAATATAATACATACATAAACTTGGATGGTCTGAAGGATGTTCTAACATAAAAAAAATTAAGTTAATTATTATCGTTTTGTATTCGTTGTAGTATTCTGCTTACAAAAACATTTAAGTAGAAATTGACTAGACGTTGAAGATAAAGCTGTCATAAAAGCAAGGTACAGAGTTGCTGAACTGTTGTTATGCGTACAGTGTGGTGCAAATTAAAGGCCTGTGGTATAAAAATGGGTAGTATTATTGAATGTGTATTGGGAGCAAGGATGCAATTTAAACATATTAAATCGAGGGAATGAGAATCAATAGCTGAACAAGTATAAAGACCTTGGTTGTCTCAAAATCTATACAAAACAGTAGTCCCAGCGCAGCCACCAATACTTTAAACATCTCACCGTGTGTGTGGGCGTGGCACAGTTTTACTAGTATTTTAGGTCAAAATTCGACTCCTCCTTTGTAATTCAACCAAAATCAATCTATTTAATAATAATAATAATACTTTATTAATAGCATAAGCTAGATTTATACATTTTACATTATTGTATATCAACGAAATTAATTATATCAATGAAATTAGAAATTAATCATGAGTATAACTTAAATATTAAATAGTGACATTCAATAAAACATATTTATAACAAACATTTTTAAATAACATGAGGCTTTCACAGTTTCTTACAGAAATTGGTAGTTCATTATATTGTTTAAGTCCATTGTGGAATAGGTTAACCTGGCTATAGGCCGGGAGCCCGCGTATAAAATGGCTGACTATCCGGCGAACTTTGAAAATATGAAAAATGGATTGTTCCTATATAAGTTAGCAATTAATGGACCGTCAGCTGGTTGGGTAGCGGTGGGGGTGGCTGTCAAAGGGTTGAAAACACGTAAAAAAAATTGAGAAAAAAACTATCCGGCGACCGCTGAAACTTATACGAGGGGAAGATTATGTTGTATAATGAAAGTAGAATATAGTCAGCTGGACGGGGGCGGTGGATTTACCGTCAGCTGATCGATCAAACAAGTCCAAAAACACAAGAAATTTGAATTATTCGGCGAACTTTAAAATTTGGGTATAAGATAATATTTACACTGAGATTCACGAAAAACATAGTCAGCTGCAAGTATGTGGGTGGAAAAGCCGTCAGCTGGTACATAACAGTGCTGAGTGTTGATCACCTGCGAGGCAGCACCCATCACCTTTCTTGCATCAGCTGACGACTTTTCCACCCACATACTTGCAGCTGACTGTGTTTATCGTTAATCTTAGTATGAATATTATCATATACCAGAATTTCAAAGTATGGTACGGCAGTGGTTGACAGATCACTTCGGAGTCAGATGGATGGGAAGATATGCTCCAATTAATTTTTCTGCAAGATCACCAGAACTTACACCAATAGATTTTTTTCTGTGGTGTGTTTTAAAACAGAAAGTTTATGCAGATGACCTGCTGCATGATCGAGAAACACTAAAAGCACGAATACAAGACGCGGTGAATAAAACATAAACATAAACATAAACACACCACAGATAGTAGACAACCCCCAAATCCAAAGCCAAGGCTGTCCGGAAGAGGGTTACACATTCGGAAAAACGCAGACATACATCCACACCCACCGGTGTTGTCAATACCGGGGCTGGGGGTCGAACCCAGAGCGCGGTAGCGAGTCGATCAGCGTATTCGCCACTCAATACGCCTTAACCGATTGAGCTACCGTGCCGTGAATGAAGTGAATGTACACTCAACCATTTTGGTAAGGTCTATGGTGAATTTATTAAAAGGATGGAGAAATGTGTTGAGGTTGGAGGAGGCTATGTAGAATAAATTGTTTTTCCACAGTCGTTGCAGTTAATGTTATTATGTTATGTTAATGTTTGAAAAAAAAATGTAAGTTGACATAAATGTAAAAGGCAAAATTTAGACTTCATAATTTGTATTTTGGGCTTTATTTTGGATTATAAACAACTTTGTTTTATAAACATTTTGCCCAAAATAATAAATGAAGGTACTTCTCTCTTGAGCAATTTTGATGTTTTCTTAATTTATTAACACCCGGTACATCTGATCTAAGATTTTTATATGGTAAATTCATTTTTTCAACAAGCAGATTTTTTTATAAAGAATGACTTTTCGTCGTAAAATCAATAATAGAGATGTTTTTCTTCTTGTCAACTCCATCCGGGGACACACTGTATAAATGATACCAGTTTTTAGTAAAATCGGTCATTTTACAAGTTGAGGTATAGATAGCGTTGCGACGCAAAGAAATTATTTGATCCTAGGGACGTTGAAATGAGGTGCAAGTGATGGGACATTACATTCTGAGCAACTATTACGAACAATTTTCGAAAAATCACTGGTTTTCGAGATGTTTGAATTTCAATATAATTTTTTTAAATATAAAAATCATCATCGCTTTTTTAAAATACATTTTAGACTATAAGTACTTTGGGATATTTTTCATAGTGAATCAGGCTGATTTAGATGGTAATGAAACATATTTATTTCAAAACACAAAATAACTTTTTTTTTTTCAAGTAAAACAAAGGTGTCTGCAACTGCTATTTGGAAGATTTTAAGATTTCTGTTTATTGTGTATTGTCTAATTTTTGCGTTATGTTTATGTTGTATATTCGACTAGGTTTTACACTGTAAATTGTAGACATATGAAAAAAAAATGCGATTTTTGTTACTTAAAAAATTACATTGAAGTTACAGTACCACTAAATACAATATCCAATTATTGAATACCAATAAAGCATTCGTAATTGCTAACACATAGCAGAGAAATAGAAGTAAATAAAACAGAAAATACTTACTACCGAGCTATGGCAGAAATGCGTTGGGAAATTCCTTAGGGCAATACAATTCTGAATATCTTGGTACAACTTTGATGCTGAAGACGAATGTTTTGAATTATATAAGCTTGTTCGTACAAGGATAATAGTTTATTGAGGAAATGAAAAATTGTTTTTAGAATATTGTGTAGAAAGGAATTTATTTACCTCTACAAAAGTTTCATCAAGGGTATAAAGTGTTCTGAATAGTAAATTAGGCTTTTTATTGTTTATATATCTATATCCATATTATATATAAAATTGAATAAGTAACTATATGTATGTATATCATTTATATGTCCAAAAATTCTCGACACATTCGTTGGCTTTGGGGTCCTGATAAAGGAAATAATTTAAAATTGCAGTGTCACCCCTTACATCTCCTAAGTGTGAAAAATTATGATACTGCCATGCAGAAATTTAAAATTTGCAATAGTTATGAGTTTTAATATTTGAATAAATAAAGTGATTTGAACATTACAAAATAATCTTCAGCCACATAGAGGATGATAGTTGAAATAAGGGAAGAAAAAATGAAACAGGACTTGAGTGAAAGACTGATCTGTGATACGCATTTGTAGTATATAATATACCAGGGTAGATCGAGCGGTTTTAGTATTATTTTATTTTTTATTGGTTTTTGCACTTGGTGTTTTACTTTTTCGTTAGAACAAAATTGTAGAACAAATCAAAACTAAATTAAATAATAAATTTCGTTAGTAATACTAGGGCTTTGAGGTAAACCAGAAAAAGTGCCAATATGGTGGCAATATTTACCGACCTACCCTTCACCCTAAACCTTTTCCAGATTTTACGATGTTATACTTGCGAGGGCTTGTCGGATCGGCTTTTTTTGTATAATAATAATAAAATAAGTAAAGATTGACCACAGGTGACCTAACCCACCCCCACTCCCAATATCGAAATACCACAAAACTCATTTCAGATTCACTTTTAAGCAAAATAATTGTACTTTTATGGTGGATGTGTTAAGCGATGTAGCTGTAAAATAGTAAGTATTAAATGTAGCTCGTTTTCTAAGAATTGTAAGGACACCGAGTGTAATAATTGCGTGCATGTAGAGGAAGAGGATGATGATAGTCTTGATTACGATATTAAAATTCCAGAAATGATAATGTCTGATGATAATGATGATGATGATAATTTCAGTGAAGATGGTAATGACGATAAAGATGATGATTATGAATGTAATGAGATAGACTGTGACGTCCATTTCGACTCGGATAAACAGTGATTATAATTATAAGCATCGAAAGATCTATTAGCATAGAATAAGAATTCTATATAGTGAATCAGATGTAATGAATGATCAGTGAATGAATAAAGATGAGAATATTTTTACATATACAGTGTGTTTCACTTGAAATGGTAACACCCCAATAACTTTTTTATTTTTTTTCCGAATTGAATCAAATTTTACTTAAGTATAGAGCAAATCAGGATCTACTTACGACCAGAAAAACATTCGCCTTCTACAAATGCAAAGGCACCTGCGACACCAAAATATGTGGAGAAAATAAAAAAATCATATTAGGCATTTTTTTTATCGGAAAATTTTGGTAATGAAACTTGTTCAGAATTGTCCAAAAATCTTATGCCCAAAATTTAATCAAAATTAAAAAATTGAAAAATTGAAAAATTGAAAAATTGAAAAATTGAAAAATTGAAAAATTGAAAAATTGAAAAATTGAAAAATTGAAAAATTGTAAAATTGAAAAATTGAAAAATTGAAAAATTGAAAAATTGAAAAATTGAAAAATTGAAAAATTGAAAAATTAAAATTATATTAAAATGATATTTTTGGACTTCGACATTATTTTAATCAAATTTTCAATATTTTTTTATTTTGATTAAATTTTGGACAAGGTTTTTGGACAATTTTGAACAAGTTTCAATAACAAAATTTTCCGATAAAAATGATTTATTTATTTTCTCCGCATATTTTGGTACCGCAGGTGGCTTTGCATTTGTAGGAGGCGAATGCTTTTCTGGTCATAAGTAGATCGTAATCTGTTCCATATTTAAGTAAAATTTGATTCAAATTGGAAAAAAAATAAAAAAGTTATTGGTGTGTTACCATTTCAAGTGAAACCCGCTGTAATATCAATCAATGAAAAAACAAAAATATCTATACAGTATGTCCCACTTTTCACGGTAACACCTTTGTAGCTCAGTTATTAGTCCCAATTTTAACCAAGTTTGGATAGGTATCAAAGATCTTTATTATACCTTTTTTACGTAAAACAAAACTTATTTCAGTCATTGACGTGCATTTTTATTATGAAAAAAGGGTCGGTTTTTCGAGATATTATATTAGGCATTTTTTCGTTGAAAAACTAATGCAATATTATTGATCAGTATGCTTTAGAACCGCTATATCCAGAATTTAACAACATTTTGATTTTTGGTTTTTGAATTACGGTCCACTTAAAATTACCTATTTTAAACTTTAAATAATCAATAAATTGGTAACGAAATTTTTTTCGAAAAAAAGTCATTCTTTATTTTCTCTTTAAATTCATTCTTTCTACCATCCCATATCATCGGTATTTTCAAATTCGGTAATCCTTAATGTCCGAATAATTTACAGGTCTGATGACCCAAAATTTTTCAATAAAAATTCTTGGCCTTCGAAATTTGAAAGTTTCGATGACATGGGATAGTAAAAAGTGAATTTAAAGAGAAAATGAAGAATGACTTTTTTCGAAAAATATTTCGTTACCAATTTATTGATTATTTATTTAATGTGGGCCGTAATTCAAAAACCAAAAATCAAAATATTATTAAATTTTGGATATAGCGATGCTAATCAATAATATTGCATTAGTTTTTCAACAAAAAAAATGCCTAATATAATTTCTCGAAAATTATATTCATAATAAAATTGCACGCCAATGACTGAAATAAGTTTTGTTTTACTTAAAAAAAGGTATAATAAAGGTCTTTGATGCCCATCCGAACTTGGTTAGAATTGGGTGACTAATAACTGAACTACAAAGGTGTTACCGTGAAAAGTGGGACACACTGTATATACCAATGACACGTCTCAATCAATTCCCTACAAACAAATGAAGAAAAGTTCACTTCATGTAAAGGCTGTTTGAACTCACAGGTTGGTTGGGTCTCGTCTGATCGAGGTTTACTGATATTATTTGAACTGAAGGGAAAAATTCTATCCGACAAGCCCTCGCAAGCCTAGCACCAGAAAATCGGAAAAGGGGATGGTTTTTCCTGTTTAGGATAAGTGGGTGAAGGGTAGGTCGGGAAATATTGCCACCATCGTATTCCCCGTCCTCGAAAACGGAGGTTCAGCTTATTTTCGTTGTTTTTGTGGCATTTCGTTATTGGGGATGGGGGTAGCTTCAACCCCCGGGGGTGGGTTAGATCATCTGTGGTCAATCTTTACTTATTTTATTCGAATCAACAAAAAACTTCGATCCGACAACCCCCTCGCAATCCTAGCACCGAAAAATCGGAAAAGGGGGCGATTTCTCCTGTTTAAAGTTAGAGTCTAACTCTAAACAGCAAAAATATTGTCACCCTCGAAAATGATGGAGAAGATGTCTTGTAGTCCAGTCACAGAACTTTTGGGGTCAAAACTTTACCTCACGGGACTATACAATCAATTTGTCATTTGCCCCATGAATAATTCATGAATTAATTTTTCACACGTAATATGGGGGCTGGGGTGCCACAATCATTAATTAACGTTTTCCAGAAATGTATCGTTACCACCACGTTGGAGAAATGATATTATAGAGAGTAGTATATACTCGCAAGTATTTACGTGAAAACGTCTTACTAGATGAACCTGTATTGTAAGTAATTATTTAACACCGTCACGAGTTTTCGCCGAAAATTTTTCTCATTTTCGGTACCTATTGCATAAATAATTAAAAATAAAATTTTATTTTTAATTATTTAATATTTCATTTTTTTCATTTAGAGCTCTAATTCAAACACGAGACAATGCATTGGTTTTACATTTTTACCGTTGTTATCATTACATATTTGTTAACAAATGTGTTAATATTAATATTAAGGTGTTAATATTAAGGCAAAATTTTAATTAGTGTAGAAAATTTCAATTTTTCTAAGGCCTATGTCGATAAAATGTGTTTAATTTTATCAAGTTTTTTATTATTACGTAATTTTACTTCCACATCCAGTGGAAGTATAGTAACGACAAAAAAATTTTCAAAAATTTTTATTGTTCAAATAGGCTTAGAATGTCATGAAACGTCGAGATTTTAAGTTTGAGCGAAAAAAAATTTTCTGTCTGTCTGTCGGTCTGTCTGTCGGTCTGTCTGTCTGTCTGTAACTTTTTTTGTGCGCACGTTTACTCTGGAACCGTTTGAGATATTGACTGGAAATTTGGTACCCATATGTACTTTAACGAGATCTAGAACTAGATTATATTTTCATCTTGTTCCGTCGAAGGGTTGGGGGGTAAATTGGGGTAAAATTGGGGTAAATAGGTAAATCAAGCAGGTAAGAGTCCATAAAATTGGTATTTAGTATATATAATATGAGAATATTATGAGAATCTGGAACAAAATTAACTTATCAGTAAGAAATCTTCCCATAAACCAACAAAAAAAACAATTAAAACACATCTCATAAATAAAGCATTCTATACTATTGAAGAATTCTTCAATGATCATTGTGATATTTTGTATATGTAAGTATATATTTTATATATATATATATATGTTTGTGTATACTGTAGTGTATATTATTTTTAATACGTACTTTAATGTGTTTATGTAGTAGTGTTCTAGTTCTTTAGCATCGCTATAAGTTTTTTATTACTGTGTACTGTGTTATATGTTAATTCTAATTTTTAATCTTTATGACTGCAATATTATATATTTTGTAAATTACTAAATGTTGACACGTTCTATACCCTAATAGGGTGGTATGTTGGAACAAATAAATCTTATCTATCTATCTATCTAAGAGAAACTAAGGTCTCAAAAAAAATTTTGGAATTAGCCACCCCCATTACCACCCCCACCTCATTATTAAAGGGGATGAAAAAACTTTTTGATTTAGTGTGTGTACAAGAAACAGAAACCTCAAAATATTTTTTTACTTCATACACCACTACCACCCTCTATCACCACCCCCACCCCACTACCGATGTGGGGTATCGTTTTATGGGTTTTTGGGGAAGAGGAATTCAAATATTATATTATTGAAGTTCCATAAACAATTATTTCCATACAAAATTTTTTCGTTGTGAGTGACTTGAATAGAAAATCTGGATGTGGAAGTAGTGATTCCTTGGGCAGCGGTTTTTTTACTCCCCATGCCTAGCCCGCGACTACGCACACGGTATCTAGATACATAACAGGCTATTTTAATTACTTCAAATTTCAGTAGCGCCACTACTTCATTTTTAATATATATTGTTCTATAACAAAAAATAAACCAGAAATTTAAAAAACAGTAATAATTTAACCAATGAGCTGGTATTATACGCATATCACTTATTGGATATAACGACTTGCAAGGTGTGCAATTTTGGTTTTACCAATGATTTTCAGCTTCTAACAATCATCAGCATAATATATTGGTTAGGTAATTACTTTAAAACACTCTTCTAGCTAATACTGCGGAAGTATTTATTGAATTACATGATAGAATTCCTAGCATTTTAAAGCGAAAAAATATATTGAAAATCATTTATTTAAAGTAGATAATTTCATATTAAATAAAGTGTGAATGGCATAATTTAAATAAATGATTTAAATATTTTCAACATATTTTTTTGCTTTAAAATGCTAGGAATCTTATCATGTAATTCAATACTTCTTCAATATTAGCCAGACTTATTATATGTGTGTTTATGTTTTATTAGCTAGAAGAGTAGTTGTTTTGATTGGTTCTCCAATAACGAGTGTTTTAAAGTATTTTCCTAAGTAGTATATTAGTGTGCCCAGATTAGGGCAACAATATACAGAAAGAAGGTAATTTTATAATAAATAAAAATGTGTGAAAGTTGTGATTTGCTTAATACCTAAATAATATTGTCTAATCACTGCTAATAATATTTAAATAAATTGTAATTCTTATTTTTTTCTTTAAAATATCAATTAACAATCCATTTAAAAAAACAGAAAAATTTAACTGATCTGGGCAATGCCGGGAAAAATTAGGTAATGAAAACTATTTGGCAAACAAATTAACCAAAAAAACAAAGCATATCATGGTTTAATCTGAAGGTGTCGGTTAATTTAAATGCAGTATTAAATACCGAATGAATATTCACAGAAACGTTTATACATACACATTTGTTAAGTAACATAATAATTACTTGGAATACGTAGGCGATTACTTTCTCCCGTGAACACTCGTTTTGTCTGCTGTAACAATAGGCAATGTAAATTGAAACAAGCATTATCTATCTATATTAACTATTAAATTTATTTTACTGTTAGAATCTATATACAGAGTTCCTATAAATTGACGCCCCTTTTAATCTTTGAACGATTACAATTAATTTAAGAAATTGGAGTCTAATTGGTGAACTGAATGAACATATTTATTGGCATAAACTTACGATAGAATTGAACTTGATCAGTCAAGAGGTAGTTGAGATATTGCAAAAAAAATACAATTTTGACACCCTGTATCTTTTTCTACAGCAACAATTTAGCAAGCATATTTGGTTATATCCTCATATTTTGGTCCACTATGGCCTTTTATGAATGGTCCACCCTGTACAAATTCAAGAAGAATCGACCATACATTGTTTTTAAGACCATTTACTGAGGATGAGATGTTTTCCTTATTAAACAAAAATTTTAAAAACAAACGATCATCTGGGCCAGAGGAAGTACCTATTTTTTAATTAAGAAAGTTTTAAAAATACTGGTGACATCATTTACTTATTTAGTAAATTTGTCTTTTAAAACGGGAACATTTCCAGAATCCTTAAAAATGGGAAAAGTAGTACTCATTTTTAAGAAAAATAATCCTCATCTTTTAGAGAACTATAGGCCTGTAACAATACCATTTAGTTTTTCTAAATTACTTGAATATTGTTACCTAGACCGCTTGTTAAATATTTTTGACGAAATTTAAAATTTTAGCCGAAAAACAACATGGGTTTCGTTGTGGAAAATCTACTATAACGGCTGTTACAATATTTTACAACAAAATTATTCATTATATTGAGGCAGGAGAATGCCCTGTTGGAATATTTTTTGATTTCAGCGCTTGACTGCGTCAATCATACAAAATTGTTGACTATATAGTATAACTTTGGGATTAGAGGACAACCACTAAACTGGATCAATTCATTCTTGAGTAATCGTCAACAGCATGTGAGTATACAACACGCCAGTGAAAATAACGTATATAGAGCCAATTCTGAACGTTCGCTTTTAAGTATGGGTTCAATATTGGGCCCTGTGTTATTTATATTGTATATTAATGGTCTTGATTTTACTCTATGTAGTGAATTCTTTTTAATGTATGTTGATGATCTATAATTATTTTAGATTCTATGCATAATGTGTTAGAAAGTAAGTGTAAAAATGTTGTAGAAAAAGAATCTACATTTTTTATTCAATATCAATTGTATTTCAATGCAGAAAAAAGTCAAATGACTCAGTTCTATAATAAACAGAAAAACTGCCAGTCTATGTCATTAAAGGTCAATGAATTAAGTATAACAGGTACGCATGAAAGTATAAAGTTTTTGGGTTTACATATTAATGAATGTTTAAGCTGGAAATCGCATTGTGAATATCTGATTTCCAAACTAGCATCAATTTCATTTTTGTTTAATAATATTAAAACAGTGCTTACTAAGCAACAATTAGTTAATTTATACAATGCCCAAGTAGATTCCAGATTGAGGTATGGTGTCTGTTTCTGGGGAAACTCCACTCTGTCACAGAACGTTTTTATTGCTCAAAAACGTGTATTGCGTTGCCAATAATTAGTAAAAAGCAAAGTGAAAAACAATATAAAGTGCCGCTCATAGTATGCATGTCCTAATAAATAAATATTTCCTTCTACTGTTATATCAACTAAAAAATTGAACAAGTTTTTTCTTTCTCATCATAATTATTTATTTATTTGTTTTTATTTATTTATAAAAATATTTTGTTCTTACAGAAAAAAACGTATTGCTCAAGCGGTACCGATAAAAATTATTAAGTAATAGAGGAGGTACTACGCCGCCACCTCTAACTGTTAATGTAGATCCACAGTTACATTTTTTTTTTTAATAGACAAAAAAAATATATCAAAGCAGACCAATTATTTTAAAAATATTTGTGAACTATTTATAATCCTTAGAACTTGCTGCTAAAATTTTAACGTACATTTTAGAAACACCTTGTATATTGCGGAAAGTCAAAAAGAGTTATTTGTCACAAATTTGACTTTATGCAACATGGAAAACTCTCAATTTCATCAAAGTCAACAATCTTTATTATTGTTTAGCATGCATCTAATTGAAATCCTTCGAGTTTTAAGAAATGATAAAATTTAATTAATATGTTGTGACATGTGTAATTTAAAAATATTTCTGTACATCAGTTTTAAATTTAACCTTTAACTTTAAAACATTGTTTATAAACAGGATATTTTCTAGAATATAACTCTCCGTATCGCCAAACAGTACTAATCAGCAAATATTCGCTAATTAATATATACAGAGTGTGCGAAAAAAGGAGCTCAGATATGTATGAACATATTAAGCTCATCAAAATAAGCAAAAAAAAATTAATATAAACGTAGGTCCGAAATCGCCTCCTGAGGGATCGACAACCCACTAAAGATGGTTTAAGTCCTAAAAATGTATTGAATAGTTCGAAAACCGTAAAAGATAAATTAATAAAACTTTTCTAGAACCTTTGATGGAATACTGACAAAGAAAAACAAAAAAAACAATTGAGCACTACACTCGAATACAATGCTCAACGCGAGTTTCACCAACTGTCAGTTTATACATCTCCAGATGATGCTAACTTGGTTGGCGAAGCGCGTGTCACGAATAATATTTGAGTTGGGATGCAAGTATTTTTCAACTACTTCATCGTTATAGTAATTAGCGTCATTAGGCCGATATATAACAAACAAGCTAAAAACGTACTCTTCCCCAATTTACTGAGCTTTTTATATAATCGTTACACATTCTATAGGATACTCTTCGCAGTTTTCTTGTAAATAATGTTAGTTTTGGGACATCCTAAATTTTGTGATACCAACTGTTGTGAAAAAAAAACGAAAAAAAAAATTGAAAAAAAAAACATCCAACCTGTCTGGGATTCGAACACACGATCTTTGGATTGCAAGGCAAGCAAGCAAGAAATGTTTATTTAAAATTTTACAAGAATGCGCCTCATCCAAACCTGGCTAGGAGCCAACCAGACAAACACGGCGTGTAGCGCAGTTCCGGTTTGGCTAAACGATAATTGATAAAACAATGTTAAAATCCTATCCACCTGTGGCGGATTTAGAAACTAACAATAAAATTAAAAAATGCTGTCCACATGGACCTAAAACTGATTCATATAAAACTTAGAGACTGGTCACTGGTTGTAACACTGAATAAATGTGGGCTGTTGACTCGAGTGAAAAGCTAATCGAAAAAAACCCGTACGAGAACTGCCAACCTGGCGGTCTCCCTGATGCCAGAAAAATGTGATGGAAAAAGGATAGGGTTTAAAATGTTTGAATTTTTAAAAAGGTCATCGGCCAATAGGAATTTTCTTATAAAAAAAAGAGGACAAAAAGAACAACAAGTATAAAAACGAGAACAAAAATGGAACATAAAGAAAGAGAAAAGAAATGATTGGAAATATAAAGTTGAGGAAAGATCAACGTGGGGAAATGGTAAGGTTGTGGTATAGGAAAGTATGACTAGGGAAGAGGTTGCCGGAAGATAGGCAACGCCTAGTATGGTAGGGAGTGTTTGATCTAGAATGGGGGCATTATGCATTCCTATCGCCCAGTTTGAAGATGTAGAATTTTTGGGAGATTTCTTGGACGTAGTCCGTTAGTGAGGTTATGTCGTGATATCATGCATATTGATCTCTGAGGGAGGTGTATCTGCCGGAATAAGAAATGAGGCGCATAAACTTAAAGTTTTCGCATTGTCGTGGCCGGAATGCTGCACCACATCGGCGCGCAGCGCCGCGTATGTGATAGCCGATCATCGTGTACAAACAACATTTCTACAAAAATTGATCTTTCGAGAATGATATTTCAACGCATTAGATATATTATTATGAAATATATATTAGTAAAATGTATAAACAAAAAAAATATATATTATAGAGATAACATTTCGCCATATTTTTATTTAAGTATAAGCGACAAAAATTAAGAAAATATATATTTTTTAAATTAAATGATTAATAACTTTCTTATTTACCGATTGACTTTCTTCTAGCTAACACTAACTTACCTTCTAAATTTCAATACAATGGGACTTTTCTTTCTTAAGTTATCGTGCTTACAAGAAACGTAACGGACGGACAGACGGACATTTTGAAAGTTCAGAATTCGTTCACTAACACAATAATACGAAAATTTTTTGTCTACGAGCGATATCTCCGGTTTTAGAAATGTGCCGGTCAAATGTAATATACTCTTCGTTTTTGCGAAGAGTGTAATAACGTACATACCGCGTCCAAAATGCCATTTTTTCTGGACTTGTAGGCTTCTATACGAGCCGCAGGCAAGTTTTGGAAACTTCTTACTTATCCAATAAAATAATACTTTCCGGACTTGATATAACATACTGTCATTATTATCTTTTACTGTTTTTAAAATATTTAAGGAAAGCCTGGTAGCCTACTTGATGGTCTGTGGCCCCCTCAGGAAGCGTTTTCAGACCTATGATTATATAAACTCTTGACTTATTTTGATGTTAATACATCCTGACAAATTTTTGAAAACTTTTAATGAAACACTATGTATTTACTTTATTAAATGAAATTTTTCAAAAAATTTAAAAAATGGTTACTTAAGGTCAATTCATATTTTCTAATTTTTAGAACACCCTGTATAGTTCATGATAAGATTGACAACTGTTTATAACTTCCCAAGACAAACCAAACTTTTTATTAAGAATGACTTTTTCGCGGCAAATCAACAATAAGAAAGTGTACAATAACGCGGTGCCCAATTCGGGGACACTGTATAAAATATAATTCTAGTTGCTTCTTATTTATTACTTATTACCTAATGACAACTTATCATGTTTTCGTAAGGTTATTTAAAAGTGTTATCCACATGAAAATATATTTAGTTCTAAAAGAGCACCTTGAATTCCCTGTTGCTTATCAGTATGTTGTGGAAATTCTGTTTGGTATTGGTGTGCATTTTTGCGTTCGCAACTGAAGTTCACAATAAGCCTGCTACTAACATAAAGTCAGGTATTTCTTATCATAACATTTTCTTTTTCATTTCTGTTGCAGACCTAGAATTTTAATTGTCTACATATAAATAGATAATGGATTTTGTGATTCAGAATACACACATTCTCAAGGTAGTTAAAAAATAAATGAAACCAAAAAATTATACATGACAAGCAGTTATGGAAGAAATCTTGTAGAGCACAACATTTTCGCGCTTCGATAATGAAGTTGGAAATACATAAAAATTTGAAGGATACCATTTTATAGGAAATTTAAGCTTCAATTTAAGTTTTCATTTTTTTTAAATAATTTGAGCGTAATATAAAGGTATTATGGTATATTTAAAAATGCATAGTAATTTAAAAATAATAATAATTTACAGCTCAAATATTAGTAATAATTATATTTTCTATACTATTTTCATAAAAATCTCGACTCGTAAGTGGCTGTAAAAAATGATGAATTAAAGATAAATAATTCTTTCGGCGGCATTTTGAAGCTAATATAAATAGTATGTCCAATTTGTCAATTGGAAATGAAAAATTTCCAATTGACAAATATTGACATTTCATTATTTAAACAATATTATGGCCAAAAAAGGTCAAAAATTACCAAAACATTGCGAAAATGCTGATTTAGCTCAAAATGGTCAATTTGAAATAGATTTTATCTATCTGTAACATCTTCTAAGGCAAAGTAGAAAAAGTCACATATATTATTTTATCGACAGACTACTCCAAATATTTAAAGTTTACTGAATTTCAGGCATTCGATTTTTTTATAAACAATTCATCATAACTTTGTTATTTTTAAACACAATGAAACGATTCATCACCGAAACGTACTTTAAAAAGTTTTGCATTTTTTCTCTAAACGTTGAAAATAAATGAATAAATAAAAAGTGTCCATTTTTGAATGGTATGAGTTTCAGTATTTTGAATTTCCAACATTAAAGAAAAGAACATTAAAGTCCCTGGAGATAAACCAGAAGAAGGCAAAAAGTCCACCGTTTTCGAGAACAGGGAACACGATGGTGGCACTATTTTGCGACTTACCCTTCACCCGCTACCCCTAAACCGGAAAAACCACCACTTTGTCTAATTTCCCAGTGCTATCCATTTTTTTCCTGTAAAATTTTATTAATGAAAGTTGTTCAGAATTGCCCAAAAACCTAAAGTCCAAAACTTCATCAAAGTTAAAAAACATTGAAATTTTGTTTCGAAAATATAATTTTAATGGATTTTTTGTTTAAAAAAATCATGACAATTTTCTTTGAAGTTAAACCCGAGCTGTTATGCACTTGCCAAGTAATTTATACTTTTTTTTTATATATTATTTGGATTTATTAATTTTTTTAATTGTAAATTTTTAAATTGTTTTATTTTGCTGAAACTTTGGACTTCAGGTTTTTTGGTCAATTTTGAAAAACTTTCATCAATAAAACTTTCCAATAAAAAAATGCCTAGCACCGAAAAATCAGATAAAGTGGTGGTTTTCTAATTTGGGGGTAGTGGGATTTAGGGGTAGTCAGAAACATAGTGTCACCATCGTGTTCCCCACCCTCGAAAACGGGGGGTAGATGTCTTGCAGTCCAGTCACAGAACCCAGGCAACAGGGTCACGTCATTTTGTCGTCATTTTTTGGTAACTATTCGTCGGCGACGTCATATTACCAAAAAGTGACGTCTTAATGACGTCTGCATTTGTACGTCATAATGCCGTACATTAAATTCGCCATTATTACGTTTTTATTTAGTGATTTTAAACACCAGTGACGTCTTAAAGACGTCTACATTTGTACGTTATAATGCCGTACATTCAATTATTCATTATTACGTTTTCATCTGATGATTTTAAACACCAGTGACGTCTTAAAGACGTCTGCATTTGTACGGCATTATAAAGTACATTAAATTCGTCATTATTATACTCTTCGCAAAAACGAAGAGTATATTGCATTTGGGCACATTTCTAAAACCGGAAATATCGCTCGTAGAGAAAAAAATTTCATATCATTGTGTTAGTGAACGAATTCTGAACAACTTTCAAAATGTCCGTCTGTCTGTCCGTCCGTCTGTCCATCTGTCCGTCTGTCCGTCTGTCCGTCTGTCCGTCTGTCCGTCTGTCCGTCTGTCCGTCTGTCCGTTTGTCCGTCTGTCCGTCCGTCACGTTTCTTGTAAGCACGATAACTTAAGAAAGAAAAGTCCGATTGTATTGAAATTTGGAAAGTAAGTTAGCGTTAGAGGAGGAACCCTATTGTTTTTGAAAAAAATCAATCAATAAATAAAAAAGTTATTAATCATTTAAATAAAAAAAAAATTTTTTTCAGAATTTCTGTCATTTGTACTTAAATAGAAATCTTTCGAAATGTTATTCTCTATAAATTTTTTTTGTTTTTACATTTTACCAATATATATATATATATATATATATATATATATATATATATATATATATATATATATATATATATATATATATATATATATATATATATATATATATATATATATATATATATATATATATATATATATATATATATATATATATATATATATATATTTCATAATAATGTATCTAATCCGTTGAAATATAATTCTTGAATGACATTTATTCAAGTTTTCCGGTAAGATGAGATAGCCCAATGGCTAAAGCATTTGCCTTGCAATCCAAAGGTTTCGTGTTCGATCCCTCACATGGTGAATTGTTTTTTTTCATATATTTTTTTTCCACAACAAAGTTGGTATCACAAAATTTAAAATGTCCAAAAACTAACATTATTTACAAGAAAAATGCGAAGAGTATCCTATAGAATGTGTAACAATTATATAAAAAGCTCAGTAAATCGGTGAAGAGTATAATGCTTCCTCTAGTTACGTTTTTATTTAGTGATTTTAAACACAAGTGACGTCTTAAAGACGTCTGCAATTGTACGTCACAATGCCCTACATTAAATTCGTCATTATTACGTTTTTATTTAGTGATTTTAAACACCAGTGACGTATTAAAGACGTCTGCATTTGTATGGCATTATGACGCAGATTAAATTCGTCATTATTACAATTTTACTTAGTGATATTAAACACCAGCAAAAAAAAATTAGTTTTACAAAATTGCCACCGCAATAATTATTTACAGAATCTTTAAAAATACAATAATAATAAGCGAATCTTTAGCATTAATTACATGGTAATAATTAACGTCTTATTAAGTCGGGATAATTACAATTATATTTTTTTGGCTGTATATTAATATCATCAACAGTATAGGATTTTTTTCGATCTAGGGTTCATCGACCAATAGCTATTAGCCAGTGTCATATATTGGTTTTGTCAAAAAGTGATCTAAATTTATCCCAGGCAGCAGACTGACGTCATTTTTTGGTCACATTGGTCGACGACATCACGTGACGAAAAAATGACGTTTCGGTAACGTCATATTGTGACTAAATTACGACGCCATGTTGAGACGTCGATGCGACGTTTGGTGACGTAATTTTTTCATTGCAGAAATTATTTCTAGTTGGCGCCACATGCAAACTATGCATTACCACGTTGTTTGTTGCATAAATTATTTCTAGATGGCGCCACATACAAACCACTGAAAATAATCAGTCCTTCTTGATACCTTATACTCTAATGAATTTGTAGAAAATAAATAATAATATAAATTGCAATGTTCAAATACATTCAGGAAACGTTGACTGATTTGGATGGATCCTATAATGGTCAGGTTAAAGATCATTATTATGTGGCTGGGCCGAGATAGCATAAAAACCAGTGAGTGCTTCACCTATTAATTGTCCATTCATCTACATTGTACATGGCAGCTTATCCTGTAATGCATCATACATCGGAAAATGGAAAAATCCTAGAGTCCTTAAGTCTGTTAACGTCACTTAAATGACGTCAACGGGCTGTGACATTTTGCCGTCATATTTCACGTCATATTTAACGTGGCATTGGTGATAAAGGTGCCGAAAAAATAACGTCAAAATGACGTGACCGTGTTGCCTGGGAACTTTGGGGGTCAAAGCTTTACGTCAAGGGAGTACTAGTTGGCTGTACAATTATACCTTCAAGGACAGAATTTTGCAGAGTGAGAGGGAAATATGCGTTTATTTTTGGTTTATTATAAATATTTAAAAAATCATAAATGGTATAATCTTTAAAATAGTTTCAGATACTTCCCATTGCTCTAAGGAATACAACCATATACAGTTTTTATCATACATTTTGGCTATAGTTAAATGTCATACTCTAATAATGAAATTAGGAATTGTTTTCAATGATAGACTACGATATTCAAGTGAAACAGAAGCAATAGCAATTATGGAAAATAGTTTTAAAGATTATACTATGTTTGGTTTTCTAATTATTTGAAATAAACCGAAAATAAACGCGCATTTCCCTCTCTCTCTCTCTGCAAAATCCTATCCTTAATAGACATTACTGGATACTAATATGAAAGTGGATGCATATACTTTATTGTACATGTGCTTATAAAAGTATCAACGACGACGAATCGTGCATAAAATTGCATGCATCACTTTTTTGTTAAATGTGTATGTGAAACTTATGTATGTACAGTTTTTTCTCATCTGTGCCTCCGTGTTTTGCCTCGACCAACCAAGAGAGTCATAGTTTTACTTCCACATCCAGTGGAAGTATAGTAACGACAAAAAAAATTTTAAAAATTTTTATTGTTCAAATATGCTTAGAATGTCATGAAACGTCGAGATTTTAAGTTTGAAAGAAAAAATTTTTTCTGTCTGTCGGTCTGTCTGTCGGTCTGTCTGTCTGTCGGTCTGTCGGTCTGTCTGTCTGTCGGTCTGTCTGTCTGTAACTTTTTTTTGTGCGCACGTTTACTCTGGAACCGTTTGAGATATTGACTTGAAATTTGGTACACACATGTACTTTAACAAGATCTAGAACTAGATTATATTTTCATCTTGTTCCGTCGAAGGGTTGGGGGGTAAATTGGGGTAAATTTGGGATAAATAGGTAAATCAAGTAGGTAAGAGTCCATAAAATTGGTATTTAGTATGTACAAGAGAAGCTAAGGTCTCAAAAAAAAAATTTGGCAGTAGCCACCCCCATTACCATTATTAAAGGGGATGAAAAAAAATTGTGATTTAGTGTGTGTATAAGAACCAGAAACCTCAAACTATTTTTTTACTTCATCCACCCCCACTACCACCCCCTATCACAACCCCCACCCCACTACCGATGTGGGGTATCGTTTTATGGGTTTTTGGGGTAGAGGGTTTCAAATTTTATATTATTAAAGTTCCATAAACAATTATTTCCATATACAAAATTTTTTCGTTGTGAGTGACTTGGATAGAAAATCTAGATGTGGAAGTAGTGATTCCTTGGGCAGGGGTTTTTTATTTTATTGAGGGTTAAACCAGTGAACATTTCGGAAAAGGTGAAATTGCTTTATAACTCTAAAAAAATGTATGCTTGACCGCTCCACTAGTTGTACCAGATGGTGAAGTCACAGCGGGGACTGCGGTAAAGGGATTTCTGCGCGAGAGTGGATTTCCCTTTCTGTGAATCATATTTTCCATCTGCTAAGTTAACGCTAATTCCATGGTATTGTCGTCAATGATTTCGGTAGGGCACTTGACGGCGCGACGTATTTACTGGTACATAGTCAAATATTTTTTTAAATAATATACACGCCAACCACACACCTATGGTTATACCTTCACACAGTGGAACAAATAGCAAACCAAGCTGGACGAAATTATTACCAACCAATATATTAATTTATAAATGATAATGTATTGCTAAAATTGTTACGTAAAAACCAAATAACAAATATATATTATTTATAATCACAGCAAGTGCATTGAATAATGAAAAAGATGTATATAAAAATATAATGATACAGTTTTTATACAATTTTTTGATTGTAGAAAGATATATACGGTTAATACAACACTAATGCAAATATAATTTATTAGTATAATAGTTATAATTTTTAAAATTTTCACAATTGCAAGCATAGAAAATTATTAGCTGTAGATTGTCATTACTTTCTTTTTCTTCATATTTCGTAAGTTTCGCTTAAGTTTAAGCTTAAGCCAATCAAAAGCAATGATTGAACAAACATGAATTGAGAATCTCACTTAAAATTTTTTTTTTTAATTTTTGGGTCGGTTATAAGTGGGAGTTGTGTTGGCCGTTAATCATAATTTTCCGATTTCAGTTTCTTCTCTAATTTCGTTTTTATTGTAGGTGTGCAAGGTTGCTATAAACAAGCATGTCCAGAAAATACATATGCCTGTGAAAGGGTAGCCAAGCTGTCAGAAGATAAGAAAGAAATTGTTGGAGTGATACGTTGCTTAGGTTTGAAAGGTATGGTCTGATTATTTTTCGTATCATTGCTTTGTTAACTTAGTCATTAATATATATTAGATACCTGCTGTCAGTTGATTAGTTTGAGAAAGTGCTTAGAAAGACAAGTAGCCCTTTGTTTACTCGAATATAGTACAGGCAAATTAAACCAAACCCGGTACAAATTGGTTGAACGCTAATTATTTCGATTTAAAAATGTATTGATCTGATTCAGAATCACCACTGTCACTGGTAATCCCAAAAGTGCTCTACCTAACAACGGAGGAAAAATATATTTTTAAAAAAGTAATTTGGGACGGGAAGTATGATTGTAAGTTTTGAACTTCGGGCCAAGTTGGGAACATATTTATCTATTAAAAAATTATTTTGGGTATTCAGCAGATAACTTTCAAAGAAACCATTCGTTCCTTTCATATACCATTGATCTAAATCTGACCAAGCTAGAATATTAACAAGAAGTTCCCTTACGAACCGGCTTGTCAACTTCTTTCATACACTTCAGTATAGAAAACAAGAAAATAACCATTCTTTCTATATGTACTGATGATCTAAGTTCGATCATGGCAATACATTATAAGAAGCCTTCCTTACGAGGCATTCTTTCTAGTATCTCGAGCACAAAGAAAATAGGTATAAAATTTCACTCACGTCTTAATAAATAAAATATTTCCTTCTACTCTCGACAGATTAAATCCCTCTAAGGAAGGCTTCTTATAATATATTGACATAATCAGACTTAGATAAAAAAAAATAAAATTAAAAAAAAATCAAAATTTTTAACAATAATGTAAGCAGAAATACAAGATCTTTATATTTATCTAAAAAAATTAAAATCGCAAAACATCGCTATATCCCTGTTTTTTGCAAACACCTCCGGTAGCATTAGTCGTATTACAATATACTCTTCTTTTACATATTTACAAAGAATATAATAAACAGCTAAAAATATCTACATTAAAAATTGTATGTCTATGTGTATAAATAATGTAAATACCGTTGATTAGTACTTATTATCACTATCAAAATAATTATTATCGATATTATTACCACCTCCTAAGCAAATAATTAATGGCTTGACACTGAAATTATTCACAAGCACTTAAAGTATTAAAGTAAGTATATTAGGTAATGCAGTAGTAGTACAGTACCTACCTAGAGGTCAAGAATATGTAAAATTTCGGAATAATCTCATACGTAATGTTAATTTTTCTTTATGGATTATTATTATTGTAGTAAAAGGTAACATCTTCAGTTTCTACATGGTCCGGACTATTGCTCTTACCCCCAAGGGGTGAAGACCACTCCTAAATTTAGATATTCAATATTTTAAAAATCATTACTTATTTATTTTTGAGGATATTTATGTTTTTGAGATCGCTGATTACCAATCTAAAGTCGAAATTAAAAAATTCAAAATGGCGGCTCGAATATAGCGGATGGAATTTTTTTTCGAAAGCAAGTGTTTCCAGGATAATTACAATAACAAAATTGCGACATTTTGTTTAAAAAAATTGCCTCGACCATAACTTCTTTATTTTTCATGATGCAGAAACAAACGAGCAATCATTTTAGATATGAATTAATTATCTTAAATTTTGTTTCTTAGAATTTTCATGGAAGTGTCAGTTTCCAAGATATTCAACATTTAAACTAAATAATTCATCCTATAAACGTTCGGATGCCATCTACAAACTTAAATCCTACATAAATGTATAAAAAAGAACAAATTCATTCTCAGTTTATAAGCTTCATTTTTGATGTCCACCAATTTTCCGTTAAAACTAATATTTATTGAGATATTTGCAAAGAAAAAAAATATGTTTTTTTTCTAAAATAACTTTATAGCTTAAAATGCATGTTCATCTATTGCAAGCGCTGTAAACGCACGAAAAAAATTTGAGCATCTAGGTCATAAAACAGTACATGAGAATATATTTTATTTAAAGCCTTTAAACATGCATACAGAGTGATTAATAAAAATTTTTTGAAAAAATTGTTAAGAAAGGAAACTTAATTTCTTTGAATAATTTTTTACCTAACCCTGTACATGAACTGTGTTAATGTTTTCTTATAAAGGTTTTCATTAGCTACAATTTATGTTAATAAAATAAAAAAATTTTGCAATTTCCTACATTTTAATATAAGTTTGTTTTTAAAAATAATATTATTTTAAAAATATTTATTTCTTTTGTTTTTTGTTGCTGTTTTATTACGTTGAATATTGTTTGTGATATGTTTTCTACAAATAAAGCATAAAATTATTATTTACATTCTTTTCAAAGTTATTTTAAAAAAAATCAGTTTGGAATCGGAAAGAGTGTTTTTAATCTCTTTCTCTAAAATCAAAAAGAATTTCGAACATAACGTAATGACATAAATTAATGCTGATTAAAGCCTTTATAAGAAAACATTAACGCAGTTTATGTACAGGGTGAGGTAACAAAATATTCAAGGAAATTAAGTTTTCTTTCTTAACAATTTTTTCAAAAAAAAATGTTTTTAAATCACTTTGTACACATGTTTAAATGTCTTAAAAATATCTACAATTTGATGTGCACAACATGGTCGTCGCTTAAAAAATAAGAAAGTTACAAGCCCGGGGAGTTTTAAGTGGCGCACCCTGTAGAAATGGTCAAAAAATAATTTAAAGGACTAATTAATAGTCTTTCGTTTTAGTGGTTAGCATTTTTAACGTAAGTGTTGTAGTTTCTAAGATATTCAACATTTAAACTAAATACTACGTCTTATAAACGTTCGGACGTCACCTTTATTCTTTCAGATCTCCTGAACCATTAATTCTTTAAGAATTAGAAAAAAAAAACAAAATTCATCCTCAATTAAGTAGCTTTCCTATTTGTCTCTAGAATGTTTTCGCTCATTGTTGTGTTGAGTTATTTGACGAAAATCGTTTTGAAATACCTCTTTTTCAAGCTAAAATCACAATTTGAAACTCGCTATAACTTGAAGACTATCATTTCTTATGAAAAGTTGCAAAGAACCTTTTCTTCTCAAAATTTGATTCTCTGTCACCTACAATGTTTTTGTTTTTTTTTTTTTTAGGTGTCGCCCCTTGAAATTAGCAAACCCCAATATAGAAAATTTTGTTTCATGCATTTACTATTAAATTGCCAAAAATGAATGAAATGTAATTCATATGAGATTATTCCGACGTTAAAACCTCTAGTTACTAAACTATGGCGGTTTTTTCATTAGATAATTACTTCCACGTCCAGTGGAAGTATAGTAACGACAAAAAAAATTTTAAAAAATTTTTATTTTCCAAATAGACTTAAAATGTCATGAAACGTCGAGATTTTAAGTTTGAGCGAAAAAAAATTTTCTGTCTGTCTGTAACTTTTTTTGTGCGCACGTTTACTCTGGAACCGTTTAAGATATTGACTTGAAATTTGGTACACATATGTACTTTAACGAGATCTAGAACTAGATTATATTTTCATCTTGTTCCGTCGAAGGGTTGGGGTGTAAATTGGGGTAAATTTGGGGTAAATGGGTAAATCAAGCAGGTAAGAGTCCACGAAATTGGTATTTAGTATATACAAGAGAAGCTAAGGTCTCAAAAAAAATTTGGCATTAGCCATCCCCACCCCCTTATTAAAGGGGATGAAAAAAAATTGTGATTAAGTGTATGTACAGGGACCAGAAACCTCAAAATATTTTTTTACTTCATCCACCCCCCCCTTATCACCACCCCCCACCCCACTACCGATGTGGGGTATCGTTTTATGGGTTTTTGGGGTAGAGGATTTCAAATATTATATTATTAAAGTTCCATAAACAATTATTTTCACATACAAAGTTTTTTCGTTGTGAGTGACTTGGATAGAGAATCTGGATGTGGAAGTAGTGATTCCTTGGGCAGCGGTTTTTCGTACAGTTGTGGCTCCAAGATATTCTATTGAAAATTAATGTTTCTGTCAACTAACCAATTTATCATGTCTCTAGAATTTGTCTGCACATTATGGTATGGTGTCTTGTCTACGATGATTAATTTATATAGTTTTTCGGCAAATTAGGGATCAACCATTTTTCATAGTTTTCAGAATTTATTTCCACATGATAATCCCCGGTTTTAACCCCCGATTTAAATATTAGCAAGCATCCACGTTAATCAGTCTTTTACCTTGGGATATATTTGAGAACACTCATTTCGTCGAGTCATCCATATAATCCATCGAAGACGTATGTCCACTGTGCAAATTTGTTTCATCCAGGAAAACAATCGGCATATTTTAACATTTAATATTCTTAAAAAATGAAAATCGTCGCCATCTTATGTCCTGCTCTTTCTAATTATTTTGTACTCTCCTCCACCTGAATCTCATACTATGCAATAAAACTCTAAATGTCTCATTGGTATCATTCTATTTTAAATAGATCCATATCTTCTGACTCAGATTTGTCAGTATAATACGATGTTCCTTTACCTTATGAAATGTTTGTATAATATTAGTCATAATCAGCTAGCCAATAGGCTGGTAAATTAGTTAACGTTTCTTTCATAGAATTCTAATATTCATCAGCTTCTAGGCATGAATATCATCTTTATTCACTATCCTTTCGATACTTCTAGCAGACACCTCCGTAACCTTTTCATTCACTGTCCCACGTCTTTCTCGAATTGGAATACAAAATTAAATGCATAGCTTCATGTATGAATAACTTCATTACTTGTAGTAGGCGCAATTAGTATGAGGTCCTGAAGGTCTACCGAGGTGAAACCTTACAAGAAACCTTCTTCGCAAAACACTCAGAGACACAAATATACGCGTCAAACTTGTAACATCTCTCTTCTTTGTGTTGGGAGTTAAAAACACTAAAGATATTGGTTTACAGACACTTTTAATCAGTTTTTGCATCACGTTTGAATTGCCGTTCCTTCAGTTCTATTTACGTCAAGAGGCCAGCCTTCAATCTATCAAAAAGTCTGATTCAATCAGAGCTGCAAGACTGGGGATTGGCACAGTTTAGCAACTATTGGGTTCAGGCCACTGAATGAGATAGTCGAGGCTGTATATAAAAGTACCTTCGACTGACTCCACCATAAAGTGGCTGCTTGGATCCGAGAGAGAACGATTGAAATGGATAGTAGGCCTAATAACAGGACACTATCCTCTGAACAAGCACCTACATACCATGTTGTTGAAAGACGATCCTACTTGCCAGATGTGTGGAGTGGAGAGTGAAAGAATAACTCATTTTCTGAGTTATTGTGCTCCAAGCGGAGCATCAAGCATGGGTATCTCAGAGGGCAGTCTCTGCTATTACCCACTTAAAAGTTC
Source organism: Rutpela maculata (assembly GCA_936432065.2). Lineage (NCBI taxonomy): Eukaryota > Metazoa > Arthropoda > Insecta > Coleoptera > Cerambycidae > Rutpela > Rutpela maculata. The sequence continues at coordinate 20,830,181 of OW386285.2, forward strand.
CTATTGATGTAATAAACACTCTGTATATATAAACTATTTTATCAAAGAAACTATTATATTAATTTTTTCCCGTGCATGTAGTTTAATATCACTTTTGACTGACCGTTTATTATTACAACACTCATTTGTTGTGTAACTAATAAAAACTTATATGTTACAGATGATATACTTAAAAACATAACTACATCTGAACCTAATCCCTTTGGGCCGATTACACAATATAACCATTACAGTTATTCTGCTGCATATGAGATAAGCGGAGGTTCAGATGATACTGGAGATACTAAGGAAACAAACAAAATTGAAGACAGTGATAAGAAAAGATACTCTGATGAGGTGGAAGTCTTTTAACGCAAGATAGAAAATTTATGTGAAGTTGAGGGAGTGTGTATAGAGCTCGGTTAAAGTTGGAAGAGGTCAGTCATGAAATACGCCAGACTGGTTTTAGAGGTTATTCTTTAATACGGATGAAAATTGCCTGAGTTTGGTCTCAAAATTTCTACTCAATCATACTAGCAAATTTTCCACATCGGTCTAACCTATTCCAATTTTAATTTAAGCTCTGCGCGTAGTAGAGAAGGGACTATTATATACTCTACTTATTAATACATTTTTTTTATTTCAAATGTACACGTTTTGTTTGTTATACAATTTTTCTGTAAATAAAATTCATTTCCTAAAGTAGGTAACGTTCTCTTCATTTATTTTTGCTAAATTCTTACCCTAATGAAGTGCACTTAGATTTTGACTTGGGAATCTATGCGACCTGAAATTTTTCTGCAGAAAACTATTCTATGGAGTCTCAAAAATATGTAAAAAAACGTCGATCAAAATCGGTTACCGGTTAAACTTTTGGGGAAGGGGAAAACGAGTTAAAAAAGTTTTTCTTGCAAATATCTTGAAAACTTCAAATTTTATCAAAAGGTTTTAAAATATATTGGAGATTATAAGATAACCTTCGATTTAAGACAAATCCCGTCCAATATGATAAAAAATTAACCGATATATGATTTTTTTAAAATACAATGTGTCCCATTTTTCACACTCAACTCAGCTTTAGTCATCCAATTTCAATCAAACTTGTATCGGCATCAAAGACCTACTATATCTTTTTTGAGAAAACAAAACTTATTTCAGTCATTGGGGAGCATTTTTTTTACTGAAAAGCTTATGCAATATTATTGATCAGCATACTTTAGAAACCTTGTATTCAAAATTTAAAAATATTTTTATTTATGGCCCCCATAAAATTACATTTTTGAAATATTAAACAATTAATAACTTGGAAACGAATTGTTTTCTGAAAAAAAGTCATTACTCGTTTTCTATTTAAAATTACTATTTTGACCACGCACTATCAACAATCCTTTCAAATTCGATAATCCTTAAAGCCCGAATAATTTAGAGGACCGGTGGCTCAAAATTTTTGGAAATTGTTAATGCACAAACGATATTAAAAAAGTTACAAAAGGAATATTTCACTTTTTGTGGGTTGTTACTCTGTCAGCTCCTACCTATATCGGATTTGTTGTGTTTTCTTGAAATATGTGTATATAACAATTATTCCACCAAAAATGGTTAATTGACAAACGATATTAAAAAAGTTACAAAAATAATATTTTACTTTTTGTGGTAGCAACCCCGTCAGCCTCTATCTATATCGGATTTTGTTGTGTTTTCTTAAAATATATGCATAAAGCTATTTTTCCACTGAAAATAATGTAAGCGATGTAAAAGAAAGAAAAATATGGAGGACTGCTAAAAAGATTGCTATCTTCACTCCGCCAAATTGCTTGCTACTTGAAAAGCAGTTATAGCCGAGACTTGTTCCCATGAGAACTTTTGCTCAGAAAAGCAGAAGCTACAACAATTTCAGAAAATTCGACCGACACCCAATTTCCATAAGATTTGTAGGGGGGGAGGTCCTTTTTCTATGAAAATTCTTACCCTACGAAATTTGGAAGTATCAATGACACTATGGTAGAAAAAGTGAATTTAAATATAAAATGACGAATGACTTTTACTCGAAAAACAATTCGTTTCAAAGTTATTAATTATTTAACATTTGAAAGATATAACACAGCCCCACAAAAAAAAAAAAGTTCAGACCAGCAAAGCAGACCCATGTATCCCTATGTATTTTCGGTCGCTGAATCCGAACCCGAGGTCAAAAGAATTCGTACACCCCCAAAATCTTGAGCTAGAACCAAAAACACCCCTGGACTGGGGTAAAAAGAATATTAAGCAACGAGAATAGTTGTTACATCCTAATCTATCGAATTATACAAATTAAGGTTAAACAGCAGCGTACATACAATAGATATGAAACACTAGCCCTCATTTATAAAAAAATCGATCCAAAACAGCAGTGACTGTTGAAAAAGCTCGAAAGGTCTAAGTTTTGAAAGTGCATCAGATCCGACGTAATCTTCATAAACTGCCCGTATAGGGTTGAGAACAACCACCCTTAAGTTTAAAGGACACAAAATAAGAGAAAATGTAAAATCCGACAGGATTTCTATTTTGCGTAGTACTCTAAAATAGAACTAGAAACTTACGTACCATCAACGCCCTACAGTGTCAACCCTCAGATGGTGTGAAAACTACCCCCTATGTAAGATTTATCTATAAAAAGTTACAGTGACTTCTATAAAAATTCGGAACACCTACGTTGTGTGGAAGTGAGAAGAAACTAGACTATGTTCGGCGCTGTGCTTGAGAACCACCCCCATGGGGTTGCGGGTTGCTACCCCTATATCCGTATTACACTCGAAGTGTGCATCACGATTTTTGCTAATCATAGCATAAAAATGTAAATCCGGTTAGTTTCTCTCTGTTTTTCCAGCATCCTACGGATATAGGGATGGCATTTCGCAACCCCGTGGGGCTGGTTTTCAAGCATAGCGTCGAACATAGTCTAGTTTCTTCTCACTTCCACACAACGCAGGTGTTTCGAATTTCTACACTACATTTTTATACTGTAACTTTTTAGTTTAGGGGGTAGTTTTCACACCCTCTGAGGGTTGACACTGTAGGGCGTTAATGATACGTAAGTTTCTAGTTCTATTTTAGAGTACTACGCAATTTCAGCCAATCATAGCATTCATGAAAATAGAAATCCTGTTGGATTTTACGTTTTTTCTTGTTTTTCTCGTGTCCTTTAAACTTGAAGGTGGTTGTTCTCAACCCTATAGGGGCAGTTTATGAAGATTACGTTGGACCTGATGGAGTTTGTTATCACTTTAACAAAATTTAGACATTTCGAGCTTTTTCAGTACTCATTGATGTTTTCGATCGATTTCTCACCCCTCCCTGGGGGTGTGTTTCATATCTGTTGTATGTACGCTGCTGTTTAACCTTAATTTGTATAATTCGATAGATTAGGATGTAACAACTATTCTTGTAGCTTAATATTCTTTTTACCCTAGTCCAGGGGTGTTTTTTGGCTCTAGCTCAAGATTTTGGGGGTGTACGAATTTTTTTGACCTCGGATTCGGATTCAGCGACCGAAAATACATAGGGATACATGGGTCTGGTTCGCTGGTCTGAACTTTTTTTTTTGTGGGGCTGCGTAATTTAAAGGGGACCGTAATTCGAAAACCATAAATCAGAATGTCGTTAGGTTTTGAATATAGAGCATGTTGATCAATAATATTATATTTTATTAGATTAAAGCGCCTAATACGACTTCTCGAAAAATCGACTTTTTTTTTTCTTAACAGAAGTGCGTGCCAGTAACCGATGATACCGATCAAAACTAAGTTGACTAATAACTGAGCTCCGAAGGTGTTGAAAAGTGGGACACACTGTATATATTTTTTGACATAATATCGACTTTTTTCAAAATAGTCTTTCTACTTTTTTTTCTAAATTGAGTATTGAGTGTGAGGTCAAATGTTGAACGGCATTTTCATACCCATGTCTAGTATGCAAACATGTAAAAATGTTCGTGAGCCAGAAAGTGTTTGTGAACCTTTCTGAGTGCCTAGCTAGGCTACATGAGGCCCTGAGGTGACATACATTTTGGAGCATCCTATAGATAATAGTGATACGCAAAAACGAACAAAAGATATAAAAGTTAAAAAAAAAATCGAACCGCCTTCAAAAAATATTCAAAAAATATCTCTAAAAAGTAAGAAACAAAATCTGTCAGTTTTACTATTATCTGCCTTCCTATTAATGGAAAGTAACAAGGAACTGTACCTCGTTACCTAATATCAATTTGAAATTGGTGAGAAAATATCTAATTTCAGAAATACATTTTGCACCGATTTCAAATTGGTAAAACTGAGTGAAATTTTATTTCTTACTTTTACTTCCACATCCAGTGGAAGTATAGTAACGATAAAAATTTTTTGTTAAATTTTTATTGTTCAAATAGGCTTAGAATGTCATGAAACATCGAGATTTTAAGTTTGAGCGAAAAAAAATTTCTGTCTGTTGGTCTGTCTAACTTTTTTGTGCGCACGTTTACTCTGGAACCGTTTAAGATATTGACTTGAAATTTGGTACATATATGTACTTTAACGAGATTTGGAACCAGATTATATTTTTATCTCGTTCCGTCGAATGGTTGGGGGATAAATTGGGGTAAATTTGGGGTAAATAGGTAAATCAAGCTGTAACTTTTGTTGTGCGCACGTTTACACAGGAACCATTTAAGATATTTACTCGAAATTTGGTACATATATGTACTTTAACGAGATCTGGAATTATATTTTTATCTCGTTCCGACGAAGGGTTGGGGGGTAAATTGGGGTAAATTTGGGGTAAATAGGTAAATCAAGCAAATGAGAGTGCATGAAATTGGTATTTAGCATATACAAGAGAAGCTCAGGTCTCAAAAAAATTTTTGGCATTAGCCACCCCCATTACCCCCTATTAAAGGGGATGAAAAAAAAGTGATTTAGTTTGTATAAGAACCTCAGAAACCTCAAAATATTTTTTTACTTCATCCACTACCGATGTGGGGGATCGTTTTATGGGTTTTGGGGTAGAGGATTTCAAATATTATATTATTAAAGTTCCATAAACAATTATTTCCACATACAAAATGTTTTCGTTGTGAGTGACTTGGATGGAAAATCTGGATGTGCAAGTAGTGATTCCTTGGGCAGCGGTTTTTAGAGATATTTTTTGAAGAAAAGGAAAAAGAATATTTTTTAACCTTTTTTACTATTATTATTTATTTAATTTCTACATCGTGAAGGAAACTATTGTGAAATTCTCTTTATGTTGGGCACCATGTGAATGTTACCAGGAAAACAGTACCGTGTTGTTTGTGAATTAATTGAAATTACCAAATCTTCGAATATTCTCGTAATATGAAGTCGGTTAAAAAAATTGTTTCAAATTTTTGTTCACCTTACAGTAGATGCAGCTTTATAAATTTAGTAGAGGACCACTGCCGGATCATAGCCTACAATTTGCAACAGGTTTGACAGAAATCGCTTGAGCTACGTCAGAGTAATCATTGAATAGATATAAAAAAAAACGTATATACGGGTCGAATTGGGCACCTCCTCCTTTTTTAAATTTTTATTTGAAGTCGGTTCACATCGATCATTTCACGCAATGCACTCAAGAAGCTCGCGTTCTTTCGGGGAAGACGGGAAGCTTCGAGTTGGTATATACAGTAGAAACCACACCGCTGCGAATACGAATGAACACGAACTATTATTAATATTTCGGAGAAGTCACATGGCTGAGAATGCGAACGCCATGCGATATTAATATTTCGCGGGAGCCGGAGGGGAGCCCTAAAAGCCTGGAGCCCCGGGCATCTGTCCGAATTGCCCGTGCATAGCTACGCCTCCGATTACTAGGCACTAAGCCCTGAAGCACTAAGCACCGGTTTTAAAAGGAACGCATAGTGCTTCCGAACACAAAAGTGCTTAGAGTGTTTAAACGAGCACTATCCACAGTGCTTAGAAATAACTCTAACTTGAAGTATGTTACGTAAGTTACACGGTACTTTAGCTGTGTCAAAGTTTTTATATGCCGTAATAATATGTGGATATGTCAATTATAAAAAATTAGAAATACGTATAGACAAGACCGTTTATCCACCTTTGCTGCCTTATGGGAAGAACGGCAAATTCTCTGAAGCCTAGGGTGGCCATATAATAACAGTAAATACAATAGTATTTATACAGTCTAAACACACAGATAAAAAGAACCAATAAAAACAGTCTACCTTAAAAGAAACATGTTTATACACATTATTGTGACATGAAAATAAAATATAATACTTAAAAATAGAAACAATAATAGTAATATATTTGGTTTGATGTAACCGTTACTGCCTAACAGTTATCCTCCATATATTCTTTCACTGAATAATGTTTTTGAAATTGAAAATTCCTTCAATTTTCTTTTAAACTTCTCGACTGATCCAATATTTTTTATTGCGTCTGGTAATCTATTATATAAAACTATACCAGAATGACTGGGTGAATTTTCAAATGAAGTTTTAGAATGAACAGTAGATCTCAAATCACTGCCCTTTGGAGTTGAATAATCATGAAAGCTTCCAATCAGCTGATAAGATTGTAGATTTGTTTTTATGCAATTTATGAATTTTAATTTATATATACACAGGATACAGTTAATGTCTTATTTTTTTTTTTAAATATGGCCTACACAATTATCTTTGATCCACTTCAAAAATAATATTGGTATACTCGTTTTTGTAATATAAGAATTCTTTCTGCGCCACTAGAGTTTCCCCAAAGTGCTATAATATACTGTATGGCTGAAAATATTAATACATAGTAGACGATAATTAACTGGTTATTTTGCAGGGAAGACTTAAGCTGCAGTATTGAATAGCACCCGCTATTAATTTTTTTTATTTATGGCGTTTATGTGTGTCTACTATTTGCATCAATATGTACATCAAGAAATTTTACACTGTCAACACAGTTAATCAATGCTCCATTTACAATTACTGTATTTGGTGCTGTCATTTTTTTATTATAAAAGTGCATGGATACTGTTTTATTTGCATTTACCAGAAGCTTATTTTTATTGTACCAATTCGTAAATTGGCTGGATATAATATTGAAATTATCTTGGAGTTCTTCATGAGTATGGGCAGAAACAGCTATTGATGTGTCGTCGGCAAAAAGAACGTCACAGTCAGAGCTAGTTTCAAGTGATAGGTTATTGATATACAATAAAAATATAAACGGACCTAAGACTGATCCCTGCGGAACTCCGAGGTCAATATCATGGGAATCTGATACAGTATTATTAACACTAACATAGATTTTCTGACCGTTTAAGACATTTCCTCTAACGCCAAAACGTTCCAATTTCTCCTTTGCAAGACTTAGATCTAAACAATTAAGGGTATTGAATAAATCGAAAAATACTGCACTAACATATTGTCCTTTGTCTATGTTAAAGCAAATATAATTAACAAATTTATATGCAGCACTTTCCGTGGATCTACCAATTCTGAATCCATGTTAATTGTCAGATAGTATACTATATTTATTTAAATAGTTCATGAGTCTATTATATATAATTTTCTCAATAATTTTACTTATGACTGCTAAGATAGTGATAGGCCTATAAATTGTCTATTGATTCATTGTTATTACTTTTTGGTATAGGTTATCACTTTCCCTATTTTAAGGACGTCATAATGTTTGTAGATATCGATTCGAGGTGGAAAGCGTTTAAAAAACATATACACGACACACAGTAGGCAAGCCCCAAATCCAAAACCAAGGCTCTCCGGGAAGCACATTATTTCACATTAATATTGTTAGTGTCGGAACTGGGGATCGAACCCACGATACACAATGTAACCACACAATATTCCTCTATGCTCTTGCATTTTGCTCTACCATGCCCTGCCTATTTCGTGCATTTAAATGAACGTAGAAAACAGGAGAAATCGTTAGGATTACCTTAAAAATTCCTCATCACCCAATCCCAATAATTTCCAACAACTTTGTAATTACGCTAATATTAAAAGTATTAATTTCAATATACCTGATATACTCCTGCAAACATAAAAATTATGACAATAATGTATAGAAGACATTCCCTGCAACAAAATAATACACAACCAATAAATATTAATCTACATTTATATCTCATTCCAACTTACAGAGGTTTGTAGGCTATCAATTTTAATATTGTATGTCAAGGATTATTTGTGACACGCAAATGTACACATATTTTATTTGTATGTTTGTTAGAATTTAGAAAATAGTTTATGTGAAGTGGACTGTATTAGGATGATGTTTAAGCTACTGTTTGTCTTGTGTTTAGCCCTTGCACTATCCAGTGAATCTTTTGGTAAGTAAGGTGACAATCTTTCACTAGGTCGATTTTCCGAACATATACTGGTTGCAATAAAAATAATGCAACACTGTGATTTTGTTGAGTAATTTTAATGAAATTTTCACCAGAGTTGTCCATCAGTATGACATTAAAGTGATTATAATTTCAATATTGTAAGACGCACAATAAAAAGTTATGTACTAACAGGTAGGTCAACTTATTCACTATTTTAGACATAATGCCAATGCATACGTGTCAATGAAATGATCAATGTCGGCTTGTAGCTTCTTATCATAAGTCTATTAAGTACGAAGCCGAATATCGTTGAATTTAACCGAGAGATGCGGAAAATATCTAACTTAGTCATGTTCTAGACATATTCGATTGCAGACAGATCTAACAACCGTGCTGGCCACCACCACATTAGTTTATTGTAAGTTTGATGAAACCGTACTGTATCAGAACTGGAATTGTTCTGATGGTTCGTTGTTGTTCTCTTATCAGTGTTATGTAACCGGCAACGTTAAAGTTATTACTTCAAATGAGGACCACATCTACTGCCATAGTATATCCAACCTCAAACCAACACATCTTGATTAGTTTACATTTAATTAAAATTGTCCGCCATATTGACGATTCTTAACGCTAAGTATAATAAATTCACATTTTGATTACAGCTCAAGTATTTTATGTATGTGCAATGGTACTATAGTCTATCCACTTTATGCATAACGTTCTCCTGAGACCAATTTACATAGCCACATATTTAAGACAAAATAATACTGAACCGGGACCAGTGAGTGTCATTAAGGACTTTTAAGGATATTTTGAGGTCCTGATTAGGTTAGGAATCGTTTGGTGTGTTGTTTTGGTTTTTATGTTGCTAATCTTTAAAACTTCTGAACTTTTATCTGTGACACCTTTTATATAGAATAGGAAGGCTTTTTGTTGTTCAGAAGGTTCTCCATGTTGTTTTTGTGTTGAGGCAAGGGGATATTCTTCCCGAAATGTGGTTCATCTGTGGCATCCGAATCCTCATTGTAGTTCATATCGATGTTCATCAGACCACTTGGATCGACATAGTAATTCCGATGATACATTATGATCTACACCATTGGCAATATATATTAAAGGAAGCCCTGCTTTCCTCATGATGATTTTTCTTTTTTGCAAAATTCAAACTAATTAATTAATTGACAATAACTGACTCCATTCTAGAGATGTTTAAACCTCTAACGATGCTATTAAACTGACACAAATAAATATGATCATTCGCAATAAAAGAAGCACTGAAACCACCAGTATTTAGAAAGATGGGTACAAAATTGTGACAGTTTGTTCAAATTTTAATCTCTTTACTATAAACGAGGCTATAAAGAAACAATACTTCTCTGAAAATTTCAGCAAAAGTCAACAAGTTCTTGGCATTGTACTTTTTATTCAAACCAGTATATTATTAATGTTACAAAGGGCTTAAAGCCACATCGCATTTTTTTGTTTCTATTTTAGGAGTGTTTTTTTGTTTCAACAGAGAATGTCCTCCAGAAACCGTATATTGCAAAAGACAAGCTACTATTGAAAACAGAACAACTTTGCTTATGACTTTATCATGTCTAAATGCAACAAGTGAGTCCTACTTACTCATAAATATTTTATTTGTGCATATGTTTATAAATTGTTAAGTCACTAGTATGTTTTGCCACAGTCAGAAATTACTATTTTAATATTAGTGTTTTAAAATCGGGATTGTCACGTTGACAGCATATTTTAAACTTTTTTGTTTTAGATTTAATCGGAAGTGCAAAACATATCGTATATACCACAGAACAGAGGGGCCTTATTCAATCCCTCTGGATTAAATGAAGCACCCTTTTCCCTTGGTACAAAATATGCTATTTTCGTCCATTGTCAACAACAACGGTGAAATAACAATAGTCATTTAGATTAATAGTATATTAATTTACAAGGGAAGCAATGAAGATTTACACTACTGAGTCTGTGGTTTGAGAATGATTCGAAGGGTCGAAGAATCCTTACTTCCCACGTAAAGTACATAATTCTTGTCACTATCGGTACATGCTTTTATTTACTAACATATTTTACTTCCAAATCCAGTGGAAGTATAGTAACGACAAATTATTTTTTTAAATTTTTTATTGTTCAAATAGGCTATGAAACGTCGAGATTTTAAGTTTAACAAAAAAAAATCTGTCTGTTGATCTGTCTGTCTGTAACTTTTTTTGTGCGCACGATTACTCTAGAACCGTTTAAAATATTGACTAGAAATTTGGTACACGTATGTATTTTAACGAAATCTGGTACTAAATTATATTTTCATCTTATTCCGTTGAAGGGTTGGGGGGTAAATAAGGGTAAATAGGTGAATCAAGCAGGTAAGGGTCCATAAAATTGGTATTTAGTATATACAAGAGAAGCTAATGTCTCAAAAAAATTTTTAGCATTAGCCCCACTCCATTATAAAAAGGGGTGAAAACAAATTGTGATTTATAGTGTGTACAAGAATCAAAGGCCTTCAAAATATTTCTTTTACTTCATCCATCCACACTACCCCCACCCCACTACTGATGTGGGATATCGTTTTATGGGTTTTTGGGGTAGACGATTTTAAATATTATATTATTAAAATTCCATGAACAATTATTTCCAAATACAAAAGTTTTTCGTCGTGAGAGACTAGGGTAGCAAATCTGGATGTGGAAGAAGTGATTCCTTGGGCAGCGGTTTTTTATTAATGTTAAACAACAATTTGGTAGGTATTTTCATCGCGTTGAGGCAATACTAAATAGTAGCCTTTGCGCTGTCAAGGTAGTGACTGTTTGTTGACAAGCCAAAACAATTATAGTAATTTTTGACAGTTGCGACAAAAAAAGAATTTATCATCAAATATAAATACAGAAATTGTCAACTCAAATAACATATCTGAGAAATTAACTAGTAATAATCTCATGGTATACTCAGAATGTTGTCTTGAATCCAAATATGTAAAAATATACAGGATGTTCCATTTAGAAATCGAAAGTTGCGATCTTTTCCGGGTAAACCGGAAATGATCTCATACCATTTTTTATGTCCAAAAATCCATTTTTATAGGTAGTTTATGCACGCCAAATTTTAAATGGATAAGTTAAAAAATAAGGGAAATATAGGAGGGGGGAGCCACTATTCTGTGGCACCCGGTATACCGGGTGACCCAGAAAGTATCTACCCCCCCACTTTTTTCTACAGTTTTAAAAATATAATTCTGAAATTTTGGAAATCAAATACAGGTATCAATGGCCACATTTTGACTATTCGGTGGTAAAAAAATCACTTCCAGTATGGCCGGAAATTGCCGCAACTTTCTTATTTTAAATAGCACCCCCATTTCTTATTTTAAATATATTTAAATCACTTTTCTCATAAATGTACAATGTCTCTTTTCAACGCTTTTTTCATATTTAAAATCGGATGAAAAATAACCTTGGAAATGGCATTTATTTGCTATTTGCTATTATTGTCCTTGTATTAGAGGAATTAATTGAGGGAAAACTAGGCATTAAACTTGAAAAATATGATATAACTAATGCCTTTCGAATGGGGAAAAACGCTCGAAAACCTAGACCTATACTAGTGGAATTACTTTCTGAGTTTAAAATAAGAGAAATTATCAAGGAAAGAAAAAATTTAAAAGGTACCAATATTTTCATTAATGAAGACCTTATTCCTGAAGACAGAGAAGAAAAAAAGGTCCTAATAGAACAACTAAAGTTGGCAAAAAGCAAAAGTAAATTAGCGCAGCTAAAGGGGAATAAATTAATCATAGAAGGAGAAGTATATTGCTACTCAGATTTTGTAAAACATAAAGACAGTGTAGAAAATATTGGATATCACACTCCGCCACCACAACGTAAAGGAACAAGTGTACCCTCTACACCGTCAGAATTTGAAGATCTACAGACTAAACTTATTGAGGAAGTTGATAGGAGTGAGAGAAATACTGTCAGGGAGTCAGAAAGTTCACAGACTGAAAAAGAAGAATCAAACGATAAATATCACGATACAGAAGAGAAGAAAAGAAAATTACAAGGCAGTCCTAATATAAACACTGGAGCAGTACCAAAGGTTTTTAAAACACGAAGTGGAGGTCGAAACCAAAGAAATTAAATTAGTTTAGATATATAGATATTGATAGATAGGTTGATATATATTTTAATATTGGTTAATTGTGTTAAGTACTAAATTGAAAATATTGAATATTAAAAATTAATGAATCAATACATTCGTGATTACGAGGACAAACCTATTTTTACACGCGAATTAGAAAATGTATCAAATTACAATAGCTTTGTTAAAAATAATAGGTTAAATACCACTTTTAAACTTTTACACCAAAATATTAGAAGTATTGGCAAAAATCTCGATGAATTTAAAATATATCTGGATCAATTTAATGAGTTACCTGAATGTATTGTTTTGTCTGAATGTTGGAAAATTCGCGACTATGATTCTTTGCAATTGGAAAATTATGATTTTCTTTACAATGAAGGAAACATAAACCAAAATGATGGCCTAGTAGTCTATTTAAAAAAATCATTAAATTATTCGTATAAAATTGTAGAAATAAGTGAATGTAAAGCTCTAGAAATGACATTAATTTTAGAAAATAAAATCATCCTAATAACAGCCATATATAGACCGCCAGCGACTAGTACAGAAATTTTTGTTAGCAGTCTAAAAGAATATTTGTCAAAAACAGCCATTCTAAATGTTGATATTCATGTCCTTGTAGGGGATATTAATATAAATATTAAACAAGACTCAAATACTGTTTCTGAATACCTAACTAATTTAAGTGAATTTAATTTTGTTTCCTTAATTAATGGAAATACAAGGCTTGGAGAAGAGGATGGATCATGCATAGACCACGTTTTTTTAAACACAAGAAAACATATAATAGAAAATTGTTTTCCATTTATTCTAAAGTCACATATTACTGACCATTTTATGACAATTGTTAATTTACCCTTAAACATGGATATTGAAAAAAATGATCACGAAAAATTCTTAAAGTTTATTAGTTACAATAGTTTAAAATTAAATTTAAAAAATTACAATTGGTCACAGTTTTACTCTAAAAATAATATATTTGACATGACAACGTTCTTCATTAACACTTTAATTGAACAAATTAGCAAATGCACAAAAATAATTAAGATAAAAAGAAAAAATATTAAAAGAAAATGTTGGATAACAAATGGACTAATAAATTCAATAAATACAAGAGATAAGTTATATAAATGTCATAAAAAAGATCCAAATAATGTTGAACTAAAAAATGAATTTATCATGTATAGGAACCGGTTAAATGTCCTAATCAAAAACACAAAAATTAAATATTATAAGGACCAGATAGATAAAAATAGAAATTGTGTAAAAAATCTATGGGATACAGTAAAAACCATAAATTCAGTAGACAGAAACATTAATATTAAAGAAGTCTTAAATAGTGCAAATCAACCTATATCTGATGATCTCGGAATGGCAAATGTTTTTAATGATTTTTACGCAGATGTTGGCAAAAATTTGGCAAAAAAAATTCATAAACCACAATCTCCTCCTGCTAAAATACATTCAACACAGTTTTCTCTTTTCTTGGAACCTGTGGACAAAAAAGAGATTATTTCCACCATAAACTCACTAAAAGTGAATAAAGCACCAGGATTGGATTTAATCAAATCAGAGACCCTGAAAGAGGTGTCGGAAGAAATAGCACCGCCACTGACTTACTTAATTAATAAAATTATTGAAACGGGAATTTGTCCTCCGGAGTTTAAAAATGCGGTTATAAAACCAATGTTTAAAAGCGGAGACAGAAAACTAGTGTCTAATTATCGACCAATATCTTTGATCACAAATCTAGCAAAAATTTTTGAAAAGATTATTAAATCAAGACTAGTAAAATATCTAAATAAATATAATTTAATCTCAAATAAGCAATTTGGGTTCAGGGAGGGCAAATGCACTGAGGGTGCTATTTCTTCTCTTACAGGAAACATTTATCAGGCGTTAGATAAAGGAAAAGCCTCACTTTGTGTGTTTTTAGATCTAGCCAAAGCGTTCGACACTGTCAGTCATGTCCAGCTGCTAGATGCCTTGGAATGTTTTGGAATTAGAGGAAAAGTACATGATTTGTTTACCAGCTATCTGTCTGACAGAAAACAGTTTGTTAAAATTAAAAATAGTGTCAGCGCTCATAAAATTGTGCAATATGGTGTTCCCCAAGGGACTGTTTTGGGTCCAATTCTGTTCATTATTTATATAAATAATTTACTTACCATTCATAGTACTGGAAAAATAATTAGTTTTGCAGATGATACTGCCATTTTCTACGAGTCGGCATCATGGACAGAGCTAAAAAGAAACGTAGAAAGTGATTTAAAAAATATAATAGATTTGCTTAATCACAAGTTATTAACCATCAATTACAAGAAAACTACTTACGTTCCTTTCAGTTGCAATAGAAGTAATTTACCTGATTATAACAAACTAGAAATAAATGCACACAACAATTTGATTGAAATAAACGGCTCAGACGTCACAAAATATTTGGGAGTGTACATAGATAAATTTCTAAGATGGGATGTGCATATAAATACCGTTACACGTACTCTCAGAAGTATATTATATAAATTTAAGTTTCTAAATAAAATATTAGATGTAAAACAAATGAAAATAATATACCATGCACTAGTGGAGTCTAGGCTTTCGTATGGCATTCTGGGATGGGGTGGTGCTTTAAATATTCATTTAAGCAGTTTAGAAATAGTACAAAAGAGGTTCATAAAAATAATGCTAAGTAAACCAGCAATATATTCAACAGATTTGTTATTCTCAGAATCCAGATTATTTGATGTTAAGCAACTCTTCTTCTTGCACATCGTCATCAATCAATATAGAAATAGAAATAATTTACAGTTACTCACTCATGCATATCCTACAAGAGCTAAATCAAATTTGCAAGCAAAAATTCCTGCCTCTGCTAAGACCATAGGCCAAAGAAGTCATAATTTCCTTTCGCCTCGCCTTTATAATTTTCTACCCTTAGACATAAGACAATCTAATACCATACATCAGTTTAAATGTAAATGTAAAACATTTATCCTAAAGACCAAAAGAGATCAGATCCATAGCCTAATTAATATGAAAAAATAAATGATTATGTAGATAACTTCCTACTCTTTTGTAAAAGATACCCTAACTATCTTTAACACATGTTTAATAAGCAGACACACTAATTAATGATACGCAATTATACCCACGTACAAATTATTTTTTGTGGGTAGCAATTGTTTATTTGCAATAGTGTGATTTTCTTACTGCGATAATTATTAATATTGAATAATACCATATATCACTGTATCTCGTATATATTTACGCTGTTTATATATTATAGTAACCATCTTTTTTGGAAATGTACTTGTATTTGTTTTTGCTTTGCTTTGCAAATAAATATTATTATTATTATTATTATTTCTAGTTGGCTTTGGAATTCAGGAAAAAATTTTAAAAATTTCGAAGTAGGCTTTGAATTTGAATAAAAGGGTATTTCTCAACAAATTAAACGTAAAATTGGCTTATTTTGTTCATTTGCTTGGATTTAGAAACGTTTTTCCCATTTTCCATCTCATGGAATTTCAGTTTGTCATAATTTTTCAAATAGTACCCTGTATGTTTTATTTTTTTATCAGATGGAGTGGTTTTTCCCGATTAAAAATTGAATATAAATTAAAATAAATATTAAGCTTTCTGTAGAAGCGTCTCGAATTATGAGTCCATATCAAGCTTAATATTTATTTTAATTTACATTCAATTTCTAATCGGGAATGGGGAATCTAAAGCAAATTTACCACTCCATCTGATAAAAAAATAAAACATACAGGGTACTATTTGAAAAATTGGAGTTGTGACAAATTGAATTTCCATGGGAAAAATTGGAAAACATTTCTAAATCCAAGCAAATGAACACAATAGGTCAATTTTACATTTAATTTGTTGAGAAATACCCTTTTATTCAAATTCAAAGCCTACTTCGAAATTTTTTAAATTTGTTCCTGAATTCCAAAGCCAACTAGAAATACCAAATAAATACCAATTTCAAGGTTACTTTTCATCCGATTTTAAACCTGAAAAAAGCGTTGGAAAGATAAATTACACCTTTATGAGAAAAGTGACTTAAATATACAGGGTGCTATTTAAAATAAAAAAGTGATGGCAATTTCCGGCCATAGCGGAAGTGATTTTTTTAC
The DNA here is from genome assembly GCA_936432065.2 of Rutpela maculata. NCBI lineage: Eukaryota > Metazoa > Arthropoda > Insecta > Coleoptera > Cerambycidae > Rutpela > Rutpela maculata. Next base: position 20,846,785 of record OW386285.2, read on the forward strand.
CACCGAATGGTCAAAATGTGACCATTGATACCTATATTTGATTTCCCAAATTTCAGAATTTTATTTTTAAAAATGAAGAAGAAAGTGGGGGGGTAGGTACTTTCTGGGTCACCCGGTATATAGATATGCTATTATACGCATAGTCTATGATTATACGTCAACTAGATATATCTTCAAAGCGTATAAACTTGGATAGGCAAAATCGAAAACTTAGAAGATACAATATCTGGTAGAGCTTTAACCTATTTCATCGCAAATCTCTTTATGTTCTTACTTCGTATATGTACTATTTCTACATGCATTCATCTTTATATTTGAAAATATAATAATCCGATAGCTGCATATTTCTTCTTTCATTTAAGCTTTTGTGAGGTCAATTTCATTAATTAGTTCAAAAGTTACAACAAATTTAGTGCAGCGAGTCCAAGGTCGCGCGCGGTTCGCGCGCCGTACTTACGTGTCTCCGCGTTCCATGACTAAAAAAATTTTTTGATAGGCCTTTAGAGACAACATTATAGAATGGTACCAGACTATTGAAAAGTCAAAATTTTTTTTTGATTTTCGCACAAGTAAATTTTTTTCTTTTTTTAGTTTTAAATGGCCTATTCTATAAAGCTGTCCCTAAAAGAATATCAACAAAATTTTTTAATCGATTCAAGGATGCAGGAGAAATTCTCGAATTACGTTCACGAAACCGCCCACCTTAAACAAAAAAATCTGGAGCCCACATTTTTGATCGTACAAAAAAAACTTCATATACATTTTTGATGTGAAATTTCCCGTACTTTCGAATGGAGCAATTACTTTTTGAAAGAAAAGAAATATTTTAAGATATATTTGACAAAGACTGGTATTTTGCAAATATTTTGTTTAATAAAAAATTACGCTCTAGGACTATTGTTGGTAACTTTTGGCATGTTGTTTCTGATATGTTCAGGGATGTATTCTCAAAAGTTGCCGCTTCCCGGAATTTTTCCGAAGTGAAAATCTCTATTGACTCCCCTAATTATTTATTTAATTTTAAATGAAGAAAATAGTTCCAGGTCAAATTATATACTTAGTAGACTAATACGTGTTTTGTTCCTACACTGTACTTTTAAAGAGGATGGAACTTTTAATGTCACTGAAACTTTATTTTTATTTTTAGACCATACCTTAGATACGTACAAGGAGACGAAGCAAATTAATATACCAGTTCTGAAAAAGGAAAATTAATTTCTGGGATAGACACAACTTTCCATACTTAGGAGAAGATAGGTAGAAGAAAGAGGAAACGAAGACTAATCGATATTAGATCGGTTGAAAACATGTTTTGTAATATTAAGACAGTAGTTGAATTAATTGTTTATCGATAATTGTTTATTTATTACATTTGCATTTATATTCAAAGCCAATTCAAATAATAATGGAAACAATGTCAAATTGATCCATTATAAATTACATCTTCTTTCAATAATGTTTTATTTATTATTTAGTGGAGTAAAAATAAAACTAAAAAATCGAGGTAAGGAAATTGTCTAGGGAAAGAAATTTTTTTACTGGTTTTTTGGGTACCTATGAACTATAAACAATAAGTTTTGAAATTAAATGTTTTCCACCAATTTCAATTGATATTAGGTAATAAGTTAGGTACAGTTCCTTGTTACTTTCCACTAATAGTCCACAGTACATCGTCCTTTTTTTTTAATGATTAGTAACAAGGTGAATTTTCGTGAGTAGTTTCGTTTTGACGAGACGCCCAACTTTTCTCTCTGCGAAAATTCTCGGTAGTGGTAGCTAATAGCAAAAATTATTTTTTCTATTTCACACGAATTATACAATTCGACAACCTGTCAAGTTATCTTGGCAATATATTTTTCATTCATTAAACGTTTGTTAAAGAGTTTGTTTTTTGATTGCCTTGGTTACGTTTGCGCGAGTTAATTATAATAAGCCCCGTGTTTGTCCACAACATTATTTGACAGGTTGTCGAATTGTCTAATTCGTGTGAAATAGAAAAAATAATTTTTGCCATTAGCTACCACTACCAAAAATTTTCGCAGAGAGAAAAGTTGGGCGTCTCATCAAAACGAAGCTACTCGCGAAAATTCAGTTTGTTACTAATCATTAAAAAAAAAATCGGCAGCTACTGGAAGCGGCTGGAACCTCCCCACACGGTGGATCCCTATCAGCTATATTTGGAAATTACATCGGAAATCAGAGCACTGAGCAAACACATAAAGACCACGTGACTTTGGAGCCATTTATTTCATGAACAAATATCGAACGAACTGAAGTGGACTACAAGCAATCTGTTAAAACATAACCTCTCATGTTTGTTTATGTTGCATGTTAATCAATTGCCGGATATTATAAGGGTATTAACAGATATTAACAGAAGATTTTGTAGAACATTGGATAGGGAAAAAAAATAATAACACAGAATTTAGCTCAAATGACACTCTAACCTCAACAAGTCAATAATATTATGGACAGTTCAAGCAGACTACGCATGCGTCAAATTAAAATCTTCCTGCTCCATCAAAAAGGTCCGAGCAAGTCGAGCTTCGTCCGAGTTCTTTATTTTGTAATATTCGAACGTTTAAGATTTAGCTCAGTTAGCTCGATTTTCATTAAATGAACGATTGTGACGCGTCCCATCAACCAGACGTAATATCCGAACACGGCTATAAACCCAACTAAAATAAGTTTTGACATTGTCAAAAATATTTGGGTTGGTAACCTTTACGAATGTTGATTTTTAGGTTATGAAATATATCTAGGGACATAACATGTTTGTTTTTCAAGTTTATTCTCATTTTTAGCTTGGAGCCGTATTGGCTCCAAGCAAATATTTAAAAATTCACGTAAATAATTTTTCAATATTGACCATTTTAGGATGACGTCATGATAAGTCGGCCATATTGCCTGAGGTACAACCAAACTTTTTATTCCATTGTAAACAAAGAAGTAATCTCAGTTTTAAATATGAAATAAAAATAAAATGCCAAGCTTAGGAGAAAGGTAAAGAAATCACTTTCTGGTAGAGTCTATTGAATAGTACATATACGCGTAATATAAAAATTGCTTATCACTGAAATCTAACACTTAGATATTTAAATGTAAACTTGCCTTGCCCATAACAATGAATATATTTGAGTTTATCTTTCTTGCACAAACTTCTTGCACAAATCCAGCCTCATAATATTTATACGCTTGTAAAGATTTGTATGCCTTTAACTGCTGGCCTGGGTAGAAGCTGTGAGTCAACACTAAGTAATTTACCATGTTAATTACGGATACACAAGGTAAAATAGACAATTCTGCAGAAAGGTCTCCAGTCTCCACTCCAATGGTGTATGGGTCAATATTGTCTATTATTTTGATTTTCTCATCATAGCGACACTTTACTCACCTATAAGGGTTGAATAATATTCACTATATAACATTATTACGAAAACACACACAGTTTCTCAAGAAAAACTAGAAAAAAATATATAAAACGCAAACTACGTTTGATTGTCGTGCCTCAAGTAAAATGTCAAAATTATCAAAACCACAACTAAAATGGTTGATTAATAAAAATAGACTGCTAATTACAGGTTAGATGTCCAACCTACAAAAAGAGTCCTATTTTATTAGGACAAAATATTTAGAACTTCATAAACATTACACTGTACTAAATTTTAGTTGAAAGTACGGAAACTATGCAGAAATTTTAATAATAGCTACGTAATATTCTTAAATCTTAAGAAATATATATTTTTGAGGTTAGCTGCGATGTCACGTACCATAACCTATAAATCAACATTCACAAAGGTTACCAACCCAAATATTTTTGACAGATGGCAAAATACAGTTTCCCCTAACAATAATATCAATAACATTTTTTGGATGCTGCCATGTGTGCACATATAACGAATTCTTTTTAATTTTTTTAACGGAAACCAAATCGAAAGGGTGCAAGTGTGATATATCGTTGAAATTGAAATTTTTACTGCGATTACAAATTGTAAGTAATCATAAAATAAACAACTTGTGCCAAAACGGCACTAAACTAATCCGATCTCAACAAAACCTTTTCAGATCTTCTGGAACACTAAAGAAACCCTCATGCAAAGTTTTATCCAAGTCCGTTCAATAGCTTCGCCGCTATCGTGCTAACATACATACACACACACACACATACACAGACATTTTTCAAAAACCACTTTTTTGGGTTCTTGGGACTTGGGACAAAACGTAAAGATTTGATGTTATCTCAATTTTCAATTTTGGACTAATTGTAGAAACCTCCCACAATTTTATTGTGGGAAGGTTAAAATATAACACATTGCTGTTGTTTATTGGACCCTACATATGCAAATCTACGGGTCACATTTCGGGTGAATATTTACGTCTGTATTAATTCAAGTGTAAACATTTCTCGGGAATTCTATCAGTGTTAATTAAGTAAGCAAGATTAATAAACACATCTCTTATTATATTTATAAGTGACGTGTTGTAATGCGCTCCTCTGGATAATTGAACGATATTGATAAACTTTTGTACATTTGCGTTTTTTAGAATCGTGTCATGTGAAACATTGATAACGATTATTATGAAACACATTTTTATTAATAAGTATTCTAGAAAACTATTGATTTCCAGTCAGTTATTGATATTCTTCTGTTGAAGACAGGAAACGAAGAAGATATTGACGATGAAACAATTCACAGTGGTATCTGTTGTGCTTTTATTATATGCATTATGTATAGAATTTTCTCTACAGTATTCAAGTAAGTGAATTATTTTAAAAGATTGATTTAATAGGAATTGGATAATTTTTTGGATTTAAATCAATTTAAAATAAAGCAGAATAGAGTAGGTGAACACCATTGAACAGAGTGAAATAAAAAGATTGTGAATGGCTGAATTTTAATAAATAATTTAAGTAGTTTAAATTTTTTTTTTTTCTTTAAAATGCCAGGAATCCTATCATGTAATTCAATACTTCGTCAGTATTAGCTAGAAGAGTAGTTGTTTTGATTGGTTTTCCAATAATGAGTGTTTTAAAGTGTTTTCCTAAGTAGTATATTAGCGTGACCCAATTAAGGTACCAATATACAGAAAGTAGATAATTTCATATTAAATAAAAAAGTGTGATGACTAAATGTAAATAAATGATTGAAATATTTTCAATATATTTTTTTCTTGAAAATGCTAAGAATCCTATCATGTAATTCAATACTTCGGCAGTATTACCTAGAAGAGTAGTTGTTTTGATTGGTTCTCCAATAATGAGTGTTTTAAAGTATTTACCTAACTAGTATATTTTGCGTGCCCAGATTAGGGCAACAATATACAGAAAGTAGGTATTTTCATAATAAATAAAAAAGTGTGTAAGTTGTGATTTGCATAATACCTAAATAATATTCTCTAAACATGATAAAAGCAAATAAATAAAAAATAATTAATTGTAAAAAATAACTAGATGTAAACACTTTACTCTTCACATGTTTATTGAAGTTTTTATAAAATTGTTAAACATTGTATAAGATACTTTTCGCAATTTTATAAAAATAAGTACATTTTTATATGTAAATACCATATATTAAATTTTAGTCATGTCGTGATGATGCCAACTTGGTTGTCGAAACTCTCGTCAGTATACAATGCAGTATTTTCATGTTTGTAGCATCTTATTAAACATTTCAACCCTCTTCAGGTGCATTTTTTAAAATAGAAAACTTTTGGTCTGCCGTATTGATTCGTCCATTTCGAATTTTGATTTTCAGAAACCAAGTTCATAATCAGCGGTCTCAAAGATCTCGATCTACAGCACATTTGTGTATTTTGTTTCAGTTTCTTACGAGTTTTTCATAATTTTCCATTTTTCAGAAATAAAAGTTACAGAATCATATCCAAAAATCATTTCGGAAAAACAACTGAAACTCGCATTTCGGGATATGAACTTTACTTCGGTTTTTTTTAAACGGAACACCCCGTACATTTGAAAATGGACAGTTTTTGCAATACGGAAGGTCTCTAATCGCCTTTTCTGAGTCAACAATACATGAATGAAAAATAAATGTCTGTGTGATGGATTAAGATTTTCTTCACGCCGTTGATTAGCCTATTAAAATACCCTTCAGGTATCACAAAAGGTACGTTGCTATTTGAAAAAAAAATTGGGGAGGCGGGGGGTGAGGGTGTGTAAAACTAAAAATCATAAATTGCAGCCTTGGACAGGTCGATTTTTTTTTTCAATTACGCAACTTTTGCTGCAATTTATAATTTTTAGTTTTACACACCCCCATTCCCCGCCACCCCAACTTTTTTTTTCAAATAGCAAAAGAAAAGTATTTTAGTAGGCTATTTATTCAACGGCGTAAAGAAAATCGAAATCCGTCACACAGGCATCTATTCTTCATACATGTCTAGTTATGTCAGAAAAGGTGATTGGTGACCATCCATACCGTACATTGTAAGAACTGTCTCGGTCTTGTACCCTTAAGGACTTTTGATCACGAGGCCATAAACTAACATCAAAAATTAAGACATGTCCAGTCAACCGAGCGCTAAAATGACCAAAATCTCTAATTTGAGTGCTAATGAATGTATTTTGATGAAACCTTGCGCAATGTGATCGGAAGAGGTAGAACACAACCTCTTTTGTCACGGGTTCCGTAACTTGTAAATTAAGGTCAAAAATGAAAAAAAAAACAATATATTTACCTTTTTTCAGGTCTGGGGCCTGTAAATTGGCTAAAATTTTTGTTTCACTACAGATCCTTGCAATTATCTCTCCTCTGTTGTTCCTACGTAGTTATTATCAATTTGCAAAAATGTTATAAAATTCATTAAAAAATTTTTTAAACAATTTTCTTCCACGAACAACTGTTTTAAAATTACAACAGCTCCTAGTTTGTAAAATGATGCAATCTTCGAGCTGCTGTAAGTTTTCTTCCATATCATGGAAATATAGTAACGGTAAAAAATGTTTTTTGTTAGATTGTTATGAAACGTCGAGATTTTAAGTTTAAGAAAAAAATCTGTCCGTCTGTATTTTTTTTTGTGCGCGCCATTACTCTGGAATGGTTTATGATATTGACTTGAAATTTGATACACGTATGTATTATAACGAGATCTGGAACTAGATTATATTTTGATCCTATTCCGTTGAAGGGTTGTGGAAGTAAATGGTTTAAATAAGTAAATCAAGCAAGTAAGAATGCATTAAATTGGAATTTACTATATGCACAATGCACATATGACTCAAAAATATCTTTCGGCATCAGCCACCACCAGCATCGCCCCCATTACTACCCCCACTCCTTCATTAAAGGGGGTAAAAAATAAAATGTCATTTAGTGCATATGCAAAAACAAAAGGCCTCAATTTCTTTTATATCAGCCACTCCCACCACCACTTCCACCCCACTACCGATTTGAAATACCGTTTTATGAGTTTCTACGAACAAATATTATATTACTAAAGTATGAACAATTATTTCCACAAAGTGGAGTGCAAAATAAATAGAGTATCGTTTTTTTTTCTTCGTTGTAAGAGACTTAGAAAATTTGGATGTGAAAATGATGAATCCTTAGGCAGTGCTTTTTAAACAACTGACCGTGGAAGAAAACTGTTTAAAAAAAAGTTTTAGTAAATTTTACAGTATATAATATTTATAATTAGTACAGGGAAAGATTGAAAAAAATCCCTGTGACTCGAAAAAAAATTGTGCAGACTTTAAACTTTGGTTATAAGTTTAAAATAGGCCAAAGTTCACGAAACAAAATAGTTTAGGAGTTTTACGGATCCGCGGGAACCTATAGGGGTAAATGGGGGTATTTTTGAAAAAGAAAATCGATTTTTCTTTATTTTCTCGGTAACTTTATAATTTATAAAAAAAATAGTTCAAATAAAAGTTGTTTCTCGCAAAATTATCTTTAATTTAGTGTTCTAAATTAATTCTATAACAATAATTAACCGAAATACGGCTATTTTTCGATGGCGGGATGGCGGATGGAATTTTTTTTTAAAATAAGTATTTTAAAGGGACAAAATAAATTGAGCATCTAGATGATACTATATATTATACGAAAAGCAGCATTTTTGAACGAAAAATTAATTACTGAGCAATTACAATAACGCCGACATTTTGTTAACAAAAATGTGAAAACGCACATTAAATCGGCCATAACTTCTTTATATACCAGGCCATACTTCTTTTTGTGATATAGAAACAACCAAAAAAACATTTTAAAGATTGATTAATTACCTTTAATTTTGTTCCTTAGAACTTTTGATGGAAGTGTCACAGTAAAGTAAATTTATTCTCAGCTCAGCTTCATTTTTGATACCCACCATATTTTTTGTTAAACTAATATTTATTGAGATATTGGCAGAGAAACAACGTTACGTCTTTTCTAAAATCAATTTACAGTTTAAAATGCATTTTTTTTCTAAAGCAAGCGCTGTAAGCCGATTAAAAAATTTGAGCATCTGGGTCACATTATATATTAACGAAAAACAGTATATGGGAATATATTTCTTAATTACTGACCACTTACATTCAGGGCCGTTTCTAGAGATTTGATCATTGGTGTGCAAACTCTAAAATGCCGCCTCATACTTCAAAATTGATGAAAGGGGGGGAGAAAATGTTCAAAACATTTTTTTGTGCAAAATCTAAAATGCCACTTCATACTTCAAAATTGATGAGGGAGAGGGAGGGGCGGTAATCTAAAAAAAAAATTTGTGCAAACTCTAATATGCCGTCTCACACTTCAAAATTGATGAGCAGGGAGAATCTAAAAAAAAATTTTTCACCGAAATAAAAATGGATGAGCGGGGGCCCGGACCGCTCCTAAAATAGACGGAGGTGTTCTGAGAACACCTCGAACACCTGCTCTACTCGGTCCTGTTTACATTAACAAAATTGCAACGTTTTTATTTAATAAAATTTGAAAAAGTACATTTTTTCTGTCATAGCTTCTTTGTTTTTTATTCTATAAAAATAGGAAATAAAACATTTGAAAGCCTAATTAATAGTTTTTTGTATTGCTTATTAGCGTTTTTTGCTTAAGTGCCATAGTTTCTGAGATATTTAACATTTAAACTAAATAGTTCGTCTTATAAACGTTCGGACGCCACCTTTAGACTTCCAAATCTCCGAAACCATTAACTCTACAAAAATTAGAAAAAAACGAAATTCATCCTTAATTTAGCAGCTTTCTCATTTGTCTCTAGCATGTTTTTGCTCGAGTTATTTGACGAAAATGTATTTGAAATACCACTTTTTCAAGCTAAAATCCCAAATTTTCTAGTAGTTATAACTTAAATCTATCAGTTTATATGAAAAGTTGCGTAGAACCTTTTCTTCTTAAAATTTAATTCTCTCTCGGCTACAATGTTTTTGTTTTTTTTTTAAGGTGCCACCCCCTGAAAAGGGATGGGATGCACCCCTTATAAATTAGCAAGCCCCTGGCATAATACAGAAACTTCTCTTTTTAATGCATTTACTATTAATCTGTCAAAAATGAACGAGATCTAATTCATATCACATTATTCCGAAGTTAAAACCTCTAGTATTTCGGTTAATTATTATTATAAAATTAAATTTAGAAACACCAAATTACAGATAATTTTGTCAGAAACAACTTTTATTTGAACTTTTTTTTTGTAAATGCCATATTTCCCAAGAAAATAGAGAGAAATCGATTTTTTAATTAAAAATGCCTATTTTCACCCCCGGATCCGTAAAATTCCTAAACTGTTTTGTTTCGTGAACTTTAGCCTATTTTGAACCTATAACCAAAGTTTAAGGTCTGCACAATTTTTTTTCGAGTTGATAAAGTAAAGTTTTCCTGTACTAAATAACTAGTTACTACGTAGGAACAACAGGGCCGAAATAATTGCAAAAATCTACAGCGAAGCACACATTTTTACCTCTTTGGATGAGTGTAAATCGTGAGTGGTAGCTTTTTTTCGCTATAATATTGATAATGATAGACTGAGAGAAAAGAAGATAAATGAGAAAACCTATCTTGACCGCCATGTATTCCAACATGGCGACCGTAGCGACGGGTTTTGTGGAAAACATTAACTAAAGATTTTGGCAACCTCTTTCAATAGTATAAGGAAAAAAATTACACACTGTAATTTTTTAAATTTTTTTAGATGATTTAACATGCTACAACCAAATTTGCCCCGCTGGTACAACTAGTTGTAAGAAGAATACCAGATCAAGCCATGACAGAAGGAATTTAGAAATAAGAATAAATTGTTTGGATGATTATGGTAAGTCCTACATACAACAATTTCCGATTTTGATAAAATAAAACAGTTTTCTTTTTTTCAAAAGAAGTGTGTCCCAGGATAAATGTAATAAGAGGTGTAATTGACCAAAAATTTTGGAATTTTGAAATGGCATTTGGGGATTGAGTCCCGCTTGTTGTAAAACTAAAGTATACCAAAAATGACTTGATTTGGTGTTCTACAGGGTATTTTATAAGTAAAGTTGCAAAAATCACCACTAATAAAGTACCTTTATTTTTCAAAATATGAAAAAATTCCACTAATGAAAGTTATTTAGAATGCAATTTTATACCTCTAAACCAAATTTCAGGGATATAAAATTATTTTCTTGGAACTTTTTTCAATAAATTACTATTTTATTTTGAACCATTCAATTAAAACTGCATAGAAATCATTTTTTGTGAATTAATATTTAAAGTTATGTAGAAGCTAAAAGTATGCTATGAGAAAAGCAGTGGATACACATTTATCATTTATTATTGACATATCTGTCAAACGTAGTCAATATTATCCTTAATTTCTGTTTCAAATTAACGAACCAAGTATAAAAAATTAAGTGAAAATGGTACTCACAGTGCGTGAAAAAATTTATACTGTCCAATACTACGAAATTGGCGGTGAAAACTCGCTAAGAGAAGTGATAAGCCAATTTAATTTGAAATTTCCAAACACTGCTTTGTCACGTACTCAGGCTATGAGAATAATTAAAAAGTTTCTGGCTACTGGTAGTGTTCTTAACATGAAAAGAAAAATAAAAGCATATGATGAAGACAATGTTGGGGCTATTATAGCTCATGCCTCTGTTGTAGAAAATCCTAGGATGCCACTAAGAGAAAGATCAGCTCTTATTAATATTAGCAAGTCTGACCTCCAAAGAATTTACAAGGCAAAGAAAATTAGGGCATATAAAGCAAATTATAAACATACGCTTGAAGAGGGAGATGACGGCCGTAGGTTGGATTTTTGTTTGACCATTGGAGAAAAAATCATGGAAGAGAGATTTTTTCATCATTTCATAATTTTCTCAGATGAATCCACATTAACAACCAATGGTGTTGTTTCATCTCAGAATTGTCGGTTTTGGACTTCTGAAAATCCAAATGTTAGAAATCATTGTAGAAGACAATATTATAAAAAAGTGAATGTGTGGTGTGCAGTTTCTTATCACGAGTTATTGGACCTTATTTCATTGAGGGAAGGTTAAACCAGCACACTTATTTACAACTTCTTGAAAGATTTTCTGAAGAACATTTAAATATTTTAAGAGATATGCCTTTAGTTCATTTTCAACATGATGGTTGCCCTGGCCACTCCACAGAAATGGTTAATCGGTGGTTGAATTTAAATTTTGGAGAAAATTGGATTGCCAGTGGCCGGCGAGATCTCCAGACCTATCAATATTGGATTTCTTTTTGAGGGGTCGCCTCAAGCAGTTGATTTACGCTGAACCACTTCCTAACGATGTAGCAGTATTGAAGCAGAGAATTACAAATGCCGTAAACTTCATACCGTTAGATCATATTCGAAACAGTTTTAAGGACTTCAGGCGAAGGATCGAAATGTGTGTGAATGTGGGTGGCAGCTACGTCGAATAATAAAAAAAATGTAAACATTGTTTTGTATTGGTCAACAGTTAATTTGTTTGTGAATCTGTTATGTTTTTGACATTTATTACTTGTTATAATTTTTAAACCTCATTAATCTTCTGTTAGTAATTGTTTCTTGTTTTACAATTAGTTCGATTAACATTATACCTTCTTACATCTCGTATATTCAATTTTTTATTTACCAATAGCCTACTTTTTGAGATGATTAATATTTGCTCCTACACAACTTTAAATATGAATTCAACTCTTAATTCGCAAAAAATGGGAAGTTTCAAAAAAATAATTTTATATTCCTGAAATTTGGTATAGAGGTATAAAATTGCATTCTAAATAACTTTTCTTAGTGGAATTTTTTCATATTTTGTAAAATAAAGGTACTTTATTAGTGGTGATTTTTACAGCTTTGCTTATAAAACACCCTGTAGAACACCAAATCAAGTCATTTTTGGTATAGTTTAGTTTTACAACAAGCAGGACTCAATCCCCAAATACCATTCCAAAATTCCAAAATTTTTGGTCCATTACATCTATCCTGAGACACACTGAAACATTTGAGTGTTTGAGAGTTTTTGGGTACATCACTCTTAAGCATGATTAAAGTTTTTTACGCGTTGTATGGGGTATCTATAACCGTTCGACTAAATCCCAACAGCACAATGTATTAATTATAATAATAATAATATAGTTTATTCACGTAAAGAAATATACATATATATATGTAGACAACGGCAGGCTAGTACGTACATCGGGCCGTGTTGACAAATGAAATAAATGGGTAACCAACCGCAGGTCGAGCCCCCACCCAGCAAACATTTAGGTATTATTTGAAGTCAAAACTACCTAAATTATGTATAATAAATTCCGTCGCAAAATTAGAATCAACCATATTTTGGTAAAATAAGTGGGAAAATGAGTACTTAAACAAAAACTTTAATGCAACGGTGTGATATGTATTATGCGGTATTTATGTTTGTAGAAATTGGTATATTTTAATATGTTAGTCTAAAATCTACCTAGTAAGATATTCGACTATTAGGAATATTTTTAATCGCTAAAAAGGTAAATACTACCTAATTATATCACCTATTTCGGCCTTATTGGAAATTATCCTTGGTAGATTTTTTTACCAGTTTTTCACTCGCTGCTTTCGTTAAATTTACTTTCAAAGAAAATTGTGTATGAGGTTGATTAATTGGTATTGTTTACGTCAACTAAAATCTAAATTAAGACCAATTGGTATAATTTTATCGAAAGTATCTTTTTTTCAGTCAATTTTACGTCACAATTAGCTTAATAAGTAAATTCCTCTTTTACGAAGTAGAGTTGGAACTAATTTTAATAAAAATGTTTGCTGGGCATCATTTAAATTCCTTGTATCGTTGCGAATTCAATCTGCTTCGCACCCGTGAATATGAAATGGCTAGTTGCCCATAAATTCGTACGTGTAGGTACTTGGCTGCCGTCATCAACTTGTGTTAAACCCGTTGATTTAAATGAAAAATCCGCGGATAGTACGTTCGAAAATGATTCTTTTTTCAGATTCTAGATGTCAAATGTATCGTTCAAATATTAAATATTAAAAAAAAATGGGCCACCTTTAAAAAAGGTCGTTAAAATTTATAAAATAAAATTTCACCTCAGCCCAAACTATTGCCTAATATTGATATTAAGTCAATAAAAAATATGTTTGAATTCGTTATGTAGTTATTCTTTTTTCCACCGATCTCATTACTGATATCAGGCAATAACTGGGCGGAGCGACAGTGAAGTTATATTTAATATTTTATCTGTTTTTTAAGGTTTCAGTATTTTTTCAAAAATGTTTTTCACCATTTTTAGTGGCCCCTTTATTTAGTTTTTCACAGTAAAATAAAGTATCTCCCGTTTTGAATTTTTAAGCTTTGACATTTGACTCATCGTTATTAGAGAATCTTGCGATCTCCGCACGTACCAAGTATCATGTAAATCAACAAAAGTACTGTATAAATACTTAACTTTTGACATCAGATTCGGTATTAACCACTCCTAAATTATCTAACTACCAATTTTAATGCAATTTCGATGAAATTTAATACAGTATACAGGGTGAGTCAGTAGTATGTGGAATGCCAATGTCTCCTCGACCGTTTTAAATTAGAAAAAATGTCTTGTCTAAATTTGATCAGGAAACCATATTTCGGTACCAAAATTCAAAAAACAAAAACGGGAGTGTAAAGGAGGCTTCTCTACGTGCATAAATGAACTGCAATTTGACCAGTACCATCCCCGTCAAAAAATCCTATTTCAAACTTATAGATAATTATACATTTTTTATGGGTATTCATAAGAGCCTATCTGGTTTATAAGGTTTTATACAGTATATTAATTTTGCCATATAGAAATTATATTGGGATGAATAAGTATCTACAGGAATCGTAATTGAGTTGGAATACCCATGTTGTTATTGGTATGTTTCCATAAGTGTTTATACTAAAAACAGTTTTATATGGCATTACAACTTTTAATTTGATAAGTTCTCATGTGATCTGAAAAGTGTTGAAACTGAAAAGGTTTTATCAGTAAAATCAAATACGAGTTCTGTAATCTTTATAAGAAATAATTAGTATATGGTTTTTGTAAGATCTGAGAGATTGTTATCAGTTTTAGTTTATATAATAATTTAATAAGGATTTATAAGGAATACGTATTAAAAAGTACTAATAAGGAATACATCGAATAATTTTGTGACTTTCTTTTGCATCTGAAGAGTAATAAAATTGAATTGAAAAGATATACTAAGGAGTTCCTAGTAGACATTTTATACATTTTTATAAGGATATATTTATACTTATTTTTATGAAACTTCATGGGTACATATCAGTTTAGTTTATATAAGAATTTAATGGAAACGTATAAGGACGCATGTTAAAAAGTATAAATAAAGTATTATCGAATACTTTTTAGGGATTGCATTACCGGTTAACCGGTTAACCGGTTAACCGGTTATCAGGACAAAAAACACATGACGATAATTACCGGCTATTTTAATTTTTTACCGGTTATTTCGGTAAACTCTGAACTTACGATATGTCACGTATTCAACGTTTCTATTTATGTCACTGACTAGTATTCACTAAATACAGAGTGACTGTCCCAACACCAAGCACTTTTAACAATAAATAAATAATATTATAAATAGTAAACTCCAAACACCAAGCCCTAAGAAATACAAGAGAGACATTGACAATATCTTACGATAGAAAATTGAATATTTCACTGCCGCAAATATCCGTGGAATACATTTAGAATTATGTTATTACCAATTCTTATTAACTTATCGACCCACCAATATCGATTGAGGAAGGGCATCTTCAGCTGTTGGTATTCTATGCACAAATATCAGACGACTGATAGATATAGCTTTGAAAAACTAACCCTTTTAACAGGCTTTTTTTAAAAATATTGTATTTTTAGATTAGGTATTCAGTAAATGCTATTTGAGTTTATGTTTATAATTTTTGTTATTTAAGTGGATATTTTTGTTATTTACAGAATAATTATTTATTTAAATTTATTTCATTTACATTTTTGTCACTTTGACAGCGATAAAAAAGGTGCATCGTTTTTATCACCGATTAATATATTCTTACTTTATTAACCAATCAAAACGTACATTTTCAAAAAAAATCGACTAATAGGATTTGTTTCAAGTGAGAAAAACGGCTATGGAGAAGTGGAAAAAAATCGAGAAAAATGTATGTTACTTTTTTCGTAGTAGCCATGTGCCAAACTAAAAAACTCATTGAAATGATTAAAATCTGACATTTCACGTTTTTATCTTGATTTCTGTACACAAAATGAATGAGAAAAGGCGATTTGGTGATGTTTCACAAGAAAATATTAACGAAGCTGTGAATGAAAGTGTCCCAGTTAAAACGAGAAACTAAAAATTCTATAGGGAAACAATTTAAAGCTTTTTGCAAAGAGCATTATTTCCTCGAAAAAGATACGACTACTATGATGAACTTGCAAATATTTTGACTGACTGGGGTTATATCATGATAAAAAACATTAGAAAATGTTTTTATTTTTTATTATAAATCGTTATTTTTAAAACATTAAATAAACAGTTTTGTTGTTTTAATAATTATTTGAGATAATATTTTTTAATCATATATTAATCTTAGTAGTAATACACACGAGGTTGATTTTCAACATAGGTAAATTTTTTTTTGAGTGACTCAAACCTATTTTCCATGAAAATTATGCTCGAATTAAGGGACATAGGGAAAATCGCTCCACTTCGTGTCGCAATTTTTTCATGCCCTTAATTCTCGAATAATTTTCATGGGAAAACAGGTTTTTGTTAAAAAAAAATTTACCCGGTAAAAAGTCGACCTCTTGTGCATTAATACTCGATAAAAATGCCTGTTCCTCAAAAGCAGAGTACATCTAGTAGTCGCACGTCACTTTAATAATTTTTAAGTATTGTGGAAACTATACTGTACAAATGAGTCGTTTTTGGAAAATTATAATTATTTTTAATAAATTATTGTTGTTGTTCGTTCACATATTCTGTCGTTAATTTATTTTGCCAAAAAACACTCGAGCTTTTCTTTTATGGATAAATTTCTTTTTAACTCAAAATTTTTCCAATCAGTAACTTTGCTCGAAAAACTGACATTTGACAATATCGCACGACCTCCGGTTTCGCGATGTTTTCATGTCAGTTTTTCTTATAAAATCACTGATTGGATAAATTATTTCGTTACAAAGAGAAATTTATCCGATAAAAAAAAGCTCTTGTGATTTTACTGTTGATAAAAAACCTTTTGTTTGTTCATTATATTAAATATACGTATATAAAAATGTTTTTTGTTAAATTTAGATAATTTTATACATGGAAAAAGACAATTGCCATTTTCGCCACCCTAATCATCCATTCTAAAAATTACCGGTAAATACCGGTTAACCGGTTATTTACATTTTTATTTACCGATTTACCGGTTATTAAAACTTCCGGTAAATTGCAATCCCTAATACTTTTATGAGTTTTTTTTTTTGGAATCTGAAGAGTAATGAAATTGAAAAGATATACCAAGGAGTTCCTAGTAGGCATTTTATACATTTTTTTTTTTATTAACTATTTAACGTCGGCCTATTTCCGCTACCAGGGCCTATCACCGACGCCAGGAGACGAGCTACCCCCAACCTGGAAATTTTGCCGAACCTCTTCCCTTAAGAAGAGTAGGGATCTTTTACTTGCCTAACATTTAATAGACAAGGGACCGCCTGCTTTACATCCCCTCCGAAGGATGGTATATCCACTACGTAATCCTCGTCTGAAATTATGTAACTTCCGCGTATACACTGATATACAAGCCGCTATAAGGTGGGACGAGAACGCTGTATTTCCCAAGATGGGACCCCATCCTATACATTTTTATAAGGATATATTTGTACTTATTTTTATAAGACTTCATAGATCCATATCAGTTTAGTTTATTTAATAATTTAATACGGATTTATAGGGACATCTATTAAAACGTATTAATAATGATTTACAACTATTAATTTGAGTTCATGGGGTTCCAATAGTGGTAAAACTAATAATGTTTCATCACGAAACCAGGGATGAATTTTATAACATTTAATAAGAAATAATTAGTATATGGTTTTTATAAGATTTGAAGGGTTATTATTAGTTTAGTTTTATATAAGAATTTAATAAGGATTTCTCAGTGCACTCATTGAAAAGTATTATTTAGAACTATTAATTTGAAAAGTTTTCATGGGATTTCAATAGTAGTCAACCTAAAAAAGTTACAATAATTACTAAACTAAACTTACTAATACAATAGATTTCATATAATTTACATTAAAATCCATTGTAAGTATATACTATATACACATTGTATTTTTGAAAACCCTCTTATTCCCACAAAAGCATAAAAGTCTTACAATAGACCTCAAAGGAGGAATATACATTAAAAAATCACAGAATCTATAAAAATTTTGTGTTTCAAACGCCATAAAAATTTATAAATACTTATAGGCCTCGTACTGAGAATTTACATTAATATCTTTCAAATTCATATAAAAACCTATAAAACTTCGCAATTTAATTACCATAAATACTTATAAATATACTGATAGACTTCATTCAGGGAATTTACTTTAAACCCAATCGCATATCCTCATAGAATTTTATAAAAACTTCGTGTTTATTATTAAAACGTGCAAGTGTTGATAGACTTCAGGCAAGAAATTTACATTCAAAACATATTTCAAGTACTTCAAAAACTTAGACACATCTGAACCTATAAAACCTTCGTATTTCAAACACCATATAAGAACTTACAAATACTGATAGGCCTCGTATGGAGAATTTTCGTTAAAAATATTTTTCAAATACATATAACATATCTATATCACTTCATATTTCAATTACCGCGAAAACGTATAACTACTGATAGACTTCATATAGGGAATTTACATAAAAAACTCATTGTACGCAGCAAATCTTATAAAAACTTCGTATTATTTCCTATTAATATATGCAAATGCTGATAGACCTCAGGCAAGGAATTTACATTAAAAACACATCTCAAATAATCACATCAAACCACATTCAGAACTTATAAAAACTTTGTATTTCAAATACTATAAAAACTTAATTATGCTAATACATATAACTACTGATAGACTCCATATAGGTAATTTACATTAAAAACCCATTGTACGCAGCAAATATTATAAAAACTTCGCATTTCCTATTAATATATGCAAATGCTGATAGACCTCAGGCAAGGAATTTATATTAAAAACACATTTCAAATAGCCGCACATCAGACCACATTTAGAACTTCTGAAAAACTTTGAATTTCAAATACTATAGAAACTTACGTATACTAATAGGTTTCATAAGAGGAATGTACATTTAAAATACACACACACACACACACACATAATTAAAACTTATGAAAGTTTAGTGTTACATATTCCAGCCTGCCGTAGAGGGAGCTATTATACATGTCGCTGATTCATATCTAATCTAATGTGACCTAAGAAACTAGTGTGGGCTTGTTAAATTAAAAGTAAAGCATTCTCTTTTACTGCTAATGCGTTTAGGCTAGAACGTATTTAGTGTTTACCACTATATTACTATTGATATTTGAAATATTATAATAGTAAGTAAATAGTATTTACTTACCTATGTAAGTTTATGGGATTTGGCATTAAAAATATGCTTCAAATACACAACCAAAATCTGTAAAAAACCTATCAATAGTAATAGAATTTCTATGGGGAATTTACATTCAAAACACTATACAAACCTATAAAAACCTATAGAAATTTTTAATTACATGTACTATAAAAACTCATCGATACTAATAGATATCATATAGGAATTTACATTCAAAATACTATAAAAACCTATAAAAACTTTTAATTACATATACTATAAAAACTCATCAATACTGGTAGATACCATATGAGAATTTACAATTAAAACACATTTCAAATACACACATCAAAAATTATAAAAACTTATACGCTTTTTTTATAAGTTTTTATAAGGATTTTTTGACAGGGATGAAATAATATTCTTTACTTACTGAAACTCAATTACGTAGCGAGCCTCGTCGCTGCAGTTCAAGTAGTCTCTGAACTATTATATAAAAACCTACTTTAGGTACCTTTAGGACCCTTCGAAGGGCCTTACCTCCCCTAGGAAGCATTTGGGGACATATGTTTAAATGAACTCTTTTTCATATTTATGCATGTAAAATCTGCACTAAAAGCTTGTCACCGTTATTTCCCAACACTCCGTATAGATATCTATAATTAATTGTTTTCTTCACTTTTCAGATGGAAGCCTAAAGGAGTACTTTTTTGAGGAGCCCAGTACTCTGAATCCCCACACGCACTACGAGAGTTCCTCGTATTCTGCGGTTGGAGGAGGTACCAACGATAATTATTATTATGGAGGCAACAACGGTTTTGAAAACTTTGCATAAAAATAGGATAAAAATCTACTTTGTCACTAATTTTTATAAAATGTTTATGATTTAGTTTTGACTCAGAACGAGAACTATTGTGATATATTTTTAATAAAGTATTTATTAACGAAATTACTTTATTGATGCATTATTATTAAATAAAGATCGTTCTTTGCATAGTTGAGGAAATACATACAGGGTGTCTCACCAGGAACTGCATCGATCGATATAGGGAAAAAGTACGCACCAGAAAATTTTGAAAATTCAGGGAGTTGGCTAATCCAACTAAAATAATTACAAGAATCTAGCACTTCCGGTTATACCGGAAGTCGATACCAACTTGCTTATTTTAAATGGAATACTCTATATATTTTAGTGTTTTCGAAAATAGCATAAAATTTTGAGTCAAAAACATGTAGGATACCCTATGACTAAATTCAGCCGTTTCAGAGAAAAGCCATTTAAAGAAAAATTTGACAGGTGTCATGGTTTACAATAACCGTTATAACTTTCTTCGTGTAAAAGATACTCACTTGATTTTTGGCATGTAAAAAGAATACGAGGAGAGCGGCACTCTACAATTCAATTACATTCAATAATATCTAAGATTTTATTATTTAGCAGTGGTGAAGTAAAATTAAACACAAACGAATCTAATTACGCAGCTTTTAATATTTTTAATATTGTTCGTACAATGGCTTACAGAAAACTAACTAAGAGTACAAGCAAACAGGTGATGTAACTTATCAAAGCGAATTTAAAAGATTAAGGCGAAAAGTGAAAATTGATTCTGATAATTCTTATAAAATGTATTGTAATCATGTTGAGGAAAATATAATTAATGATCCGTCCTCGTTTTGGCAATTTATTAATTATAAACGTAGTTCATCTGACCTACCAAACTTTATGAATTACAATAATGAATATCTATCCGACCCTCAACAGATTATTAATTCTTTTGCTAACTTTTTTCAGCAAACCTAATTCTGAATCTGAAAATATCACGCATAATCCTAAAAATTTTGTTGAGAGTAGCTCATATTTAAATATAGCCTGTTTTACGGAAGACGAAGTATTTACAACATTGAAGAAAATTAAACCTAAATTAACTTCTGAGCCAGATGGGATCTCCGCATTCATATTACGTGACTGTGCTGCTATTTTAGCTAGCCCCCTTACTACATTATTTAACTTATCACTAAATCCACTAAATTTCCACTACAGTGGAAATTATCGAAAATAATTCCAGTCTTTAAGAACCGAGCTTTCCAATTGAGGCATTCGTCGATTTAAATGACTAGAAAACTAATAATATTTGCACTGTCGCTGTTAATACATTGATTATTAATATTTACAGTTACATTATCGCACTGTTTTTGTCTGTTATAAAATCTAATTAGTAGCGTTTTATCAACGTTGAAATATAATTAATTTTGATTGGGTCAACTATACTAATATCGTTACTAATATTAATATTCAGATTGATGGATGAATTATTCGGATTGATTAATGATAAATCGTCTGCGCACATGGTATGAAAGGTTTCCCTAAGTACTGACTTTAGTGAGATTATGTATAGAATAAAGAGAACAGGGCCCAAAATAGGGCCCTGCGGTACGCCCATGTCAACTACTAAATAAAAGAGTTAGAGTTAATATTATTTATGGAATAGTTGCTGGAATGTTGAATAGAAACCTTGTTTAAGAAACTTCAAAAAACGAATTAACCAATTTAATGAAGGACCTCGAACACCGTAATCATAGAATTAGTTTACTAAAATGTCACGATTTGCACTGTCGAAAGCCCAACATGCCCTCTGCTGAGGCCTCACGAAACTCCAATGGCTGACAGGGCACTCTGCAGCGTCTATACACATCTGATGATTTTATACAAAAAGAATGTGTTATGTTATGGTGGACATACCTGAATGAAAACCATATTGATTGTTTGATAAAATTTATTTAAAAACGTAGTTAAACGATCTAACTAAGCATTTTTAAAAAACTTTGAAAATCTGATCTAGTCTATAATTTTCTAGACATACTATATCGGATTATTTTTCTAAAACACGGTATTACACTTTTGCTTCTTTTGTGCCTCAGAAAAAATACCGTTTTGAAAAGATAAATTAAGATTATAAGGTTATATGGGAATATGGGATGTATTATTATAGTTTTAAGATACCTTAATTGGAAATAATGGAACATAGTCTGGGCCCAGCAGACTTTTTATTTTTTAACTTGTTTTTTAAAGTACTCAATAGTTCCTCCTCGGTAAAAGGATTATAAGAAATAAAGTATGATTAACTTTTACATTTATATGGCCTAGGCTTTGTTACCTATTACCTAGTTAGAAGAAGATATTTTGTTTGGCAATAGTTCGATACATCGATAAAAAACTATTGAATGTTTCCACAACTGCGGAGGATTTTCTATTATTTATTAGTCCAGTCAACGGAGCGCTAAAATGACCAAAATTCTAATTTGAGTGCTAATGAATGGATTTTGATGAAACCTTGGGCAATGTATTTATAATGACGTTTTTCATTATTATGTTATTTTTTATTTTCTTTTTGATAGACATTTCCCTTATCACATTCCAAGCTGCACACATGCTTAATAAT
This sequence comes from Rutpela maculata, assembly GCA_936432065.2. NCBI lineage: Eukaryota > Metazoa > Arthropoda > Insecta > Coleoptera > Cerambycidae > Rutpela > Rutpela maculata. Next base: position 20,869,278 of record OW386285.2, read on the forward strand.
AAGAATTAATCAATCATTTTTTGTTGATATAATACCCTTACTTATAGGGGTGGGGGCCTGGGCTATTAATGCTTTGGGGCCCTTCTTATCTCATAACATTTTTTTTTAATCAGGTCAGATCACGCATCACCAAGACACATTTCACTTTGTTTTGGCTAAATACTGAAGTAAACCATAATAATAATAGCGCGTAACCGCATTGCACTGACAAGACAAGAAAAAAAAATGTTACATATACTTTTATATTTATTATTTATACCGTCAATAAGATCACCAGTACACACACCATAGTTATAATCATATCGTATTTGGTTTTTAAGTCTGTTTTCAGCGTTCGGGGGCCCCTCCAGTATTCGGGGCCCTGGGCTTAAGCCCCTAAAGCCCCCCCTTTAATCCGCCCCTGCTTACTTAATCCCTTTTTGTTTGTCTAATTAATGCAGTGTGGCGATTTATTATAGGATATAAAAAAAGGTATTTAATCAGGATAAACTTGTTTCAAATGAAAAAGCCCCTTTTGGGTCAGTATTAGACATCATTATAGCGTCATTTACTCATTTTTGTCCTGGTCTTACAAGAAAGTGTTTTCGCGTAAAAAAATTAAATTGAAGTGATAAAAAAATATCTCATAAAAGTAATCAAACGCTTCATTTGTATCAGTTAGAAGGAACAAATGATTCCAGTTCTCTTTTTCCAAGGATTGTTTGAATAAGTAATATATTGTTTTCGATAGGGCGAATTATACCAACTAGGTTCAAACTAAGTTCTACTTGATCTGAGATCAAAATCCATGCTTACAATTGTAACAGCAGTAACCTTGACTTTTGATCTTGGATCAAGCTGAACTTTGTTTGAATTTAGTTGGTACAACTCGTTCTTATTAAAGTTTCTTTGAAACTCTTTATCGGTGGATGATCTAATTAAACAAGTAGACCAGGGGCGCAGCCAGGGGGGGGGGGGCATGGGGCCCGGCCCCCCCCCCCCAAGCCGCCTTCCACGAACCAAAAATTAAAAAATCACTATTAGTACAAATAGTCCCTTCAAATTAGGAAATATTTAAGAAAATTTTCCCACAGTTATAAGACCTGTAAACAGTTAAGTATTTGGGTTGTCTAAACATGATTTTTACCCCCCGCAGTTCTGAAAAAGGGTGGTTTTAAGAAATATATACATATATATGAATTTGAGCGTTTTTTCGTTTTTTCTCTGTTCTGAGGAAAAACTATGCATTTTGGTGAAAAATATCAAGAGAGCAAAGTAGTAGAGGATAAAATTTCCTATAAATTTTGTCTCTACTTTTTTTTTCGAATCCCGCTTAGTTTCGCCGCTAGAGGGCGCGAAAGAAATAAATATACATATAGACTTTTGCGTTTTTTTTAGATTTTGAGCCAAAATTATGCATTTTTATGAAAAATTACATGAGATCAAAGTTGTAGAACATAAAATTCACTATCCTTAGGTGTTTTCTAGTTTTTTTTTTTTTTTTTTTTCATAAAAATATATATATTTTTTATGTTCTACAGCTTTAATCTCACGTAATTTTTCATAAAAATGCATAATTTTGGCTCAAAATTTAAAATAGGCACAAAAGTCCATATGTATATTTATTTCTTTCGTACCCTCTAGCGGCGAAACTAAGCGGTATTAGAAAAAAAAATGGTAGAGACAAAACTTATAGGAAATTTTATGCTCTACAACTTTGCTCTCTTGATATATTTCTCAAAAACCATCCTTTTTTAGAACTGCGGGGGGTGGAAATGATGATTAGACAACCCAAATACTTCACTTCTTACAGGTCTCATAACTGTGGGAAAATTTTCCATAAAACAGCAATTTTTTTACTAATTTGAAGGGACTAAAAGCAGTATCCAAATTATCTCTTGAAATTAATATTTTGTAATTAATGCCAATATTATCTAGTAGAGGAATCTATACACATCCGTTTTTAACCATTTTCTGAAAAGTTTTCCTCAATCTCTGGGAGGCCGGTTCTATTGGCCTCCCCCAGATGAGTTTTCTGGCTGCGCCACTGAAGTAGACTGTATTTCCAATTATGCCAAATGCCAAATAATTACTAAAATAACAATAAATCAATATGACATGTCAAAAACATACCACCATAATGTTGTTGTCATGAATGAATAGGACACATAGAAAAGGAAATAGTTCTCTTCACAATCACAAGACACCATAAAACAACTATCTATGACTTCGATATTCCACGAAATAAGAAACAATTGCAATTCTTTTCAATGCTTTTCTAAACGATGACGCGACAGGGAGAATTTAACTCACTTCTGCTTATGTGCATCCAAAAAAATTTACCTTTTGTTTCCCTTCTGAATGATTAAATTTTAAATTAAATTAGTTTCCAAATTGTATATATTTTCTAAAGGAGCCTTAGAAATCGTGTAATTACGTATAGGCAACCAGTAATGTTCCAATGCTTATTACTGGTTGGTTTTCATTTCATTTATTTGATAATTATAATTTAAAATCGAGATGAAAGATGGCGCTGGACGATGTTGTCAAAAATAAATAAATATTAAACGTTAAACGTCAATGTCTAGGATAAAGTAATTATTTTTATTGATTGTTGTTCATAATATTGTATGCTTATTAAATATAAATGATCGTGTTGATAAACTGACATCGATTAGATAAATTCTGAATTTAATATATAGTTTATTGTTAGTTAACTTAAAAACGTTTTTAACCTAGGTATACGAAATGGAAAACTTAAGGTGAGAAAGTTATTTTATTAAATTCCCATTTTAAGTAGAATTTGCTTCAGGATTTATATTGCAACGTATAATGTGGGGACGAATAATCCGGATCAAGAATTAAGAGACATGCTATCTTTGGTAGATATTAAAAATGAAAAATTACCTGATTTTTTCATACTTGGCTTCCAAGAAGTCAAAGCTCAACCCCAGAATATGCTGCTAGACACGTTATTTGAAGACCCTTGGACCTATGCCTGTAAAGAACTTTTACAAATAGATTATATTAAGTTAAAATCTGTTCGACTGCAAGGTTTGTTACTTATCGTGTTCGCTCTGCGGAAGCATTTGTTGAATGTGAGGGAAATTGAATCTGAGTATACAAGGACTGGTTTAGCTGGAATGTGGGTGAGTAGTATCTTCCAGCATTTACTTAGTGTGTAGTATCCAGGAATTTCTAAATCAGTAAACGTCCAAATGTTTATAGACAAATTTTTTAACATCAACACTCAATTTATAAATTTGACGTTGCCGTTCCCGTTCAAAGAGGAAACATACACAAAACACTGATAATTATTTATATTGACGTTGACGTCGTCGTTTCCCGCTGGATTAAAAGTTGCCATCCGTTCAAGATGCCCAACATTTTCTATACTCGCTGGGTGTTTCCGTCGCCATTGAAAGATGAAACATATAAAACACCAATTGTTATTTATATCCTACATAATGAGGGTATTCTATTTCCCACTGGATCAAAAGTGCCGGTCGTTCAATATGCCCAGGTTTGCTGTTTTTAATGGTGACTGACGTTGCGGATCTCCAATGAAAGTGAAGTGTTTTGTCACGTCATAGTTTAATTCAATTTCATGTCAACTATATTGTCCTAAGTGCTTTAGAGTAAATCCGAGTATATGTTTACATGAAAAAATATATATAATGAAAAGTGTAACATTGTTTGTTTTTATCTGTCCGGTAAATTGTCTGGGTATTTCCCGATGAGCTAGGAACTTGAAATTTGGCACGGAAGTAGAAACACAGGAAATTCCAAAACTTGCTAAATTCAAAATGCCGGTTATAATCCCTGCCAAAAATTCCACATAGAAACTTATAAAAAAAAAGTGATGCGGTTTTATCGTTCCTATAAGTTATATTATTATTATACAGACAGGATTTTATCTGTTTTATTAAGTTTTAAATTGGTTATGAAACAGTAATTCCGAATGAGCTATTTGGAATTATCATGTTGCCCTTTCACGAGTACTTATATGAAATATACATCAACAAATCTACAGTTTAGTGTCTGCAAATGCACCCTTGCCCTTATATCTGTAAACATATGGAATTACAGATACAACTTTAAGGAGATTCTAAACTTTTCTATAAGTAATATCATAAGAGTCCAGTCCGTCCTTTCTCCAGTATCTATCGTATATAACACACCATTTATGAACATGTTTTTATTGTAAATTTCAACATTGTCTTTTTATTAGTATCAATGTGGATATACATGTCAACAAATGTACAGTTTCAATTGTATATTTTACAGATGTATTTTTATTGTAAACTTCCATTTTGCTTTTTTATTAGTATTAATTTGGATATGCATGCCGACAAATGTACAGTTTAAATTGCATATTTCAAATAGAAATACTAATATTGTGGTAAACACAAAATACTGCAAAGTCCTTATTTCCTCGGGTGTTCTTGTTCTAGCCTAGAAGTAATGAATGAGTTGGCAGTGAAAGAGACTGCTTTACTTTTAATTTAACAAACACACGTCAGTTCCTTAGGTCACATTAGAGTAGATATCAATTAGCGACACGTATACAGCTCCCTCTACTGGAGCCTGGAGTAAAGCTACTGCTGAAATTTCTATCAGTTTCTACCAGAATGGAGCAGCAAACATTTACTTATACCACATCAATGAGAATTTATGAGAACAGTATCTAAGGTAAAACGTGCGGCTTTCCGTGGTTAAATGGCAAGTGTTTCTATAAGAAACGAGCTGCATTAGGTTAGGACAGTTTTGACTTGCAATTGAAGATTACTAATTATAATGTTTGAATAGGGATTTATGAGATCAGTTTCTATGAGTATTAATGTTTTTTTTCAGTAATATATTAAATGTGTTTTCATTTGTTTGAATGGGTAAAAAGAAAGGTCAGTTTTCAACTGCAATTACAAATACAAGTTTAATCACTTTGAATGGGGTTATATGCGATTAATTTCTAAAAGTATTTATGCTGTTTTCCGAATATAATTGTGATGAGGTTTAATCAGTATCAAATTGTTCACTACTTGTTATGATATGGTCGGAAATTCCAAGTACACATTTAGTATTCCTTCAAAAGGATTGATGAGAGCAGTTTCTACGAGTATCTATTTGTTGTTCCTCTAGTAAATTATATAAGTCTATTTATTTATACTATCTCAATGAGAATTTATGAGAACAGTATCTAATGTAAAACGTACGTCTTTCCGTGGTTAAATGGCAAGTGTTTCTATAAGAAACGAGCTGCATTAGGTTAGAACAGTTTTGATTTGCAGTTGAAGATTACAAATTATAATGTTTGAACAGGGATTTACGAGATCAGTTTATATGAGTATTAATGTTTTTTTTTTCAGTAATATATTAAATTTGTTTTCATATGTTTGAATGGGTAAAAAGAAAGGTCAGTTTTCAACTGAAATTACAAATACAAATTTAATCACTTCGAATGGGGTTATACGCGATCAATTTCTAACAGTATTTATGCTGTTTTCCGAATATAATTGTGATGAGGTTTGATCAGTAACAAATTGTTCACTACATGTTACGATATGGTCAGAAATTCCAGGTACATATTTAGTATTACTTCGAAAAGATTGTTGATAGCAGTTTCTACGAGTATGTATTTGTTGTGCCAATAGTAAATTATATAAGTCTTTATCAGTATGCATTCGGATCTAATTTAAATATGAAAATTATATCAGAATAAAGCAACCAAATATTTTAAACAGTATCTATTTGTAAATCCAGACATTTACTTATACTATCTCAATGAGAATTTATGAGGACAGTATCTAATGTAAAACGTGCGGCTTTGCGTGGTTAAATGGCAAGAGTTTCTATAAGAAACGAGCTGCATTAGGTTAGAACAGTTTTGATTTGCAATTGAAGATTACAAATTATAATGTTTGAATAGGGATTTATGAGATCAGTTTCTATGAGTATTAATGTTTTTTTTCAGTAATATATTAAATGTGTTTTCATTTGTTTGAATGGGTAAAAAGAAAGGTCAGTTTTCAACTGCAATTACAAATACAAGTTTAACCACTTCGAATGGGATTATATGCGATCAATTTCTAACAGTATTTATGCTGTTTTCCGAATATAATTGTGATGATGTTTGATCAGTAACAAATTGTTCACTACATGTTAAGTGTGGAAATTCCAGGTACATATTTCGTATTACTTCGAAAGGATTGATGATAGCAGTTTCTACGAGTATGTATTTGTTGTGCCAATAGTAAATTATATAAGTCTTTATCAGTATCCATTCGGATCTAATTTAAATATGAAAATTATATCAGAGTAAAGCAACCAAATATTTTAAACAGTATCTATTTGTAAATCCAGACATTTACTTATACTATCTCAATGAGAATTTATGAGGACAATATCTAATGTAAAACGTTCGGCTTTCCGTGGTTAAATGGCAAGAGTTTCTATAAGAAACGAGCCGCTGCATTAGGTTAGAACAGTTTTTATTTATTTATTTATTTATTTAGAAGAAGAAACAAACAGGTTACAAACCTAATTACATGTTTCTTGAGGGGGGACTACAGGCGATATAACCCGCCGGAGCCAACCCGGGCGACACGCTTCGAAGACCGGGTTTTGATTTGCAATTGAAGATTACAAATTATGATGTTTGAATAGGGATTTATGAGATGAGTTTCTATGAGTATTAATGTTATTTTTTTCAGTAATAAGTATATTAAATGTGTTTTCATTTGTTTGAATGGGTAAAAAGAAAGGTCAGTTTTCAACTGCAATTACAAATAGGTACAAGTTTAATCACTTCGAATGGGGTTATATGCGATCAGTATTTCGAATATAATTGTGATGAGGTTTGATCAGTAACAAATTGTTTACCACACGTTACGATATGGTCGGAAATTCCAGGTACATATTTAGTATTCCTAATCATATCAGAATGAAACCTCAAATATTTTAAACAGTGTCCACCTGTAAATCCAAACATTTAAAGATAATATTATAATGAGAATCCATCAGAACAGTATCTATAATATAACGTGTGCGGTTTTCCGTGGCTAAATTTTAAAATTATTTGCAATAAATAAGCTTTAAGGGATTCGAACAGTTTTCATTTGCATTTCCAGATAAATAGTTTTAATTGTTAGGGATCTATGAGGTCAGTGTAATGTTTTTTTTTCAATAAAATGTGTTTTTATTAAAAAAAAAACATTACACAAAGACACTGATCTCACAGATCCCTATTTAACAATTAAAACTATTCATCTGGAATTGCAAATTAAAACTGTTCAAATCCGTTAAAGCTATTTATTAAAAATACTCTTAAAATTTAGCCACAGAAAGCCGCACGCGTTACATTAGATACTGTTCTGATTGGTTCTCATTAAAATATATCTTTAAATGTTTGGATTTACAAGTGGATACTGTTTAAAATATTTGGTTGTTTCATTCTGATATAATTTTTGTATTTAAAGTAGATCCGAATGCATACTGATAAAGACAAATTTTCTATTGGAACAACAAATAGATACTCGTAGAAACTGCTCTCATCAATCCTCTTGAAGGAATACCAAATGTGTACTTGGAATTTCCGACCATATCATAACATGTAGTGAACAATTTGTTACTGATTAAACCTCATCACAATTATATCCGGAAAACAGCATAAATACTTTTAGAAATTGATCGCATATAACCCCATTCGAAGTGATTAAACTTGTATTTGTAATTGCAGTTGAAAACTGACCTTTCTTTTTACCCATTCAAACAAATGAAAACACATTTAATATATTACTGAAGAAAACACATTAATACTCATAAAAACTGATCTCATAAATCCCTATTCAAACATTATAATTTTGAATCTTCAATTACAAATCAAAACTGTTCTAACCTAATGCAACTCGTTTCTTATAGAAACTCTTGCCATTTAACCACGGAAAGCCGCACGTTTTACATTAGATACTGTTCTCATAAATTCTCATTGAGATAGTATAAGTAAATGTTTGGATTTACAAATAGATACTGTTTAAAATATTTGGTTGCTTTATTCTGATATAATTTTCATATTTAAATTAGATCCGAATCTGTACTGATAAAGACTTATATAATTTACTATAGGAACAACAAATAGATACTCGTAGAAACTGCTCTCATCAATCCTCTTGAAGGAATACTAAATGTGTACTTGGAATTTCCGACCATATCATAACAAATAGTGAACAATTTGTTACTGATTAAACCTCATCACAATTATATTCGGAAAACAGCATAAATACTTTTAGAAATTGATCGCATATAACCCCATTCGAAGCGATTAAACTTGTATTTGTAATTGCAATTGAAAACTAACCTTTCTTTTTACCCATTCAAACAAATGAAAACACATTTAATATATTACTGAAAAAAAAAAACATTAATACTCATAGAAACTGATCTCATAAATCCCTATTCAAACATTGTAATTTGTAATCTTCAATTGCAAATCAAAACTGTTCTAACCTAATGCAGCTCTTTTCTTAAAGAAACACTTGTCTTTTAATCATGGAAAACCGCACGAATTACATTAGATACTGTGCTTATAAATTCCCATTAATGTGGTTTAAGTAAATGTTTGGATTTACAAATGGATATGGCTTGACTCGTTTTGCTGGCCAATTCTGATATAAACTGATAACAATTTCAACAGCAACTTTACCTAACTCTTATAGAAACTTATTGACCATATAAGTTCTCATAGATACTTATTAATTTTTGATAATTTTCAATACGGATTGATGAGATTTTTTTGACAGGGATATCATGACCAATCTATATACCTAATATATATGGAAGACAACACCCACATTAAAATGAACACGTTGCAAAAATAGTGAGATATATAAAAACTTATATAGAAGAAAGTTGTAAAGAATTTAATTTTCTAGGGCATATGTTTAACTTTGATAGTATATGCACAGGAAGTGTGCACAGTGTAGCATTATGCGGATTCATCATATGTTGCCAAAACAATAAAATGTACATATATGGTGCCACTCACTTTTTTATGTAAAATTTGATTCTCTACAACTTTGTTCCTATAGTTTTTCACAGCTTTTACCATTTTGGCAACGTCTTCATTTTAATGTGGGTATTACCTTCTATATAAATATAGATTAGCCGCCATTTCGAATTTTGAAAGTTTTGGAATATTGTGGGTATCAAGAAGGTACTCACCCTAACTCCATGCCAAATTTCAAGTTCCCAGGTCATCTGGAAGCACCCAAAAATATAAATATGTTTTTGCGCATGATTTGTTTGGGCGCTTTCAGAGCATGTAGAGGAACTAACTTCAAATCCTCAAGAAAATTAATAAAAGTGGAATTCAAAGTGGCCGTCAATGGCGTTCAGTCAACTTTTTTCGGAACTTCCAAACTTGTATAATTTATAGATGGTTCTGTCGTTTGGTTTCTGTTTAATAAAAATTGGACGGGAGGTGTTATTCATTATTTATAGTTACCGTAATGAATCCCATAGAGGACATTTTGCTAGTAGGTATATAACTATTAGGAGATACTTAAAGGTTGCAACTGGAGAGTATTCTAAATAAAATATTGTCTTGTGTTCACCAACCGAATGAATTGAAATGTTCATTGGGGATCAGACTTGGGAATAAGAGATCGCAGAAATAATTCATGCAACTGGTAGGTGCTCTGGAATTTTGTATATTTTTCTATAGTAATGCAGGAATTTTTAGTGGAGGATTGTAAACGCCTGATTTGTAAGAGAGGCAAGAAGAGCCTTCAGGTAGAAGCCCCTGAGATTCGATGGGAATATTTTAATAAAATACTGTTTTATGCAAATTTTGTTCCAAGCCAAGAAAATAAGAAAGCTATTGTTAGATATCCTACAGTTGTTCTAATTTTATTCTTCTCATAGAACAGCTACAGCGATCTCAAAATTAAGCGACCACAGTTGTTCTACTCTTTAGACATGCCTTTGTCTGTTTTAAATCACATCTTTGTAAATTTCTACAAAACACCATTATCAAGTTCATAAAACTTCAGATCCTTACTTCAGCAGTATATACAATTTAAATTAAACACACAGAGACTCAAAAATAAAGTAGGTACTTATATTTATACAAAAAATATCACAAATACCTACAACCTTTCATTTTGATATTTTACGTAAAAAATTGCGAACATTAAAGTTTATAAATGGTTCATTTTTGTGAACGGCAATGTATCGTAGAACGAGAACGGCAACGCCAAAGTTTATAAATTGAGTGTAAGTTTAGAGCCAAAGTGACTGAAACAAAAATATTTATTTATGGGATTTACGAATAGTCCATCCAATATCTAGTTATAGCACCAATTATGCAAGAACTAACAGACCCAAAAATCATTCAGTACAGGTCAACTTTTGACATTTTTTTTCATTGTGACTATATGGGGCTTAGAATTGGCGAAAAGTAGGTAGAAAGTACCTTAAAATATGTAAAAAGTTAAAAATTTAAATACATTTTAATGTATTGTTAAAATATGCTTTAATTATTATTACATTATGGTATGATAAATTCTGTTCTTCTGATACACTGATTCATTACAGTTTTCTTTATTTGTTTTTCTTGAGCATCCAGATGTCTAAGAAAAGATGCCTTTTAGTTAAATCATAGTAGTTCTCTCGAGATTTCTAGCCTCTTGCAGTGTACCTAAATGAAAGACAGTGCAATGACAACAATTTTTTTAGATAATATAAGGCAATCTATGCTGCATTTTTTACAGAATTAATTTTTGTTAAATTTTAAGGTGATAAGTACTTATATTAATTGAAATTTTCGAATAAGAAAAATTTACTGCTGTTTTATTAACTTCTTCTATTACTTAGGTTTTTATCTTAAGCAATAATACGTGCAATAACAAACAAAATTGGTTTAAGATTACAAAAGTAATGTAAGTAGTTCATATTGCAATATGCAATAAATAGTGTTTACCAAATGTATTTTTCAAATTGTTTTTCCTATAACTTGCCTCTTTATATTCGTGCATAGGAAGTTTAATGTTTAGTAATTAAATATTTGCCTTAATTAAATATTTTTTAATTAGTATAATTAAATATGCCTTACTTGTTAGTGTGTAAATATAATAACATTCCTTGATAACATGTATCATATTTATTTAAAGCATTATCTTCAGTTTTTTTGAAATATATTATTCGTATATTATATATGCCTAAATAGAATAAACTGTTGTACTTTGGGCATCATGGGGTTACAGTAGCTAGAAGGATTGGCTATATTAGGTTACAGTGTTTATAATACCTAAATAAAGCAAAAGCGACTAGACTACCACTCAGTGGCGGATCTAGAAATTTCGATAATTTTTTTCCCATACGAAATATGGAAAATAACATCTAGAGAAGCACTCCTCTAACGACCTCTAAAAAATTTTGAAAATGCAGTTTGCGAAATAAATTTTCAAAATTCTTGCTCCCCCCCTGGTCTAGGGACTACCGTTTAAAATTATTTTTTGTCATATACATTTTACTTTTCATAAAAATGCAACAATAGGTTTTGGAGTTTATGAAAATATTTCAAAGAAAGCATCCTTTCTTTCTATTTCCTGTTGATTCAATGGGGTTCGGCCTAACCTGAAAAAGTCTGGGATATTAAGAACATATCTCGGAACATGTGAAAAAGTCAGGGAATTTTCAAAATATTGATAAATGTCAGGGAAAAAAAATTAAAAACCTGGAAAATATAGTTAGTTTCTTTTATTTTGACAAAATTATCAATTCCAAAGAAGCATTCAATGTTTATTTTATTACAAGGAAAAGAGCTGTAGTACTATGGCTAAGTTTGGCCAGTGGTAAATAGCTAAGTGTTGGCAAAAGAATTATTGTTTATATTATTTTAATGTTACCTGAAATTCTGGAAATTAGTTAAAAAAAATCATGGACAACCTGGAAAAGTCAGGGAACTTTATGACCTATTAAAAGTCCGAAACCTGTCCAAGTCTGATGGTATGTCTTCAAGAAATCTCACCTATGAGACATCTTATCAACTTCTTTCATACACTTAATATCTACATTCAATATAAGAAATTAAGAAATGTTCCCAAAATAAGATTTTTCAGTATCTTCTTCAAATTCTTTATGGTCCTGTTTGTCTCAAAATTTGATTCTCTTTGAGCTCCTCGTAATATAGACGTATATAGACGCATTTCTTTAATGCATTTACTATTAAGTCATAAAAGAAAATCTTTCTAGATTAAAATCTGTAGTTACGATACTAATTACTGTCCGTCCATTAATCATTATAAAAGTGAAATAGAAATAGATATCTCTTACCCTTACTACTTATGTAAATAATTAAAAATAAGCGAAAGTAAATTCTAAACTGAAGGCCGAAATTATTATTTTTTTATATAAAAATGTGTGTATTTCGTCTTGTATATCGAAGAATTTCATTTAGATACAACACAAGATATTTTTTTTATTATGATTCATCATCAGTTTGTTTTAGGAGTGACCTGATATTGATTTTCTGATAAATTGACTCAATATTTAGGTATTTTAAAGGTGTTTTAATTTTAAATTTTACAATATCATTTCTTTGTAAGGTTTACCTTATTGTTTGTAATTATGTAAAATAGTTTTTTTATTTAATTTATTATAGTCATCAGTGTCATCATTTTCTACTTGTTTTTACAATATAATTTTATTAAGTATCAGAGAAGTATTTGTTTAAAATTCAATAACCTTGACTGTATAAGTATAGAAGTAAGTGTTGTGTGTTAATAATAACTTGTGTTACCAAATTATATGTAAAAGTAATTAAGCTATTTCAGTAGATGCTTAAACACATTAATCTATTACCATACTCTTCGCAGATATGAAAACTAATAATATATTATAGAGATGCAACGGATATCCGGTTACTATCCGGTATCCGGCCTATCCGGCCACTTTATTACTATCCGGCTGAGCACCGGATAGTGACCTGATATCCGGCCAAAACCGGATAGTTAAAAAATAAAAAATGGTATAAATAATGAAACAGTTTCATTATTTTTCACATCCTGCATTACAATTATTACTACAAACTGGAAATATCTATAGATTAGTTACTAAATTAATACTTAAAGTTTACCGATGGTAAATTATGGTGAATAAAGACGAGTTTTTCAGCGTTTAGAGGAGTAGTAGACGATTGCGTTTCTTTTGGTATACGTTGCCAGCCTCTGAAAAGACTGCTTACACTGCTTCAAGGAGCTGAAAGATATATTTTTACAAACTTTGATGAAAGTATATACTGATTGGAGTTAGTACACCACCATGCGTAAGGGTCACTATTTCTATGAATCCGTGCTCCTTTCAAATAATAATCAATCTCCCTGACCATTGAACTTTTCTCCGAAACTACTGTTTTTTTCGCCACTTTCTCAAAACAGTCCCAGAAAGTGTTTTAAATATCAGCAGTAACAATAATTGGGTTTCTCTTACTTTGTTTACTGGAAGGAGAAGTACCACTTTCACTATCACTGCTTGAATATGAATCATCACAACTATTTTTTTAATCCTCCAGCAGAATAATTTGACGGGATATTTTAGCATGATTCTTATCAAAAAAACTGGTTTTAAATCTGAGGTCTAGAAGAGTTGCCAGTAAGTACCTATTTTTTGTCGTCGATGTTGCCAAAACGTGTTTTCAATCCAACTTTTAATGTAATCCGGATAGTTAGCCGGATATCCGGTATCCGGTACAAGAAGTACGCCATATCCGGTATTCGGTATCCGGCCAAAACACTATCCGTTGCATCCCTAATATATTACATTTGATTTTCATTTTTTTTCTTATTTACAACGTCTTGCCAAACATTTTTTGATCATGCTTTTTCTAGTTGGGAAATGAAATGTCGTTTTTTATTTTTTTTAAGGACCCTCTACTGATAATACCAATTTCAAAAAATTAGGCATTAATTATAGAATACTATCCCAAGATGCTACAAAAAATATTATAATTTTAGCATCAGCGTATCATAATTTAAAAAACCGCTGCCCAAGGAATCACTACTTCCACATCTAGATTTTCTATCTGTCCCTCACAACGAAAAAAAAATCATGAAAACAAGTCTTTTAAAGTATTTTTATGAATATTAGCATGGCGGCTGTATCCCCCACCTCGTCCCACTTTGTCCCACCTTCCCTTACCCTCAATTATTTTTAATTACCCTTACCTGCTAATTACATCCCTTAATTACCCATTAATTAGCCTTAATTACCCCCACAACTAATTGCCCCCACTAATTCCCACCTTGTCACAACTTCCCCTAATTATCCTTAATTACCTTTAATTACCCGCTAATTACCCCCCGTTAATGACCCTTCATTATCCCCACTAATGCCCACTTTGTCCCACCTTTCTCTAATTACCCTTAATTATCCTCAGTCACCCGCTAATTACCTTTAATTAACCCTCCAAGTCACGCCCTCCGTGATGTCACAAAAAAGGTGGAGAGAAAAGGCCTGAAACCCTCTATAATATCCTACTCCAGTGAACTTTCGAAAATATGAGGAAATAATTGTTTATGGAACTTTAATAACATAATATTTGAAATTACTTACCCCACAAACCTGTAAAACGATATGCCACATTGATAGTGGGGGGTGGAGGTGGTGGTAGGGTGGCGGTAATAGGGGTGGATAAAGTAAGAAAAAATTAAGGCCTTTGGTTCTTGTACACACACTAAATCAAAATTTTATTTTTTTTTCACCCCCATTGGTAATGGGGCTAATGCCAAAAAATTTTTTGAGACCTCAGCTTCTCTTATATATACTAAATACCAATTTGATGGGCTCTTACCTGCTTGATTAAAAAAAATCCAGAAAAGTACAAATTTTTTTTCAACGTTCCAATTGTCAGGTTCTGTTCCAATTTATTCCTCATTTATGTTCTGGCAGTAACACAGCCCCACAAAAAAAAAAGTTCAAAGCAGTGAACCAGACCCATGTATTCCTATGTATTTTCGGTCGCTGAATCCGAATCCGAGGTCAAAAAAAATCGTATACCTCCAAAATCATTAGCTAGAGCCAAAAAACACCCCTAAAATGGGGTAAAAAGGATATTACTCTACGAGAATAGTTGTTACATCTTAATCAATCGAATTATACAAATTAAGGTTAAGCAGCAGCGTACATACAATAGATATGAAACACATCCCCCCAGGAAGGGGCGAAAACTAGCCCCCAAAACAGCAATGACTGCTGAAAAAGCTCAAAATGTCTAAGTTTTGTTAAAGTGTTAAGATACTACATTGTGTGGAAGAGAGAAGAAACTAGACGATGTTCGACGCTGTGCTTGAGAACCACCCCCACGGCATTGAGAGATGCCGTGGGGGTGCCGAAAAAAAAAACTATGGAAATGAAATGAATAAGCAACAGTATGCCTTTTTCGTTACATCTTGAATTACGGTAGTTTACATCCTTTCTGGGGGTGTTACTTAATAACATTTATAGGACATGAGTTTCAAACTCTAAGTGTACAACACGATTTTTGCCAATCGTAATAATAATAATAATAATAATAATAATAATAATAATAATAATAATAATAATTTTATTAATCAAACAGTAACACCGTAGTGTTTTGACAAGTCAAATAAAAATAGTACAAAAAATATAAATAAAAAACACGTAAGACTAAAATATATCATATGACATTAGGATAGAGTCCTAATATAGTCAAAGAGAGAACAGAACATATAAATAATTAACATATATATACATACATAAAACACAAGTATATAACAAACATTAGGATATGATGTGAATCTAGTCAACACCATAACAAACAACATAAATATCATATAATAACACAAATTTACATATAATTAAAATCTGTTAGATTATAGTAAGCATTGGCTAAAAGATGCAGTTTTAATTTTATTTTAAACTGTCTAATGGGCAATTCCTTAACAGTATTTGGAAGTGAATTAAATAATTCAATTCCAAAATTAATTCTTTTTGTGTAAGTCAGTCTCTGGCGTGGTGTTTGTATTTTATCCCGATTACGGGTATTGTAACTGTGAGTTTCACCATTTTTTTCGTATTCGCTCAAATGTGCCTTTATATGAATTAAGTGACAGTAGATTACTTCTGATGGTAAAGTCATTATATTAAATTTAATAATTCATGGTTTACAACTTTCAAGTTTATTCACGCCCGCTAAAGCTCTTATGGCTCTTTTTTGTACAATAAAAACATCTGAAATCTGGTTGGATGTACCCCAATTGATTAAACCATATATCATAGTACTGTGGAATAGCGCATGATAAGCCATGAGTGCAGCATCCAGATTTGACCTGTTTTTAATCTGTCTAATTGCGTATATTTTTTTAGATAATTTCGTAGTTAAGTTGTTGATGTGGGAATGCCAAGACAACTTATTATCCAAGGTCAAACCTAAAAATTTTACGGTCTCAGATGTATTATTCTTCGTAGAGAAAAGTAATGAGTTTGTTTTATTTGTATTTAAGCATAACTTGTTTGCATTAAACCAGTCAGAGGCTCTAATTATAATGTCATTTGCAATGTCAGCAACATTACTGCCAGTATCCTTCACCTGTCTCGCAAAAGTAGTATCGTCTGCAAAAAGAACCGTAAACGTTGACATAACGTCAGGTAAGTCATTTACATAGATTAAAAATAGTAGCGGCCCCAATACACTACCTTGCGGAACACCATGTTGTACTGGCAGCATGTTGCTAAGTTTATCTTTACAAAATACACACTGATATCTATCTGATAAGTAAGAATTCATAAGTTTAAGTGTTACACCTCTGAAACCGTAAAATTCTAGCTTATTAAGTAGAATCTCTTTAGAAACGCAATCAAATGCTTTACTCAGATCTAGAAAAAGTGCCAGTGTGGAGTCTCCGTTTTCAAAGCTCTCACTAATAAAATTTACTAGTTCTAGCACTGCCATTGACGTATTTTTACCTTTCCTGAACCCAAATTGCCTGTTTGTAAAAATATTAAAAGATTCAAAATAATTTATTATTCTAATAGCTATAATTTTTTCATATATTTTAGCTAAAATGGGTAGTAACGCTATTGGTCTATAATTGGATAAATCCTCAACATCTCCTGATTTTAACAAAGGAATGATTTTTGCTCTTTTTAATTTTTTTGGAAATACGCCTGTCTCAAGTATAAGGTTAATAATATGGGTTAGTGGGGTAGATAAAGATACTAAGTTTTCTTTGTACATGTCAATTGTGTGATTGTACGGGTCAGTAGCTTGAGAATTCTTTAGAGATCTTAAAACATTTTGCACTTCTAATTCTCCAGCGGGGTAAAGAAAAATTGATAAATCACTTGTTTTAACATTATTATGTAAATATTCCATGTGTGTAGAATTTGAATTAGGTATTTGATTTATTAGTTTATCTGCAATTTGGGTAAAAAAGACATTGTATTCATCAGGAGATATTGACATTGCTTCCTTTTTATTGTTGTTTTTACCAGTATTTTTATTGATAATGTTCCAAATAGTCTTTTGTCTGTTATTTGAATCTAATATTTCTTTATTTACTTGATCTTTTCTTAATTTAATGATAAGTTGTTCGTACTCATATTTTTTTTGTTTCATTTCTGCGCTTATTTTTTCACTGGGGAGTAGTTTTATGATATTACTGAGCCGATCAATATCTTCTTTTTTTGATACCACTTCTGGGTGTAAAAAGACTGTATTGTTAGTGTAATTTGATTTAATTTTAACAGATATTGGAGGAAAGGATAAATCATGATAATAATTTATTGTATTATAAAAAATGTCAACAGCTTTATCTGGAGTGCTTTCATTATATAATTCTTCCCAGTCTTCAGAAATTAGGTAATTAGAAAATTTTATTTTGTTTTCAGAGCTTTTGTTTAATATAGTTTTGTACAAAGGGCTTTCTTTTTTTGATGCATCAATAAATTTAACTATTTGAGCTCTGTGATCAGAAAGGTGATAATCTAAAACAACGGCATCTATAATTTCAAAATTTACAAAAATATTGTCAATGCATGTATGAGAATTTTTATGAACACTGGTGGGCTCAGAAATACATTTTTCTAAACCGAAAGCCTGGAATATATCAATAATATCTTTAGACATTTTTGAATCACCTTGAAAGTTTACGTTAAAATCACCACCTATCAGCAATCTACTGTTCTTATATGTTTCACACAAAATTTGAAGAGCATGATATAAATTGTCTTTGAAAATATTTATATCACCACATGGTGAACGGTAAAGAGTAACCACAATACAATTTAAATTTGGTATTTTTATACAACAACTCTCAAAGTGTTTTTCATTGTTGAATTCATTTATAGAATCTATCTGTATACAATTTACATCGTTTCGTGCAAAAATACACACACCTCCGTGTATATGTTTAAGTCTACAAAAACTAGAAACTAACTTAAAATCATTTAAGTGATATAAATCTGTTTCTCCATCTTTTAGCCAATGCTCACTAATCATTACAACATTAAAACCATTAACAGAATTGACTCAAGAAAATTACACTTATTTTTTAAACATTGTATATTAATGTGCATTAATTTAAAATGTTTTTTGTTTAGTCGACAATTTTCACTTGTGAGAGTCTGGGGTATAAAAAATGTTGACTTGGCTGGACTTGATCTTGTTGCAATGATATGGTACTTACAATTTCTTCTTCCAGTGACAAACTGTTTCTCGTAACACTTGATTTACTTTGAACTAACACATCCACAGGAGAATTTTCACTATCTATTACCGAATCACTCAAGTTTATAACTGAAGTGTCGTCACTAGGTATTGCTCTTTCTTCGCATGTAAAGTGAATAAATTTTAAATTATTTTTCGGAAGGTACTTTGCACGACACACAGCATTTTTTATGTTTAGAGCCATTAACTCAGGGCTATATTTCTGTGAGCCTGTGGAACTTATTTCCAGATATGAGATGTTACCTTCTGCATACCTACTGAATTTGGTCAAAAATTCATTGAGCTTAGAGTTATATTTTTGTATGTATTTGTTTTTTAAGAAATTATTTATTGTATTTTTTTTGTATGCAATGGTAGCATCCATAAAAATGTAAATCCAGTTAGTTTCTCCCTGTTTTTCCGGCATCCTACAGATATAGGTATCTCGCAACCTCGTGGGGGTGGTTTTCAAGCACATCGTCGAACAGAGTCTAGTTTCTTCTCTCTTCCACACAACGCAGGTGTTTAGAATTTTTATAGAAGTCACTGTAACTTTTTATAGTTAAATCTTATATAGGGGGTAGTTTTCACACCCTCTGAGGACTGACAGAGTAGGATGTTGATGGTACGTAAGTTTCTGATTCTATTTTAGAGCACTACGCAATTTCAGCCAATCATAGCATCCATGAAAATATAAATCCTGTTGTTGGTGAGACATTAGGTGGGTATGGGACCGGACCTACACGAGATCACCGAAGTGCAGCAACGTAGCGTGCGGTGAGGACTTGGACTTGGACTTGATTGGTCCTGGCTCCCGATTGGACCATCTAAGGGGCACTGCGCAGCGAAACAACAGTTGCTAGGGCTATACAGGGTGAGCACAATAAGCCCAGGAGGCTGCAGTGTCCCCAGGTAGTATACAGGCAAGCCCGGGAGGAGGGGGCTTTGGTCAGTAAGAGTCTGACGCTTCATTGGAAGCCCTCCTCTTTTTAAAAAAAAAAAAAATCCTGTTGGATTTTACGTTTTTTCTTGTTTTTCTCATGTCCTTTGAACTTAAGGTGGCTGTTCTCAACCTTATAGGGGCAATTTATGAAGATTGCGTTGGATCTGATGTAATTTCTTAACACTTTAACAAAACATTTCGAGCTTTTTCAGCAGTCATTGCTGTTTTGGATTGATTTTTTTATATATGTGGGCTAGTTTTTGCCCCTCCATGGGGGTGTGTTTCATATCTATTGTATGTACTGCTGTTTAAACTTAATTGGTATAATTCGATTGATTAAGATGTAACAACTATTCTCGTGGCTTAATATTCTTTTTACCATTTCAGGGGTGTTTTTTGGCTCTATCTAATGATTTTGGGAGTGTACGATTTTTTTTGACCCCGGATTCGGATTCAGCGACCGAAAATACATAAGGATACATGGGTCTGGTTCGCTGCTTTGAACTTTTTTTTTGTGGGGCTGTGTAATTGGTTAAAATTTTATATGCCGTTCAATTGTTCAATAGTTAAAAAATTTTTTCGAAAATTTTCGATTTTTTCTACTCGAAAACGGTTTAATACTAGGGCCTGAAATTTGGCAAAATTGTAAGTGATATCGATAACAATCCAAGCAAAATAAATGAGCACCATCCATGTGGGGGCAAATTCACCCATCTTAACTGAACTAAAGGTCTTTATCTAGGAAAAATTCCTAGATCATTTAGTTTTTAAAATGATGAAATGAATTATTTTAGGGCAACAAAGGTGCTGTCAGTATTAGATTAAGCATTTATGGGTGCTCAATATGCTTTATAAACTGTCATCTTAGTGCTCATGATAATCAACTAAAGGACCGTGTAGAAGATTACAACAGTATTATTAATGACCAACAATTCCATGTAGAAGAAACCTCAAAAATATTCTACCATGAGTAAGTATAATTTTGATTTTAATATTTTTAATACAAACATTAATATGTTTCAATCACGTGTGCTAAGATGATTTATTAATATGCACTCGCCTACATGCAATTCCTTCAAGTAAATGAGTTCTAAGATATTTATAGATGTGCTGTAAAATGCGTTAATAAGGATAGGTTTGTTTTAATTCATAGTTCTGGATAAATATGAGAGCAAAGTTCAGTATTGCTTTCTTGTGGGAGGTAATAATTATCAATTGCTGGATTTACAGATTGGCACACAAGTATGTTGTACTGAGTACAGTTCCTCACTTCAGTGCATTTTTTTTAGCCAAAATCACTGGTAAACAATATTTTGAACATAACCTGATTTTACTGTTAACGAAATGTTAGGAATTTTATCTAATAAAAAGAAAATGATTTGCAATTATATTTTTATTAAAAAATGGATTCACTTAAATATTACATTTTTTGTTACATATATCAGTGGCAAAAAAACTTTTTTATAAATTTGCTATTTCCATATGGTTCTGTATTCTCAACATTATATCTACACTCCTTTTTTTTCCCAAAAATTTTGCCGCGGTCGTAGATCAATATGGGCGATTCCTGTATTATTAAGGGCAATGTACATTAGAGTGGGCTGAAAAAAACACTTTTTTTTATTTTTCTATCGCTATGCCCTGGAAAAGTTGCCTATCGCCTAGTTAAGCAAAATGAAAAAAAAAAAAAAACCAAATATCAAATAAAAAAATATCTTCGTTCGTGCATCGCACTCAGTTTTGAAAAATGCCGAAATTTTGCTGTTTTTCCTCAATTCTTTATAATTACTAAACTCTCTACTACCGAAACGCTATAAGTCCTAATGTGAAGTTTGGACCATGAGGAATATGAACAGAATTTAAAACCTGTAATTTCAAAATATTTATTGTTCTCGCAAATAGCAAAAACACAATTTTAGTAGAAATGGAAATATTTTGTAATTTCTGCTAATTTTTCATTTTTACTAAACAAACGATGAATATATTTATCGTATGTAATATCACTAGTGCTTAAAATTTTATCGAAAATTTTTTCGAAAGCGTTGTTGCCTGGTAATATAAAGAGTGCAAATTGGCAGTTTATTATCTGATTAAATCCCGACCGCTTTAGCGGGAGGGATTTAATCTTTGATAATAAACTGCCAATTTGCACGAGTTATATTAACTAGGGGCAACTTAGCTTGAGAAAAAATTTTTAGATAAAATTTAAAGCACGAGTGGTATTTGAGGAGAATATTTCACGAATAAATAATTCATTAAGTACATCTTCAATATTATGTTTTCTCATTAACTGCCTTCAGACATTTTCTTGTCAC
The DNA here is from genome assembly GCA_936432065.2 of Rutpela maculata. Classification (NCBI taxonomy): domain Eukaryota; kingdom Metazoa; phylum Arthropoda; class Insecta; order Coleoptera; family Cerambycidae; genus Rutpela; species Rutpela maculata. The sequence continues at coordinate 20,891,236 of OW386285.2, forward strand.
TTTTTGGAGTTTACTGACCTTTATTTTCAATTTCGTCATTAATTTGATATACAGAAATATTTCCAAACCGACTCATATTGTCAAAACAGCAAATCTGAAACAAACGCAGTAGAAACAACGGAGATTCGCTATAGTTTAAAATAATCTAGTGACGTTTCCATGGCAACTAGTAAATAAAATGAGTTGAAACCTTAGATATTATAATATATAGACTGGCTTAACACCTTTCAGGCGTTTCTGAGGTGAATACGACGAGGAACGATAGACAGAGCACTACTTTAGTACCGATGTCTCGCCCAAATAAAATATACACCTATGGTTCCGAGATTGACATAGAGAGCGCCATCTAGCGCTACAAGTTATATTCCATAATAAATAAATGTTCATCGACTCATATTTACGTATTTAATCCTTACTTTTAACTTACGAAGTTTATGAATTATGTTGAGGTTTGCTTTGTTAAGCAAAGAGAATTTTAAATACAACAAATTATGTTTGATGCACAGCTTTGATTCAACGAGTTACTTTTTGGTAGATTACCATATGTAAGTACTATACATTTTTAGTTTGTTCCAGAGCGAATGTGTACTTGACATTTATAATAAATGATTTGCTTACCTTTGTAACTACGTTATTGAGCTATTGAAAGCTGTGCTTGACTTGTTCCTGTATTATGAGCTATATTAAGTACAATCTTTGTGTGTAATTGTTACCTGATTGAACACTAAGAAAACTGAAATAGTTACAGATAGGCAAAAGTTACAGCCTATATATTTCAGACAAGATTCGCTTTGGAATTGAGGTGTGTTTTTGTTTGCTACTACATAATACAATATTACAATTTACAAGGTAAGTACGTTAACAATTAGTAATAAACTAGAGAAGATATTTATAGATAAAACTTAAAAGCTCGAGTTGCCCTATTTGCCAAAAACATTTCACGACAAAAACGTCAAAAAATTTTCGCATATTTGCCGCTGCAGCGACCTAAAAAATTAGAGCGATAAATTTTGCATGTTGGTCCTGTCAAAAGCCGATCTAGCTTGAATTACCACTAATAATGACGTTTGATTGGTGCAATGTTTTGAAAAAACGGGCTCTCATTGGCAATAGCGTTAATGAGTGAAATAATCGTATGTAATATCACTAGTGCTTAAAGTTTTATTGAAAATTTTTTTGAAAGCATTGTTGCCTGGTAATATAAAAAGTGTAAATTGCCAGTTTATTATCTGATTAAATCCCGAGCGCTTTAGCAGGAGGGATTTAATCTTTGATAATAAACTGCCAATTTACACGAGTTATATTACCTTTTGGCAACTTAGCTTGAGCAAAAATTTTTAGATAAAATTTAAAAGCACGAGTGGTATTTGGGGAGAATATTTCACGAATAAATAATTCATTAAATATATCTTCAATACATATTATGTTTTGTAATTAATTGCCTTCAGACGTTTTCTTGCCACTTTTTAAAGTTTACTGACCTTTATTTTCAATTTCATAATTAATTTGATATAAAGAAATATTTCCAAACCGAATCATATTGTCAAAACAGTAAATTTGAAACAAACGCAGTTGAAACTACTCAGAATTCGCTATATTTTTAAACATAAAGTAGTGACGGTTTCTATGGCAACTAGTAAGTAAGACGAGTTGAAACCTTGGATATTATAATATATGGACTGGCTTAACACCTCTCAGGAGTTTCTGATCTGTAATATGACGAGGAATGATAGAGAGACCACTACTTTATTGCCGATGTCCCGCCCATATATATTATGCACTCATGGTTCCCGAAAGAGTGCCATCTAGGGCTACTAGAGGTATATAGTATATTCCAGACACCATAATAATAAATGTTTATTGATACGTATTTACTAAAGACATTTAGAAATTAAGATGAGGTTTGCTTTGCTAAGCAGAGAGAACTTTAAATACAACTAATTATAATGTTTAGTGCACAGCTTTGATTCACCGAGTTACTTTTTGATAGATTACCGTATGTAAGTACATTTTTAGTTTATTTCTAGAGCAAATGTGTTTACTTGTACATTTGTAATAAATGATTTGCTTACTTTGTAGGCATTCCTATTTAATTTTAGATGCTGTCAGTGATAATTATTTTGTAGCTACGTTATTGAGTTGTTGAAAGCTGTGCTGGACTTGTTCCTGTATGAGCTATATTAAGTACAATCTTTGTATGTAATTATTACCTTATTGAAAAGTAGGGAAACTGAAATAATTACAGATAGGCAAGGGTTATAACCTATATATTTCAGACAGGCTTCGCTTTGGAACTGAAGGTTGGTTGTTTTCTATATATGTGGGGTGTTTATGTTTATATTTACTACCTACTACATAATACAATATTACAATTTACAAGATACGTTAACAATAAGCAATAAGCTAGAGAAAAATGTATAGATAAAATTTAAAAGCAAGAGTAAGAGTGAACCTATTTGCAGAAAACATTTCACGAAACAAAACATGACATATATGTCAAAGAATTATCGCAATATTTGTCGACATGGCAACACAAAAAATTAGACCGATAATTTTTGCATGTTGGTACTGTCAGAAGCCGATCTAGGTTGGATTACCACTAATAATGACATTTGATTTTTCCAATTATGTGAAAAATGGGCTCTCATTGGCTATCGCGTTAATGAGTGAAATAATCATTTGAAATAATCATTTCTAATTTTGTTATTCAAGAGAGTGCACTTTACAGTCAGATTTTTGGGAAAATTCTAGCATAATAGATCTTGATAGAAGGTTCTTCCTAATGAAGCCAACTCTTCGTCAGCGCCACACACTTTTTTAGATGCTTCGGTCACAAGTTTAACACACCGTTGTACAGCTGGGTGTGACAAGGTAAGCTTTGGAAATCTGGCTGCAGTGGTGTGCCAGTCTGTATTAAAGTCAGACACAGCTACTTTTGCTGCGCAGTTTTAGAGTTGCAGCTGCAAAAGTTTCGTATCATGTTCACACTGATCCTAAAAGTAGCGTGCAGTGGACAGTTTTTGGTACTGCAGCTAGCCGTCAAAACTGCAAGTCTGGAAAAAGGTTGCAGTGACGTTCACACACAACATGCTGTTTTTGCATCGTGCAACCAGGTGCTGTATGCTAGCTATTATTTCTCGCTGTGTTTGTGCCGTAATATACATAATAAAATCCGATTTGTGTACTGTAAAATGTATAATATGGATGACGAGACACTAGCTATAGCTTGTTTATTAGCTGTACTATTAAAACAAAGAAGGCGCCGATGCCAGACGAAACAAGAATTTAGATGAAAGAATTAGTACAGTCACTGAAGGTTTTCACCTCCGATTTCGTTGAACCTCCATCGATTTTCATGAAAATTTGTGAGTAGTTAGAGGATACCTCAAGAAACAAAAGTGACATAGTGCCAACTTGCGCTTTTACCCTGGGGGTGGATGCCACCCCTTCTCGTGGGTGGAAATTATTTTATGAAAAGTAACCCCAGGAATCGATAGAGGGGCCAATTCTAAGCAAAATTTGTTATATAAAGTTATTAAAATAAATCAATACTTTTTGAGTTATTAAAGATCAAAGATTTTGATTTTTCGTGAAAAAAATGCATGTTTTAAAGCGGTTTTTTATAAATAACTCAAAAACTATAAGTTTTTACAAAAAAGTTGTCATTACCAAAATTGAAGCTAATAAAAAAACGAATAAATTCCTTCCTTAAAAAACCTTTTAATATTAATTCAAAGTGAGCTATAGGTAATTGAATGTATATTTTTTTTCGGCAAGTACTCAAATCTAAGTATTCAAGCTTAAATAACGGGAAAACGATGCATTTTATAAAATATACTTACTGAACACTTTTCAAAGTACTCAGAAATACCCATCAAATGAGCTGTAGAAGAAGTTGATAGCATCAAAATTAAGCAAGTTATGATGAAAATAAGAGGACCCTTTCGAATTTTTTAGGAAAAAGTGAAAAATAAAACCTACGCCATTTCCACAAAAATTAAAATTTATAGTAATCCCTATAAGGCTTTCTTTATTTTAGCATAAGTAATGACTTTAAAAATTTTGACCGGTTTAGAATGCATATTTTTGAAAAAAAATATAATTTAAAAAAATCAGAATTTTTCAAATTTTCGTAAATTTCATTTTCTTTTGATAATAACTCCAAAAATACTCGATATATGTAAAAAATAATAGAGAACGAAATTTGAGTTTTTTTTTTAACAAAGATTTTAGTTTTTTTTTATTTTTGTAGGATAAAAAATAACCGAGATAGAAACGTTTAAAGCCTAAATTTTACTGCGAGAACCATGTAACCGGGGCCCTTTAACCTTTTATCTTTTAAAAAATAAGGGTTTTAAAAGATTAAATTTAATACGATCTTATAGCCCTCAAATGATTTTTGGATGAACCTGATATCATAAAAATTAACGGAGTTATTGTAAAAAAACCAATAACATTTTTTTGGAAAAATTTTTTGAGCAGAGATTTTGTATGCATATATAGGAAAAAAGATAAATAGTAAGAAGTAGACGTGTCGATAGGTACATGCTCACAAAATATACATGTGTGAGTGTGTGTATGTTTCTTTTGAAGATAGAAAAAATGAAAAGAATTCTGAACATCTGCTCGAAAACATAGTGGGGCTTTCTAGTATGCTGTGTGTCTATTGAATATTATTTAAATAAAAAAATGAATAAACTTTTCATATATTTTAATATTTATTTTAATACATTTTCCTCTTAATTAATAAATTAAATTTTTATAAGTCACATAAGCACTGAAAAAATTGTTTCCAACGTTAAATTATGCTTTTTCATCAATTTGTGCACGAAGGGTAGTTTGGGGAATGTCGAAAGAATAATATTAATAAAGTTTGAAATATATTAATAAAGTTTATCATAAGTAATAAAAAAGATTCTAAATAATTAAAGCTATTAAAGCTGATAAAAAAAAATTTCCATTATTTTTATGACAAGTGGTAGTTTTTAAGGCTGGAAAATTTCGCAATAAATAAATAATTACTTTAATACTCAGTAAATGAGATTTCAATTCAGTAATGTATTATTCAAATGATTACAGTTTCTTGAAACCAATTTTTTCAATGATTCTGCATTAAGGGGGTGGTTTTTAAGGGTTGAAATTTCACAGTCAACCAAAAATTATATCATAAACATTAAACAAACCGTTTGTGTAATGTTAATATGCGATTTCATATTTCAGAAATACAAAAAATTATTTTTTCATGATTTTCGATTTAAGGGGTGGTTGCTAAAAGGGTTGAAAAATTAATTAAAATCATAAATCATGCATATAAGTGTTGAAAAATATTTATTGTATCTAATTAAACGAGATTACTTACGCCAGAATGCTTAAATCTGCATTTTTTCCCATTTTTAACAAAAGGGGTGGATTTCACCCCTAAAATGCAAAAAGCGCAAGTCGAGCATATGTCACTTTTGAAGTTGAGGGTAAAATATACTCAATCCCAAATTTTCATGCAAATCGATAGAGGTTCACCGAAATCGGAGGTAATAGTTGATTTTTACCTTCATTCACTGTACTAAATGGCTAAGAAATAGATAAAAGTTAGAAAGAACTTTCATACGGTGACAGCACCCCAAATTAATTTCAGTATGTATCGACTTTTCTTTGTTTCTTAGCTATAAATATCAAATACTTAAAGATCTCTCCAAGATCATATGTATCTTATTAAAGAAGATTTAAAAAAATACGCTACATGCTGCAGCTTTGATTCTATATTTCTTTTTTTATAACTATAAACAAACAAAAATTTAAAAACATTAATAGTTTTGTCAAGTCGCGGCTTGTTCACAAATATATTAGTTAAAATGTTAGGTACACAAATGGACACCAACTTTAACCAATACTGCACTCGCTGCCGCATCAAAAGTTTCAACCAAATAGATATTTTTTGCAGCCACCGCTACTCTATAAAATTCAATTCACATGTGGCTTTTGAGGCTGCATGCAGCAAATAAATATTGCATGCAACCAAAATGCACACCCTACTTGTAATGTTGCACAGGTATTTACATGAAGATTCGCTTGAACTGCACAGTTTTTTAAACTGCACCGCAGTAAAAGTAGCTGTGTCTGACCGTACCTTTAGATTCCTCAAGTTGACAGAAAAGTGCTGAGCAAGGATCAATTAGGTATACCTACCTGATATTTTTGCTGCCATAAAGTCACATACAATTTTAGAAGAATTAGCAGCTCGTGATTCTGGTCCGCAATCACACTCAAGATGGTGGATAACAGCAAACAGTTATCAAACTATACGTGAGCTTAGTAAAACCTACTGATGAAATTAGGCAGTTGATACATTTTATTTTGAAATGTTACATGCTTCTCTGGTTTAAAGTTAAAACCAACAGAAATTTCACAGATGGTCCAAATATAGTTCTTGAAGCCATCAGAATAGCATGGTACCTAACTCAATATTTACTGTGATCAACCCAGTAATTGAGTGAAACGTTTTCTTTGCTCACCCCGAAAATTTTATCCTAGCAATGATTGTGGATGAAAGAAGAAACATATCAGAGAATTGGGGCTGCACCGAGTGTTGAAAGCTCGAACACTTTCCAAGGAAAAGACTATTCAAAACTTCACCACGCCAAAACTCAACTCCGAAGCAACAGACACTGCATCAACATGATTTGGTGGGATAGTTGCAATATCTCTCCTCCACCACTATTAAGAACATCACGGATGTGGACATCAAAAATCTAATACAGACTAACATTTAAATAAGTGTGTGGTGCTGACGCGAGAGACAACTTCATTAAGATAACCCTCCTATCAAGATCTATTATCCCAAGGAACAATTTTAGTTTCTTAAATGTATACAAGGGTGCTATAAAACTATTTATAAAATGCCTTGAAAAATCTATTTTGCTGTAACAATATCCTTAATACCATCATAAAGTGACTTGTAGACTTATGAAGGTTGTTAAGGATTTTAAATTCCATCATAAAGCTCCTTAGTGGGGCATAGTGCTGCTCTTGAAAACCTTGTTCGTGCCGTTTTAAAACCTTTCTTAAAACCTATTTTAAAGCTGTCAGAAGCTTTTCTATTAGCTTCCTGCATTTCTAGAAAACACCTAGAAGGCTACCTTAAAACTGGTTTTTAAAACCATATTAGAACTGAGAAGCAATAAGAATGTCCACGAAGGAATCCAAATAATTTTATTACTGCATTTATTTCTTCTAAACTGATTTAAGCAAACACACCATCAGACTTATTGGAGATAAAATGGAATTTGAAATGTATAAAGCGTAGAGCACTATAACCTCTCTAAGGCCGATTTAAAAGGTAATAAAAAGCCATCAGGTATGACAAAAAAATTAAAACCAACGGCAGTTTATCGTTAAAACTACATAAGAAAGGCCCAAAAAACAAGAGCCCCTCAGAAATAATAATGATTAATATCCATACAAAATTTGCATAGACACACGTAATCAGCAAATTTAAAAAAGTGGGCTGCTTCTCGGTTCCCACGGTAATTTTCAGTCGTTTCTTGTAATTCTACCTTAATTTGCTAACGAAAAAGTGATAATTATTGATAATTATAATTGTGATTGATCTTGAATATTTTTATATAACAAGAAAAACATGGCCGGCCAACTAAAAACCTAATTGTCATTTTACAGTCCTCTCCAGTGTTGCCAGGTCTAGAGAAATTTCACTAGATCTGGTGATTTTTTTTTAAATCTAGTGATTTAGCGAAAACTTTTATGAAAATGCCCATTTTTATTGATTTTTGAATCATCCAATTTATTGCCCTCTACTGGTAGGTAGACAAACATTAAATTCGAGTTGCAATCTATTTAATACAGAACTGTTCACATTAATCGCTACCACGGTCAGTAAACTCTACGGTTACCTCGATCAGCAGCTCTTAGACGAGAGAGACGCGCGGAGCGGGGAATCGAATGAAAGAGACAGGCATATCTGATTTCCGTGCAAAAGACATAGACAAAGATGCCTGTAGTGTCTACAGCTGACGTAGGCTGTAGACCCTAACAGAATATCTTTCATTCGATTCCCCGTTCCGCGCGTCTCTCTCGTCTAAAAGCTGCTAATTGAGGTAACCGTATAGTTTATTGATCGTGAATTGCTACAATCGAATAGCCTGGGCTCGTTGCCTTCTAGCGTCTCGTAGACAAACAGTCTAGTCTAGTTACAAGCCCTTTAATACAATACAGAATATTAAGTCTGGCAACGAAATAATCAGATAGAGGACGCTCAAAGCTATGCTGTGCTCAGAGAGCTCAAGAAAATTACGCGTCCTACAGACACTGCAACTTTTGAAAATTAAAGATGAGAGCTTTAATTTCAAATCTAGTGAAATATTAGTAAGATTTATTAACTTTTTAATGCGTCGTCTGATAACTTTTAAAATTTTGATCTGGCAACACTGGTCCTCTCATTAAACTATATATTCTAATAATGGTAATGACCTAGAACATTTACTCTAAATGAAGCCCTTTTAGTCTTTTTGTATACTATCACAAATAATCCCTTCCTTACAAAAATGCAAATGCACTTGGCGAAGATCACATGGACTTGATAAAAGCTGTAATAAAACGTTTAGGACGTTGACATTTGATACAAAAAACTTAAAACTTAACCTCAAAATAATTTGTATGTGTGTGTGTTTTAACAGTCCTTTTAAAATGGCCACTCTTTTTTATTTTCTTCCACCTTTCCAAAAAAGACTTAATTACACATCAGTAAGTCGTGAAATGCTTTTAATTATCACAACCACACACACATGCATCAACGACACTTCAGGCAGACATATTGTTTATTATTTTTGTAATAAATGTTTTATTGAGGTTTTG